>CM057145.1:1840240-2452535 GCA_029964075.1 Patiria pectinifera | reverse complement strand
TTAATTATGCATAAAGTGAGCTGTTCAAGTTAATGCATAATAAATAAAGAGAAGCGTTATCTGTTGTTACTTTTCTTTCGATTTTTCTTTAGTGCTTGTCTGAGCATAAAATAACGATCATGCATTTAAATCATAGTCCACTCAGTATCCTACCCGGCATCCCTCCAACTTAGCATCTCCCACCTTAAACTTTCGATTTTCTTTTCCGAATATAAAGTTCCGCAACAAAAAAAGGTTTAAAACGGCCAGCACCGGTTCAGAAATTTCGCACGCTATTCCGAACGAATGAGGAGCGCCTTGCTCTTAATTCAAAAGTAGAAATTAATTATTTGATTACTTGTCGTGGGCTGATTTTTGTTTTCGTGCAATGTCTCATTGGAAAGCTCATAACTAATGCAATGCTAGAAAATTATCAAATCAATTTGCAAAAATATTTTTCAGGGTGCCACACCCCCAAAATACGTAAACACTAATTTTTACGGTCCATCGAACTAGTCCCGTGGTGCTGAATCCAAGCCTCTACTACTTAAACGCCTACACCAGCAAGAGTCCGGCAATCTCCTGATGACAAACAGAGCATACTCATCGAAACATCGAATTAAAACAACTGGTTCTTCTCAGAATCACACAACTCAAGAGAGATAGCATTCACATGGTGTTACTACAAACCTTCCATACCTTGTCCATTGTCACCATGCAAACCTACAAGTCTAAATAATTTCAATCACAGATGTTTCTAAATAACAAAATACAGGCTGATCAGAATGATCTGGACCCAAATTAAGACAATATTAAAAATATGTAGCAATTATCAAACAAGTGCAAATGAGGTATAATAAAGGCTGTTATTTTGAAAATACTTGGTTAAAGTTTCATGTAATAATTACCTAGTCATGGTGACTGACTACCTTGAAGTTTAATTGACACATTTAAAATAAGGCAAAACCAATTCCGTGTGCAGACTGGAAAATGAGCCACTTCGATGAAAATGGCATAACTCTTCACCACAGCCACTAATTGGAGAAATTCAAAATCCTGTGGAAGACAAGGCAATATCGATTCATACGAAACACTCAGTGTATTTCTCAATATACTCTATTTGCCACAAACAAAAATTGTGAACTTGGGTCCATATTGTGAACCCCGTAGCCTTTAACCTTCACCTGTCACTAACCTGTGTCGGGGCAAACAAACACGTCCATAATGTGGTAAAAATAGCTAGATATTTATAGCTGCCCGGTGCAAAGACTATCTCTAACAAAAAAAAGTCACGAAGTGTATCAAGTTCGTTAACCCTGTGGTAGACCTGTAGAAACCAAAGTTACCAAAGTTCATTATCACAAGAAGAATCGTTGACGTGCAAACACTGCAGGTCTTTCAGCACTACACACACGCCAGCTAGTCTGTACACAGGAGGTAGGTTCCTGTTTTGTCTCCATGTGAACACAAATCATATTACTCGGATCAACAAACGATGGTATTTTATGTTAATGTTAACATGAGTTTGTGGTGTTCTTCTCAAACATAACCGCAAAAACGTTTTGTATGAAGAATGTTCTAACAAAAGTATGAGTGAAGTTTAGTGCGCATATCATCGTAACGTGTCCCAACCCTATATTAAAAAAAATCCTACGCTGTCTGTATGATGTTTGTCTGTCTTCTGTCTCTCTGATGTCTGTGTGTCAGTTTTTTTTAAAGGCCTGAGGAGTGCGGAAGCACTAATGCAGGCGATAGTTTAATTACAGTGTTGTGGAATATTTTCAATTATATTAATTGTAAACGTGATTTTAATATTAAGATAATTATTATCTAAATATTAAAATCACTAAATTGCAACTAGTCATAATACCAATTCTGATCGATGTAATATCAGCGTACTGTCATTGCTTGTTAATATGATACTTATTATTTCTATTGAATATTGTTCTCAGCAATCTGACTTGCAACAGACATCAGTCATGTTGGTGCTCGTATGCGCTGCAGTTGCAGTATTTGCATGCCTAGTAGTAGTCTGGGTACTAGATCGCATCTATATCGACATCGGAGGCAAGTATGTCTTCATCACAGGCTGTGACTCTGGATTCGGCAACCTGCTCGCCCGCAACCTGGATCGACGCAGGGGGTGTCACGTGATCGCAGCCTGCCTTACAGTAGAGGGCGCGGCTAAACTCAAGCGTGTGACGTCATCGAGGTTGACTACATTGCAATTGGATGTCACAAGCAGTGAAAGTGTTCAGAGAGCGCGTGGTGCAATACAAACCATCATACCGGAGGGAAAAGGTATTTCCTGATGTTATACACTTTCACAATAACATTCCTCGTGTAAAATCTATACCTGTGTTCAGAAATACGAGGAACTAAAATCAAATAACACAGCAGCGCAGAAATCAGAGACTGCGTTTTAAATAGAATGATTTAATACGATTGATTTGAAACACGCAAATATGCTTATGCTGCTATCCAAATAAATCACGTAATATCAAAAATAGTGGTGACACCTCTAAACCTCGAGCTTGTCTAAATGAAAAACTCAAGAAATCGAAAGTTCCTTTTAGTAAAAAAATTATATCAAGCAATACAGATGTGCGACTAAATCAGCTTTAATCCCTCAAACCTCCAAGTCAAAAACAAAACAAAACCAAAAGAAACAAACAAATAACGAAACACAGTTCCAAGGAAAAGAATATGTTAATTTACCGTTTTCTATCCAAAGACCAAAACCTGCGTGATGATGACGATGAAGTTGAAATGCCACCCTTTTAAACGCATGGTGGCGTGCTTTGCTGTATCATGAACAAGACGAACATCATGTCTGACTTCTATTATTTTTCCAGGGCTGTGGGGCTTAGTCAATAATGCTGGAATCATCTCCCCGCTGGGACCGTACCATTGGCTGAACAGGGAGGACATTGTGAAAGTCCTGCAGGTCAACCTCGTTGGCGCTATTGAAGTGACTAACACGCTTTACCCACTCATCCGCGCCGCTAGAGGGCGTATTGTCAACGTGTCCAGCGCGGTGGCGCTGTTCCCTTCGTCGGGGACCATATACACAGCATCAAAAGCCGCCATAGAAGCTTTTTCAGACAACATCAGGTATCAACAGTTTAGCATTAGGCCAAAAAAATAAATAAGCCGGTCTCTGGTCAGCGCGCGCGTCGATTTTAATCATGCGCGTCGATCTTTTGTTTTTCAAAATGTTCCGCGGTAGCTCCAACAGCGCCCTCTATTGCCGCACCTCCTCAATTTTTTTTACCAAAGAGCACCAAGGAATGGGAAATTGCACCAAGGCAAATGATCGAAAGCACCAAGGCAAATTATGGAGGACACCAATGTACATGAGGACACCAAAAAAGCAAAATAGTACCACACCTTCTCTGTACAATCCAAGCTTGAAGGGAAAAAAAAGCACAAAAAAAAAAAAAAAAGCCGCGTGGCCGCGTCAATTCCGGAACTTTGGTCTGACCAGAGACCGAATATTTTTTGTTTAGCATCACAGTAGTTTGTTATGAACCTTTTGTGAAATATGAGCTGATTTCAGTGAAATGTGTTCAGTAAACATCATTGCAAATTATCTACTTAGCAGTATCAATAGCTTATTATCAAGATAGCGGAAACACAGCGTGTAAACGTTAATCTCAAACTTTGTAAGACAACCTGACCTTTCCCAGTCACAGTTAGGTCCAAGTGTCAAATGGCCTTCATGTTCACAGCTAGACATTCCTGAGTAAAAAAGCACATTGAACTTCTCCCTTCAGCAGCATTCCCTGATCGTTCACGTTATTAAAGGTAGCACAATCCAACTGTACTGATAAAACGTAAACCTGGCATATTTGAAAGCAAGATTTGTGTTGTCACTATGAAGGGTCAAAATGCCAAAATGCCATGGAATCCGGTTCGAAGAACCATTCCACGATCATCTCGGTTACTGATATCTCATTCAAGGTTGCAACTCTCCTGAAGACGGTCAGAGCATACTGACCGGAACGTCGAGTTTATACCTCTGGTTCTTTTCAGAACCATTCTCTTAGTTGAGAAATTATTCGCAAAATTTCATGTTGAAATTTTGATACGCAAACGTGTGCAAAAGAATCTGGAAATTTCACACAAAAAATAGACATTTGAAAAAGGCAGCACTTTTTGATTAGTCTACAAAAAGGGTGACTATGCTTCTCAAGCAAAAAATAAATAAAAAAATACCAACTAAGCCTAAATGTGAAATCAAAATTCGACAAAGTTTGACAAGTTTTTGTACATGGTGGAAGTGTGGCTTTTATTTACCGAGGTAGTCCTGTAAATTGGCCACATTTATGGGGCTAGCGATCAGGCCTTTACTGACATCCAACTCAACGTTGTGTACATGATTCGGGAACAACAGTTTGGAAGTATAACCATCTCTGTATGTTTGTATTCCCCTAACTGCATTTTCATTCATGTCAACAACAAGGTGTGACATGAAGCAGTATGGCGTGTCCGTCCACATTATCGAGCCAGGGGCGTACCAGGGTACATTCTCTGATACAGACGCAATGAAACGCAGACTGAACACCGCCTGGGAGCGGCTACCGCAGGAAGAGAGGGACAGCTTTGGTGGCGAGATTGCACGTGAAGCAAGTAAGCTCGATATGATCCGTAAATGTCCCTCTTTACAAAGAGTCCATCTGTCAAGCAATACCGTATTTTGAGATATGTGAAAACACCATGTTTTTTGGATGAGCGGCCTCAAACTGAGTGTAAACTTGGCAAGATGAGCGTTTACATAAGCAGTCCAACATAACATCCCACAAGAAATCGTAATAACTATTGAAAATCTTCAAGATCTAGTTACAGACTTTTTGAAAAGTTACAGACTTTTTGAAAAAGGACGCTCTGAAAAGCTCAAAAGTTCATGTTTATAGTTGGATAATTTTAAATGATGTGTATTTAGTATAAACGGCTTAAGGCTCATTGATGCTCAAGGCGCTATATCATTATTAACCTGCTCATTGGGCCAAATGCAATCTCAGCTCCCTGGAGAGTGTACAGCTCAATGCTGCCGCTTCGGCGCTGTACAGCTCAATGCTGCCGCTTCGGCGCAAATTAGCTTAGACCAATCACAATAACCTTCCTGCCTTCACATGTACCCATTTACTCCTGGGTGGACAGAAGCAATGAGTGACAAAGTGCCTTGCCCAAGTGCACACGCACCACGACCCCAGGCTGGAATCAAACCCACAACCTGCAGAATTACTTGCAGACAACGAATTCATGCTCCAGACCACGAGGCCACAGCATTCAGTTTCGCCAGTAAATGTCCCATTAAGCAATCTGTATTAGCAATCTGTACTCTGTAGATTGTACCTATTCCGTTAGCTATTAACCTGTTGTGTTTTTGAATACATTTTCTTTTAGTGGAGCTGCTTATTATCGATGCCCTACGTATGGCGTCCCCTAATTTGCATGAAGTGACGGATGCCATGGAGCATGCGCTCTGTTCCCGGTTCCCATGGCGACGGTACCTACCAGGACTGGATGCTAAATTATTCTACAAACCGATGTCTCTCCTTCCCGCCTTGTTAGCGGATGGTGTTTATTATTTCTTGTTTGGTCAGGCACTGGAAAACAAAAAGAAAATTGTAAGGAAGGCCAAAGCGTTGGAGAAAAAAGATTGAGATCGTAATATAAGTTTGGTCTAGCAAGTGCAGTAGCTCAATGTGATTACGTTTAATTTGACATAATTGACAGGAATTGAATCTTAAAAGTTATCTGTCAGGAATTGTAATCAAACATATTAAGTTGACATCAAGTTATGTTACTGACACTTTTACGAGCTAAGTCTATATACCGTTAAATGCTTGGTTTACTATACCACAAGCAGGTGTAAATTATATATATATGGACCTTCACCACTTCGCAATAATCAATGTCAAAACGACGCAACAATGACAACAGGTCATAGGACTCTACATTAGAAGCTTGGCCGTAGTAATTTTGTTGGTAATGATTCACAATTCCTAGTACGGTGGTTGAAGATACTCTGTCACGAAATTATGCTGTGAATAGCAGCCAATGAATTATGCTGCAGATCGGTGACTACGAAAAACTTTTGAGACGCGTGGGGGCAGCAAACACAACGGTCCTTTTTAATTGTTTACGTCATGTTAGCTTAAGTGAGCATTTCCGAAAATGAAGTAAACAATTCAGCCGATTTACAATGCAGTGCGCCACCAAGAGTTTGCCATGGACAGTCCTTTTTTTCAAGTTTACCGTCGACAAAACATGGTCCGTTTGAATAAGTGTCAGTTGACTACTTGAGTTATTTTGTTATAGATTGGGGTATAGCGTTCTGCCGCCTTTATACAAAATCTCCAAATTGATCCAAATAAACAAAGGGCAAAAACAGATACTCGAATCACACGTTTACAAAATTACTGACCGCAAAAACTAAACAATCCTGCGCTGCAAATTTGTCGACCATCTCCCACAATGCACTAGGAAAAATGAACTCTCCTGGGCAAACGGAGGCACACTTGATGGCGCACTGCATTGTGAACCGCTCGAATTGAAATGGACCAGCGTGTAATCTGCTGCCACCAAGCGTCTCGATCACAAAAGTCTCCCATTCAGTAAGTTCATTATTATTTTAACACTTTAAGGGAGATGACATTAGTAATGCTGTTTGCCAGACTTCCTTGACCTTTATTGTATTTCTGCAGTTATGGGTGTCTAAACTGCTAATGAGATGATACATCATGAACTATTATCATGAATAACATGAATTAACATTGATTCATTGCTATGGGCTCCGTGCACAAGTACTCCCTCATTGGCCAGAAAAGGAGAGTTGGAGAGACCTAGACTGGTTTAGTGTCGGGGATAGGTCTGGGAGACCATCGAAAGTTAAATTCAAACGTTTTCGCGCGCCAACGCCTGATGTATGGCACTCACGCGAAGACGCTGTGGCTCATAGCTTTTTGCACTTCAAGTCGTGCGTACTTCGCACGCGAAACAGTACAGTACGCACACGCTGTGTGTCCCGTCTACAGAGGTCGTAAGACGCGCCATTTTTTGTTGGTGCACGGAAGCCATAACTCTCATTGTTATATTTAGGGGATAAACGTGTAAATGAACGGTGATAAACGAGATTTCAAACTGGTTAGGGATCTGGTTGCACTGTGGACCGTTTTGTTCACCTCTTGTTTATAACAATATTATATTTAAAAGATTAAACATCTAAAATAAGTAATTTTTTTAAATACGCAAAATATCCCGCCATTAAAAGCCTACGGGCCTAACTTCGATGAATTGTTAGGCTTTCTTGATAAAAAAACAAACAAACAAAAACATCTAAAACTCCCGATTCGGGTGCCAAGTTTATCGTAATATTTTCTGCCATATTCTTCACGTTCGTACCGCGCACATGAAAATTTGGCCTTGCTCAATGCCCCGGCCATACAACACAAATTGCCTCTATTTGTCCATACCCAGAATGCAATGCCATTATCGATGAAGTATTTAGCGCCCATTAACTGAGTCAAATTTCAGTGCATACCTTGTGATGCGTTCATAACTATCGACGGAGCAATATTGTCCGCACGCAAGCCAGCCAACCTTCCCGGGAAGAGCAGCCTCCCCGTACAAACTACACTCATCAAGCAAATTGATCACTACCGTTATGAGAAACCTGCAACGGAAACGCTGGCGCAAATTGAGCATGCAAAACAGAAGAAAACAAGGAGAGAAAAGAAAAAGAGAATTTGAACTAATGTCCAGTAATTAAAGCCTTGAATAAAAAATCATATGGAATTGGTAACTTCGGCATTGAGCGCAGTGTGGTAATTGCAGCACGGTCGGTTGAGCCAGGAATGACTTGTAAAATAACACGTATATTTCTTCACAACTGTGGTACTGACGAACGCCACACAGACAATACGCGGCATTTCACAATCGCAAATAATTACTGAGAATTGGCGAACTTGGCACAGAGCCACCGCAATCAACACGCAGTAGAAGACTTTTAAGATAGATCACCACAAGTCGTCTCCATTTGACACAGTGAACAGGGATGGAATATGGCTCTTGTAAACAACGGTAAGTCAAGATAGCTAAAGAGTTTGCCAACTACCTACACTGCAAAAACTGCAGTGTTAAATTTACACCATTGGTATCTATATAGGACCATCTGGTGTTAAATTTGACTGGTGTTGACCTATATAGATACCGAATGGTGTTAAATTAACACTACAGTTTTTGCAGTGTACAAAGGGTGAGTCAGAATGATCTAGACCCAAGTTCACCATTTTTGATGTGGCAAATAGAGTATTAATGAGAAAAAAAATGAGTGTTTCATATGAATGGTTATTACCTTGTCTTCCACAGGAATTTTGAATGTTTCAAAATAGTGGCTGTGGTGAAGAGTTATGCCATGTTCATTGAAGTGGCTCATTTTCCAGTCTGCGCACGGAATTGGTTTTGCCTTTTTTTTGTAATGTGTCAATAACTTCAAGTGAGTCAGTCATCATGACTAGGTTTTTATTTGTTATTACACCTGTTCACATAAGTCCTCGATTTCAATACATTAGTTGTGTCTAATCATGGAACCCTGGTCAGGGTGTTTCTTTAGCCTGTGTTCTTTGCTAGCACTTTTTTCTTCAAAATAGTACAATGGATATACATGAAACTTTTACTAAATATGTCCAAAATACCAGCCTATAACAAATTTCGATTGCACTTGTGTTGATAATTGCTACATATTTTTGAAAATATTTTCTTTGATTTTGGTCATCATCATTCTGACTCACACTGTAGACGAGTTCTATCAAGTTGTTTGCTTACAGTCAATACGAACAATATGTTGTAACTTTCAAAAACGGACGGATTTGGGGCTAGTATTTATAGGAAATATTTGTCACACTGACCTGTTTGAAGTGTTGTGATCGTGGATGCTGGAAAAAATCAAGAAACAAATTGTGTTCTTGTAGTCTGGTTTACTCACGCTACTTCACGTGATTGGAATGATTCTTGTACTAAAAGAAAGCTCATTGATTGGGCTTTCATGTACTAGATTTTGGAAGTGCTACAGGCAAAGCTTCATTCAAAAATTGGTCCCGCCATTTGGGTTTCGTTGTTCCTACTCACACAGTATTGATGTGTTGGGGTTTGTCGGCTTCCTATTTTGTTTGACTACAGCAATTGCACTGTTGATCTTTTGTGTGGCGTCGGCAGCAAGCATTCGCACAATCGGCCGGTTTCACCTCAGCGATCCACACGGCGTTGCTTCGCAATCTAACGTGACCCTTGCTAACTATTACCGATGTGCTGCAGCTTGTATGAACAACGTCAACTGCAAGTACTTCACCGTGGGTCTCGCTGGATGCGTTGTGGGTGAGGCTGGTGACCAACCGGCGATAGGCTCCGGAACCAACTTGGTGTACCAGCGAGGAACCACCCAACAGGTAATTGCCTCTATCTTGTTCTGGAATACTTTATAAAATATTGCACGAGGCAAAAATATTTGTTTTTATACGTTTGATCATTTTGGACCTGAGAATCAGCTAATAGACCTTTATCATGCTGCCGCCATTCCAGTCATGTTCCCTGTCTCCAATAACAGTACTGAATGATAATGTGTTTGTGCACAAAGGAACCAGACTATTTTCCCGTCCAACCTCGCTTCGGTTACGTTGATTTGAATGGGAACAGATAAAGATGGCCGCAACATGATAATGGTCTATTGCTTTTAACCAGACGACCGACCGACCACCTGATCGAGTCAGTAATTTTCTTCCTAAGCTGAGGCTCTCTAGTCTACTAGGAAAAATAAGGTCTTACCCTTCGTTGAAGTTCATATAGTATTATGTGCACTTGTGCTCTCGGCGCTGTCCTACGGATTGAAGGAACAAGAAAACGTTAACTTACACGGTATGACTCGTATTAATGACCTCATGTTTACTACTTGAGACAATTTACCCCAATTAATCGTTACAGTGAAACGCCGCTATAACGAACACATCTATAACGAACATGTGGCTATAACGAATATCCCCTATGCCTCCTGAAATAGTAAAATCTATTATAATGCACAATCACTATAAACGAAAGACCAATATAAGGAACATTTTGTATTTGTACGGTATCAGGCAGACTCATTCCATGTTGACATGAATAGTATGCCAGATGATACGCAAGTGAGCAACATAAAATCACAAATGATTCTTTTTCAATTGGCTTTGCAACAGAGGGAGTGCACCGACGAGAAGCAGACATCAACTCAGCCGATAACAACCACGACAAATCAAGGCATCGTTGTAAATCCACCTGGTGGGCGCTGATCTAGCCACCTGACGAAGCTCCAGTTAATAACCTATTTTGAGGTGAGGCCGACCAACATTTGACCTACTGACGCAAAATGAGGAATGTCCCTTAAAACTTTGTTTTAAGTAATCGACGCCTGAAGTCGGATATTCTGGTAAAATCATGTCAAAATCGTTATTGATTGTTTTGTATGTTTGAGTAACCAAGGTATCCTAGATTCACACTATAAAGCCAATGATTTGCGCTTTAACAAGATGTACATGTAACGTGAAATGTCAAAGGTGGGGGTTATTCCTCATTATGCTACGGCAGGTCACATATGAGGGCGCTATTTCGTTTATGTAGCTACAAACGACTTTACCCTAATTAAACAGCGCACTCCTATTGTGTCTGCCATACCTCAAGATAGGTTCCCTGCAGTTCCCTTGCCTAGTTTTGTGTGGTACGTTTCTAACCTCAATCATCGTAGCAACTTTTCTGTTTATTGTTTCGGTTTGCGGTAACACCTTGTTGTAATTAACTATTGTCGCTCAGTAGATATTTAGTTCTGGTACGAACTTGTCCTGCTTATTATCAACTTTCGCTGAGTAGTTTTAAATTCAAATTAGGTGTTCGTCCTTCACCGACGTGTAAACACTGTATACTCAGTGTGTTACCTCCCGAGTGAAAGTTGGAGAAAATCACTCGGGTGGGACTCGAACCCACGACCTCCTGCTTTCTAGTGCAGACGTCTTACAGACTAAAACCTATTCTTATGAATAGTTTTTCTAAAACTAACTAAGGACTATTCTTATGAATAGTTTTTTGGTTCTGTTAAGAACAGTCCAGCTTAGTTCTAAAATAACTTGTCTTTTGTCTCAACGTTTCGACTAGCCTGCTCTAGTCATCGTCAGGAGTCTGGGGAGAGTTGCACATGCTGCTCCAGCTGTGTTAGGATTGGGAGTCTTTGTATTGGTAGATTTTGATTGGTTGTCTGGTGTTCTGTTGTTCCCAAGAATATACTTACCCGTGTATAATTAAAGAAGAAGAAATGTTTTAGGTGAAGTGTTTGATTTGTACAATTTTAAGCCAATTCAGTTAGCAAGCAGTTTGCAGTACTTGTATCCATTTCGTCTCCGACATCACGAAGTAACACTCATGTACATACAGGTAAAAATTAGCAATCGGAGAAAACGGAATCTAAAGTTGAACGCCTTCTAGAACAACACTTTAACAGAGTATTTTCAGTTGAGTTTCTCGTTGTAGACACTTGATGTATTGATGATATAAATTTGCTTTTTTTGACCCGTTTGTGTATTAAAACAACAAGAAATAAGAGAAAAAAGATGAGTGCTAGTTCGTGAAACCAAAAAAGCTGCGAACCTGTAAAATTTCGTTTTCACGAAGTAGCACGCTTCAATGTATTACAACACTAGAAGAGTGTTACTTCGTGGAAACGGAGGTCAGCGCGCGCGCGCTCAAACAACAACAGTGTTATTTCGTGAAAACGGTTTTGCTCGCATTTGAGAAGAGTGCGCGCCATGCAATGGTAAATGGAACTTCGTGAAAATTTGTTACTTCGTGAAAACGAAAATTATCACTTTTGCGCAAAAGTTGCTATGGATACTTAGCGTAATTATTAAAGTAAAGCTCTTGAAGCTTTGAAACGTCGTGCAGTGGTAGGCCTTGATGAATAATGTGTAAGAATCCAAAAAACTGGAAATCGTAAAAAAGGGGCCGTATCATAAGTCCGACGCCTCATAGGTCCGACGCCTCATAAGTCCAACATTTCGGACTTATGAGGCGTCGGACTTATGAGGCTTAAAATTTATTTATTCCACCTCATAGATCCGACGCCTCATAAGTCCGACAACGGAAAAACGACACGTTTAATTTGTCGGTCTCACGAGGCGTCGGAGCTATGAGGCGTCGGAGCTATGAGGCGTCGGAACTATGAGGCGTCGGAACTATGAGGCGTCGGAATTATGGGCCTTTATTTGTTTAGGGGATGCGATTTTGTCGGATTTATGAGGCGTCGGACCTATGAGGCGTCGGACGTATGAGCGGACCCCGTAAAAAATATGGTTTAACACGGTAGAGTGTTACTTCGTGGTGTCGGTGACGATTTCATGTAATTCTCAAAGATCTGCATAATTTATGACGTTGTTCTGCTGTATATTCATATTATGTATTATATGGGCGGAAATCCGAGGTTGGGAATAACTTTCCGTACCATTGTTTTTACTGTAGGACACTAATGCATGTTCCCTAATTGGTCGGCATTCAGATTGTGCCATATGGTATGTTTATTTCAAGGGTAAAGTCCATCATTTGCAGCTATCTGAAAAGTAACTGACGTGATTATTGTTGAAAGCATTCTTGGTTAAAGATAGTAATGGAACTAAACTCCTTGTGACATTTTTTCTTCCTGCAAGTTGTGATTTTGAAGAAATCAAAGAAAGAAAGAAGGCCTTTCCAACGTGACGCATCGTTGGAAGTTTCCGTTAGTTGTTCGTTGTTTTTGTTTTTTATTCGGCGAAGAGCGCACAAGCGTTGGCACGACAAACACGCGCGCGCGGTTCTTAAAATTCGTCGGATCAGTGCGCGACATCGCGTAGCTGTAATCAGCTCAGTGAGAACGTGTCTCGGACGCTGAATTCAGGTCCAATTCAAAGCATGATTCAGCAACTTTGGATTTAAAATCGAGATCCTAGAATGTTGTTTTTCTCGAAATATACAGATGAAGCTGAGCTGAAACTTCATCAAGTTAATTGTTCAGCAACCTTCTTTAGATTTTGAGCACTTATGTTGCTTCAAACGAACAAAATGCACACATTACAAATGATGGACTATACCTTTAAGCGATATGAATATGGACGCTACCTTTCAGCGAGATTAATATGTATGTCTCATATTGTTCTGATGTATCATGAACAGCACAAACAAGAGTCGGATGTCTTTTCATTTCATAGGATATCCCCCCTCCAAAAAAAATGATAATAATTACCGATAGTTGGGTATAAGGGAGACATTCCCATAGACTTGTGCACACATCCCCCTCTCCAAACTGTAAACCCCTAACCCCAATTTAACCTTATCCTACCCCCACGGATTTCGGTAATTTTACTAATTGGACCGCGAGCAATCGATCTAACCTATTTAGGACAAAAAAACATATTGCCTCTAGGTAGGGGATGTGGAATTAGGGAGACATTGAGACATTGGGTACACTTGTTATTATAACAATAATAATTATTATTACCCTGGACTGAACATTTGGGAGACATCCACATAGACTTGTGCATTTTTGAAACTTAAATGTGCCCTAACCCAATATTGCCTTGTCCTTTTTCCGCGAATTTCGGTATGTTTACTGATTAGACCACGAACAACAAATAGAACATAATTGCGACGATCAAATTGTGCCTCTAAAGGGGGGCTGTGACATTAGGGAGACATGAACATGTCTCCTTGATGACTAATGTCTCCCATCGTGCGAAGGAATTACGATAACGTGTGTCCTTAGTGGTACCTTTACATGTAAACAACAAGTGGATTGTTGTATTGAGTTTACGAGTTATCGTGAAATTAGACTGGCGATCGTGAACAACGCGACAAAATATTGAGTTAGTACATTCAGTATTTCTTGGGATATTGCCCGAACCATCAGTGTCTTCATTTTACTCTATACTAGTGAGGCATCCGTGTTGACGCTGTGCCGAGTGGGCAGTATAGTTATCACCGTGCATGTGCGGCGCCCTCAACTGAAACAAAAGACAGACAAGTGAAGTTGGAAAAAATGATTGTAGTAAAAATGCCCATTACTAAAAGTAAAACAAGGGAATTCCGTTGGAATCGGCGTTGGTTTATCTGCGAACTGGATGACTCAAAAATTGTTGATGGATGTTCATGACATTCTTTTAGGGTGGTCCTTGGTACAAGTACCAATCGATCAGATTTTTGGAAGTGATCCGGAATCTGGATCTGGATGCAGAATTTATTTTAAAGGATTATTCACCTGTTTGTGTGTGCGAATAAGCCATGAACCTCTGTGTACAACTGAACAGCTTCCTGTGCGTGCACTGACACGGTGACCCTGTATGCCTTATCACCCACCTAATTTAACCACGCAGATCAATGGACTAGACCATTTTATACAATAGGGGAGTGGAGAGTTAGACCGACACAGGCATATACATTTTAGTATGCCACCAAATGTTTGAGTTTAAGAATTTTTTTTATTGATTAACTAAGGAAATCAAGTGGCCAACATTGTTATTTTTCGATAAATTCGGATTATGAGCAATCATGTTGACATTTTAAATGTGCAATAAAATATGGATGTCCAGTAGATATGCGAGTATTTGTTTTGGATGTACTGATAATATGGCGAGGAATTTTTCAGCTTTGGCGGAGGCCAAGGCGCGCCTTTACTTGACATATCGTTTGTCTGTTCATGCCATTCATTGGCTCTGCTATGCATTTTTTAGCAAGGGCTTTCATCTAGATCTCCCAACAGAAACAATTTGGCTCCCAGAAAGGGGATATTCCTTCCAAAAAGTCGCAAATAGGGTAATCTAAGTACCCCCTTGTCATAAACTTCCTCCCCACGTTCGGCGTTTTGGTTTAGCCCTGCCCCCTCATCCATCACACCCCCCTAAGCCGAGTGTGTATCAGTCCAGCCAGGCATGCAATTGCACTATAGCATTTGTTTGACCCGTGTGCATTTAGCCATAGGGGTATCAGTCTGCTGGTTGCTGTGCTAGAGTTAGGCTGTATCTGGAGGGCTTTGCAGTTTTTGCCTCGGAGTACTGACCAAGTAAGTTGTATAGTCAAATCCCCCTGGGTTGGGAGTAGAATTTTGGTATTTTTACTAACAGCTACCCCTCTCACTGTGACCATCACCTAGCCCGCTCTTGTTAACTTCTTACATGTTTAAGCTCTGGCAGGACCTTCTACATGCCACTTGGTGGTCGCTCTGTCTGTCCTGAAAATTGACCCAAAATATGGTGTTCCATATGTGCCATCGGCGTCGCATTTGTCAGCGTCGCATTTTTCAAAAGTGGCAGGGATCAGTGTGATCGATTGTATGCAAGACTTTCATGCAAGACTTCTTATTGTGCACTCGCACCTGTTATACTTGCACTTTCCTGTACAAGTTATTTTATAGATTATTTTCGTTAACTTAAATCGTAGCCCTGTTAAGTTGCCCGTAGATTTAGAGTTAAGCATTTGGAAAAACAGAACGGATCCACTTTTTGATGAATAGAATAATTGACCTGTTCTCTCTGAGTTGTTTCAGTGTATCGCTGCTGCCCCCGACCCAGACTGGGACATACAGCGTGTCCCAAAAAAATGTCCCTCTCATAGACCACAGAATAATTACCAAAATCAAGTTTTATACTCAATTAAGTTTACATATTTAGAAAGCCCACTTAATTTTGTAGTTCTTGTTAAAATTTCAGAGGTCTCGCTTTATTGGTTTTGAATACACAGGTTTTTATGTAACAGCAGTGCTTTCCGGCCCATTCCAAGTTTGATAAAAAGAAATGCACACTACAGACATACCATACCTTATTACATGCTTAACTTTTATTTCAACAACTGTGTTCTTGTTTTTGTTATTATGTAACTAAAGGCAAGTTCATTTACCTTTTTAAATGAAAACTAATCAAAGTTCAGTTCCACTGGTCGTGTTTGCTTTCACAGAGTATGTTCCACTTATGGTTTGTTCTTCAATGTCCAGCTTGTAAACCTTTATTGTCATCCTGCACATCCTTCCACCTGCAAACTTGGAATGGGCTGAAAAGCATTGCTGTTACATAATAGACTGTGTATTCAAACCCAATGAAGCGAGACCAATGAAATGTTCACAGAAGTTACAAAATTAAATGGGCTTTCTTAATCTGAACACTAAATTGAGAATAATACTTGATTTTGGAATTAATTTAGCAGTCTATCAGAGGGCCTTTTTTGGGGGGACACGCTGTTTAGTTTTGAAGAGCATGCAATATGAAATCAGGCAAACTTTACTCACGCTTTAGCCAGCAAAATTCTCCAAAATGTTCAAAGGTCATCAGTATTTCACCAACCAAGTTTGAATACTCACTTCAATTGGTAAAGGAGACTTTTTCTCAGTATTTTGCACGAGAGGGAAGTCAAGTGATTTCAAAACGAGGCAAAAGACTATACTGGTACAAAAATGGCAGATATGGAACATTGCTTATTATTTTATTCTACCTATATTTTTTTTTGTTCAAAGGACAAATCTGCGATGGCCTATAACCAAGTATTTGTCTCATAACATGCTCTGACTGTCTGCTAAATGCCATGCTTGTATCATCAAAGGCACAATTCTTCCTAATATGTCCCGTAACTGCCCCACTAGTGTGAGTAAAATGAGTTTTTCACAGGTTTTTTGTTTAACTACACGAAAACAAGAGAATGTCCACACTAGGCATGTTACGTACACATGTATGATTTCCATTGTCTGTATGATATCTTTAATGCATTTTTGTCATGGTCGTTTTCCATCTTGCTAATTTATAGATATACATTTGTATAATCGTGTTGGTACCTTGATTCTGTGTTTGAAACAAGCCGGTGTTTTATCAGCGGTTTACAACCACCAGGCTAATGGGATCTGATGCACCGTGCCCTCTGGAGACGCGCACACAATAGGGAAACAAAATTGTATACGTCTCTACTGGGCAAAGTTTATAGATGAATACGTCTCTTCAAGGTTTTCACGAAAAAAGATATATGGATTTTACTCACACAAAAAAAGGAATTTCAAAGATATGTTGATTCGTCGCAAATGGAAGAGTTTCAGAAAAGGGATATTAAGTTCGAATCGAGCCAAGAAAATTAATTCTGGTTAAAATAAGAGCATTTTGAAACTACACTTTCAAACTCGAAAACTTTACTACACGAGAACAAAGAAATGTCTCCACAAGAATACATATTCCAGTATGTCAGCACTTGACCAATTCGAATGTGTAAAGTGTCTTAATAGGTATTTATGAGTCATGTATACATTTTTTTTCAATATTCTAAACTGCAGGCACGACAAACACATTCGCAATTCGCATCAGCATGGCAAAGATGTCAATAAATTTAATACCCTGTCCGATGATAGTATAATCCCTTAAATACAGGTGTTTCTGCTAGCCGGTGTTGTGTGCATTTAGAATACGGACTCATTGTAGTATTGCACGTACCTAAAGTGCAGATGATTTGGAGAGTGACTAGTTAAGTGTGAGAGGTCAATACATAAAGGTAGAAAAAGGCCCGAGTTATATTAGGCCAACGTTTACGTGACACCGGGGTTGTTTTTCCAGCCCGTTCACTGAGCCGTTGAGCTTGTCACAATATGAATGCCGCAAGGCATTCCGGTGTGTTCCACTCCATGTAGCACACTTTGTCTGTTTGTATTATGAAAGCAAAAGGTTGGACTTTTCGGGGGATTTGTTTCAGACAAGTTCATAATTTTATTATGAAACTTGAAACAAATATTAACGGTACTAATGGTATTAATGGGGTTTATCGTGACACAAGCAACCGACAAGCCATCTCCAGCATAAGATATCTATCAGTCTTCTACGACTTTCCAGTAATAATAATAATAATTTATAAAGCACAAATATCCACCAGGACTGGTGCTCAGGGCGCTACATCATCATTACCCCTGCTCAATGGGCCCACCAATCATTCCAAATACCATCTTAGCTCTGGTAAGTTTTTTGGCATCACTATTTACAATACCATAATTTAGGGTAAGCACCAAGTTGGAGAAATATTGAAAAATATAATTATGTATAGGATGTCCATGGTTAGTATTGTTATCAACCGAAACTAGTGGGCAATGCTTAGAAGTTAAATGTTGCAAGGTAAAGCGTGAACATGTATCTTACGTTGGGCTTTGTTTTTTTAAGTAAGATTTGAGGCTTTGCATGGTGGAGATACTAAATAATGAAAGGTTTGTGGAAACACGTCGAGTTTATACCTCTGGTTCTTTTCAGAACCATTCTCTTAGTTGAGAAATTATTCGCACATGGTGTTTCTGCAAACCTTTCATTAGTTTTTTTTTTGTTTGTTTAAATAATGGATGTCTGGAAACATTGTATATGGCATTTTACCGGTGATGGTTTTCAGTCAATACATACCACCATTGGCAGTAGAACATTATTATATTCGATTTATTGATTTAATTTTGTTTAATATAATCTCCTTTAACAAATTTTGAGGCCAAGTGTCCGGAGGACATTTCAGCGCGGATGTGCAAGTGCCCTTTTCTCAAAATCCCCCCCCCCACAAATACAAAATGAACTTGCTAGGCCTCTGAGAACTGCCCCTTCAACCATTATCATGGATACACTTTGGAATATGAATAAATATCTTACAAAGCAAAGCCACAGCACCAGTTCAAAGAGAAAATGAAGGCATATAGCTTTAAGAAAGCTAATTACTCATATAGACCGAGATACACGAATCAAAACCTATTTGGGCACGAATGTTAAAATTTCTTTGAAAATCTGACGAACTAGCAAAGAAATTACACGTTTTATCTCTATCTGAAATGTCCTCTGTAAAAACAAACGTCAAAATAAGGTACACGTACAAATCTATTTGCTTTTTTGAATTAGCTGCCACGCTATTTTATTAGCGAACTCTCAGAGAATTGAACTGAATTCTCCCAACTAATCGTACAACGTAAATGAATGACGAAAGAAACCCAGACTCCAGACTGTGATTTGTTTTCATATTAACTGGCCTTAAATATTTCGATTCGATTAAAAGCTTGATACAATTGGTTATTTGGTTCGCATTGAAGAAGTTTGTAAGACGAGGGTGCCAAATTAACTTGATATAAGACTGTGATAACTATATTCAAACGTGCATAATTGCCAAATCTTTTTGATTTGGGAGGATTTACTATCTATATTGCTAATTTAAAACTGGGAGTTATTGTAATACCAATTTTTGTATGATAAAGACACCTAAGAATAACTGCAATCTCATGGGTCACTTCAAATCTGAAGTATGTTTGTCATTGTTGCTGTGTTTGATTCAAGAGGTATTTCAAAGTTATTCATGATACACATTTAGTGAACTAAAGTCTCTCAAAGAGATGTTTTTATTATCTGTAAAGATGACAGGTGGAACACATGTTCCTAGTTTTATCAGTTTTCTAAGTGTTCTTAATTGGTTTGTGACTGGTATTGGCATGTTAATGGAGTAAAACTAGTAATATTCAAACGAGGATTCGAAATCAGAACATTCTTAGTCATTTCCTTCAACAATAATCGTGACAATCAAAATAACGAATCACTCATGAAAAGAGAAAAGGCAGATCGCGTGAATATCTTATAAACTACGACTAGCTATTGCTAACTTGTGGCAGCGGAAAATGAAATTCCCAGTTGTCCGTTGTCAGATTCCGTAGCAATGTCGTCTTTTCCCGGTCGCAATGAACCTTCATTAGAAAAGAAAGTACAAATAATAAACAACATTAAGATGTTTTAGAAGGGTATCATTTATATTTTGAAACACGGTCGTTCATTTCTTATATTAACATATAGCATTGTTAATGTTTTCAATGTTCAAAAACTATTTGGTTCTTGGTTCTTGGTTGGTTCTTCTCCTAAATACTCCACGTGGGAGTTTATACAGGAGGCCAGAAACACCGGGGCAAACCCCTTCTCTTAGCGATACGTGTTTACTGGGTTCTTTTACGTGCATTTATACAACACACGGGACCTACGGCTTAACGTCCCATCCGAAGGACGAAGCAATAATGGTTAAGTGCCTTGCTTCAGAGCACAAGTGTCCGCCGGTGGGCTCGAGCCCACGTCACTGTTGCCTCTGAAACACCAGAACGTGAGTCCGGCGTTCTTAACCGCTAGGCCATCACACTCCACTATTTTATCACTTCATTTCTGTAACTTGTCCATTCGGGCGATTCACAGTTTAGTGCGCCACCAAGAGTTCGCCATGGAGAGTCTTTTTTCCTTCAAGTTTACAGTCGACAAAACAAGGCCCAAGCGAATCAGTTTGTCTTCTTACCTCTAGTTAGTTTACTTGCGCATGGCTCTTTTCTTCTGCTCCACCTTTCGTGTCATCTTCTCCCATCTCTTCTTAGGAGCCCTCTTGGCGCTGTCGCCGTATAGGCCTATGTAAACCAAAGCGAAATCACTATGTGTAGCAACTGAAATCGTGTTAAAAAAAACTCCCTAGTACTCAACCTAATAGTAATGACCCTTTTAAGATCCGTTTACATATGTTCTTCTTGGTTGTTTCTCCTAAATACTCCACGTGGGAGTTTATACAGGAGGCCAGAAACACCGGGGCAAACCCCTTCTCTTAGCGTTAAGTGTTTACTGGGTTCTTTCACGTGCATTTATACAACACACGGGACCTTCGGCTTAACGTTCCATCCGAAGGACGAAGCAATAATGGTTAAGTGCCTTGCTTAAGAGCACAAGTGTCCGCCGGCGGGCTCGAACCCACGTCACTGTTGCCTCTGAAACACTAGAACGTGAGTCCGGTGTTCTTAACCGCTAGGCCAGGCCATCACACTCCATGTGTTTGTGTGAGTTTGTTTCTGCATGTAAAGGGGAACAAAATAGGGTTCCAAATCCCCAATCTGGCGATCGTGTACAAAAACATAAAGGAAGGTCTTCCTAAAAGTTTGTACCACGGTCCAAACTAGGTTTTAATGATTAATGACCTCGGACATGCCCATGTGGCTGGGACAATACGAATCATAGAAATGTGAATAGTATTGATTCCATGCTGGCTCAGAATCAGTTAAAGGGAATATACATCATTTGCTTTTGCTGTAATTTTCAGAAATGGATGGAATTGGGGGGTTGGAATATAAAGCAAATATAGTTACACTGACTTTTTTGAGGTTTTGGGTTCGAAAATGCTATAAAAACCAAGAAAAACAATCATTTTCCTGTAGTCTGGTTCCCTGACTCCATTTAAGAAGAAACAGAGCAGTTTACATATATTCGGGAATTTGTAAGGTCAGGGAACCAGTCTAACTGGCTTGTACCCGTTCATAGGTGTGTAATCGATTGCAAACAAGTGCGATGGTCAACTTGGGCCAATATTTGAAACAAAAGCCAGTTTTTTTCCAACGCTGATCGGCCGATCAGCGTTGGAAATTGATACAAAAATACCAATTTTCTTGAAAATGACAGTATACCAGGTGCCATGATATTACAGGATGCTTTACACTGTCATTCACTAACAGTCCAGCAAGGGATTTCAAAATGATTTGGTAGTTGTTTTTTTTTATGTTTGCAAATGTTGTAACGCAAAATCTCAAAGGGTTCTTACAGCAGATCATGTCAGACTCGTCCTCGCCACCGCTGCAGTCGGACTCGCCATCACACATGTCATCCATGGTGACGCACTCGTCGGAATACAGGCAGGGGAACTCGCCCATGCTATAATCACAAGTGTTGGAGAAAAACTCGGACGAAAAGTAGGGGGCGGGGCTGGCTGAAGTGATCAAAACATAATAAATCAGTGCAACAGCATGTGGACAAATGCGATATCGGTCCCTGAAAAACATCCCTGAACCAGCTTAATTAAATTACTTCACTTTGTCATACCTGTCGCGGCATCTACACTGTTTAGCTGGTGACCTGACACCTCAGGTCACCACAACCTCTACCCATTGATTCTAGTTAATTGCGCATGCCCAGTACAAACCACAAAGTGACTCTTGGTAAACAACTCCACAGTCATGTACACAATCAACCAGCTTGCCACAATGGTAAATGTGTGTGCAGTAAAGTGCAAGCCCTAATGCGAAATGAGTGACCTCGATCGTGACCCAAATTTGTACGACTGCAATACATTGGTATTAACCCCCTAAGGTTGCAGACCAGTAAATCGGTCCGAAATTGCCTACGCCGGCCAAATCACGATTTGCATGCCCTCAAAATATTTAGTATTTGAGCATACTGTGGGTCATGAACTGGAGGGTTTGTAAAAAATATGGGTGGAAGCCGTGCACAGGACTGGGAGCTTGTAGTTCCGTTCAATTTGGATGAAATTGGGGCCCTAAAAGCGCTCTATTTTGCAATGGAGTGTAGGCATCGTTTTTTTTCAAAATGGCGATGGGCTTCAGGACTATTTTAAGGGGTGATCATCTTCGGATGGAAATTCCTCCTAAAAGTCATCAGTTAACCCCCCGAAAATTAAAAAGAAAATGAAAGATGATGAAATAAGCTTAAGTTTGATGTGTGTCTCGAACACCTTGGAGAGTTGTGAGTATTTTTCCCGAATTTCTGAAGTGGGAGCTTTATTATTGGAGTCAATGAAAGTTTATTTACTCGTCTGGAACCTTAAGGACGGGGAGTAATAGGGACATTTCATATCAAAAGATATAACGCAAACTATTTTGTCAAAAATTGCCCTTAAATCGCTTGTAATTTGATACTTGATGACGTCATGATGACGTAACAAAAGTTATAACATCTTCGTAACATGGCACGAGTTCACACAAGGTTTAGTAATCATACCTTGAACTGTTTGGAAGAAATGTTGCTTTGTTTTGATGTCAGGCTAACGTTTTCATTTTGAATTCACCTAACTATGACCTTCCGGTAGACCCGGAAGTAGAGGTCAAGCGAGTTTACGTACACGACAAAAAATGTTTAGCGATTAATGGTCTATCTGATTACAAAATACAAACATCATTGATTGTTTAGTTCAAGGGTTATAGGTGAAAGTAATTGGTCACGTTTTCAGATAAAATCATATGTAATTTGACACCTGATGACGTAATCATGACGTCAGAGTATTGTAAAATGTGTACAAAACATATGGGGAAAAATTCATCTTTAATGTGACGTAACTCGTCATAATGACGTCAGAGTACTATGCATCACTTCGGATGAGGTTCGATATATATTGAAAGTTACAAGTTCATACCGTATACTGTTTGAGAGAAAACCCGCGGAGAAGTATTGTCAAGAAAAAAAGAGAAAGAAAGATTAATCGCAACAAATCCAAAGAGTGGTCGGGTTGTGCCCGACCACTCAAAAAACATGTGCTGATGTTTGTTACTAACCAACGGAGAGACACAATTATTTCGTGAGCTGCTTTCCACAGCTAAAAATACATTAGCCAAGAATATGACCCCCTTCAGTTGCCGTGGTAATGGTATGGTCCTCCAATCAGATATGGTTTGATTATTATCATGTGGATGACAAGATTGATAACCAATCTTCCGTGTAAAAACAAAAGCTTTACAAAATAAAAGATGAAAGAAACTTACGGCAGTTCGCTTCATCCTCCCCACCACTGCAATCAACTATGTAGTCACACTCCCAGTAATCAGGGATGCAGCTTCCATCGTTACAGGTGTATTCGAAAGAACCGCACGCTTAATTAAGAAGAAAAAAACAACAACAACAACCAAGAACAGAGTGAGTCCGCATTTGTATATTCTAGTATATGAGACTAAACACAAATCATCGGTCACAAAATAACTGAAACCCCACATAAGTAGAAAAACGGCACAATAATATTAGTTATCTTGCGAGCGCGAGTGGAACACGGAATAATGTAGTGCGTCTGTGTCCCACCTACCACGAGGCCGAAGGCCGAGTGGTATGTGGGACACAGACGCCCTACATTTTCCGTGTTCCACGAGCGCGAGCGCGATAACGAATTTATCTTCAAGCAAACTTGACGCGCAGTACAGTTGGAACTAGCACGCTTTACACGGACATTCAGCAGCTTAGCGTATGCAGCTGGAATGTCGCTCGAATCTTGGAATAGCGCAATACGCAGAGTGCGGTATGGACCGTGGTCGTGCGGTATGGTTATTTGTCATACCTCTATCTTTATACTGTATTTTCATTGGCCCAGGACGATCACCTGACCGGGCGATAAATATGCATGGCACACTCCCGTTGTATATCACATTGTGATATCACATGCGTGTAGACTAGTCCCCGCCCCACAGTCCAAACCATTATGCGCGGACCGCGTTTAAACCAGACTATACTTGTACTCACTGGTACCCCGCAGTACTTTCACGTTCCACAATATAATGTATAGCAGTGAGGGAGCAGTGCATTTGCAGACGATATTTACTTTAATTTGGCGGCCAGCGATGAGCGGCATTAAGATTATGTTTACGTTTTGACTGAAAGATTCCTTCAGTTTGCCACCCTTAATTTCCCTTAGAAAAACAAGTAAAACACATCATCAAGACAGAGGTATGACAAAACAGTTGTTGACTGATGTGATGTGGGATATGACGTTTTGAACACCCTCGGGGACGCATAGCACCCTCGGCTTCGCCTCGGGCGCTATGCGTCCCTCGGGTGTTCAAAACGTCATATCCCACATCACATCAGTCAACAACTGTTAAATGTAGCACGGCTTGTTGCCATGGATCGACCAATCAAAATCGAGGATTCAAGTTTGCTTGAAGATAACAACACAATGGATGTCTTGCTGTCAGCATTGGCGAACAGTGTCGTCCCGTAAATACCGAAAAAAAAATCCGTAAAGAAAGGAATAAGAGTCGAACATTCATTTGGTTTATCACAAATGATAACGTATACTATTTCAATTCACTAAACCCACTTAAACCCTGTCTTGTAAGGTGAGAAGAAATGTGCAGTATATTGAAAGGAGGCATTGAAGTCATTTTTTATGGTTAAGAAAGCCACAAAACCGCCTTGTTACATCAATTTATACAATGGCAGATAATTTGGCCATTGTGAATATACGATAAATGGTGGTCCTCTAAAATGTTAGTCAAAGTAACTTTGAACTATACATCGACTGGTGTTTGTGTTTTTTTCAGTTGAAAGCTGAGCACAACGATTTTACAAACTATTTTACTTGATATTTGTAGTGCAACTATAATGTACAAAACGATATCTCTCCTCCTGATACGAGACAAAGACAATCTCACACCGAGAAAAGGGGGAAAAATGCTGTTTAAAAAGTTGTAATTTCAGAGATACGCGAGGAGAAATTGCTTAAGCGCCAAGACACGTGCCCGTAATTAATTGGCCACTATCAACTGCACAGTGCCCGAACAAAGCGCGGGTAATTCAATGTTATGTGCTCCCCATAGAGCTATATTAAATTACTAGAGTGCTAACTCGCCATTCTCCGCGCGGAGACGCTTTGAAGCCGTCCTGGGCGCAGACATTTTGAATTCATGTGCGTGTTTGTAGAAGATAATGAAATTAGATGGACTGAATTTTGAAAGTGTACTCTACATGCAACGCGCAAGTAGAAAACACGCAAACAACTTAAGCGCGTCATTGACGGTTCAAA
Organism: Patiria pectinifera; assembly: GCA_029964075.1. NCBI lineage: Eukaryota > Metazoa > Echinodermata > Asteroidea > Valvatida > Asterinidae > Patiria > Patiria pectinifera. The sequence continues at coordinate 2,426,942 of CM057145.1, read as the reverse complement.
AAAACGCGACGGCAAAAATCATCTCAGTGCAGCGAATACGCGCACGCGTTGCGCTGTTTGCGTAGAGCAAAATGACACGCTCATTTGCTGATCGTGCGTTTTGGTTTTCGGCGTATTGGCCTCGATAACGCACCGGTATGGAATACAAACGCAGATATCCAAATAGCCGTATATAAGCCGTACAAAATGTCTAGGTCTCCATAGGTTTGTGCACCAACATGGATGCGCCCAGCAGGCATTACTTTGTACACGACGGTTAGCGCTCTAGTAATTTTATATAGCTCTATGGTGCTCCCATGCATACAAGCATACAAGCTTCTGGCAGTGTCACAATTGTACGCAGCGAACTGCACTTGACTGGCGTACTCTTTAAATTTGCAACTTCGGAAAGAAACTTACGGCAGTTGGCCTCGTCTTCTCCACCATCGCAATCATCCCAACCGTCACACTCCCAATAACTGGGGATGCAATCTCCATCGTTACAGGTGTATCCATCGCAGGCTTAAGAAAATAAAATAAAAATACACAGACAAAGGCATTTCTTATTAACATACATTTAAGCAGTGTTGTGGTACTCGTACTCGGGATTCGTACTCGAGTACTACTCGAGTACTTTTAGAGTACACCTTCTCGTACTCGTACTCGAATGTTAAAGTACTCGTATACTCCAAATGACGGAAATCATTCCGGACAAACAAAGCCGTGAGTAGGTCAATATATCCCATGGGACTGGGTCAATTACAAACAATGAACCATTTTGCCGTATGGCCGTATTCGGAAATAGAAGTACTCGTACTCGTGTTAGTACTCGGAATACAAGTACTCGTACTCATACTCGGTAACCTTGGTGTTCGGCAGTACTCGGTATATGTACTCTGAAAAAAGTACTCGACTACAACACTGCATTTAAGCTCAACTTTAAGCAAGTGGGCTGAAAATTAATTGAAACCCCTCATGTAGAGAGCATCTTAAGTCTTAGGAAATAAACAATACACTATTGTGTTATATTGCAAGATGTGCGGCACCATCTAGTCATTTCAAGCAAACCCAAGTAAAAAATATATATATACCCTAGGTATAGTAATGACAGCTTTTCAATTGGTATGAGCTCCGTGCGCTACCAAAAGAGGGCGCCCTTACACCTAGCAACGACATCCCATGGGCGGGACATTTCGCTGGTTGACGCGCACCGTTTGAACGCGTTCCTTTTGTGTGACGCACGCACACCGGGGGATTTGTACTATTTACACGCGCGCCGTGGCCGCGCTTCGCGTCAAACGCATTGCAGTCAGGCAATGGCGTCGGTCTGTCACCCCAACTGTACTTCCTTTGCCGGTGAGGGGTGCTTGTGAACAGAGCGGATACGGACAACGAAAAGAAAAAGACGTCCCTTTTTAAAAGGTGATTGGATTAGGTTTGCCTAAAAAAAAAAACCGCGCCTTAAAAAAAAAACCTGAACCGACTGTTGACATTTTTATCTTCTTTAGAAATTACATAGTTAATCATTTTGTAGGTATAACTATAAAAAGACATATAGGAGGCCAGAACGGTGGCATTCAATGATAGTGAAACATTTATCAGTCACGTACGATAAATGACATTTAATTTCTTCCTGTTACGAACAGTAGTTCTGTCAATGAAGAGTTAATAATCACATAACACATATTTGGAGACAAGAACAAGGGGGAAACACTTTAAACTCTTTCAGTGCACTAGACTCGGCGCACGACTTCAGTCTTTCATTGGTCCAATTTCTCGCAGGATGCCAGCTGTCGGCAACCTCGTTCCCCATGGGTACGATCCTGCTTCGCCATGTTGTTTCCCATCATGCCTTGCGCGATCTTAACCCCTGGAATTGTGTAATTTAAATGTGTCAAAATATGGCACATTATAATTAGGCCGCAGTTTATCCGTTTTACGTGCCGACGCCAACATGTTAAAAGTTGTGATTTTGAAGAATCAATCCTTTCAAACACAACGTTTGGACGTTGTGTTATTTAGCAACGATTTGTATTAAATGTACAGACCCCTTTCGTGCCTTTACAACCACAGATACAGGGGGTTTTTTTGCGACAAACGAGGCTGCCATAATCCATATCGTACAGGCATCGCGACTTTTGAATAACATTTTGTTTTTCGTACGTGACGTTACGTGCAAAGCACGCGAGCGCATTATGGGCGCGCCCGGTGTTCAATCTTCGAAATGCACGCGCAGTACGCTGTGAATAGCCAATCAGCGTCATTTACGTCATCATCACAGCCAGGGGTTAGTGTAAGGAACGCGCACGCGCCCATGGAGTCGAGGCTCAGCTGTCGGCGATCATGGCGCGCGCATGGTTCTTCATGTTCTATGTGTTGTTCTATGCGCGGACGCGGCATATCACGCATATGTAGGCAAACAATTCCGCACATTTTATACACAAGCTGAGATGAGTCGTTTATCCTTGTGTAGAGGATATGTGATTAAAGCCACTATTCTTTGCATTTGCGGTTAAAACAAACAAAAAATACTACGAACTGTGAAGAGGCTGCGAGGTCACTTGGTGGTTTTAACATTTATAGTGGATTACTGTTGGTGACATTTATTTGTAAATCTTGGCCAGGGTAGTTCCACAGTTATTGACACTTACTGCAACCGGCCTCATCTTCTCCACCGCTGCAGTCATCCCAGTTGTCACATTGCCAATAGCCAGGGATGCATGATCCATCGTTGCAGGTGAAATCGTATGAGGAACAGCCTGCACCTGAATCCAGAAACAAGAACGAATCAGATATTCATTAAATACGGAATGTTTGGGTGAAAAGGATGTACCTTGAAAAGCATATTCAAATGCACTATTATTGCACCTCTACGATGCGTATAACATACTGCCTTATAGCATGGCAAAACGGTGTATATGTTATAGTTACGCCCTCTTGCCGTTTCACATCTTGTCACATCTGGCAAAAAAACAGGGTGTTTCTTAATATACATCCCAGGTTGTATCACAGTATACTGAAGAAACTGAATCCAACGAGCCTATTTCTTGCAGGAGTACGCCCTGCCATATTCTAAACGGAAGGCCTTGTGGACTTGAGGGTTCGTTAAATGGAAACAGCGCACCCATAGCCCCAAGCGTGACTTTAGGCCAAAAAATATATATATATATATTCGGTCTCTGGTCAGACCAAAGATTCGGAATTGACGCGGCCACGCGGCTTTTTTTCTTCTTCTTTTTTTTTCTTCAAGCTTGGATTGTACAGACAAGGTGGGTACTATTTTGCTTTTTTGGTGTCCTCATGTACATTGGTGTCCTCCATAATTTGCCTTGGTGCTTTCAATCATTTGCCTTGGTGCACTTTCCCATTCCTTGGTGCTCTTTGGTTAAAATAAAAAAATGAGGAGGTGCGGAAATAGAGGGCGCTGTTGGAGCTACCGCGGAACATTTTGGAGAAAAAAACGATCGACGTGCATGATTAAAATCGACGCGCGCGCTGACCAGAGACCGACATAATTTTTTTTTTTGGCCTTATCTCAAAAAAGGTCCAAATCGAAGTTACACTCTTTTCGCCGGCTGGGCCGGCCCATGCTGACAAAAGTTTACTTGATTCTTACTTGCACTAGGGCAGTTGGCTTCGTCCTCGCCTCCACTGCAGTCATCCCAACCGTCACACTGCCAATAGCCGGGGATGCATGATCCATCGTTGCAGGTGAAATCGTATGAGGAGCAGCCTGCACCTGAATCCAGAAACAAGAACGAATCAGATATTCATCAAATGCGGGTCATGTATTAATTCATAAATAGTTTACCTTTTCCTATTGGTCAAGAGCCCGTCGCGTGGCCGGTTTTAAACGGTTGATAAAGAACGGCTTTCTTTTGTTAAACCCTTTTCCAGCGTCTCATTAAACTTGGACTCCCACGAAATCCGAAGCAAGTGCCATATTATTCGTTGAACGTTCACAATCCTCACGTAGGCATGCGCAAGACCACCAGTGAGTCAGAATTTCATTGTCCCAATAACGGGCATGTGTGTTTGCGCGTAGTAATTTCTCCTCGCGTAATCTTTAAATTTGCATCTTTTCAAACTGCATCATTGTTCATAAACCGTTGTCAAGCTTGGACGATTTGCATTCTTTTGCAAACAGGGTACCAATTGCAAAATGTAGCTCGAAAAAAAAATCCCAAAAGGTCTATATAAATGACGTTATATTAAGACGATCAGATTCAAAATTATGACCCATCCAATGAGTGTGGCTTTTTGTTTTGGCGGTATTCACTTCAACAGTGGCATTACTTGCATGTTCACCATATGTAACTAACACAGGCAATCGACGATAGGCCTATAGCCGGCCCCGTGAAGGCAAAAGAGTGTATCTTGAAAACAACAACAACCGCATTCCAGAAAAATCAGTGTCAAAGTTCAAAGTCTTCTTTTTCCTTCTATGTTACCAGGAATTCAATCTAGTTCCTACCACAGCAGACATTTAAGTTTCTTGTCTAGTGAGTTTTTGATCGAGGTATTTTGAAACCAATTACACCATTGTTACCATAAAGTATCACCAACATAATTAAAAGGAATGTTTTGGTAAAAAGGATGTACCTTGAAAAGCATATTCAAATGCACTATTATTGCACCTCTACGATGCGTATAACATACTGCCTTATAGCACGGCAAAACGGTGTATATGTTATAGTTACGCCCTTTTGCCGTTTCACATCTTGTCACATCTGGCAAAAAAACAGGGTGTTTCTTAATATACATCCCAGGTTGTATCACAATGTACTGAAGAAACTGAATCCAACGAGCCTATTTCTTGCAGGAGTACGCCCTGCTATATTCTAAACGGAAGGCCTTGTGGACTTGAGGGTTCGTTAAATGGAAACAGCGCCCCCATAGCCCCAAGCGTGACTTTATCTCAAAAAAGGTCAAAATCGAAGTTACACTCTTTTCGCCGGCTGGGCCGGCCCATGCTGACAAAAGTTTACTTGATTCTTACTTGAACTTGGGCAGTTGGCTTCGTCCTCGCCTCCACTGCAGTCATCCCAACCATCACACTCCCAGAAACTGAAGATGCAGGTACCATCGTTGCAGACGTAATCACCACTACTGCAGGGTATACCTAAACCAATTCAAGTGCACATTCTACAATTTATGAAATTTAAAATGGAGTATGAGCATTCTACAGGATGAGCCTAAAAACGAAACCCAAATGTCGGGACCATTGTTTTAGTAAAGTTCTGCATGTAGCACCTTCAAAAGCTAGGATATGAAAGCCCATTTCATAAGCTTTCTTTTAGTACACGAATCATTCAAGTCACTTGTGTAATTTTCAAGTTACGGTATTATAAACACCCCCACCGTTTCAAAGTTCTGTCCACGGATCACAATAAGGTTAGTGTTCTTTCCGCAAAACGAAAACAAATCAAATAAGGATATGTGTGAGTTGTGCTCGCTTTGCCCAAATAACGCACATCTTTTTTGTGATAAGTGGACAGAACTTTAAATCGGTGGTTGTTTTTTATGATTCCGTCACTTGAAGACTGCATAAGTGATTTGAACGATTCTTGTACGAAAAGAAAGCTTATGAATTGAGCTTTCATATTCTAGATTTTGAAAGTGCTACATGCAGAACGTCACTAAAACAGTAATGCCGACATTTGTGTTTCATTTGTTTTACTCACCGCCCTGACTGGGCATATTCATGTTCAAAGAGAAAATAGAAAAAAATATAAGACCCGTCATGTTATACATGTACATATATTTTAATGAAATTAACGACGTAAGAAATGTTACCTTGGCGGGTTTGCTGCAACTTGAGTGCCTTCTTTGATGGTTTGGCCATGCATACTCCTGTAGCGTAATGACAATATTAACTTAAATGTTCAGCTTATTTACAATTTCACCGATTTATATTTGTAATCATCTGACGAACCAGTTATGAAATGCTAAATTTGCCCGACAAAGCTGTGGTGAATTATTTATCTCGTGTGGGGTGGGGATAGGGAGGGGGAGGGGGATGGGGAGGATACATCCCAGTGAGACACAAAAATGTCCCCCTCCCCGCTTTTGGAATTTCGATGGCTTGGCATTTTTAGGATTTTGCTCATCCGAAAATCCCCCACTCGCGGACTCTGATTTACGCCTTTGCTCGTGTGTATTACGTTGTCAGAAAAGTAAAAGCGTTTGCAATTTTACTGTTCACTTTTTAAACAGCTTATGAGGTGAAATTCGATGTCGATACTGAACGGCAAAAACGAGTCTCTAAATTCCGAAGAGTGAAAATTCACTCCATTCGAGTAAAGATTCACTCCCACAGTGGGAAACTAGGGACTAGACGTTTTTGAGTGATTTTTTTACAATTGTAAAGATCGTGTTCTCACGCGGGCTTTGACTGAAGTGGTTCTTTTTTCAGACTATTTCAATCGAAAATGAGATGATTTTCACTCGAAAACGTCTCGTCCCTAATTTCACTCTTTGGAATTTAGACAGACTATTTAATGATGTCTCGTCAATTGTAAATGACCTTTTTTTTTAAGGAATAATCTTCACAACACGAGAGACAAGGTCAAGCAAGTAATACTACATACACAAAGACAAACGTCATAGAAATAAAAAAATTAAAAAATAGTCTTATTTTCGATCTTTATTTGATTCAAACTTCAAATGATTATCTAGCCTACTGGTCGAAAGCCATTCACGTGGGTGTTTTTCAACGGTTGATAAAACCAAGGACAGCTGGTTTGAAATACTTTTTGCCGCATGCAATTTAGACTCCTATGAAATCTGGTCCCTTTTACCATATTATTGTTAAACGTTCACTATAGGTATGCGCAATGCTACCACTGAGTCTATATTTAGAAAGTCCCTTGCCTTCTACTTGGGTCATTATCAACGCCTAGGCCCCTGCGCCAGTTTTAAATGTACTTGTTTAAAACTGGCCAAGCACATATTTATTCCTTTATTAATAATTCGTTGTAAAAAAATGCACACAAGTAACCTGAGCTATATTTGAGGCTGCAAAAAGAAATTATTAATACCTGGCATCCTGGACAGCACAACTCTAACAAAATAATTGAAGACACACTAAAATGAGTTCACAAACGTCCGTATTACGAGATTTTTTGGTCCATGCGCATAACACGCAAGGAAGAAAGTGTGCTTGAAATAACATGAAACGTTCAAACTCAATATACCCTAGTGAATGGAAGAAGATTGCCCTTTCCTCATCACTGTGCAAGGTATTAAGCCGAAACCTGTACGAGGTATGTAGTAAGCAACCTTTTGTAAACTATAGTAATAATAGTAATAATAATAATTACCCTGGATTGGACATTTCGGAGACATCCCCATAGACTTGTGCACACAATTTTTCAAACTAAATTGTGCCCTAACCCAATATTCCCCCGTCCTTTTCCCATGAATTTCGGTATGTTTACAAATTAGACCACGAGTAACAAATATAACATATTTGCGACGGTAAAATTGTGCGTCTAAAAGGGGGCTGTGACATAAGGGAGATATGAAAATGTCTCCCTAATGACTGATGTCTCCCATCGTGTGAAGAAATTACGATAACGTGTCTCCTTAATGATACCATTACACGTATAATAGCAGGCATTTATATAACGCTTTCTCGCCGCAACGGGGTATCAAAGCGCTTTATAATTATTATTTTCCCTGTTTCAACGGGCAAAAACCCTCGATGCTTTACCTTCGATGCTGCCTGTAAGGCGCAAGGAAGGTAAAGCAACCACAATAACCATCTCTACAGGTACCCATATACTCCTGGGTGGAGAGAAGCAATGAGTAATAAAGTGCCGTGCCCAAGGGCACACGCACCATGACCCCACGCTGGACTCGAACCCCCAACCTGCCGAATTACCCGCAGACCACAAATCCGATGCCCGTAACCACGAGGCCACAGTACCTAACACAAAACCATAGATGTTGGCAACTTACCAATCAGCAGAGCTCCGAAGAGCAGAGCGAAGACTAGGCGTGTAGCTTGCATGATGAGTTCTGTCGAGATTCTGTCAGGTCTGTCGAGATGTGGCTTGGTATCAGACACCGGCAATCCACTCACATTTATAAGATTTCTGGCACAGTTTGTCACGAACGTTCGAGCAACATTGTGTACTTTTGGTTTGATTCAAACCCTTTGTTTCCACCTTGCATGTCCCTTGCTTGTTTGGAAACTCGACCAAAAAGTAAATGACAAATATTGGTTTGACGTTGCCCACGTGCTCGGTAAATAGAGCTTTCGAACAAACCATCTGCATATGTTCAGTCGTGCTTAATTTCAGTTTTAAAGCTGAGTTATAGCTCTTTGTCTCTCCGTGCGTATTTGTGTCAATGTTTATGATTGAACAGCAAATAATTGAAATAAACATCGGATCGGTGGTTTGTATGTACATTTAAAACGAAATTTGCTGCGCCCACACTTCTTGTTACCTGTTATCATTTTTTTAAAAACCTGTCAGTCATAAGAAATGATTTGAAAAAAATAGCAAACTCTACGGCAGCTGGTGAACTTTTTGTTCAAACTGAAACTTTTTCCTCGCTGCTCGCGTGATCTTTTGGGATGATCAACACAGTATTAGCGCGTCCATTTCATACTTATAAGTTAATTGGTTACCAAAACACGTATACATAACAAATGCTACGTTCGGTGACATGTAAGTCTTTCGATTGTCTCCAGAATTGATTTGCAGAAGTTTTTTTTTTTCTTTTGCTAAGGAGACGTCTGACATTCATTGATGGAAACATTTATTTCCTCTGAAATCACACAACACACTGTTAACGTGTAAAATTACGTGGTTTCCGTAATGAGCCAAGGTTATTCCGCGTTTGAAATTAGATGCCGGATAATAGTCGGCCAAATGAATGGGAGGTTTGCAGCATGTAGTGGGGCAGATAGGGAAAATATTTGGGGGAATTGTGCCTTCGATGATACAAGCATGGAATTAGGCACACAGTCAGAGTATATCTTAAGAAGTATTTTTGGCTATCCGCTCCGTTCACAAGTACCCCCCTCACTGGCAAAGAAGGAACAGTTGGGGGTGACCGACCGACACCATCTTGCTTGACTGCAATTTTGCCGCGACACGCGGCCGTACCATGTATCACTGCGTGTACATAGTACAAATCCCCTGCTGCACGTGCGTCACACACAATGAGCGGTGCGCGTCGGCCAGCTAAATGTCCCGCCCATGGGACGTCGTTGCTAGCTAAAAGGGCGCCCTCTTTCGTTGGCGCACGGAGCCCATAGAGCCATTGATTTGTCCTTTTGACAATATAGGTAGAATAGCAAGCAATTCTCAACATGTTCAAAATGGCTGCCTTGCTTGTTATTGTACCTATTTTTTCTTCAAATGACAAATCTGCGACCCTATGGGCTCCGTGCGCAAACGAAAGATGGTGCCCTCTTACCTAGAAACTACGTTCCATGGGCGGGACATTTTGCTGGTTGACGCGCACCGTCCCTTGTGTGTCGCACGTACACCAGGGGATTTGTACTATGTACACGCAGTAGTACGGCCGCGCGTCGCGGCAAAATTGCAGTCAGGCAAGATGGCGTCGGTCGGTCACCCCCCCCCCCAACTTTGCCGATGGTGGTACTTGTGAACGGAGCGAATAACCAAATTCTCGTGACATACTCTGCCTAGTGTGCCAAATTCCTTGCTTGTATCATTGTTTGTTGCAAACCCTTTGGTCTCGTTTAATACACAGCCCCTTAAAGTACCGCTGTTGCGGCACACCAAATCATAAACAATACATTTGAAAAGAAAGCCATTGATAATGCAGTTGAAGAAAATAGAAAAGGATTTCAGCAAAAACAAAACAGGTTTAGTTGGCCATGTGTTGTTATGTTCAAACACTGCGTGATATAAATCTGACTCCTATAGTATCAAAACCTGACGTGCAGATACATTCAGAAGAGTGTGAAATCAAGAATCTCAAACTAGTGGATTCATATTGCGGCAGTTACAAGCATTGTCTTCAATGGACCGATCCAGTAAGCACCGCCCCATGGTATTCTGACCAATCACAGCCGTGATTTATGTCCGACATGCGTGCACAAAAGTCCGACATGCGTGCACGCGCGTATGATGCGCGCGGCAGGAAAATGCAGTGTGGCATTGGAGAGGAGCACGTGTTAATTTGCCCACGTGCGCGGTGGGCGGGGCTTACTGGATCGGTCCATTCTAAGCTGGTCACCACCTGTTGCTAATTTTTTTTTTCCAAGTTGGCCGAGTGACATGTTCATTTGTGTTCAGTTCAGGTAAACTGTGAAACATTTACAAACTGTGGTGTTAATGTTTACATTACAATTTGATTTCGCTATCACAGAGGAGCGGCTGCTGTTTACCAATGACCCAATTACATGATGTTTAAGTGGAACAGTTTCTGTTTTAGATAGGCCAATGTAAAAAAAAAAATACAATGTTTAGGTGTTAAAAAAAGTCAAACGTTGCCCAATTTTGATCAAAAGAGCAAGTTTAACCCCTTACAATGTTTAGCTCTTTGGAAAAGTCAAATTTTGCCCAGTTTTGAAGAAAAGGGCAAGGTTAGTACTCTTGATATTCAACAGGTTGTTAACAAATACCAGATGTAATTTCAGTTCGATACATGACTGGTATTAATAGAGCTTGAGATGACCACAGACACACTCATACCTCTAGGGGCGACCGCAACTGATCGCCCCTAGAGGTACGGCTTACCACAGAAACGTGCAAACCTTTAAACCTTTATTCATAAATACCTAAGACAGTTTACGCATTCCTATTGGTCGAGAGCCCGTCACGTGGCCGGTCTTAAACGGATGATAAAGACATGGCTAGCTGGTCTTAAACACTTTTCCAGTGTCACAATAAAATGTGGACTCCTAAAAATCCAGTGCCTCTTATCGTTTCATTGGTTGAACGTTCACAATCCTCACGTAGGCATGCGCAACACTACCAGGGAGTCAGAATGTTATAGTTCTAATTCAAAACGCAACGCGCCAGGTGCGTTCTGCGCGACATCGCGCAGAACATGATACGCGCGCGTCAATCTCCATAAAAGGGTTGTTTACATCTTACTCGCCAGCTGAACAATCCATTATTTTGCAAGAGGGATGTTTAAAAAAACATAAAGTGAATTTGTTGAACAAAATCGGATTTTTTGAACGAATTATATAATTTTCTTTTACCGAAAAGGTATTTATGAATGGGAATAAATATGTGCTCCGTCGGTATTTATCACTCTGTTTAAGACCGCTTAGAGTCTGGGTGCTGATAATTACCCTCGCCTCCGGCTCGGGTAATTATCAGCACCCAGACTCTAAGTGGTCTTAAACAGAGTGATAAAAACCTCCGGATCACACATTTATTCCCTTAGTATAAAACCACCAGCAAAAATCCCTACTTTGAAAAAAGAGAAGCTTGAAAACAAAAAAAACTTATTGTTATAAAAAAGTTTTCAAATCTCGGGTAATTATCAGCACCCAGACTCTAAGTGGTCTTAAACAGAGTGATAAAAACCTCCGGATCACACATTTATTCCCTTAGTATAAAACCACCAGCAAAAATCCCTACTTTGAAAAAAGAGAAGCTTGAAAAAAAAAACAAATTATTGTTATAAAAAAGTATTCAAATCTGCATGCTGATATGCTAGGTTATTTATTTAACAAGGTATAATCTGAATTGTAAAAACATTGCAAACAGACAGTATTTATGTGATAAAATTAGATAAAATTTTAACAACAAAAAACAACGAAAATCGGCTAAAACGGTCAATATGTGTTTTTGTTATTTTTGTTTAAGATCACCACCCCTTTGGTCAGCTTCGTTCCCGCGTGTGGGACAACCGGGACGCGTAATTTTTATTCCTAAGAGGGTTAGGGGCAATGTCATGAATAATTCATGTTTATCCATGAGAACGGACAATGACATCAACAGCATTGTTGTTAGTTACTCAACTAGTTACAATACATTAAAGCATTTTAAAGAACGGTTGTCGTCGAGCTACCACACAGTAGCCTAGTGGATAGCGAGATGAGCTTATAGACGCACAGATCCCGGTTCGAATCCACGTCGTCGCTGCTCATTTTCATCAGCTATTTTTCTTCTCCAAATTTATCACTGAGATGATTTTAAATTAAGGGGAAAATAGAACGAGAACCTAAGTCTTGCAATGATTCAAAGGAAAAACTGAATTATTCATAACATTGCCCCTAACCCTCCTAGGAAAAAAATTACGCAACCGGGACCTCTCCATCAACCTTAAGATCCGTGTGTACACAGCTTGCGTACTGAGCGTCCTACTTTACTGCAGCGAGACTTGGGCCACGTACAGCCGCCAGGAGCGACGCTTAAATTCATTTCACTTCCGTTGCCTTCGTTCCATACTAAAGACCGCGTTCTGAACTCCTCCATCCTTGCTCTCACGGGAGCAACTGATATGTTCACCATGCTAAGAGTACGTCACCTTCGATGGACCGGTCATGTTCGCAGAATGGATGACGGTCGCCTCCCTAAGGACATCTTATACGGTGAACTGGCTGATGCCCCGAGTCCACGTGGTCGCCCTAGGCTGCGCACGCACGATGCGCAAGTGCCTTATCACGCATCTAATCAGAAATTTGGGGCAGTCGTTTATCCTTGTGTAGAGGATCCGTGGCTTAAAGCTACAGTTCATCATTTGCAGCTACATGTATCCAAAAAGTAACTGACATAATTAGTGTTGAGAGACAAGTACATGTACTTGGTTGGAAGATAGGACTTAACTCCCTGGCATGCTGTCATTTTGAAGAAATTAACGAAAGAAGGCCTTTCAAACGGTGCGTCTTAAGACGCACCGTTGGTATTTCCGTTAGTAGTTAGGTTTTTTTTTATTCGGCGAAGCGCGCGCAAGCTTTGATACGACGCACACGCGCGTGCGGTTGCTTTAATTCGTCGGATCAGTGCGCGACATTGCGTAGCTGCAATCGGCTCATCAGTAAGAACATGTCTCGGACGCTGAATTCAGGCCCAATTCAAAACATGATTCAGCAACTTTTAATTTGAAATCGTGATCTTAGCAGTGTTGGAGCAAAGGCTTAAATCTTCAAGGCCAAGGCCAAGGCTTTTGCCCTCAAGCCTCGAGGCCAAGGCCAAGGCCCTAAAATCCAGCCTTAAGGCAGCCTTAAGGCCAAGGCCCAGCATCAAGGCACTACATCGCTGGATCTTAGAATGTTGTTTTTTTTCTCGGAATATACAGCTGAAGCTGAGCTGACACTTCATCAGGTTAGTTGTTCAGCACCATTCTTCAGATTGTGAGCACGTTTGTTGCTTCAAACGAACAAAATGCACAAATTACAAATGATGGACTATACCTTTAACCTACCAATTAGCCGACATGTAGAGATTTACACAAAAAGGGTGAAACAAGATGCCCTTTGCAATCAAGAGTTATGTTTTATTTATTTATACACATGTATATTTATTTATTTCGTGTTATTTTACCAGGGTAGCCCCATCAGTTGTCAATGAACTGTTCTCCCTGGGGGCCCTGAATTACATAAAAACATGATATAATAATTACAAAAATTACCAAAAAAAACACACAATAAAAGACATAATAAAATACATTACCATAAAATAACCCAATGAATTAAAACCACACAAAATTACAACCCTACATTAAAACAGACGACGTACAGATAAACAGATTTAAAATAGCAAATTAATCTCGAATTAAAAAAATTGCATTAATATCTTGTTTAAAAATCAAAATGTGACTTATCGCTTGTCCCTTGTCCATTAAAAGGGACTCTATCATATATTATTTAATTTGGCAAATCCTCCCGCTGGAAATCTCACAGCCACCAATCCATAAGTCACAAGTGTTTGTAAAATTTGTCGTAAATTGAGATTAAAAATACACATCTTTTTATACTTCAAAATGTACTCTCTAAATTCCAAAGAGTGACAATTCACTCCATTCGAGTGAAGATTCACTCCCATAGTCGGAAACTAGGGACTAGGCGTTTTTTAAAGTGAAATTTCTTTAATCGTGAAGATCGATTTTTCACTCGAGCTTTGACTGAAGTGGTTCTTTTTTTTTTTTGTCAATCGAAAATGAGAGTGATTTTCACTCTAAAACGTCTAGTCCCTAATTTCACTCTTTGGAATTTAGAGAGTATACGTGATTTATAGTATACAAATATTGAATGTTTCGAGTGGTGTAGTAAAACTAGCCTCCCTAGGTGATCCATGGACATGCTATTTTCCCGAGGCGAAGCCGAGGGAAAATAGAATGCTCCATGGATCACCGAGGGAGGCTAGTCTTACTTCACCACGAGATAAAGCATTCAATATTTGTTTTATAACACTTCACCCACAGATTCTGCGTGATTTTAATATTTTAAATTATTTAAAGCTGAGCACAGTTGAAATAAACTTCAATTACAACACAAAATTGGTGGAAAATGTATTTCGCTCTTCTAAACTACCCCTTTCGCGAAATGTTTGAACCCAACTCTGTGGTGCGCTCTCTTTGGAACAAAACGCGCTACGCGCAACGCCCAACGCGCACACCAGCATGCATTTGCACACAAATACCGCGCCGTGGAAATAGTACTTTGGTTGCTATGGTATAGTAATTTGGTTGCTACGGGTATAGTACTTTTGGCCGTGCACAGAAAGATAGCAAAAATAGAAAGTATCATGTGACTCGCTCTCGGCCAATCAAGACACAGAATCTGCGGGTGAGGTGTCATAATCTTAATTATGGTTTACACAAATATCGACTTTTAATTACATACAACGAATGTGACAATGTGACATATTTTTTTCACTAGAATGTTAAACAACTGTTACACAGATGGAAAAAGTTTGAATACGATCAAATGTATTAACACAAAATTACGTGAATTAATAATTTCTTAAAGATTTTTTTTTTCTTAAAGAATCATTGCTTTGCTTTTTCTTTTTACTAAAATAAGTGTTCCATGTTTCAATTCTGATGTTTCTTTACTGTGTTTTCAATAAATTAGATATTAAAGAAATGAAATCAATTGGGGCGATTCACAATGCAGTGCGCCACAAAGCGTTTGCCATGGAGAGTCAATTTTTCAAGTTTACGGTCGACAAAACATTGCCCATTTGAATGAGTGTCAGTAGACAACTTAAGCTAATTTGTTATAGACTGGGTCATAGCATTCTGCCGTCTTACAAAAAAAAACACCATATGGAAAAAACGAACAGGGCAAACATAAACTCAAACCATACGCTTATATGAAACTACTGACTGGAAAAAACAAACAAATTCATGTCCCGCGCTGCGAATTTGTTGAATATCTGCCACAATGCACTGGGAACAATGAACTCTCCGTGGCTATCTCTTGGTGGCGCATTGTGAATCGCTCGAATTGATAGGCCTTCCTTCAAAAATCAACCACATTTAACAACTTCTTGGGAAAAAAACAGTTGTATTGTCCACTGTGGACAATCAGCAATTCTGGTTTAATGTGGTTCTTGTATGTTGCAGCTGCTGTTATTTTTTTTTTTTTTTTTTTTTTTTTGAGGGGGGTGTTTCATGCTAGAGTCTAGCCCCATGAATGTGGCCTATTTACTTGACTGCCTCCGTAAACATAGGCCACACATCCACATGTACAAAAATCGTGTCGACTTTGCCAAATTTTGATTTTCACATTTAGGCTTAGTTTGTAGGATTTTTTTGCTTCAGAAGCATACTCACCCTCTTTATAGGCTAATCAGAAAGTGCTGCCTTTTTCAGATGTCAAATTTTTGTGAAATTTCATGTTGAAATTTTGATACGCAAACGTGTAAAAATAAATCTGGAAA
This sequence comes from Patiria pectinifera, assembly GCA_029964075.1. NCBI lineage: Eukaryota > Metazoa > Echinodermata > Asteroidea > Valvatida > Asterinidae > Patiria > Patiria pectinifera. The sequence continues at coordinate 2,411,133 of CM057145.1, read as the reverse complement.
TTTCACGAAAAATATACATCTGAAAAAGGCAGCACTTTCTGATTAGCCTATAAAGAGGGTGAGTATGCTTCTAAAGCAAAAAAAAATCCACAAACTAAGCCTAAATGTGAAAATCAAAATTTGGCAAAGTGCGACACGTTTTTGTACATGTGGATGTGTGGCCTATGTTTACGGAGGCAGTCCAGTAAATAGGCCACATTTATGGGGCTAGTGCTGTATATGCTAGAGTCTAGCCTTCTGCTGCCCCAGGTGCAGGACTGTCCGCCGCAGGTGCCGGGCTGTCCGCCGCAGCAGCCTGTGCGTCTCCCCCAGACGTTGTCTGAGTGTCAGCAGCTGCAGTAGCCTTACATTTAGAATCTGACGCGGGTTTGGTAATCCTATGAATAGCCTTAGACTCAAATATCTCAAATGGCTGGGTCATGGGAGATATGATGGTGTTGATGATGGCCTTCGCCACAGTCGTAGTCGGAGACGTCATTGTACCTGGGGACAGATACTCCATGGGGGCCATCAGCTTTCGTGCCAACCATTCGGTGGGACGACTCTCCTTCCTATCACACATTAGCAGACTACGAACAAATTAAAGAGAACAAAAATAGAATTCCCTTTTCTTCCAAATGAAAACAAGGGCCAAGTTCGCGCTAGGACTATAGTTCACCAATGGTTAACTAACGTTTGCCCGAACTCTGTCTAGTCGACAGTGGTTGACTACGCTAGTCGACTATTTGGAACCAGCCTACTGGGGCTGGTTGCATCGCTGGTAACCAATAGCCGCGCGCATTCATAGCGCTAGCAGAGAGCCAGGATCCAGAAGTTTTGCGATGACATTTTGACCAGCGTTTGACTGGAGACGTTCGCACGTTGCCATCAGTGCGCAGGCGTAAGGTACGTCACAAATCAACCACTAGTCGACTAATGGTCCTTGCCCGAACTTGGCCAAGATTTCCCCCCAAAAAATTTGTATGAACAAAAGAGGGGCGATTAGTACTACGTGTACTACATAACTCCGACGACCGACACACAAAGGGGATAGATTCGCTTTCAGTCCTCGGGAGTTGTGTCTTTTGTTGAAAACGGTCCTCGATCGTACGGTTTTGTGCTTAGTCTATGAGAGAGTGTTACATTACATGGACAAAGGGAAACACAAAGCATTGTCCTCGAAAGTATAGAAAGTTTACACACATGTGTATTTTTTTACACATTCAAATTGTGGACATTGAGAGATAGAGGACAATAGGGTCCACAATTCCCGAAGGTCCACAGTTGACGATCAAAAGTACAAACAAAAGAGGGACAATATGGGGTTCGCAATTGATGGTCATAATGAAAAGTAGCGCGCATCTGCTCAACTGGAAATGTCCACACAAGCTTTAACGTGGGGAAATGACCACAAAGATAGCCCATTTTTACACTGAATTCCTTGTATCTTCAGAACGGACGGTTGCACAAATCTGAGGATTGCAGATTATGAAAATTCATTCTTCTGGCTTTAAGTCTATCTATGCCTGGCTTGGAAAGGCAGAAAAACCACTGATCGTTTTTTTTTATATTGAAAATGTGGGGTATGAAGTAATTGCCTATGGAGCGGAACAGAAAATGACCGTTTTTGACAGACCTTTGGTTGTTTATCTCAACGTATCTCGAGAACCCAATGTTAGAGCACACTGGGGGTAGAGGTTTTGTAAAGAGGATGAAGTTCTCTTTCAATTCATATAAGACTCGATTTTGTTGGTTAAGAAACCACTGATCATTTTTTTCGTCAAAGTTTTCCCCCAATGACTGGATTTCTTGCAGAGGTCAGTTGTGTGAGTGCACGTGGCCAGCGTGTTGCATGTGGTATGCAAACCGCAAGGTCAATTGGGCAAGCTGTGGAGCTGTCTCACACACATTGATCTTTTGTGCGTTTGGGCCCCAAACTTTTTATTATGGTTTACATGTACACACTTGTGTGCGTGGGTGTGGATGGGCCGTCACCGCGTAATGGGGAAGAGATTTATTGTTAGGGAAATGAGGACCGAGTTATGAGGACGTACTCTGGTACCCGGTTCCGATGCACCGCCCTAAAACCTTCCCTTTATCCATCAAATTATATTCCTTGTTTTTCCCTATTTTAACCCTAACTCCCTAGCGTCTTTAACTAGGAACTGGACCAAGTCCATCAAAATCCATCAATCACTGTGCGTCCAATACGAAACAGTACATGACATAATAGAATCCACCACTGACGCACTGGTTGACATTCATGGACTTGCTACACATGGCTTTTATCACAATAGCAGTACAGGAAGCTAGGCAAAATCAATCGGATACCCCTAGCACTGCTTCAGGTCATTAGGCCCAAGTCCATCATACTCAATATTTAGTCACGCCAGGCCTTCTGGACCAAGTCCCCCAAAATCAACCCAAATGTGGGGATGGATTTTGATGAAGTTGGGGTGGCAAGGGTTAATAGAATTAGAGCTGTGTTCACCATTAGGAAAACTAAGATTCTAAATATACTCACGCTGGTCTGTAAACAGAAACTCTCTCAAATCCAAGCTCACGTGTTTCTTCTTCAACTTCGCCCTTTTGAAGCAAACAAACATGACACAATTGTGACCTGTTCTGTCAAAATCAGACTTTTCTGGGCATAAGGTCGAAAATGATATTTTTACATATTGTTAAAATATGTTCTTTTTCCTTATAATAGGTGGTTTAATTTTTGACTGACGGGTCATTCCTGGGCAGAGTTGTGCTATTTTGAAGTTCATTGTGTCGTAAAGTACAAAACGGAGAAAATGGCCACGAACGTCACAAAACAGTTATTTCTTTAACTTATATTCCTTATCAAAATCATCAAATATAGTATATGTAGAGTTCAAATTAGGGTTTCAAACTTTTATTATATATTTTAGACATGTTCAGGATTACAAATATGCAAACATTTGAAAATCGATAAAATTCACCCCACAGCGTTTTTGGCCCCATCTCAATTTCAACCTCTGCCCAGAAGCGTCTGCTTTTGACAGAACAGGTCACAATTTGACTAAATAAACGTCTTCCAAAACCGAAAATACTCAAATGCTGCATTGCACTGAGCTCCTAGGTTTAATGATGAAGGAAATTATACTCACAGGTCTTCATTTTAAATTGGGCCATCAGGATATGTTTCCCTCTAAAATGAATGTATTAATTATATATTGGATGGCTTTCAGGGGGATACAAGAATACTGTATATATTGCACTATACAACAATATTCATAGCGAGTGCAATATATTCCTGTATCCCCCGAAAAAAGCCATCCACAATTTTTATTATTATTTATATTAGGCTGACTACCATGATCCGGAAGAAGGAAATTTCAGGACACTGCATTTATTTTGGCAAATTTTCCTCAAATTATCGCGCTGCTCTAAGCTCCTATTTGTGGCTGTTAAAAACATGCACCCTGCTGTGCTGTGCGCTGCGTCCGGGTGCTGCGCACTACGCTCTGTTAACTGGTTGACTGTGACTTTCTACGCGGTGGATTGTGCGGGAACCAGCGAAAATGCCCAGATGACTGCAATATCAGTGATGATTGAAATTCATGTACAAAACCTATGAGAGCTGTTGCTAAAAAGTTACAACCAAAGCAAAGAGGATTACAGACAATGGGCTCCGTGCGCCAACAAAAGAGGGCGCGTTTTCACCTCTTTGAGAGCTCTGTGGACGGGAAACACAGCGTACGCGTACTGTACTGGTTCGCAAGCGAAGTACGCACGACTTCCTGCATGTGCCAAAGCTGTAGCCATCGCGTCTTCGGCTTTTTGTGAGCGTCAGGCGTCATCGGACCGTGAAGACGTTCGAATTCAAATTGCAATGATCTCCGAGACTAATTCCCGCCTTCAATAACTTTAGAAACATTCGAAATACGCAGTGGATGGATCTAGAACCAATCAAGGGCCAAGTTCGGGCAAGGACCATTAGTTGACTAGTGGTTGATTTGTGACGTACCTTACATGTACGCCTGCGCACTGATTAGGGCTGAGTCAATTCGAATAATTGAATATTCGAATATTCGACCTTCCAATCGATCGAATATTCGAATATTCGGTTATTTGGCCATTCCAAATTCCCTCAAAAGCAAAAATATGCCATACATGTACATGTAGTCAACGTACGTGAGCACGTCAGCATGCCATGCATGATTTCTTCACAGGTAAGTCAGGTATTTGACAACAATCAGTTGTTCTTCAGTCGTCGGTATTTTAAAGATTAACAATAACCAGAGAAGCTAGAGTGAAGGATTCCTTGTTTGCATGGGGGACTTATTAAGCCGTGAACCCCAAACACGGCGGGTGGCGTCAGCTATTGTGACTCTCCGACCCTTAACTCGCAAACAGGGACCGAGCATATCTATTACTGGAAGCTTCTTGAAGTCTACAAAACGGTGTACTTCCTAGTCACAGTATTGAGGATAAAAAAATCACTTTTATAATAATAACTCGCACTTTTGTCACCAAGAATTGAGGAAATGATTTTATATCATTTTAAATAAACTTATTCTCAACAACCAAAAACTCCAAGAAAAAAACCTATGATATTTAATGTCTTTATCCAATGAAATATGGGTCTTTGAATTGTAAATGCATATTTAAGTTTATGCAAATAATGGGCGTGGGCGCGGCATACACACGCCCCAGCTTGACACGTGCAAAGCAGTATTTCCTTGTTTGTCCACGGGGGATGTATTATAAGCTGTGTACCCAAAACACGAAGGGTGACATTTCAGCACAAAAAAAAAAAAAAATCGCCAGCCGAGCTCTGGCGGGCGTATTGTTGGTGGGCTAATTAGGGCACAGGTGCGCTGACCCGGTTCTTTTTTCTGGCTGATAAGTGCGTGCTCTGGAGATAACTTTCTAACAAATAGGCCACTAAAAGGTTTGGATATTCCAACTTGCAACATTTTGATACATTTTGTCTAGCTGTGGTTTTCTATGCTGGGAATCAGGGGTACGGTGCGGTGAGTTGACCGCAAAGTCTGTCTGGCGAAATAAATGAGAGCTCTTTTGAGTTTGAAATCCTCTCTGTTGTCTGCCCTTTTTCTTGCGTTTTGCTCGACTTATTGGAGGACATAAGCCAGAGGTTCCCGCTATTATTACTGAAAGTATAATTGCTGAACTAGTTTTTGAAGTGTTTATGTATGTTTTATTTGTGCAAATATTGGGTGCAATTAGCAGACTAACCCAGCGAACAAAGCTGACGGACAGCGAACGAAAATGTGTTCGATAAAAGGGTTCTCTGATCAGTTGAGAGAACTAGATTATTTTGTACATGTACATGTATATAATTACGGAGGCATTGAGGCGAACATCTAACAGCCATAATAAATTTACCCCTAAAAGTAAACAAGAAATTCTTTTAGAAAAATCCCAGAGTCCGTAACGTAAATGAAACAAGGTTTTCAAAACGTTTTAATGTAATGTTGGGGTTCATGACAAGTTTTCTACAACACCGCCACGTGCTGTGGGCAGCATACTGCGTGCAAGGCGATTCCCTATAACCACGTGCATTCAACACGATGGAACAGGCGATGGAAAACTTTGGGGGAATTGGCTTCGCTGTATCAGTGTAATGTACCGCTTCTTGTGCGACCCTGTGCGAGCAGTACGTCCTCAAAATAAGTACATGAAAACGGAAAATACAAAGGCCCACACAGAAAAAAGAAATCAAATTCTTTGCATGAGATTGCAGAGGTCTTCTTCATCGATGTTGGCATGCCATTTTCGCGATGTCAATAGCCGATCCAGTAAGCTCCTCCCACTGCGCACGTGGGCAAATTAACACGTGCTCCTCTCCAATGCCACGCTGCATTTTCCTATGCTGCACACATGTACATGTAACACCAACGCGCGGGGAAACTTGCCAGGATCGCATCGGGGAAAACAGCGGCGGTTTTCTTTTGAAAGTAGGGATTGTAAGTAGGACAACAACAAACAAAAATACGGACAACGGAAACGTTACTACTCATGCTAGAAGTTTGATATGAAAAGGTGTCAGGAAGTGTTTTGTGAAGACATGAAAGACAAAATGTCTTGTTTATCTTGTCGGAAGCATCAGCGATTGGTGTTGCAGTCCGGCGTTAAAAAAAATGGGTTGGCTTTACTGCAAGCACTCCCAAAGCAGAAGTAATATATGTATGGCATTATTGCTTGGCATATATACAAGCTACTTTTATGGGTTTTTTGGCAGCAACTTGAAACTTAACTTTGAGAATACACCTTAGTTGTTAAAAAAAAGTTGTTTCCACCTTTTTATTTCATTGCATATCACCACCGAATATTCTTATTCGAAAATAAATATTCGAATATTCGATTATCGATCGAATAACCGAATATTCGAATATTCGGCACAGCCCTAGCACTGATAGCAACGTGCGAACGTCTCTAGTCAAACGCTGGTCAAAATGTCATCGCAAAACTTCTGGATCCTGGCTCTCTGCTAGCGTTATGAATGCGCGCGGCTATTGGTTACCAGCGAAGCAACCAACCCCAGTAGGCTGGTTCCAAATAGTCGACTAGCGTAGTCAACCACCGTTGACTAGACAGAGTTCGGGCAAACGTTAGTTAAGCATTGGTCAACTATAGTCCTTGCGCGAACTTGGCCTAGGTCGCCCCCAACTCTCCTTTTCTGGCCGTTGATGGGGTGCTTGTGCACGGAGCCCATAGGGGGTGCATGATTGCCGGTGTTTACAAAGATGGGTGTGTCGGAACCACTGATCTCTATATAAAGACTGGATAGCTAATAAAGAGCCGCACAATGTACGAATTTGACTCCATATTGGTGAGACCGGCTGGTGATCTACAAAGGACAAGTTGCCGTTTTTATAGACAGCATGATTTCTTTTGTAACGTCGCGGTTCACTTGACTTATATTTTGACCACCACCACTGACCAAGGTTAACTACAATTTTTTTTAACGTCCTGGTTTATACCGCAAATATCACTTTTTCGGCGTTTTGCAATGATAATCACTACGGAAATGTGTCCCTTTTAGAACATCATAATATGTGTACGTGACCAAAATGCGCGTCAACTGTTGATACAACGCGCGCGTATTTACGCGTAGAACGTTCGTATTATACGCGGCCATCTTCGTGAGACCGGGGGCGAATTGGTCAATATGCAAAGTCTTCTGTGTGAATGTTGTATGCATATCCGCTATCCAGTCTTTATATAGAGATCAGTGGTCGGAACATAGGTGTGTAACCATTACCTTGACCTTTGGGTAGAGGAATGAGCTGTTTCTGTTGGCACCTGTCGATGACATCAGGTGGTAGTGTTGGCATCCACCTGCCTTGGCCAGCTCACCCACCTTCATGACGTAGTCATGATCAACCTTCATGAAGCCTTCCTGTAGTCAAAATCACAACTGAAAATGAAACTTCTGCTTTGAAATAGTCTAGGGGCCAGACGTTGTTATGGTTTGATACGCGATAACCCGCCACAGCGAGAACCAGCCGCCGTGAGAGGGCGCTATCACGACCCAACAATATCACCAACGAACCTGTCGGAAAAACAGTCACTTTTACCTATAAAGGCGGCCCTACTCAAAAAACGTTCGAAGGGCTATCAAAGGTGGACTTTCTATGAAGGTTGTCCACATTTTCCACGGTGGGCATATTGGGTCCCCCCTCCCTCCATTTTAAATGTCTGTGGGAAGTGTCATTTTTTTATGAATGTGGGAACAATGTTTCCATGGTGGGCATAATGAGGAGCCTGCCCCCTTTTTTCTAATATGGTTGCCACGCCCCTAAACAGGATTGTTCGAGATGGCTCCACATCTGAATTTTTTTCCCATGAATATAAACGTCAGTGGGAAGTTTCATTCGTTTATGAAATGTGGGCACAATTTTTTCCCAAGGTGGGCATAACTATTTTTTAATGGCTACCACGCCCCCATAAATAGCCCCCCAAAATAGCCTTCTATACATCAATACATACAGGGGAGTCAGGTTGGCGTAGCGGTACTTTCCTCGCCTTCCACCGCTGTGACCAGGGTTCGAATCCCGCCTGGGCCAATATGTGGATTGGGTTTTTCAGTCCCTGCCTGATTCCGTGGGTTTTCCCCAAAATATTCTTCTGGGCTTTTCCTCCCACCTCTAAAACTGTAACTTCTTCTCACTGTCTTCTCTCTACAGGTTTCTTCAGGCTTGCGAGCTACAGTGCCTAGGGCGCTTTTGAGGAATCCTTGGTTTCATTACCAGGAATGATTAATAATTGGCCTAATAATAATAATACATGCAGAGTATCATACTACATGGAGTACACGCATATTAAAGGTCATCTGTTTCTATAGTGACTTTCTAGAATCTACTGTGCACAATTGTTTGCCATTAGTAACCTAGCAACCAGTTAGTGCACAAGTCACATACATGTACACTCTGACAACATTAAAACATACAGGGGCATTTTGTATTGCAGTTACATGCAGTAACTCATTAACTCATACATGTAGTTACTAATGATGCATTTTCTGCCTGTAGCTGTAATGTGATCCATCTCTTCAAGGAGAAACTGCCAGTTGTTACCATAGTTACATGGCAGGGTCCATGGACCATTTTTTTTATTAAGATCGATGGTGTTGACTAAAATTTCAGTGGGGGATGAATCCAGCTTGCAAGAAATGGTCAAAAATGACAAGCTCGATCTGTTTATATGAGTGCAATGGTAAGAATAATTTCATGAGGTGACAGATGAAATGTTCCATTCCACGAGGCGAAGCCGAGTGGAATGGACTATTTCATCTGTCACCGAATGAAACTATTCTTAGGCCAAAAAAAATAACAGTTCTGCTTCCGGTTTCCCTACCTACATGTACCCTATTCTGACAGCCCCTACCCTAATTTTTTTATGGGAAAAATGAGAAAAAAACACCCAAAACCATCAATTTCTACCTTTTACCCTTGACAACACGCAGACGCCTGCATATGATCGTACACAAAAAAAAATTATTTCCCTACCTACCTACCCTATTTTCAACTGCCATGTAATCGGAAGCAGAATTTTTTTTTTTTTGGCCTTACCATTGCACGAATGTGAAACATTCATTATTTGTTTTCTACAACACCTGAATAAATCGCCTCATAGGTCTTGAGCGTCATAAGTCTGACAAAATCGCATCCCCTAACCAAATAAAGGCCCATAAGTCCGACGCCTCAAAGGTCCGACGCCTCATAAATCCGATGCCTCATAGGTCCGACAAATGAAATGCCTTGTGTTTCCGACGTCAGACTTACATGTATGAGGCATCGGACTTATGAGGCGTCAGACCTATGAGGCGGAATAAATAAATGTCATGCCTCAGTCGAATGCCTCATAAGTCTGAAATTTCGGACTTATTAGGCGTCGGACCTATGAGGCGTCGGACTTATGATACAGCTCCATACACGAAACAGTCGTTGATAAAGCGCAACTCGTTTTTCTATTCTTTGAACGAATTTGGTAAGTAATCTCTTCATCTAAAAGTTGTTTATGAAATTGGCTTTGCAGTTTTTTTAAATGAAATATGTTTTGGCTTTGGGATCCGCCTTGTTTTTTTTTTTATTCTACTCACCCTGTATATAACATGTAAACTGGATCCTGTTGGATTCAGCAGTGCTAGGGTTGTAAGTAGTCTGTTTGCATATTATTTACCTTTCCAGCTTTGCCTCTAGTTGTGCCCATCAGACAGATACCGACACTGTGGCCCTTAAACACATCAGCGCTGTCATCCAGCTTGTCAAAATCAACAACTTTCTGCTCCTGATTACAAATAAATGGGGAAAAAAACAAGCGTTCATAAATATCTCACTCAGACAGTTTAGCTATTCCTATTGGTCGAGAGCCCGTCACGTGGCCGGTCTTAAACGGATGATAAAGACATGGCTAGCTGGTCTTAAACACTTTTGCAGTGTCACAATAAAATGTGGACTCCTAAAAATCCAGTGCCTCTTACCGCTTCATTGGTTGAACGTTCACAATCCTCACGTAGGCATGCGCAACACTACCAGCGAGTCAGAATTTTATAGTTCTAAATTCAAAACACAACGCCCCAGGTGCGTTCTGCGCGACATCGCGCAGAACATGCTACGCGCGCGTCAATCTCAATAAAAGGGTTGTTTACATCTTACTCGCCAGCCGAATACTCCATTATTTTGCTAGAGGGATGTTTCAAAAAGCATGAAGTGAACTTGTTGAACAAAATCGGGATTGTTTGCACGAATTATTTGATTTTTTTTTACCGAAAAGGTATTGATGAATGGGAATAAATATGTGCTCAGTCGGTATTTATCACTCTGTTAAAGACTGCTTCGAGACTGCTGATAATTACCCTCGCCTCCGGCTCAGGTAATTATCAGCACCCAGACACTAAGGGGTCTTAAACAGAGTGATAAAAACCTTCGGAGCACACATTTATTCCCTTATTAAAACCTACGCAAAGAGACTTGTATTAACTCAACAATTGAATTCAGCATAAATCCGTAAATTGTTAGACGGTTTAATGCTTGCTCTACCTGATCCTCCAAATCACAGTATTTAAAAAAAGGGAAACCCCCCCCCTTTTATTTTTGCACAGCCCTCCAATATATCCCACTGTACAAAGGGTACCGACGAAAGCTTGGCCCTGCTGTGAGAAAACTCTTTGGTCAGCAATAAACAATGACCCCAAAGTTAGCGATAAGTGTTACTGAGTTCTTTTACGTGCATTACACAACAAACGGGACCTATGGCTTTACGTCCCATCCGAAGGATGAAGCAATAATGATTAAGTGTCTTGCTTAAGGACACAAGCGTCAAGACCAGGACTCGAACCCACCCTCTGCTATCCAAGAGCTTGAGAGAGAAATAAACTTACTTGGTTGGGACTCGAACCCTACACTACCCTACAGAGTTGTAATGATTCGAGTCACTGCGAGTAAATGACTTGACTCGATTTGAGTCCCTCTTCAGATGACTCGACTCGACTCGAGCGAAGGCTAATAAGACTCGAGTCCCAAAAATAAAAACAAAACTTTGCGAAAAGTATTTGCAATGACTTAAGGTGCATAATTTATGCTCACTTCGCTTTGCGAATAGCAGTCATGTACAAATATAATGTGCCACAGACTCCCACCTCATGGTTCTAGAACGCACAAATACTATCCAGGAACCAGATTTTTAAACACATTTTCTAATTCGCTGTTTCATCATTGGCTTTGGGCGATTTCTTATAAAGCCCTTGGATTCGAACGCTGGCTAAACTTATGGCCTCCTTTTATAAATTTTGGTATATAGTGTTCAAAAATTCGTGACTCGAATTGACTCGAGCTAAATATTTGACTCGACTCGACTCGACTCGACCTTTTGGCCTAATGACTCGACTCGACTTGAGTCACTTCTTTAAAATGACTCGACTCAACTCGAGTCACAAAAATCAGTGACTCGATCGTTACAACTCTGCTACCCTATAAGTTTGTGAAATTTACGCAGCTTCAAAATCTTTTCAGAAACGCTGTGGCTATCGTTACGGCAGCCGTAACACGATTTTCCACAGCTACGGTATCTTTACAGAACCGTCTGGTTCCCTGACCTAATAGCATTCAAAGTCAGGTTTTTCGGCCACTGGAACCAGACTATCAACCGAACAATTCTCGGACTTTATTTCCCTTAAGGGAATATTTACCATCTTGAAATCTTTGAAGAGTTCATCGTCGTATTTCACTTCCCTCCTTCCGACCAAGAAGACGTTGCTGAAGAGCTTCGTCTTAGCCAGCTCCTTGACTACTTCCTTGCCGATCTCCCCGGTATAACCGACGACAAACGCCGTCTGGTTCTTGGCTCGGTATGCATCCATCTTTTCATCTACGTTGCAGGCCATACTATTGGAGTTAAAACAAAAAACAGTGAATGTTTTGAGTACTTAATGTATGTTGCGGTTTAAAGGGAATATACATCATTTGCTTTTGCTGTAATTTTCAGAAATGGATGGAATTGGGGGGTTGGAAATATATAGCTAATACAGTTACACTGACTTTTTTGAGGTTTTGGGTTCGAAAATGCTATAAAAACCAAGAAAAACAATCATTTTCCTGTAGTCTGGTTCCCTGAAGAAACAGAGCAGTTTACATACATTGGGGAATTGTAAGGTCAGGGAACCAGTCTAGCTGGCTTGTACCCGTTCATAGGTGTGTAATCGCTTGCAAACAAGTGCGATGGTCAATTGGGGCCAGTATTTGAAAAAAAGCCAGTTTTTTTTCCAACGCTGGTCGGCCGACCAGCGTTGGAAATTGAAACAAAAATACCACTTTTCTTGAAAATGACAGTATACCAGGTGCCATGATTTTACAGGATGCTTTACACTGTCATTCACTAACAGTCCAGCAAGGTATTTCAAAATGATTTGGTAGTTTTAATTTTTTGATGTTTGCAAATGTTGTATTTTCCCTTTAAGTACTGTGGATCTCAACTACATACAGTCGGGATGATCCCACTAAGTACTTGGGACATCATTTTCCTTTAAAAACATGCTCATGAACCATAGGCCTTAATCCGAAAAAAAAGGTTGAAATTTGTTTTATTGATAAGTAGAACCTCATTAAATATGTACAATTTAAAAAGTCAGTGGATAGTTAGGCAAAGTTACCAAAAAAACATGTTTCTCGTCCCCGCCCGCTTCCTTTTTAGAGGCCGCCTCGATTTTTTTACTATTTTTTTATTTTTGAAAAATGCACTAAAAAAACACAGAAAAAGTCCACAAATTCATCGGAAAATAAATTGTAGACCTTTACAAGTCTAAATGACACTGTAGCCTAAATATGTTCAGTTCTCTTGTCCAACTGATCTTTCATTTTAAAAGTGTCTTTGTACAGTGGAAACACCAACAATTGCAGGGCATTTTTAAATGGCGGCCATCTTGAAACAAATTTAAAAAAAAAAATGCTTCCTCCTTTTTTTTGAAAACCCGGACGAGAAACATGTTTGTTTTTTTATTCGGCCTTAGCCGGATCTGGCTTACTTTTACTTAGTAAACAATATTGTGTGGGTGCTGTGGTCCAATGTAACGGTGTTCAACTCGTGTGCCATGGTACATGGGTTCGAATCCTGACCGTGGGAACATGGTACTTGTGTTCTTGAGCAAGGCACTTTACCATTATTGCTTTGTCCTTCGGCTGGGACGTAAAGCTGAAGGTCCCGTGTGTTGTGTAATGCACGTTAACCCTAACCGAACTCAGCCCATCAAAGCCCAACAGCAGGTTTTGTTTAAATCTGTAGGGATATAGGGGCCTACAGTTCCCCTAAACTGATGGTCTTTTACACTGGGGTTGGCATACCTCCAGAAACTAAGTCCAACAGTGTGTGTGTACAATTTTCCATATGGGCAGATGGGTGTTGGAATTTGCCAGAATGGGTATGGTTCCTCGTAAATTATGCGAGGGAGTTAGGGTTAAAGAACCCAGTAACACTTATCGCTTAGAGAAGGGGTTTCCACCAGTGTTTCTGGCAGTGGCTGCAATATGCACCGCACCACCTTGTAAACCCTTAAAAGGTGCAACAATATATGGGTCTCATATTTCTCATAAACTTTATTTACCTTTCTTTAATAATTGACATAATTTCCAGCGCCTTGAGTAATGGTAGATACCCCGGTACGTGCCCTATAATAAGACTCCAGTATTGTGCCAGATAAGAGATACACATGTATGTAGGCACTGAACACGCGCAGTGACTGTTTAGTCTGGTTCCATGGCAACATTGATGTTGTGACTCCGTATTCGCGAGATGGGAATCAGACCATTGTATAATTTCGGACTATAATTCCCTTTTTTAGACAAATCCGAGACTAGAGCCACGAATCGAACCACAAAAAGAAAATGTATTTAAATACTCTGTAATTAAACATGTTTAAATGTTGGAGTCGAATTAAATTCAGAAGAAAATTCTTATTTTTGGGAATGAAACTAAAATCGAAATATCGCTAGCCTGGAGTTGAACCAGGCCCCAGGGATCTCTCATAGTCATAGTACACGTGCTATATTCGGCAACAGCCTCGCACTTCGAAGACGATGTCGATGGTGTTTATGTTTTATCATGGAGGTATAGGAAACTTACGGCTTAATCTTCTCAAAACATCCTTCATTACTTCTACATGTAGAACTTGAAGGCACACGTATGCCTTCTAATTCTAGAAGCAATCCTTCATATTAATCATGGAAAGATTTCCATATACGAAGTTCACTCAACACCCTCTGTACAAACCCTATGTGATTGGACTGAACAATTCTAAGTGTTCTCTAAGAAAATGCTTGTATTTTCTCACTGCTCAAATTGACTTTGATGACATGAAATTGCTAACTTGGGGCTTGTTAGTCAATACAGAGGAAAATTAGTGAACTTCGTATATGGAAATCTTTCCTTAATCATAATAATCATATTGCATCACCCTCCCCCCCCAAAAAAAAATGCCTGAAAACACGCCCCCTCTGTCAGCATAAAAAAGTGCGTTCGCCACCACTCCTTTTTTTTCAGAACTCGTTCCAAAGTCAATACTGGTTCCCGTGGCCGTGTGGGCCCACACATCCACATGATATAGCAGCCTAAATCCAAACATGCCAAACGTTACCTGTTTATGATTTCCTCGTTTTCAATCGGAAGCTGAGCTACGTATCCGATGATCAGCGAAATGGCAAGGAAAACTGCAGCGAAGCAAAACAGAATACGATTAACCCACATGACACAGCAATATTTTGTCGATGTGACGTCTGGTTTGTGTTTTTAATTCTGCAGGGAGGAATCACATGAGGGCGCTATGCACAAAGCAGGTTGATTTCACTCAAGTAGTCGTAAACTAGAACACATGCAACAGCAGGAGCCAAAAATGCACTGAATGCTATTATTATATTTGCTTTTGTATTGGATGTCTTTTGAATGGCTGTAATAAGAATTTAAATTAAAAACAAATAAACAAAATTAAATTTTCCTGAATTTAACGGCACAAGGCAGGAGCGGATCTAGCTTTCAAGAAAGGGGTGTTTGATATAAAAAATAAGGGAGAAAAAAAAGTCATATTTGCTAATTATTTAATACACATTTAACAAAATGGGGGCCTGCAGTGGTATCAATGGCGTAAAGTGGGCAAATGTCCAACCTCAAAAAAAATGATGCATTGAGAAAATGCTAGAGAAAGAACAAAGATTTTTTTGGGGGGGGGGGGATTATGAACATTTTGTGAATGGCCCATCGGGCAACGGTTGCGCCTCTATATGTTCCGACACCCCATATGTTCCGACTGCACATATTCTCATCCTAATTACCCTAACCCTAACCATCACGGAAAGTAACACAATCTTATGTGCAGGTTGTCGCGATAATAGGGTGTCGGAGCTTAGGGGTGTCGGGAATATAAGGGTGTCGGACATAGGTTGAGTTGTCGGAACATAGGGTGTCGGAACATAGAGCAGTCACCGGCGGAGGCAACATAATGTGCATAAATTGTATAGTCACGTGGTATGTATTGCGCTGCAACTGCTTCTTCGTTAGTTCGTTCGTAACAGACCTTAAAATCCCCACCTGTGCACTCTACATCACCTTGGCCAACTCCTGCCTGATGTCCTATGTCACTTTTTCGGTCTCCAGTGAGGGAGGACGGAGTCGCAGTACGTATCATCAAGGTCACTAAGTTTGCATTGTGACGTTCAACAAACGGCAAAATCGTTTATTTCAATTGACACTCACGACTAAGTGAGTTGTAATCATTTCATGCTAAACGGCCAGCTAATTGTGCACTTGCATTGTTTTACGTCGAATTGGTAGCGTTTATTGGTTATTGTTGGTAAGTTGTGAACAGTCCAGTGAAATGTTTGGAAACATTAACAACCATTCTTCTATTTTTGCGACGTTGACCTTCCACAGTTTAAAAATGTCAACCATAATGTGTCGGGAAAGGAAGGTCTATATAATAAACGGCTGCACGTTCCTGTCAAACACCCTCAGCCTCCAACAGGCGGCGTCAATCGGTGGGAGCCGGGGGCCGGGGGGGGGGAACAGGTTCCCCTTCCCCCACACACTTTTAAAGTTGGGGATGTTTCATATCCTTAGCCCCCCCCCCCCCACTTTTTCGTCCTGGAATCAAAATTGTAGCCTAAACTCAAAAACGATCATCTTTTGCCTAAAAAAATAAAGGTTTTTGTGGTCAGAAATTGCCTCAGATCGCACCACAGAGCATCTAGAATCCAAAACAGAGCACCTAGAATCCCACACCGAGGGCTTCGCGCTACGCGCTCGCATTAGTGCTCATCAAGTTATGGCCCCAAACTTTTGAGAAGTGATTGACGCCCTTGCCCTCCAAGTTGATAACTTGGTCCAAAAAAAAGTCCCCGGTGTTTCACACAAAGTAAAAGTTATCATCCTTTAAAATTCAAATTTCATTTCACATTTTAAGCTGATGGTCTACATTTTATCAACCTCGCTGGGATTGGAAGGTAAAATAAGAGAAGAAAATATTACAAGTTCAATGCAGGCTATACAGTGTGAAATGTGATTCTGAGCCGAGTTTCTGACCCCGCATAATAGGAAGGAACTTTGCACAACAAGAAAAACAGGATATGGATCCGGAAACGCACACTTGTTATTGTGCAGGTCTGTACCAGTCTGCAGCTTAATTAACTGGTCATGCATGAGACAATCATTATGCTTATAGACAAACAATACTAGGCCTGCCTATAGTCTAGCCAAACCAAAAGTTTCTGTCCAGGATAATCGGCGTCTAAGGCAGTCAGTAGTCGGTGCATGACTTGGTCCCAGGGCCACCAGCCTGGTCTTTTGCATTCGGGTCCAATATAGCAGCATACAGCTTCGTCAAACTCTAGCAGAACTTGTAAGCCTTGGTTGTATGTCGGTCGATTTATCTTCTCACCTGTTGTTAAAAGTGCTGGTTAAAGTTGCTGGTGAACGACAGCCCAGTTCAGGTATGTTACCAAGGAACACCATGTCGACAGCTGTGGCGATGCTGCCGGAGAAGAGCGCTCCGATCCCTAACAAGAAAGATGTTGCGGTTGTGTACATGATGGAGGATAAACATCTGCAAGTGAGTCTACTACCATTCCCTTTCTGAGTTTAGACCTGTATCATGCTGCCACCATTTCAGTCATGTTCCTTGTATCCAATAACAGTACTGAAGATATTTTTGTGTGTGTTCAAAAAGGAACCGGCAGACTTTTTTTCCTTCCAGCCTTGATTTGGTTACGTTGATTTGAATGGGGGAAAATAATAAAGATGGCCGCAACATGATAATGGTCTATTGTTATTTCTTTACGTTGACTCTTTTTATTACGTTGAACAAAGAAATTTACTGGAGCGGGGTTTGAAATTCCGACCTCCAGATTACCGTTCCGGTACTTTACCAACTCAGGCTGAGCTATCCAGCCCTGTGTTGGCGGCTCCCCATTTAGTCAAATAAAGTGTAGGAAGATCCGCGCTCTTAGAAAACTTGAAATTCAATGACGATTTTGTGCATAGTATGCACTCCGATCGTACGAGGGGTGAGCTTTGCTGCGTCATGTACTATTTTGAATTTGACGACCGTTTAATCAGAGCGCGAACTCATCAGTATCCCAGCGTCCTGTTTAACATTCGTCAATGTTTTCTGACAGAAATATCAAACTGTATGATATATGGAACAGGTGATGTCTTTTGAAAAATTTGATCGGAACTAAAAGTTATTAGTGATAAAGTGAATTCGGAACCGAAGCCGAGCTTTGAAAAAAGGCCGTCAATATCGTCATGTTTATTTTTAGCCAAGGACTGTATGCCTGACCTTCATTTTAGACTTACTGGGTGTCGCCGGGAAATTGTCAGATCAGGGAACCAGACTAGACTATATCACCCCTACTACAGAGTGTACCAACTTCCTGGAAGTATTCCACTTCTGGCGTGCTGCCAATTTATTTGTTTTGGAGCCAATTCTTTAATCTCCACACGAACTTTGGTGACCGGTAAATGAAAAAGAAGGCCTACATAATTATAATTCGAAACGAGGAGGTATATACCTTTATCATGCTGCCACCATTTCAGTCATGTTCCCTGTATCCAATAAGTACTGAATGATAATGTCTTTGTGCGAAAAGGAACCAGACTATTTTGCCTTCCAGCCTCGCTTTGATTACATTGATTTGAATGGGGAAAATATCAAAATGGCTACGTGATAATGGTCTATAGCAAGTAATCGGCAAGCCAGCAACTTGAATTAAAGATTACCTTCCATTTTAAATTTCAGGTCTCGGTTGATCACGACCATGGGCGAAACCGGCGAGCAGCATACTGCGCATGCGCAGTGGTGCTGACGTCACTTATCCTTGTCGCCGGTACCCTGGGCATCGTTACTATTGTCCTGACGCACAGTAGCCGGGTCACCAACGACGTGGAGCCTTTGCGTGAGCCCCTTCACCCCGACGGGAATTCGTTTGCCGAGATTCCCGAAGCGCCACCGCGCGTCAAGATCGACGACGGGGGGCTCTGGCCGCCGGAGCCCATGACCCCTGACCTCGTATCCCTGAACAGCGATGAAGTAGGACGCCCTCCAGAGCCCGATGAGCAAGCATCCGGGAATTCTTCTGGAGACAATGAGGTTGCTGATCAACACGAGGGGCACAAGGAGAATCTCTCTGGCTCACACATGCAATCCTCCTCCTACTCCTCAGAATCAGACCCAGTTTATGGATACTTTTCAGACATGTACTACGACAGTGGCTAATTTTATTAAGGCTGAACTCAACCAAATATCAACAAAGATGTTTATTTAGTAGGCCTCATCGCGTGGCCTTTTTCTTTCAATGGACCAATACTTTCACACTTTTAAGTCAGCCGAGGACGGATGGAAAGAAAGGGTTTTTTAAATTTCGTTTCTGTTTTTGTGTCGAGAGTGTGAGGACTCCCCGCTAAAATGCTCCATACCCTTCTTCGAACTGGGTATTAAAATATGAACTGACGATTATAACAAAATGTCATTTTTCCTATAGTAATAAGCCATTTGGGAGTGCTATCACTTAGGATGTAGATTGGAGTTAACAACGCTTAAAGTTTGAGCTGGACAAAATGGTTGAAAACAAAATTCTACAATATGTACTGGAAAGCACTTTAGGCATCAGTGATTTCAAGATGATGTGAATATAATCTAGAACTGCACTATATAACGCATTGTGGATGAGACGGCGCGTGGAAGATGTAATTTTTGTATGCTGATTAACGTGATATCATAACACAATTTTTAAATATTGAGATTATTGTCAAACAAGTAAAAAAAAAAAAAATAAAAAAAAAAATTGGTAACCAAGATTATGTTATGTTATGTTATGTTATGTTATGTTATGTTATGTTATGTTATGTTATGTTATGTTATGTTATGTTATGTTATGTTATGTTATGTTATGTTATGTTATGTTATGTTATGTTATGTTATGTTATGTTATGTTATGTTATGTTATGTTATGTTATGTTATGTTATGTTATGTTATGTTATGTTATGTTATGTTATGTTATGTTATGTTATGTTATGTTATGTTATGTTATGTTATGTTATGTTATGTTATGTTATGTTATGTTATGTTATGTTATCTGTAGACTCCATTTCACAAATGCCACTAAAAAATCTTTCGAAGATCATTATACAGGGTGAGTAAAATGGCAGGACCACATTTTGAATGAAGTTTTCCGTTTCGAAATCTAGGATGAGAAAGCCCAGTCATTAAGCTTTCTTTTAGTGTAAAAATCATTCAAATTATGCGTAGTGTGCTCAGCGCGTACTAATACCAGCCGATTTGACTTTCAAGACACAAAAAATTACACTCGATTTCCGGAAATGATATATCTCAAAAATACCTGTTGCATTAAACTGACATTTCGTCTATTCCACATGATATATGACACAATTATGTTGAATATCGACATAAATCATCAAACAATATAACAAATACAACCAAGATAATGTGCTGTGTTAACACGGATAAAAAAAGTTCATAGTACAGATAGAAACAACACATTCGGTTTCCAGACGATAACTTAGAATGCTGCTGTATTGACATAATCTCAGGCGAATCTTCAAAATCCTGTACGGAATGCAATGGAATCGTTGCCTACCGCCCTCTGTTGTTATCCCTCACCCAAACCAGAAAAGAAAATTGTGTTTTCAGGAAAATTCGTGTTCGGCCTTGGTTTAATTATGAATCACTGGGAAGCAGACCACATGACAATATGCTAACATTTTGCCATAAATTATATCATACGATTGAATGTTTCTGTTTCTGAAGCACAGAAGCTGATATGAGAGCCTAAAATCTCCCTAAGCCACTTTTGAAACGAAGCCAGTATTTCGAAAGGCCCTTAGTTAAGTAGAAGGTGACACAAGAGGGCGCTGTCGATGTCGCCAACGAACCAACGAAGAAAATGTACGGTAACGCGTAGCGCGAAAGTAACAAGTGTTGTTTCTTTCGTCTTTGCTATTTCACCTCCGGCTCCATGGTCCTTTTTATAACTCCATGGTCTACCGGAGTGATACATGTGAGACCAACCCTAAAAGTAAAGCAGGAAAGGTGAAAAGAAGATGAGAAGTACGCCTTAATAATTGAGGGGGGGGGGATTCAGGCAAGGATATTGAATCATATTCGTTTGAATCTGGTGATGGTCGGTTGATATTTGGAGAAATGTTTGGTCCTGTTCGATTTATTTCTATTATATCATTCATCGTGATACCGGGACATAAACCTTATTATGGGGAAGCCATTTTTTGATCGTGTTCCCTAATCAATTTCATAACTTGTTAACTGTTGAATGTGATGGTGCCAGACCATTTCATGATTGAAGTGCGTTCCCAGACTCACTTCCGATTTTTGTGGGTATTTTTTTTATGTGGCTTAAACACTATAGGGTATCATCATCATTTCGATCTCGGTCGACCATCATCATCTGTGATAGAGACAGCTTAATTATTGTGTAACTTTTTGGCAGCAAGTTCTTAAGACATTCCTGTCTTTTGTTTTTACTCGGAGACGCTATAGGGTATGTTTAATCACAAAGTGTAATTATTCATCAGCAGACCGGCAGGCCAATTAATTTGTTATGAATGCTAATTTCATCGTTTTCATTTCTACTCGCAAGTTCCAAAAATGAAGAGTTTCCCTCCCTGCAATTTGATATGGCCGACTCGTGAACTTACCGTCCTCGCTGTTAGCACAAAGCAAGGCTGCTTGTACTGGCTATTTCTGTCAAATTTTACTTTAAATTGGACCAAGACACGGGCGTCAATCTGGGGAAGGAGACAGGCGGATATATCCCACTTTTTGACCGGGGATAAGTGGGGGATTTGTTCACCCTCCCCTCCTCCCCTTTTCCAAGATTTAAGTCTAATCTTGGAACGCATCTTAGATTAGAAGAGTTTGGAAAAGACATTCCTCGAGCAGAAAATTGATCGGGTCCATATGGAATTAATTTCACTCCAAACTTCTTGTACACTGTTTGGAATTAGAGCACACTCTTTGCAAGAGTTTTGCTGATAGCGAGTGACAGGAGCCAACACTACGGCGCCTACCACACTGGCCAGGGACCGTCCAGACCTTGAGCCGATTACAATCACAGCGTCACCAACCCTGGCCCATTCAGTGCCCCTGGTGACGTCATACGGGTTTATCACAACTCCTGCTACTCTCAAACCGATGGTGCACGCTTCACGCAAGCAGCCAGTGGTTCGCGGTCTGCCGAAAGGTACACAACGGAAACATTTCGGCGGCGCTGTGTTTGCATGATTACCTCTCGAGTGCTAGTGGAAAGGGGCATAAAGGAATTTAGCTTGGAAATCCGATCGTGCAAACACAGTCTAAACCTCTTGAGTCGCCTCCTAAAACAGCTACGTGGAAATCACCGAAGGGGAGTCGATTTATGCAAACTTGGATGATCCTTTGAACCGATACCGAGTTGCGTGGCTTGTTGATCCATGGTTGGTCCATGGTTGGTATCACTGTACGTCTTTAACCGCGTGCGAGGCTCAAAGGCTTGAAGACTTGCCGTCTTTACATCGCGATTTTTTTTCCTGGAAAGCAGTCAGCATTAAGTACCGGGAAAGCAGGTTGTCACAGACATTTAAGTGTTCCTTGGCTGCAGGATTCCTTGAAACGGACGAAGTTGTATCCGGTTTACAATATTTCCCAAGTTTCAGAAAGGGATATACAGCAAGCCCCGGTTGCATCTACAAGCTACGAACACATACGAAACATTTTCGGTGGATACTTGGTCTATTATCTTCCAACCTGCTAGGGATTAATCGGTGTAGGTGAGGCAAGATGTTTCCTAAGAGAACAGTTCCAGAAACGCCCGAGAAGAAGGACACAACTGTCTACATCTTTGGCGAGAAAGATGTACAGGTATGTTCGCACAATTCTTCCATTTCTCTTTAAATTACAACTTAGCATGGTCATGATTGTTACAATCAGAGTGTGTTTTATGACGGTCGAGTATTGCAATACAGCAATATTGGTGGATCCAGGAAAAGGTTTGTTTTGCTAGATTAACGTTTTAGTCAGCTTTGCACGCCAGGTCTGCGAAGATTTTTTTTCCAGAATGATGACTTAAAGCTGAATGTGTTGTGTGATCTTTCACATTATCTTGGAAACATAACATTTCATGTCGCGGTCATTACTGTTACATTTATTTTTGCTGGCTGTATGACGTGTTCATTCAGTCATTCTTCGCTGTCTATTTTGACTGAACATGAAACTTGTAACATACATTGGCCCAACAACCTTCTACCTCTAGTTTAAAATGATGCAGTACAAGTACAGCTAACTTTTAAAAAAATAATTATATCATCGTCAGATCGTGAGTATAATGGACATGATGGAAGGATGGAGGAAGGACTTTACTTTATTCCTTCCTCCATGGTGGAAAGATGTATGGCTTTTGCATGATTTTTTTTAGGATGCAATATAGGTATAGACAAAACGGTCCCACTTCTTAAACTAGTTAAAGTAACTTTAAATTATCATCGTGGGTATGCATGACTTTTGCCATGACGGACTTTCGCTCACTTATAATTGTATTCCTAAGATGAGATTTCACTGAAATGTATTCCCTTTTCAAGTTACGATCTTTCTCCAGCCATGCAGCTTGTTCTGAGGGTGTAATCAGTAAAATGAGTCAACCGGAAAATAAACGATTTTCAAGATTCTAGGCGGTGTGCTGCTCGGTCAGATTTGCTTTTTGAAGAAACCGCCTGAGGCCAAATAACCTTGACCTCTAATTAACCATTCTACCGAGAAAAAAAAATAAGTGTACAATGTCGTTACCTTGAGAGAGCACGGAATATAACCATCCATTATAAAATCAAGGTTAGATCCCCCGTGGGATATTTGTAAAATAAATATACCATGGATGATATACTGGGCTATATATCTTGGTTACTTCATGGACTGGTGAATTTATTGACCATGTTCTTGTGGTTTATTATGTGGTATATGTGGTATAATGAAACATAATATGGAGGAATTATTCCTCCGTGATCGTGTTCCCTGAATGTAGTTTATACATTGTAAACTGTTGAATGAGATGGTGCCAGACTATGTATTTATGCTTTCAAAGCCTCACTTTCATTTTTTTTTTAAATTGGCTAAAAACATTGGGGTAAAGTTTCATCACAAAATGTTTAATTATTTATCAGCGCAGGCTAGTATTAATTTGTAATTAACTTAAGTTCAAAGCTTTCATTTGTATTCGTAAGTTCCAAAAAATTATACTTTACCTCGCTTTCAACTGAATATGGCTTACTTGTGAACAAAGCTTATATTAGACCACGTGCAAGACAAGGCAGGCGATCACTGGGTGATCCTATACAAGAGCACTGCTCGGGTCTCCTCACCAGCCAACCACCTGGCTAAGTCACACGTCTGTCACTCCGTCGGTCAGGTACCACGAGGACTACAGTATGTCCTAAGAAAGTGTCCGCCCGAACATTATTGACATAAATACAAAACTTGAAGTCACATTTATATTTTTGTAGATTGCGCAGATCCCTTATCCTTGGCCTATAGTTCTACCTGGCCAATAGGCATATCCATAAAATTTAATTTCAGTCGCGCATCACTACACAATTGTCAATTGATCACAACAACATTTTTGGACACTGTGACCAAGTTCCTTGCCTTAATCAATTTCAGTGCTGTTTTACGCAAGCTGTGTAAAATTCTGCATGTGAAGAAAAAACAAGGCTGATGTGGTTTGGGATTGGAATTTTGCCCTTCAGCATTAAACCGAGGTCTTGCCATGATGACTGATAGCCGGCCAGGCAAACGATGCCAATCCCAACTGCATGTGCAGCCTTTTTTACAACATGCAGGATTTTACACAGATTACATAACACAGCACTGATATTCAATAAGGCAAGGAACTTGGTCTGGTGACAGCGTCCGAAACTGTTGTGATCAACTGACAAGTGACAATGTAAAACGATAAAGTAAATGAAACGCAGAGGGGTTTAGGCCACGGATAAAACTATCTGCACAATCAAAACGTCTCAAAATTGACTCCATGGTTTTGTAGTTATCAAAACCTACCTGGCAAGAATTCAATTTAAACCAACCTTGTGGTTGTTACATTCGTGTGCGTAGTTCCGTGGACGCAGTGGAAACCCCACTTTAATTTATTCATTTGAAAATGTTGTCGAAAGATGTACAATTATTTAAAAGCGACACCAAATACCATCTGAAGGAGAGGAAGCACAAAATCAATATAAACTTTACAACAGAGGGCAAGGTTTTAGTGCCACCATAATTCATTGCTTCCTCGTAAATCCTGTGAAGCCAGCGTTGCACACGTGGATAACGCAGTAAAAATTCCTGAGATCCACAAAAGAACAACACTGGTGGCCTTGGATCGAATATCGCGCTCTGTGTAAAGCCATGCATGGGAACGATGGAGACCCGTACAGCTAGCCGAGTGACCGTGGTATTGACATCAACATTCCGCTCCACTAACAGGTGGACGTTCATATATTTTTTTCCCCACTCTACTTTTCCGTTTCGAGGTGAACCGGGTCAGTGGACTTTTTTTTTAAATGGGAAGTGTACCAATCGATATTCCAGGGGTATATTCCAGGGGAATATTCGAGGGGTATATATTCGAGGGGTATATTTTCGAGGGGTATAATTCAAGGCGTATATATTACAGGGTATATTCCTCGTCAATGATCCTTTTCATGATCCTTTGAAGCCAGTATTCCACACGTGGGGTCAGCGGACTTGTTTTAAGATGAAAAATGTACCAATCGATATTCCAGAGGTATTTTTCCAGGGTATACTCGAGGGGTATATATTCGAGGGATATATTTTCGAGGGGTATATATTCCAGGGTATATTCCTCGTAAATCCTTAGAAGCCAGTACTCCACACGTGAGGTCAGCGGATTTTTTTGTTTATAGGTGGGAAATGTACCAATCGATATTCCAGGGGTATTCCAGGGTATATGGAAGGGGGGGGGGGGTATGTATTCCAGGGGCATATAGTTATTCCAGGGGTATACATTCCAGGGTACATTCCTCGTACATCCTTTGAAGCCAGTATTCCACACCAAGGGGTCAGCGGACTTTCTTTTTGTTTTAGATGGGAAATGCACAAATCGATATTCCAGGGTTCATCTAGTTCTATGGAGCATCGAGTTGGTGTTTTCTCAATCACGACCGGCGTTGTAGCACTTGTACTTATTTGTCCTCGATAACAGTTTCGTGTTCGCACTCCTAATTTCCTTATAGTCATATAGCATCATTGCTTTTTTTATGCATTTTTTTTGTTTCCAGTAATAACACCACTCACAATCCAAAGAAGAATGTTCACGTTTTCGTAAGCTTTCGAAGCAACAACTTCTGCAACCAGATGCAATGAAGAGGGGCATAATTAGAAGATATGTTTATTTCTATGTCGGAAAGGAATGGTCAAGAATGGAATGAATGGTTTATTTTAGGCATGATATATTTCAGATTTTTGTGTCAATTCAGACGTTTCGAATTTTAGAGAAAGCCATTACCAGTACAGAAAGCAACACATCTTTCTTTCAATTTTTTTTTTTAATTGACAGTTTCATCCATGTTATATATTTGCCACAAATTGTGAGCCAGAGGCCAAATAGTCGTGGTTTACAAAATATCATTTCCTTTGACTTGTGTGTGCGATGTCTAATGCTGTTCAACATATCAAACCAGAAATTCTAAAACTTCTTGTCATGATAAATTGACACCCTTTTAACCTATTTCTAGAGAGCTCGGGAAATGCAGCGTCTAATTAAAATCCTATCTACAATGGAATGTATTGACCTTTTTAACACGGGCAACCCCATTCAACTTTCAGGTTCAGCTATCAGGATGGAAAAATAGACAACAGTAATTTAAAAGATTCGACACGTGTCATAAAAACCCTCAACGGGTGGATTTAAATGCAAACCAAACACTCTGACACGCTGTTGATATACAGCGCAGTTATTAAGACACCCAGATCTAGCTTATAAATTGCCCGATGGTATGGGCCCACTTGTTGACAATCAGTGTGGGAAGTCCAGTGCTAGGCGGGATGTGTATGTTATCGTATGATAATCCTTTGTGCCTCCACCACTGCCAAGGCCCCTAATCTACCGTAATTGCTGCTTATCTTACGGGGAAGAGATTACGACGAACTGCAGGTGCACCGGGCCGACCGCGTGATAGATGACCGGCTTTGCTGTTGTTTTCCCCCATCAGCCGGTGGCCACTTGTCCGGTGCGATTGCACTTTTGTGCGGTGATTTTAATAGGGCAATAACAATGGCAATAAATGATCGGGTCCCGAGATAAAGCTTTTTTTTATTTTCGGCTTAATCGATACGCGTACCTGATATCACACTAGTATTCATGCGTTGCTCCTTCACGTACGAAAGGACACGATGCAATTGGTTTCACTGGTCACATCATCATAACTAAAAACACATAGGATCATTTGCTTTTATCCCAAAGGTAACCTACCGAATTATATTGTAAGAAAAGCTTACTAAACACCCTGTGAAATTATTATGTTTAAAAATGCTAATGCTAATGCTGAGGTTATTATGTTTAATGCTAATGCTAATGCTGAGGCATAACGGTTTGCATTCATCCCCAAACGGCGAAAGTAGCCTACCGAATTATTATCAAAAACCTACTTGGATTATGTAGAAAAACACCCTGTGAAATTATTACGTCTGGCTTGTTGTTGTTAACTTTAAGAAGATATCGAGAAATGCAGGTGATTTCCAACAATCAGTCAATTGGCTGATTTTTTTTGAGGGGAAAGAGTTCTGGGCGAATTCGTGTTTCGTGATTAAAACGCGCATGGTTTTTCACCGATTACTCGAAAACTTTTTTTTTTCTATAAAACATTTCTTATCGCTCTTTTTTTACTAGAATTTACAAATCCAGCACTATCAACATTATAAAACAGTCCGCTTCATTTCATTGTTTGGATAAATTACTTTAAACAAAAAAAAATTGACACTTTATTGGGGATGTGGAACCCGTGAGCCCCCCCCCCCCGGCCCCACCATACGCCTTTGAAAAGCTGCCAAATAGTTGGTGCGATTAATATGCGATTAGAGGCTGCTATTGTAAAGGCTGTCGGTGCTTTCTGTCGGTCCTTGATCAGATTAGTTGTATATCAGCTTACGACGAGAGGAATGTGAAAGCGTATTTCTAAATGTTGGTCTATGTAGATGCGATATCGTACACTCAGCCGGACGCGCTAATTTTTTTTTGCACGCCTTTTTCTGTACACATGCATATGGTCGTATTTCGAAGTACGTTGAGTTGCAAGTCAGGTTCTCGGACTTATTTTCCCTTGAAAAAAAAAATCCTACAAACCACAAGAAAACATCAAATGGGAATCGAACTCGCACCATCGGATTTGTAATCCAATGTAGTGTCCATGACACTACAGCAGTGACTCAATCGGTGTGGCAGTTTCAAACATTATACTATTGCATGTAATGGGGCCCTCCAGCATAATTCTATATACATGTATAGTAACAGCGTGTGGTATGAAAAAAAATAGCGCCAGCCGGACCATGGTCTAACACCCATTATCCACGGAGCTCAGTTTCCTGTCTAACGTCTGATATATCTAAGCATGCAGATTTATGCGATCCCGCGCCTCAGCCAATCGGAGTCGACTTTACTAAATCGTGACGTCATTTCATTCCCAAATCAGGACTAAATGTTTGATTGGTCAATTCGAATGCAGTGTTTTGTAATACAGCAACGGCCGGGCATAGATCTATAAAACCTAGACAAGATTTTCGCGTATCGCGTATCGCGTAACATTAATACAGAGCACGTGACCACAGTCTTTGTTATCTGTGTCTAGGTGTTTTTTTTTGTAACCATGTCTACGTCTACAACGCGACAACTGGTGAATGACCCATAGAGGAAGAGACCCGATATAGTATCAAAACCAAAAAGGTGTGTTCCTCAGAAGAAAAAAAAAATCACGGACCCTTTAATATTTTTAGCTGGTGGTATATGTATCTATATTTCATGGGCCCTTTAATACTATTTCACTGCGCGTTGGGTTGACAGGTGGTATATCTTGCACGTCACCTGTGCGGCAGAAAGTCCGCAGTTGTTGCCTCCCCCGGAAACAAGTCGCGCTATAACGAGGGTAGCATGAGGCCCCATCAATCTTCTTCACAGCCCTTCCGCAATGTATACCGCGTGTGTTCGCAAGAAAAACTGTGACATGGCCGCGAAGCCTGCCCCGAGAGGTTTGATCACTGACCTAAGCTGAACCCTCCTCAAATTGGGAAGGCGATGAGGTCGGATGGGTGAGGTTTTGGTTTACTTAACGAAGATGCTGAGGATGCAGTGCACATGTATAGCACTGATCCCATGTCATAACATAATTGGATAGCCCGTCGGCTGTTCAAAGTGAAGTCACCGTGCGACATCTATACCACTCCCACTACAAATTGTAAACAAATCTATATCCTAGTTGAACTGCAGTCTCCGACTCTTTACCTTTTCATTGAATGTATTCATTTTGCAATAGCAGCTTTTGGCCTTCACCGACGTATCTGTATACTCAGTGTGTTACCTCCCGAGTGAAAGTTGGAAACAAATCACTCGGTGGGATTCGAACCCACGGCCTCCTAGTTTCTAGTGCAGACGTCTTGCCACTCGGCCACCGAGCTTGCGGGATCGATTGGCTGGTTCGAATCTGATGTACATGTACATGGAGCAGCGGGTACCGCATCGTACTTATAAAAGTACGGTGGGTGTGATTATACTGGTTCCCGTGGCATATTCGAATTGAGAGATTGGGAACCAGCGCGTAGCTTCAAATGAGTGTACAGCGCGCAATTGGCCTCCAGACTTGTAAACATTGAGATCAGTGGTAAACAACAAAAGATTTCCAAAGAAAGATTATAATTAAATTGACATGTACACTATTTAACTCAACGAATTATTATTTGTGTGTTAAAGAAAATTGGAAACAAAATATTATATTTTATACAAAATTACTCTTTGAAGATTTTTTAAACCAAATTGAGTTGGTTTGCAATCGGTTAACATCTGTGAACGGTTGCAAGCCAGCTAGTTTGGTTCCCTGACTTGACAATTCCCTGACACATATGAATTGGTCGGTTTCGTCTGAAGTAGGGTCGGAGAACCAGTCTTCAAGAACAGCATAGTTGTCTTGGTTTTTCAGCATATACGATAATGCGAACACAAATCTTTGAGCAGGTCAGTGTAACAAGAGACCATTATCATGTTGCTGCCATCTTGATTTTTCTGCAATTCCAATCAACATCACCAAAGCGAGGCTGGAAGGAAAAATAGTCTGGTTCCTTTTTGCACATCAAAAACATATCATTCAGCACTGTTATTGGATACAGGGAACATGACTGAAATGGCGGCAGCATGATAAAGGTAAATGGGAGTGGTTGAGATTGGTTCCCTCCCAATATTTAAATGGAGGAATGAAGAACCAGTGCGCAGCTTCATGTTTACAGCTCGCAATGGCGATAGAGCTCTCCAGATGTTTTACATGAAGACCCGTGGGTTGCATATGCGCCAAGCCGCACCACTGGCCGCCATTCGTCCTGCGGCAATAAGGTTCTACAACACAGCGGTGTCCCACCCACACTCCACGCAGAAACGTGATATGAGACCGAACAAGCGATGTTATTACAACATTATTACCTCGATATTATGACAATATTATTCAACAGAGGGGACAAAGGCGAGGTCGCTAAGGTGCCCTTTGGTGATTTTAAAGAAACCTGTATAGAAATACCATGAATGATTTTCACACTGATCCACAACTGATCCCCGTCTGTTCCACATACAAACATCGAAATATGTTTAGCTTGACAAATCTCAACCGTCTTGGACTGCCCGGTATAGCATCCAAGTAAATGATCAAAATATTGTTACTTCTTGACAGTTTCTCTGACTTTTAGTAGTGGCCGGTCTGGTAAACATTCGCAGTCACAGACCAACAGTTAACGTGCAACATCATTGTAGAAATCTTGCAACAACAGAATTATGTTTTCCAAAGAATTGGCTGTTTCGTGTCTTCCATCATGGCTTGACCATGTCGTATCGGCTGTCACTGAAAGGCATATAGAATCATTATTTTTTCATGCATTTTGTTTGTTTCCAATAATAACACCACTCAAAATCCCAAGAAAAATGTTCAAAACCTAACCTGCTGAACTTTCAGCTCAGTGGATACTACACTTTCGAGAAAACAGTTGAAAGAACATTTTGATCTTGAAACACGATTTCGTTTATTGCACAGTTTTGCTCATGAACATGTAAGTTTGCAGAAAAACATACAAATCAAAAAGACACCAAAATATCCTTGAAAATGACAAACCAATAATTAGATTCAGGTTAAATGGAACACAAACGTGCATTGTCAAGGATAGCATTACAAAAATGCGCGGGGCCCTTTAGTGTTAGTTACCATCTTGAACTCTGCAGTAAGGCTGAGCATTCAGCCAGCTTTTTAAAACTTTCTGAAGGCCAACTGTAATGTTCAGAACAAAATTAATTATCACCTTCGATGTCAGAGTTACTCTGCCTCTGCTAAAAAAAAAAATCTAATGAAGGATAATGAACAACTTTGAACTTACTGTTTCAGCTCTCAGCTCTCTTCTTTCTTCAGAAAACAGCAAAACAGGGATCTCAATTTAAAATCAAAAGTTGCTAAAATTACTAATTTAAATTTTCCTACGGTGCTTCTTAAGAATCACCGTTGGAAATGCCTTCTTTCGTTGATTACTTCAAAATGACAGCTTGCCAGAAAGAATAATTTTACAGGAAGTTTAGTTCCCTTACTATCTTTCAACCAAGTTTGTTTTTCAACAATAATTACGCCAGTTACTTTTCGGATGGCTGCAAATGATGGACTATATAGCTTTAACAAGTTTTTCTGCATTGAGGTCTGGGTCAATCGTAAATTCTCTCGCAAGTACATGTACATGTACATGTAAGCTTACTTATGCGCTGTCAACTCTCAGAACCGTGCCTTTACCCCCTTCTGTGTTTTGTCACACATCCGATCGTAATTTGTCTTGACTGTACAAACACGCCACAGGACACCTGCAGTACCTGCTAGAACCTGTTGTTGGCATTCAGTGCGGTCATGGTTGGGAGGGTTGCTTGTGGGGCCGCAAATAAACTACCCATGTGGGCAGAGACCGTAAAATTGCTTCTCACTCCATTTTTGTTGTATTCCAGCCCATAAAAAAACGAGAATCGTACGAGGCCATTTTGGGGGGAAACGGATTCGTTTGGGGTCTCCGGGCGGGATTTGCACACGAATAAAACTTAAAAGAAGTGAACGAATTGTATACGGACAATGTATTATCCGAGCAGTTGGTGTTTATTTAACACTATAAATACACAGGAAATCTTAAACTTCAAGGTAATACACACATGTATAACATTTGCAAACATCAATCAAAAAAGAAAAATACTACATTATCATGAAATACCTTACTGGACTGCTAGTGTATGGCAGTCCCAAGCATCCTGTAAAATTATGGCACCTGGTGTGCAGTCAGTATCAAGAAATCAATTTCCAACGATGGTCGGCCGACCATCGTTGGAAAAAAAACTGGCTTTTTTTTCAAATACTGCAGCCCAATTTACCAAATGTTATAGTTAGTCCACATTTTGTTTGCAATCGGTTACACCTGGGAATGCAGGTCCAAGCCAGCTATATAGACGGGTTCCCTGGCCTTACAATTCCCCGACGTCTATAATTAATTGCTCCGTTTCATCTGAAGTGGGGTCTGGGAGCCAAACTACAAGAGCATGGTATTTTATTTCTTTGATTTCCAGCATCTACAAAAACAAAACTGTAAACAGGTCAGTGTGACAATATTTGTGCAAAAATTATCCCCCAAAATCCCAAATCCACCCATTTCTGAAAATTACAGCACAGCAAATGTTGTATATTCCCTTAAAGCACCACTTTCTCGCATATATAATCGCAAAACTTCTTCCTCTTTTCCGATATACGGATCACAGCGACATGAAAAGTGCGACATTTGTAAAACAAAAATACTTCAAGAAAGAAAATTGTTTGTACTGTTATCTTCCTTATTTGTTGACTTCGTTATAAGCCCGTTTCAATACACTACCCCGTGGCGCGGATACAGACTTGATTTCAAGTCAGTATTTGATCGGATTGTATTCGTTTGGCAATTTGTTTCCTGATCTAAAAATCCTAGGGCGGCTACGCATTGTCAAGTCGACGCTTGTGTATTAAGGTCACACGGTGTGAAAACATGAGCAAGTCGTTGGTTTTCATGTTTTGTTATGCAACAATTTCTGAAGACAATGTCTTTGGCGCAGGGTGTGTGCCCGAAATGGAAAGTCAAAATGTATGTGAAGTTTATGCACTGATGATAAAACATGCATTATGGCGTTCAGTTAAAGGCATGGGATCATTTGCTTGTTTAATGAATTTTGTTTATTTTCAGTAATAACACCACTCAAAATCCAAAGAAGATTCAAAACCCAACGTGTTGGTTTCAGCTCATTGGACAGTACACTTTTTCGAGCAAACATTGAATACCGGGCTCACAGTTTTGATCACAAAACACGATTTTGTCAATATAACTCTTTATTTCCAACGATCGGTCAATTGACTGATCGTTGGAAATCACCTTACGTTTCCTGATTTTTTCTAAATGACAGCAAGCTAGAAGGAATATTTCCATTATCACGGGGTGTTGGGCCCCGGTACAATCTTTAAACAATATAAGCTTTTGAATAGTAATTTTCTAGGTTACTTTTTGGATAACTGCAAATGGTCGTATAAATACCATGTAATACTTTCGGTATGAATTTAACCACTCGTCAGCATAGTCTCGCCGCATGTTCCTTGCGGTTCAAGGCCACTACTTCGAACATCCTATTGAACTTCTAATGGAATTGCGACCCAACTTTTCATGATAAACCGTGCCTTCGTATCCCGTTCAAGCAGTAACTCAATCATCCCTGGATTATATTACCGTGGATGTACTTCGGCAAGGAAAGCATTCAACAAAACCTGTAAAGTTAACCTGCAGCGAACACGTTGAAGTGATTTACGGCGCGTTGTTTATACCACGCGTTATCGTAGTTTGTGACCTTAAATTCTGAAGGTTTTTCCGATCGCAGGGGAACGATGGCGTGCCTCGATAAATACTCACCTTCAGGTGACCCTCATCCAAGCAATTCCAACTCTCAAGCGAAATGTAAAGTGGTGATGGCGTCATCGTTCCGCTCTTCATGACATCGACGGAAAATGATAAAGTGTGTAAAACACTTTCAATCGTGGACCCCTATTGTCCCTCTTTTGTTTTTACTTTGCTTTTGCATTTTTTGATGGAAATGGGGGTTGGAAATATATATAGCATATATATATACACTACTTTTTTTTTTTTTTTTTTTGGGTGAAATGAAATGCTATAAAAACCAAGAAAAAACATTTTTTTCTCTCCTGTGGTTGACTCCTCCATTTAAAAAAGGCACAGTTTTATACATATATTGGGGGTAAGGTCAGGGAACCAACTGGCTTGGCTTCGCCCGTTCATCAGTGGTGTGTGTCGATTGCAAACAAGTGATGGTGGTCTGGGGGGCCCAGTTTGAAAAAGCCAGTTTTTTCGCGCTGATCGGCCGATCAGCGTTGAAATGACTCTAAAAATACTACTTTTCTTGAAAATGACAGTATACCAGGTGCCATGATTTTACAGGATGCTTTACACTGTCATTCACTAACAGTCCAGCAAGGTATTTCAAAATGATTTGGTAGTTTTATTTTTTGATAATTGCAAATGTTGTATTTTCCCTTTAAACTTGTTAGGAAGACCTCCCATGTGTTTTGTACACGATCGTCAACTGTGGACCTTCGGGAATTGTGTACCATATTGTCCTCTTTTGTTCAACGTCCCCCATTGAATGCTATATAAACAATCCTAGAAAATTGTGTTTATATCATACGAGATAATCCTCCGAAAAAAACAATTAATTGAATTCTACCACTATGATTATGGTAATTATATTGAACAACAAAATTGACTTGAGCGGCGTTTGAACCTGGGACCTCCGGATTACTGTCCCGGTGCTCTACCAACTGAGATATTCATTCCTTTGTTGGAGGCTTCGATGGTCGCACAGACCTCGCTCGAGTTAATTTTAATGTTCAATTTTATAATTCAGACAATAACAACTTTGCCGAGGAATATTGTATTAAACGGAAAGGAATATCTTCCCCAATAACCATTGATATTTGTGACCTACTCAGGCAAAATGAGGAATGTCCCCCAAAACCTTGTTTTGAGTACTCGAACTTCGAAGTAGGATATAGTAGAACAATCATGTCGAAATTGATATTGGTGGTTTTGTATTTTTGAGTAGACATGGTATCTAAGATTCACACTATGCAATTTTGTTGGGAAAAAAATACCCCCAAAAGTGGAAAACCTGAATAACGTTTATCATTGCCGTTGGAGGCGCAATGCGTATCTTCTTTTTTTTTCAAAGCCGTTTTTCTCGAAATGAGGTTGGCGAAGATTGCCACTGTTGAAGTTCATGCGGCATATCTTTGTAATAAATTCATCTACAGAAATAAATTTGCTATCATTGGAAAGCCAATGATTTGCGCTTTAACATGATGTATATATAACTTGAACAGTCAAAGGTGGGGGTTATTCCTCATTATGCTATAGCAACATGTGTTGTTACGCATAGAACGTTTTGTGGGATACTCGTAATCATGAACAAGTTGTTCTGTCTTCGATTACTCATCGCAGAGTACTCGACTACAAAAAATGGCTTTGCGTGATAGCACCCAACCATCACCAGGTAGTCGTTGTGGATTTCGAACGTATTTAATCCCACGGCTCCATGCCGCATACAGGCATGATAAATGATCCTATATGGCTTAACGGCGATTTAGAGAGCGAAAAAAAAATAGGAACGAGGCCGAATAACGGTCCGGCGTCTGTGCTCCGCCTGTTGTTATTACCCCCGTATTAATCACATGTGGGTTCCTTGTGTCGTGGTTCAATATGAAGTGTCAAGAATGGTTTCGTCATGATGAGTGAACACTGGGTCATGTGGTGACAGACAGGCTGCGATGAATGATAAGATCAAGTCAGCCAGCGTCCGTGTGCCCGTTGAATGTTTGAGGAACCATGGTGGGACCAAGGTCATTGAGTGATGCACTTTACGCCAAGCTTATGGTTGCAGACCAGTAAGTAACATTCCATTCCATAGACCCCAATGGTAAATGCTCCCACTTCAGAAATTCGGGAAAAATACTCACAACTCTCCAAGGTGTTCGAGACACACATCAAATTAAAGCTTATTTCATCATCAATCATTTTCTTTTCAATTTTTGGGGGGTCAACTAATGACTTTTAGGAGAAATTTCCATCCGAAGATAGTCCTGAAGCCCATTGCCATTTTGAAAAACGATACCTACACTCCATTGCAAAATAGAGCGCTTTAAGGGCCCAAATTTCATCCAAATTGAACGGAACTACAAGCTCACAGTCCTGTCCATGGCTTCCACCCATAATTTTTACAAACCCTCAAGTTCATGGCCCGCAGCATGCTCAAATACTGAAGATTTTGAGGGCATGCAAGTCGTGATTTGGCCGGCGTAGGCAATTTTGGACCGATTTTCTGGTCTGCAACCTTATTATACCATAGTCGATGCTTATATATACCATAGAATATTCTGTATCCGTGTATGGCAACACGTCCCCTTCTGGAGTACCGCTACAACTGGGCTGGAGATTATGCCTCTCACCTAAGCATGTGGCTAATCTGGTTGGTGTGGACAGTGGAGTTGGGTTCGTCATCACAACCTCCTTCTCCGAAGCCTCAGTCTGTTGCCATATGTATGAGAAAATATGTGTTTTACAGATATTTGCATGGTCATTGCACCACTCCAAACTGGTTCCTCCTATCAGAGTGTTTAAGAGAGACAGTCGGCTTTCTGCCCGTTTTCATCCATATACTCTTGCAATACCTAGATAAGGAACAAAATAGTATTCAAATCGCTTTTCCCGCGTGCTGCAACTCTTTTGAATTCCTTGCCAGGTGCTTGTTTCCCTCCAACCTATGATCTGTCCTGTTTCAAGAGGAATGTCCCGCCGCAGCTTAAAAGTCTGAGCACCGTCAAAGTTCACACAGTCAACTATGGACATTCCTTAACAAAAAAAGCTAAGCAGTAACAGACTTTGAAAGAGTACACTATTGAGAATGTTTTGAAGTCCCTTGGAGCCCTCCACAATCAATGAATAAGTTATGCGATCTGTTTTGAAAATCGCTAAACTTGTAATTTTTTTCTTTTCCGCAGGACAATAAAAATAGACTGTTGAAATATCGATCTTCTGAAAGATAACTGAAAAAAAGCCTTTTACGCACTTTGTCATCTGATACCAAGGCGCAGAGCAAGGCAATGACAGATTGTACATTTCTATTTAAGGATCATCTTCTGTGCATCGTAGTATTTGTTTTCGCTTGAACCTCCCCGTTTCCTGACATAAAGGTTCGCTTTTGGCGGGGAAGTTACTGAAGCCGACTCGCGAAAATAATGGCTTTGTCTGATTGAATCAGGGAAGCAGAGATGTGGAATTTTAGAAAAAGTCAGGGACGATCCATTTGTCTTATTTTGTAAAAGTATAAATGTCGGAATGCCAGCGCTCGGTTGGTGAAACTTGATAGTCTCCTTTTGATGTACTTCATTGTCCCTTACCTCATCGACCTCAGTGCCAGCGCATTTTATCAGAACACTGAAGTTTTGAGACTTCACGATTCTTGACGGCCAGAGAAAATTAATCAAAAGAAAGCATTTTGTGCAGATATTCATGCATTACTCTCTCAACTGCTGTTTTAAGCGTGCCTTTACTATTGTGATGGGGGAGTGTGGCCTAGTGGTTAGGGTTCGTGACTCACGATCAAAGGGTCAGGGGTTCGAACCCAGCTGCTGGCCATATGTTGTGTCCTTGGGTAAGCTACTTCACCCCACTTGCCTCTCTCCAAACTAAATTGGTACCGGCAATGGCATTAGCCTGGGTGTAACCTGTGATGGACTGGCATCCCATCGGGGGGGGGGGCAGAAATATCCACGGTCGTTTCATGCCACTGAAACCGGAGATCAACGCCGGCCTGATGGGCCGCATTGGCTCGCAACAGAATTTACAGAAATTCAAAAGTGACAGACAGTCAGTGAGTTAGGTATTAAGAAGAATGTAGGGGTGCAACCCAGGCCATAAAATCTGTCTGCATATCTCATGAATAATTGTTATACACTTAATTGTTCTCTATTAGAAAGAGTTGTGAGAGCCATGGAATTAAGTTGGGAATTGAAGACATAAATTATGGCACTGCACCTCTGGCCTGGACTTGGGGCTTCCAATTCTGAGCATTTCGGATGCCATTTGGTCCGAAAGTGGCGCTTTTTAGCCATGTTGTTGAGGGATCCTTTTTCAAAGGGATTACTTTTCCAGTTTTGGGACGTTATCATTCCTTTAAAGGGTGGTCTTCTTTGGGTGAGAATTTCTTCAAAAAGTCATTGGTCAACCCACCACAAATGACAAGGAAAACGAAAGACGACATGTTGATCATCGTTTTTCTGTGCAGCCTGAACACCTGTGAGAGTTCTGAGTATTTTTTAAATATTTTTGTTGAAGTATGGGGATTTATCACTGGTTTGTATGGGAATGTATTTGGCTGATCAGCAAAAATCTATTGCATTGCCCTTTAACTCCAAAGCTTGATGGACATCCTGTGGAGAGACTACACGGCCGCGCCTGTACTTGTAGTTATGTCATCACCTCCCCAGATCTCTGCTTACGAATCGGTGAATCATGCAATTATAAAGCAGACAAGAGGGCAACACTGGGGCTGATGGATGAAGACACGTCAATCTTATTAGGGGCCCGAAATAATCAGCGATAAACCCCCGTGGTGACGGCCCGACCGGATGGGGGGAAGGTGTCGCCCCTCCCTGCGGGGGACTTCCTACGGGCCTATTAACGCTACAACTTGATTACGTGGGCATGTGTGGTCCCCCTTTCTTCCCTTTTTTATAGCTCCGTGCTTCAACTCTTGACGTACTATACCGCAGTGCATGTGCAGTGCATCTACATGTGCATCTAATCCATGACGTGTCTCATCAAAGCCTGTGCAGCATCTAGATGATGCACCGGTGTGCGGTGCTTCCAATAGTGGACGCGTAAATGTGCTCTTCTTGTGGGTTTGTTTTATACGCGTGCAGTTTTGATTGGTGTGAGTAAAGAAAGACACCAGCTTTGATGCTAGTTGGCAGTTGGCATTGCCCCAAGTTGAACTGCCCCACAGTGGGCAGCTCGTGGGTCTTTCTGAGGGTGCGCATCCCAATTTTTCAGGTAGTCTGGACAACAAAATTGCATAGATGGTTACTACATTGTACAAGAGTCAGATTGACGTAGCGGTACTTTCCTCGCCTTCTACCGCCGCACTGTGACCCGGTTCGAACCCCGCTGTGCCAATATGTGGATTGGGTTAGCACTTATTGCAGTCCCTACCTGATTCTGTGGGTTTT
Source organism: Patiria pectinifera (assembly GCA_029964075.1). Taxonomy (NCBI): domain Eukaryota; kingdom Metazoa; phylum Echinodermata; class Asteroidea; order Valvatida; family Asterinidae; genus Patiria; species Patiria pectinifera. The sequence continues at coordinate 2,372,030 of CM057145.1, read as the reverse complement.
CCTCAGAAGATTCTGCTGGGGTTTTTCCTACCTCTACCTCATTTCCCACCTCTAAAAACTGTAATTTTTCACATTGTCTTCTCGTTGATGGGCCCCGTGGGAGACCAGTGGATTCCACTGAATGGGCTACCCAGTCAAAATAAGAATAAAATAGTCAGTGATGGAATGCTTGTACTTGTAGCCAATCGTCTAGCTGTTATTGTTCCTTTGATGTTGGCACTTATAGACGCGGCTGGAATTGCTACAAACGTGGGCCACCATTTTACGTCACTCAAATACTGTCTGGCACTTTGCATCACAAAAGCCAGACATGCACGTTCTCCTCGGATCAGCTGATTTCCTCCTTTGTACCACTTCTACAAATTAAACAACACTGCAGAGACTCAAGTAAAGCTTGTAATTTTCTCTTTTTATGATTTCCCAAATACATGCCTGAAAAAGCGTTTGGCGCATCGCGAGGCGGGTCCTAGTATATTTGTTGTCTGAAAGGAAAGAACTCTTCTAGGTCTCAGACCTAATGGCACGGTGTAGCTCAGAAAATCATCACCGTAGCTAAAGTGATCAACAAAATGCGTTTTGACACTTTCTGCGCCGTGGTCCCTCGAGTGTGGAAAACTATGTGTCCATCAGCGCAGTCAACTGGACAATGCTAACTGTCACACTATTATGTCAATTATGTTATCTTAAGAGTCAAATTGCAGACTTCAAAACGGAAGCTGACGAACCCCAACTAATTTTGAGACGCATGCAAATCCCCATTTATAACACGTTTATGAACTACCGTAATACTTCCCTTTCACCCGACAATAAAGGCACACGGTGTAATGCGTAAAATGGGAAGGGAACGGAGAATAAAACGGTCGTGTGTAGTGGCGAGATTGTCACTGAAAAGCTCAATCAACATTTTGGTTTTTGACAGTGATTTGTGGTTTGAGTAGGTGTCAATCAAGGTGCTTTCACAAGTGTCCATCAAATACCGCATTTGTCCTGTCAGAATGCCTTTTCTCCGCTTCAGTAGTCCCAGGAGCGCGGACAAGGTACAGAATTGATGGGGGAATTAGCTCCCCGGAGCCCGCATGGCACGGTGTTCGATTTGCGGCACATCGGATAACGACCGTTGCATTTTTGTGGTTGTGAAGCGAAGTTCAATGCATACCAAGCGCTACATGCACACTGATTAAACTTGCATATCCTTCATAAACTTGCTTGATTGTACCCGTTGTTCAGAATGTTCGGAGAGTTTTGTCACATTTGGAATCCGGGTCATATTATTTTTACCCAATACTTTTTCGGGGTCAAAATGATATTGTTCCGTGTGAAAATGACCCAAAGATGATACAGACAAGTGTCATTTCGACCAGGTTAAGTGTCATTGCGACCCTGAAATGTATCGTGTCAAATATGACCCGATTTCTGGTCAGATATGTCCCCGATTCCGGGTCAAATATGACCCCGATTCCGGGTCAGATATGTCCCCGATTCCGGGTCAAATATGTCCCCGATTCCGGGTCAGATATGTCCCCGATTCCGGATCAAATATGTCCCCGATTCCGGATCAAATATGTCCCCGATTCCGGGTCAGATATGACCCCGATTCCGGATCAAATATGTCCCCGATTCCGGGTCAGATATGACCCCGATTCCGGGTCAAATATGACCCCGATTCCGGGTCAAATATGACCCCGATTCCGGGTCAAATATGTCCCCGATTCCGGGTCAAATATGTCCCAGATTTCGGGTCAAATATAACTCTAGATTGTTAAGAGTGCAGCTCACGCTCTGTAAACAACATGTATGATTTAAAACGATAAGTCAACAAAGTAATCTACAAAAAAAACTTACTATTAAAGTAAAAGTTAGTATAATAATACTGAGCTCGAGTTATGTTATGCTACCATTACCAAAGTGTGAACTGATCAAGTACGGATCTAATAAGTTTACATTGGGTATATATACACGCATGGTCCATGTGGATCATGCAAGGTATAGAGAGTGGTCGACTTTTGATACAACTATGTCGTATTTTTCTTATATAAAATGAATGGATAAGGTTTTTTTTTTTAAGTTTTGTCCATTAAAGGGAATATACAACATTTGCAAACATCGAAAAATAAAACTACCAAGTTTTTACGAAATACCTTACTAGGATGTTGGTAAATGACAGTCTAAAGCATCCTATAAAATTATGGCACCTGGTGTGAAGTCATTTTCAAGAAAATGGTATTTTTGTATACATTTCCAACTGTGGTCGGCCGACCACCGTTGGAAAAACCTAACTATTTTTCATCTACTGCTCCAACTTTACATTTTTTTCAGTCCAAATTTTGTTTGCTATTGGTAACATGTTCATGAACGGGTGCAGGCCAGCTAGACTGGTTCCCTTACCTTACAATTTTCCGGCATCTATGAATTGATCCATTTTATCTTTAGTGGAGTCAAGGAACCAGACTACTTGAACATTTTTGTTTTTCTTGGTTTTTCCAGCATTTTCGAACACAAAACTTCAAACATGTCAGTGAAACAGTATTTGATCTATTATACTAACCCCTCAAATAGTTCATTTCTGTAAATTAGAGCAAAAGCCAATGATGTACATTTACAATAATGAAATGATAATGGAGGATCATATGTCCTCACAAGCCAAGTTTTAAATGTGTTGCGAGTGTTATATAAGAGACAAGATTAAACAGTGTCGGACAAACAAAGCAGGACAATGACGGACTGACAAACCCGCTGTTGCATTCTTAATAGGATTGGTAAAGTGTACACAATGCAAGCTTGCTCAATTCACAAGCTTTAAAGCTTACGAAGTTTTCGTGGAATCGCGTCCTCGTTAGCAAGCTGTTGCGATCGGTTCTGCGTTTGAAATTCCCTAAAATTAACGACAAAGTGTGTAACAGTCGGTCTCTTTTGTCGTTCTTATACATTGTGCATGCAGTGTGGTTAACTTCGCTAGATTAAAAGCATTTATATACGATTATTTGATTTTCATTCATGATGTTAATTTCCAATAATTACACAACTCAAAATCCAATGATCAAAACCCAACCTGTTAAACTCTCAGCTCAGTGGTTTTACACTTTTCGAGGAAACAGTGAAAAACCATGCGTTAATACCTTTGGCTCACTAAACTAGATTTCGTCTATGGCACTCTTTATTTCCAACGATCAGTCAACTGACTGATCGTTAGAAAAAATCAGGCTACATTGAGATTGTCTTAATGACAAGCCAGACGGAATAATTTCAAGGGGTGTTTAGTACCATTATACGATCTTTAATCCAAGTAGGTATCTTGATGTCGTTTGGTTTTGGATAAATGAAAGTCATCGTATATGCATTTGAATATGTGTTGAATGTTTCGGTACACCAATCGGACTAACCCTTGGCCATAAACATTAAGTTTAAACCATGGATAATTTTCCTGCTTCCATAGAATAAACTATGCCAAGAACCACAAAATCCTAATTCAATACAAATCTCAGGCGGCCAACATTGACAAATGCCTTCAGTCACTATACGCTTGAGTATGGCCTCGTGAAAAAAAAGTATTAACGGTCTGAATGAAGGACGGATGTGCTGTTTGATCAGCTTAAAGGCTCTGTCGGTCGCAAACAACCCCGGGGAATCGTAGCTTTTCTTCCCAGCACCGTCACCCTTCTGACCCGCTACACAATGCGACCGCGGAAGCAGAAAATAAAAATCCCCCCGGAATCAGCTAACGACCGATGGCGGATGAAAGGACTTGCGGAAAACCCGCTGATTTGGGGAGGCATTTCTGTTCTTGTTTCTTCTTCTGCCCGCGGAAGGAAAGGTGAAAAGCGTGGCTTTGTAACGCCCCTTGGGTTGGGTTCTGGGTCTTTTTGTTGTTCGCGCTGTTCTGAAAACACCCGCCAAGTTCTTTCATGAAATTACACGGGGTTTAAGGTAACTTTTGAGCCGATGCCCCAGGGTAGTATTTTTTCGAAAACAGGTGTTTTCCTTCTAATTGAACGGTGTACTCCCAGTTTGAAGAAGTGTTGAGAATAAGGGTTCGGAATAGAAGTCTCGGTATTGTAACTGAAGGAAATTTAAAAAGCGCATAAGGTAGACCGGATGCAGAGCATCACTAGCGGCACAATTGCTTAAGGGTGTAAAGGATCATTTGCATTTATACCGCAATTCGCTCTTTTCACACTTCCGCCATGGGCATGCAGAGCCTCGATCTGGCAACTTTACACAATAAATATAGCCGGTTCAGTGATTCCCGTGTCAAGGTACGGTTCAGATCACTGAAGCGGTTATTTTATTGTGTAAAGTTGCCAGATCGAGGCTCTACATGCCCGATGGCGGAGTGTGACAAGATCAAATAGTACATGTTTAACCTACCAAAGTATTATCAAAAGTTTTATTTGGATTAAAGATCGTGTACTGGTACTAGGCTAAACACCTCGCGAAATTATACCATCGGACGTGCTTAGAAAACAATCTAGAAATGTAGGTGATTTCCAGCGATCAGTCAATTGAAAAAGTGTATATCCCCTGAGCTGAGACTACAGCGCCTTTTGCGGACGTGTAAGAAATCACATTTTGTGCGTTGGTGATTGGTCACCGCTATTCGTGAGCACTGTGCTGTGAACGTGTGTAATGCTAGACACACACAACGTGGATCGTACATTGAATGAAAACGACAGGAAACACGTATCATTCTCCGTCATGTCCGATGTAAACAATCAGGGTTTTTTTTTGGTCTTTTCTCGGGAACGGTAAGACATTAAAGGTTGGTTTCCTTTCAACCAGATGTTTGAGATATGATAAGTAAAGAATCAAAAACATGAAATTTTCGGGAATTTCAGGGCGCAGTGCCCCTTTAATGGAGAATATTACATATACAATGTAATTTATGGAGGTTTTAGCTGGTTTAGGGTCAAGGATATGAACGCCAAAGCTGCCTACAATCATTCTGCATCAATTCATTCATTCTCATCCATTTGGCTTGATCCACGTCGGTATGGATCCAGGGCGAGCCGAACGTTTAAGGGGAGTCAGGTTGGCGATAGCGGTACTTTCCTCGCCTTCCACCGCTGTGACCCGGGTTCGAATCCCGCCTGGGTCAATATGTGGATTGGGTTTTCAGTCCCTACCTGATTCCGTGGGTTTTCCTCAAAATACTCTTCTGGGCTTTTCCTCCCACCTCTAAAACTGTAATTTCTTCACATTGTCTTCTCTTTACTGGGACCCATGGGAGATCAGTGGATTCCACTGAATGGGCTACCCAGTTCAAATAAGAAATAAATAAATAAAGTCCCCAGGGAACCTCTAAAGGGAAAAAAGTTCATTTTGCTTTTCATGCATTTGTTCATTTCAAGTTCTTCAATGAAACCAATTGTTCATTCTTTTTTCGGTGACCGCGTGTATCATCAAAGGCCAGGGTCTGGAATCAAGACTAGCAATGACCTTTGACCTACTGTTGTCCGTCACAAGGGCTGGCCACCCAGAAGTGATAAATCGAGCCGTCATAACTTACGCGTTTGTTTGGTTCAATTCGAAAATTAGATTCATCTTTGTCAGACGTGAAGCCTATAGGGACCCTCTGTGAAATGAGATCACCAAGGTCAAGGTTCAGTGAGGGTACGGTGTGCCATAACAGACATGTCATATTTTATTTCTGGATCGACCTGGACCTGTCATGTGTTTTCAGTTTCAAATACATGAAACAACAGCCAAGTGGTATATTAATGGTACTTATAGATCAAAGCGCTTTACATTATTATTATTACCCTTGATCATGGGGCCATTGAAACGTTCCAAAGACAATCTCAGCTCCCTGGGGAGTATACAACTCGATGATTCCATTTCGGCGCAAGACAGTTTGAATCAATGATCACAGTAAGTGTCTCTACCCTCACAGGTACCCATGTACTTTGGAGTGGAGAGAAGCAATGAGTGACAAAGTGCCTTGCTCAAGGGCACATGCACCACTCAAAGGCTGGTCTCGAACCCATAACCTGCAGAAAGAATTACCCTTAGACCATGAGTTCAATGCTACTTCTCAAACTGAACTTTCCACAGACGATTTTGACGATTTTTTCCCCGTCACTAGTATACAACTTAATTGGAACTGATCTGATTGGTATGTCGGCATTGCAATTTAACTGCCTTTTTGAGATCTGTGGGGAATTTTTTTTGGCGCATTTGATTTGGGTATAAGCTTTGGATATTAAAAAAACCCCGATACATTACCATCTCCAAATTGCGCTCCCCTGTAGACATTATGTGTAGCGGCCATCTTAGACGGCATCTTGCAATATTTTAATTCAGTAGCAATGGCTGTACAAGATTCACTCGTGCACAGGCATTGCCCGCTAAGATGGCTCCTACTAATGAGTCCACATTATTTTCGTAAAGGTTCATATTCAAAGAGTTCCATGTTTCCCTTTTATCCAAGAATTTCACCTCTCTTACCAACAGGTTGCACTGTCCAGAGCAAGCCGAACCGAGGTCAAAAGAGCCGTCATCTGCGCATGCGCTGTTGTCGTGACAACCCTCATCCTTGTCGCTGGTACCCTGGGCGCCATTGCGCTGTGGTTGTCCTTCCACCACATGCCGCATGACGGTCATTTCGTGGGGTTGTTCAACGGCGACAGCGACAGCGCCAAGCCGTCCTCCCCAGGCGACAGAATCGACGACGGGGGGCTCTGGCCACTTGGGGGCGAAGGTCATGCTGACGTCACGGAGTCAATCACCGAGGTGCCTGAGGCGGCCACGGGCGCGGGCGACATCCTGATCGACGGAAACGACCGGAGCCCTGCCCAATCAGAAACGACGACGGTCAGGCCGCGCGTGAAGCAGACCCCGCCAACAGCGCCCCCTACCGGCGGCCATCACGACTCCTCCGAGTGGGACAGTTTCTCGGCGCCGTATTCGGTCTTGTCCGAGCAGGATCCGAGCGCGTCCGCAGACTCGTACGACAGCTTGCCCAGCGCCAGCGACGTGTGGGATGAGGCGGGTTCGGGTAGTTACTTGGATGGGTCCGGCAGTTACACGGATCAGGATGACACGGATCAGGATCAGGATGACTCGGACTACGCGGAGATTCCGTACAGATCATCAGGCACGTCGGGTGAGATGACGTCGTGGCTCGGATCGTCCTCCTCCTCCTTCCCCGGGGAATCCCACGGTTCCGCTTACGACTTTGGGACATCTGACACGAGGGGTGATCCGGACTGGGAGAGGAACGATCACGAATCTGGGTCGGGATCTGGAGATGCAGAAACGAGTGGGGTGAGTATTTTTAAAGTTTTTAGATGCGGAAAGCAGGTCAATCTGAGCGTGGAGGCAAGACCGAAAACACGCTAATTTGTCCTTTAAAAATATTTAAATTTAAATACTACTCCACATTTTCCTCAATCCTTCGAAATCCTCCAACAAACACTGTTAATGGGTTGAGGCAGTGGCAATGACATTCAGAAGCAGTGCGGATGATATCGAGCATAATGCAGGGCTCATACTAGCCTTCCACCAAGGCCATCGTGGCTTAACTTGCCCGCATTCAAAGCGGCGAAGACGCGAAGCGACTGGAGATGGAGACTACACATGCGAGTGGCAAAGCCACTCGTGCGTGCTGACTTAATCTTTGCTCCAGTCGCTTCGGGTCTTCGCAACTCCGCCGCTCTAAGCCACGATGGCCTTGGCGAAAGGCTAGGCTCATACATGACGGAAAATAATTATAAATAAGGACCACAGTCTACGAACTCGACACAATGTATCCCCCAAAATCAACCCACACCTTTTTTGGCCATCCAGCCTCAATCCTCCAAAATCCTTCAAAACCGCCTGGATGATTATGGAGGATTGAAGAAGGGTAGAATGTTGTGGTTTAAATGAATTAATGGTTAGGAAAATCTTTATATCATTCGCCTAACACGTTTCACGCGTTCTCTTTTTCTCTGTAGGACAACATTGTGTACGCCGTCGACACTCACACCATGGACGGGGACAACGCTCGCCCTGTGCTCCTCACTCCACAAGAATTCACGGTGGTCCGGTACCCTGTCCCGGTCTCGTATTACCACACGCTTTGCACATTGGTAAGTTCGCCTGTCGAGGGAAGGGAGCCTGACTGAGGTTTTCTGTAACAGTTGAATGTCAACGATAACAAAATAATGAGTTTGATAAAATATTGACGCACTCAATCTGCACTCCTAAGATGTGTAGGAAAAAGAAGTAAGCCCTCCCCTACCTCCCTCCCCCCTAAAAAAAACCGATTGTCGTTCCAGTGCTCTACCAACTGAGCTATCCAGCCCACTGATCTCTATATAAAGACTGGATAGCTAATAAAGAGCCGCACAATGAATGAATTTGACGCCATATTGGTGAGACCGGCTGGTGATCTACAATTGACAAGTTGCCGTTTTTATAGACAGCAGGATTTCTTTTGTAACGTCGCGGTTCACTTGACTTTTATTTTGACCACCACCACTGACCAAGGTTAACTACAATTTTTCTAACGTCGTGGTTACTAAAATGCCGCAAATATAACTTTTTCGGCGTTTTGAAATAATAATCACTACGGAAATGTGTCCCTTTTAGAACATCACAATAGGTGTACGTGACCAAAATGCGCGTTAACTGTTGATACAACGCGCGCGTATTTACGCGTAGAACGTTCGTATTATACGCGGCCATCTTGGTGAGACCGGGGGCGAATTGGTCAATATGCAAAGTCTGCTGTGTGAATGTTTTATGCATATCCGCTATCCAGTCTTTATATAGAGATCAGTGATCCAGCCCCTATGTTGGTGGTTCCCATGTGTGGCATTTTTGTTCAAGGGGCGCTAGTCAAAAGCCAGAAGTCTGAACATGTCATGTAGCTAGGTACGACGCCCATAGTCACGATGCTATAGCAACATCTTCCCTCAAATATAGTGTTTTCCCCCTTTAGAATACCTGCACGTTGGGCTTCACGAAAGGGGAGGACAGAGTGGAGGTGATCGAGACTGACCTGCGGATGAAACCACAGAAGCTGACGGTCCTCAGGAAAAGCGGCGGCAGACTCTTCACGATCATACGAGACGAGGACCAGGTAAGACCAAACACCAGCTCAACTAGATTGGTTCCCGCTCGTACATTCTAAATCAGAGTCGATGACGGAGAGACGGGGAACCAGTCTACAGCCGATTCCAACGATCAATTTGGAGAAGTAAAATAGTAAATGAAAAATGGGCAAAGTGGATTCGAAACAGGCATCTTTCAATCCAAAACTCATATCACTATCTAATAGGCTACGTGGCAGCTTGACGACATCGTATCGTTATAACGCCTTAATTAAACTATACTAATGTTGCAACAATGGTGTTGCCGTCATTGATGTTTTCTCATGAATAAACATAATTTTCCAACCGAAGCTTTTGAATGTTTCATAAATTGCTTTACCCGTCCACGCAAAAGAAACGCTGCCTCGTCAAGCTGGGTCCGAAAGTCTCAGTTGGTCGTAGTCTGTGACCTGGTCCGTCGGTCTATTTTTCGATCAGTCGTTAGGTATGTGTCGACTGCGTAGGAAAATGCAACTGCACACCATTGGCTTGCGACGTGCTGTGGTCTTTATTATTAAACTTGATTCTGTTTCTGTTCCATAGGGCTACAGAGCTGTCTTGTTGTACGAGAGCGGGTTATGCCTTCTGACGAGACTTGAAAACACCGACAATTTGGTGAGTGTTGAACAACAAGATAACCATAACATTGGGTTTTTCCTGGCAATGACTTACAGGCGACGTTCCACTTATGCTCTTGTATGCGTGGTATAGCTAGCAAGAGGGGAATATACGCCAGTTATTAGTGAAGTGCCGGTGAGTGAGTAGTAAAGTCTGTCACGACGAAGCCAAATATGGTCCATCAGGCCGGCGTTAATCTCCAGTTTCAGTGGCGTAATATAAGTGAAAACTTGAGTGACTTCATGAAGTTGCGTCATGCTCTCTAAATTCCAAAGAGTGAAAATTCACTCCATTCGAGTGAAGATTCACTCGCACAGTCGGAAACTAGGGACTAAACGTTTTAGAGTGAAATTTCTTTAATCGTAAAATTTTCACTCGAGCTTCGACTGAAGTGGTTCATTTTTCAGACTATTTCAATCGAAAATGAGGGTGATTTTCACTCTAAATCGTCTAGTCCCTAATTTCACTCTTTAGAAAATAGAGAGTGATGGCAGGGCTTTTATTAAATGATGACTGAGAATGTGATTTTTCCTGGACGGGATGCTAGCCTACCGTAGCTAGGTTACTTCCTAGCTAATGCCTGGGTTGGAAATTCTCGGGTCCGATTTTCCTAGATTTGCAAGACAAGAACGGACTGTTGTTTTACCTTATCCCTGTTTTTGAATTGCAGGACATCCGCCACAACTCGGCCATGCCTATCGCCGAGAAGCTGCGGGTGACTCTCCCCGTGGAGCTACCGGAGCCGCTGCTGAGCCAGATCGGCGGTCCCATCATGGACACGTGCCGTGACCTCCCAGTCTTCTGGGCCCAACAGGTCGGCGACAGCGATGACGTCAGCTTCATCAACAGAATCCGACGCAGCAGCGCGCCCTCCCGAGGCGACCCCGACGACGAGGACGAGAACGGGATGACCCTAGGGGGCGGTATTCACTTTCAGTGTTGCTGGTGCGCGGACGCGGACGATCCGTGCCCGTGCGAGTGTGGGCGTTTCTAGTCGACGTATTCCAACTGCTGTCCTGCCTTTGTACATATTTTTTAAAATACTTGCATACTGTTTACTTTTGTCAATGTTATATAAATATATATTTTTAAAAGCAATAAGATGATATCCTCTTTGTACGACTCAGGCCAGCCAGCTGTACATTATTGCCTCTTTTTTTTGCTGCAGCGCGGTGTGTATCCTCTGTTGGCTCCGTGCACAAGTACCCCCTCAACGATGAGAAAGGGAGAGTTGAAGAGACTATTAAACAGGACATTCAGACTTACGCTTTATTGGCAACCAATACGGCAACTGTATGAAATGGTCATTCTATAAATTTGGGGTCAAAAAGTGTGACATTTTTAAATGGTGTCCGTGTTTCACCTGACCTGTGTGTAATTTTGACATGGGAATATCATTGAAATTGACTGAAAACATATTTTAAAATGTTTAGCAGGTACTTTGCATTACATAATCACTCTTAGGTAGAAGCATAAAGGATGTGTTCTAAATGTACACAATCTAATGTCACATGTAACAGGGACACCAACGAAAATTGGCCCCCACATTTTTGACTGACCCAAAACAGTTTCTAAAAATATTTCATAATCAAAACAGTTAGATGGCCTGACGCTTCGTTCTTTCTTTTTGTCGTCCGTCGGAGAAAGACTAATTGTGTCGAAACGTTAGGCCGTATAGTACTAGCTTGATATGATTTGTATACATGTACGTTTGTTCACTCCAATCAGTAAGCTATTTTCAGCCTGTTAATTCACTTATTCAAAAACTATTTCAGTTTATTGTTTCGACGTATCATAGTAAACACTCGTGTGTCTTACTGCCAGTGATTCCACTATCATTTACTGCTTTCTTTAAATCGAAAGCAGGCGTTATACCCTTGTATATATCTCTTACATAACCAAAAAGTTACTGTTTAACGTCATTTCATTATATGTATTTTGTATTCAACGTATAATCACAATCGCCGTGAGAGTACAATACACAAACATTTATATAGATGTATTACATTTTTGTATGGAATCAGCGATGGACCAGAACTATTTTCTGTTAGCAGTCGACGTAAGAATTCAAATGAAAATTCACAGATTTATTACAACATGCTTTAAAAAAGGAAAGGAAAAAAACAAATTTTGATTTCGACTTACACCGAGTTTCCTGTCCGAAATTACACCACATGGGGGCGCTCTTCAGGATATAGATGTGTATATCAATATGTAGCCTCGGCTTACACCAAAACGGCGCATTTTAAAAGCCTTTGTACTTTTCAGTGCTACTGAAAGTATGCATTTTTTTAGTTGGGATGTTCGAAAAATATCTCAAAATCCGCATTTTTTTTTCTCATCACAAACATGAGGATGATTCAATGGCGAATGCCCCCGGTCAAAAAGTGTGTGGGGAGTATAGGCCCCCCCCCCCCAACACCCCACCCCACCTCCCCAAAAAAGGGGGGATGGAAAAAACCCACTTCCCCCGGGTTTTTACACCATTGAAAATTCAGCTGAGTTTTGTACCAATTGAATTTCCTCTGTAACCACAGATTTGCCTCCATCGCTGGCACCATTTCCTCCAGGGATGTAGTCGAGTCAATCACAAGTCCCTGCAAGTCCAACGCAAAACATCCAGTTGCAATTCAAAACACTACCTATTCAACATGAGCTTTGACGTATGACAAAGACATCCGTTTGTTATTGTTCATCTACTGTCAGGGTGACCGTAAGGTCAGAGCCAAATTCTGCTAAATGCACCTCAAAAATCTGTCAGATTTATCAAAAATCTGCCAAATTCCCCAGAATTACTCGAATACACTAAAAACACTTCAAATCACATGCAGATTGATAGTATTGCCTTATAAATTAAGGTTCAAATTGCATAATAAACATTCCAGTCACATAAAGATGTGAAATTGGTAAATTTTGGGCAAAATGCGGATCCTGCCACGACGAAGTCCATTTCCGAGCGAACCTTGGCACCTAGACCAGCCAACCTGTCCCATTATGCAAGGGTTTGTTTGAAAGGATTGAAGCTTTTTTAAACAAATGTACACTTTTTTGTTCAAATTTGCTGTTTTTCTGTCAAATAACAATTTTGCAGAATTCTGCCAGAAATCTGCCAAAAAAATTCATTCTGTCAAATTTTCTGTCAAACTCGCTTTTTAACAAAAATTTTGTCAAAGTTAGCCGAAAATCGGCTAAAACGGTCACCCTGTCTACTGTATTGTGACTAGATTTGTGTATGGATTTGTGATTCACAGTGATAGACATCTCTGATTTACCTCATTTTGAATTGAAAACTCCAGTTCAACTCGAAATTGGTGACTGGTTTGAACTTTTTTTGTTTAACTTATTCAAAGCCACTTGTGCTAGTTAAAACCAGTTCAAACCACTCAAAACCAGTCGCCGTTTTCCAGTTAAGCTGGCACCATGCAGTTGAAACCAGTTGAACTAGTTTCAACTGGATGTACTACATACAATGTATGTCAGTGTTACATATTAAGCTGTTTTGTATAATACGCAAAAAAAAAAGGGAAAAACAATTATGCAAAGTGTTCCGATTGTTGTCTTTTGTCTGTCATTCTGGATTTTTTAATTTTTTTTTTTATTTTTTAGCCCTGTGTAATTATTTGACACTTTACAGCCAGTATGATTGCAACCTCGTCCCCAGGGTGTCGAGCAGTACGCGCCCACCACTACCTGCTCTCTCACCCTGGTATTGGATCATTTGCATGTGCAAGATTTTTGCACACGTATGCAAATGAGGAACAGTCTGGTGCCTGGATATGCGTTACACATTAGCGTTTGTTTTTGTATGCGGTGTCTGGGGTAAAAACAGAGTCAATTCGAAGCAGCGCGAGCACGGCGTGAGTTACGAAAACACGATTTTTTTAAATCAAACTGTTACGATCTTATCGAGACAACATGCAGTATCATATTTCATATTAATATGAGCAAATTGGAAAGGAAATTAGTATTTTCGAGAAGGCGTGGACGAATGATCGCGAAAACACGTACTGCACGTTTTGAATAATAGCACCAAGTACGCGATAAAAATCCATTACTAGCCAATTGCGGTATCCAATCAGGATACAGGAAGAAAGTTTCCTATCCAGGGTTTACTATTGGAAACGCGGTTGGAAATAAAGTAAGCACTGGGGACGAGGTTGGTATGATTGGGACAAGTGATAGTTTCCCCCAAACACAGGTGGGATCACAAGAGGGCGCCCTTTCGCCTCGATTGATGTTCTGGGATTAATTAAAAGGCCATTTTGGACCAATGATATTAATACATGTCTGTAGTCCCAATCTCAACTAATCACAGCTGTTCAAATTGGAAGGTTTGTCCAAGTCCGTATTGTATGCGCATGTCTTGTGGGGGTAGGCCTTATGGTGAACACAATATAGGAGGGCGCTGTTTGGTTTAGGCTTTACATTCCCATGCACAAATTTACCAAACGATCCTAGTGCATACAAATTAACCCAACTTGTGTGCATACATGCACATTATCTAGGGGGGGGGGGGAGTGCCCCCACCCCCGACTGGAAACGCCACTGGGAACGATTCAATAGTATGATCGCAACTATATCCTGGTTGGGACGATTGGGAGTGTCTCAACTATACTTGACCGTCTCAAGTCTATAGTTGGGACAATGCTGTAGTCAGAACGGAACAACTTTATTGAAACCAGCTGCAGGTTTTGCAGAAAGTAAAAGGCCTAGGCCTGTATTAGCCATTTCAGATATGGTAAAACTCATTTGGAGCGTGCTGTTTAATTTGAGTAAAGTCTATTGTATTTACCCAAACCGACTAGCGCCCTCTGTGTCTGCCATTCCTCAAATAGGCTAATAAGCTCTTTAATAACTCTTCATCAGGAAGCATATTAACAAAATTAAATACGCGGGGAACAAAAAGTTGAAAATATTAAATCTAAACCTTTTAGGAAGATATCAGGTTAATTGAAGTGCTTTGTAAAATGTGTTGGTCACGCCTAGGCTGAAAGTGCAGATAGATTACTATCTACTGCTTTAATCACTAAAGGATATAAGGAACAAGACTTAGTATGGCGATTGGTAATGGTATACATTACTATAGACTTCCGGTTAAGAACAATTTGTGGAGTCACATGCCACGCGCGGCAAAGCCACACAAACAACATCCGCAACATTGCCAATTTAATGAAGGAACTTCCGCGTTTGTCGGTTCCAGCAGAGATGACACATGACTTTCGAGGAAAGAAGTCTTTCACGCTTGTGGGTAAAATGTGCAGCGTAGCCATATGCCTCCATGATCTTAACTGTACCTTTCTTTTTCACTTTTACTTAAAATGTCCTTGCTAGATTCTGACACTGTTGCTGCAACGTCACTCAAACAGTCAGGTTGGTGTAGCGGTACTTTCCTCGCCTTCCACTGCTGTGACCCGGGTTCGAAACCCGCCTGGGCCAATATGTACCTCTGAAACTGTAACTTCTTCTCATTGTCTTCTCTCCACAGATTTTAGTTGGTTTCATTACCAGAAATGATTGATAATAATAATAATAACATACATCAGTACCCGGATTCTTAGAATTCTTGAACCGAAACTGTACAGCGAAAAACAAAAAAATCGTTCATGGACTTGTAGTTGCTCATCGATTTGGTCTTCTATGTTAGTCAACAAAATACAGACACAAAAACGTACCACACACAGAACCAATAACTCTTGTGACTTTGTGCGCTAAATAGTATGACCTTAATTAGGGCAAATCCATATAATCCAGTTCTCTTTGTACGTGTACGACCGACCGCATGATGTACAAGGTCGTGGTTAGTTTGGTCTGTAATTGCTTTCTATTCATTAGATGTCACATGAGTGATGTGTCCCATTCACTTTTCCGTCAGTAGCTCGAAGTGTCCGATGACATGTACGTCCGAATTCACGGAATTTAGAAACTATAGAGAGTGCAATTTATCCTTAAAACCCCTGGGGGGTTTTACAGCAATACAATGTACATGTAAAAGATCTACAACACTGTGTACTTATAATAATAACAATAACACCGGAGTCTTATAAAGCTCACGTATCTACCAACAATTAGGTACTCAAGGCGCTGGAAATTTGTCTATTATTAAAGACGGGTACATGAACTTTATGAGAAATATGAGACCCATTACAAGGTGCTGCGGCGCATATTGCAGCCACTGCCAGAAACACACATTCTCAAATTTGTATCCTAATTTTTGTGGAGACATTTCTTTGTTGTCGTATAGTAAAGTGTTCAATTTTGAAAGTGAAGTTTCAAAATGCTCTTATTTTAACCAGAATTAGTTTCCTTGGCTGAAATTTGGACTTAATATCCCTTTTCTAAAACTCTTCCATTTGCGACAAATCAACCGACACGTTGGAAATTCCTAGTTTTTGAGTAAAACCCATATATCTATTTCGTGAAAACCTTGCGGAGACCTATTCATCTATAGAAATTGCCCTGTGGAGACCTTTACAATGTTTTGTTCCCTATTGTGTGCGAGTCTCCACAAGGATACGAATTTGTGGTCACCGGGGCAAACCCCTTCTCTCAGCGATAAGTGTTACTGGGTTCGTTAGCGTGCATTACACAACACACGGGACCTACGGCCTTACGTCCCATCCGAAGGACGAAGCAATAATGGTAAAGTGCCTTGCTCAAGAGTACAAGCACCATGTTCCCACGGTCAGGATTCGAACCCATGCACCACGGCACACGAGTCGAACACCGTAACCACTGGACCATAGCACCCCACAAATACTTCAAATAACATACAATGTACATACTGAAAACAAAGAGTGCATTTTCATCAGCCGTTTAATAATTTCAGCACACTGGGAATAATTTTACTCCATCTAATTCTGGTGAATGAGAAATACTTCAGGATCATTCTGTGTAAAACATGTTTTCGAATGAATACTTCAGTATACTACATACTAAAATATTTTTTGTAATAGTTCAAAAGTACATTCGACATGGCTAACTTTTGTCGACTATTCGTAGTCTCTATATAGCACTAGAAAATTACGTTAATTGGTACATTTCGTATCGAAAAAATAAAAATTATCAATTGTAATTGAACTGTGGTGATATTTCAATAGGAAACTTTGTCAATAACCTTGAGCTTGGACCGTGCTTGCATTGTACATCATCATCAACATCATCGTTTCGTCCTTAATAAGCAATTACATTTGATACAAAAATGAAGCATGTTTTCCACTCATCTGAAGAAAATAAAAGAACTACTGAAATGGATCTATGCTATCAGAAATTATGCATGTTTTACTAAAATAACCCATTGTTGTAGCTGTCCATGGAATACCATTGGAAGCTACGGAGCGCAGTGAGAATTACAGATTACACACAACTTGGCACAAGCATTCATTTCAAATACAAGTGAGACTTGAATCATTTAAATCAAGACTGAAACATTATTTGTACTGTCAGATATTGTTTTGAATAGGAAGATCAACACAACCTTTGTTTTCTCTTCTGAAATATTAACGGCGATTTTTGTATGTTTTCCTTTGTATGATCCAATTCATCCACGGAGGTGGGAAAACGTCCATGTTTCATTGTACTCAATGGGTATTCATCAGTTCGTAGATCGGTAAATGATCAGTGGTGGACAGCTGAATTCTGTGATCTTTTTACTAAAATAGACACACTTGAGAAATAGGATGCAAATAACGTCAAATGTTCACAGGTTCTAGTCAAGAACATGTACTTTATTTTTATGAAATGATGCGAGCCATTTTTAACTTTTTTTTACTATTTGTTTAATTCGCTCACTTTCTTTTTGACTTACCCTGTATACCTCTAAACCATTATTTGTACAAAAAGGCATATAGACCAACCTCGTCCCCAGGGTGTCGAGCAGTACGCGCCCACCACTACCTGCTCTCTCACCCTGGTATTGGATCATTTGCATGTGCAAGATTTTAGAACACGTATGCAAATGAGGAACAGTCTGGTGCCTGGATATGCATTACACATTAGCGTTTGCTTTTGTATGCGGTGTCTGGGGTGAAAACAGAGTCAATTCGTAGCAGCGCGAGCACGGCGTGAGTTACGAAAACATGATTTTTGAAATCTAACCGTTACGATCTTATCGAGACAACATGCAGTATCATATTACATATTAATATGAGCAAATTGGAAAGGAAATTAGTATTTTCGAGAAGGCGTGGACGCATGATCGCGAAAACACATACTGCACGTTGTGAATAATAGCACCAAGTGCACGATAAAAATCCATTACTAGCCAATTGCGGTATCCAATCAGGATACAGGAAGAAAGTTTCCTATCCAGGGTTTACTATTGGAAACGCGCTTGGAAATAAAGTAAGCACTGGGGACGAGGTTGGCATATAGACCGTATGCATAGCGGCCATCTTAGATGGCATCCTCTGTTATTTTAATTCAGTAACGGTGAATGCAGAAAAGGTTCACTCGTGCATATCCCAGCAAAACAAAGACATTGCCCTCTAAGATGGCTGCTACGCGTTAGATCTATAGCTCCATACAACCAAAATTAATTGAATTACTGTGTTATTCAGTTACCGTGTTACTCTGCGTAAAAAGATCCTTTAGGCCAAAAAAAAGTCTCCGGTTTCTGGTATGGAGCTTGCCCCAAAAGTGGTGCGGCGACGCGGCTTTTTTTTTTTTTTTACCTGTTTTTTTTTTGGCTTCAAATGTCGGCTGATGACTGCAAATAGTGTAAATCTTATTCTCGATCATAACCCCATCTAAAATCAAACCAGTGAGTTTGGCGGTTTTGAGACATCATCTTTAATACCAGAAACCGGAGACTTTTTTTTTTGGCCTTATATAAATTCTATGATTATTCTACAAATATTTGCAACATAGGCTGAGATTAACGAAATCAAAAAGGTTATTAGTATAAAATTGAGATGTCACAGTCTTGCAAATAATATACTAAAAATAAATCAGTACTAAAAACTACATCAAACTGGCAAGAACATAAAACTCAGTAAAATGTCCTGATCTGCAGCAAGTACGATAACTAGAAAACCATTAAACTAAACTTTTAATCAAAATTTGTAAAAGTCAGCCTCTGGGTACTGGGATGTCTGCTCGGAACTTTTGAATAAAATACAAAAGAATAGAAAATTGCAGTTTTATACAGCTTAAAGGTTGCACACTAGCAGCGCATCGATACCATGTTTAACCAGACATATTGCTATATGCTCGAAATCTAGTTCACACATCTTCACACATGTACACTCATTTACAAGTTTCGTGATAATTTAAAGGTAATGAATTGAACGCTCCATTAAAGCCACAAGTCTTATTGAAGTTTATGCATGTTGTACACTATTTGCAATATATTTGGCACCACAAAAGTCAACCATAATTAACATACATACATACACGAATACAATAACAGGTACATGTACATGTAGAACCTCAAAAAGTCTTAGAAACAAAGCGGACAGAAGAGCGTTACAATGTAAATTTGCTCATTATATCTGTTGGCCAATAGTGTTAGCCCTATAAATATATATGGTACATGTATAAACACCAGGAATGCAGACAATGAACTTTAATATTGGTAAATTACATTACAGCGCTTTTTAAACAGTCCTGACAGGAACATTGTGTTTGTGTTCTTGGGCAAGACAGTTTACTACAATTATTAGTTGAAGGTGCCTCTGAAAGTGGAGACCAGATTGCGCTGATCTTGAGCTGCTGAAGAAAGTTTGCCTCATGGTCTGATGGGCAGGGGTAACAAATGTGAGTTACTAGCCGATGGTATAGAGCACTGCATGTTGAAGCACCATGTTATTTGAATTATTAACCCTAACCCACCTCACTCCTCCAAAACCCCCTGGCGGTTTTGGAGGATTCTAGAGGATTGAGGATGAATGGTGATTGAATCAAATGAGGATTCTGGAGGATTGAGGATGAATGGTGATTGAAGCACATGAGGATTCTGGAGGATTGAGGATGAATGATGATTGAAGCACAAGAGGATTTTGGAGGATTGAGGATGAATGCATTTTGAGGCAGGACTGTCTGATGATTTTGAAGGATTTGGCGTTGGTTATCCTTCATTTAAACACAAGTGCAAAGTTTTGGGATGAGGAGGATTTTGGAGGATTGAGGATGAATGCATTTTGAGGCAGGACTGTCTGACAATTTTGAAAAATTTAGGCAGAGTTGCAAAATTTTGGAGGATTTTGGAGGATTGAGGATGGTTGTAAGCAACAAGGGCCTAGGGGGTTAGGGTTAATAGTCGCAAAGTCTTTGCCAATGACATATGCACCAATGGATTTGAGCTCACAATCTACACAATAGACCTTTATCATGCTTCCACCATTTCAGTCATGTTCCCTGTATCCAATAACAGTACTGAATGATAATGTTTTTGTGCAAAAAGGAACCAGCCTATTTTTCCCTCCAGCCTTGCTTTGGGTTACATCGATTTGAATGGGGAAAAAATCAAATGGCTGCAACATGATAATGGTCTATTCTATTTACCGACATCTAAATGTACATCGTTATCATAAATTTCATGTCGATTTCAGTTTAAGATTCGGCCAAAACAAAAAAGGTCTGTTTCCGATTACATGGCATTCGAAAATAAGGGAATGTTTTTTATTTTTTGCCATTTTTTTGTGTGTACGATCATATAAATGCATCTGCGTGTAGTCAAGGGTAAAAGGTAGACATTTGGTTTGGGTGTTTTTTCCTCATTTTTCCAATAAAAGAAATAGGGTAGGGGCTGTCAGAATAGGGTAGGTATAGAAACCGGAAGCAGAGGTTTTTGTTTGTTTGTTTTTGGCCTCAGGAATGATTTGCAGTTTAGCCTATGACTATCAGGCAAGCAACTTTTTAATCTGGTGATTTCCTTGTGGTTTTTTTTGGCCTCAGGAATGATTTGCAGTTTAGCCTATGACTATCAGACATGCAACTTTTTAAACTGGTGATTTCCCTGTTTTTTTTTTACTTCTAAGAATGCCATTACAAATCGAAAAACCACTGTACAAAGTCTTGTGCGGTTTGGAATTTCCTCGTTTTTTCTAAATAGGCAGTTGCATGTTTGGACTATCCAACTTTATGGTAAAACAACTGCCATAGTACTATGACTGTTCACAATTACAGATGTATGTAGCTATAACCCAAAAAGAATATCTTCCATTGGAAAAAAAATCTGAAATAAAAGCTTTCATAAAAAATGGTTTGATACAAAATAATAAGCAAGGGTGTTTACAGTTTTAGTTTTACATTTTCATTTTATTTAGCTTCCCCCTACATATCCCCACACAAGTTTTTTTGTGCTCATGGTTTCAATATTTCAGCTGGAATGACTTGGCTCAGAACTACATCTGTGTATTATAAGATGGAATTTTGCGTCGGGGTGATAGGCCCCTATAAGTCAAATTAGGTTTTGCCCTTCACCGACGTTTTTAAACACTGTATACTCAGTGTGTTACCTCCCGAGTGAAAGTTGGAAAAAATCACTCGGGTGGGACTCGAACCCACGACCTCCTGCTTTCTAGTGCAGATGTCTTACCACTCGACCACCGAGCTAATGGGATCGGTTGGCCGGTTCGAATCTGATGTACATAGCAGCGGGTACCGCATAAACTATTATAAGATGGAATTTTGCGTCGGGGTGATATAAGTCAAATTAGGTTTTGCCCTTCACCGACGTTTTTAAACACTGTATACTCAGTGTGTTACCTCCCGAGTGAAAGTTTCCCGAGCAACTTTCACTCGGGAGGTAACACACCGAGTATACAGTGTTTGAAAACGTCGGTGAAGGGCAAAACCTAATTTGACTTACATCTGTGTATCTACATCAATCTCATCGTATGTATTCTCAGATGGAGGCGGAGTCTGCTTGGGAGGCGGTGGGGGTTTGTTTGGAGTGGTCTCCTTGTGAGGTGTTGCATAAATGGGTTGCTTGGTCGGTGATTTCTCCTCAACTTTGTCATCCAATGAGGCTGATTTTCCAAGTCGAGGCATCGTGTGGGCGACTCGTGGGGTATTGACAACTTCTTTGGGAGTCTCCTCAGATGGGGTGTGCTTGGGAGGTGCTGGAGGTTTGTTTGGGGTCGTCTCCCGATGTTGGGTTGATTCTCTTGGTGCTGCCTGAGGCTTGCTTGAAGACTTCCCCTCTTCTGAAGTGGTCGGCGTGCCTGGTCGAGGTGGCGCTGTGTGGGTCTTCGGCTGATGTGGAGGTGGCGGAGGGGGCCCACCCGGGGAATGTGAGGGTATGGGAGGTGTGTTGACGGATCTACCGCGCTTCATGGGAGGCGCCTGGGGGCGACTGGGCTCGCTGACACAGCTCAGGAAGCCGTCAACTGACTTGCGAAGCTTCTTCTTAGCCGGGTAGACCAATTCCTGGAGGAGGCTGATCTCTTTGGTGTCAAAGAGCAAGAGATACCTGGAGGCGGCAACAGGAGGAGGCGCAGCCGGTGCATCATCGAAGACAACACCCTTGATGGAATGAAAGTCCTCAGTGTGTTCGCGATACAAAACGTAGTCTAGGAACGACAGGCCGTCAAGACGTTGGAACAGATTCTGGGGCATGGCTGGCGGCAGCTCATCCACTACCACATCCCCCTCGCCGTTGGTGGCCCTATCACCTTCTGCCTGGCCCTGGTCGTAATGCCCCCGGACCCACTTCTTGCAAAGTTCAAGCATGGCGTTCCGTTGCACGGAGACAACACGGATGGGTGTCTCGGTCACGAACAGCCGAGCGCAACTGGTTTCATCACCAGAGGCGCTGTTGGTCGTCTTCGGCACCGGATCGTCGAATCGAGTTGAATACACGTGCGCGGCTATTCCATCCTGCCAATGACCAAAAAATGAATACAGCTGGGTGTGGGACTCCAGCGTGATGTACCTCAGGTCAACGGCCGTCAGGCTACACTTTCTGAGAACGTCTTTTGTGAGATCTGTCTTAAGGAACTGCCCAAATGTCCTGCTGGAATTAGCAGAGGAGACAGCATCGTAGATACTGGAAAGTTCTTTGACTCTGTTGGCAAACTTTTCAGCCATTGTGAAAGTTTTCTCTCTTCTACCTACAACAATGAAAATGAGGAAAGAAAGGTAAAATCAGATTCACATCGGCCCGGATTAAAGCTAAAAACAATTTTTTTTTAAGATTTCTGCACGCTATTTTTTTTGCTTTAGTACTGCATCACTCAACTGTTTCAAAAGAATCGTCTGGTACCTAGCTGTTTTTGTACACAGTCTACGTGGTCATACCACCAGTATATGATAGTCAATCTTTGCAAAAAGTTGGACATGCACCAGTCTAGTTTTTGACTTCAAATTGAAATCACTTGGATTCACTCTTGGGTGCTAAATGTTTAATGAAAGGCAGTGGATTATGTGGATATATAGCTGGCACGGTTTTCTTTTATTAAAATTTAATGATACAAAAGTATGCTGCCGGATAGACACTGAATGTGCAGTTTTTACCATGACAAAACTCAGTCTGGCCTGTGCCAAAATAGTTCTTGTGACATCGTATACATGAGATGGGAATCAGACCAGACTTAATTTTCTTTCAAGAAATCCTCCAGAGCCACAAATCAGAAAAAAAGAACTGCAATACTTTGCTATTAAATGTTGGAGTCAATTTAAAATAATAAAAAAATATCTTTAATTTGTTTTTAATGAAATTTTTGTTTTTAAATGTTGATAATGTTTTTAATAATGTAGGCCTACTTGTACGTATACATGTAAAAAATTAAGAAAGTGGTTATTCTTCATTTTTTTGTTTGTTTGTTATAGTTCTCTCAGCAAACAGCGAATAGGCCTAGCCTTCAATTGCAGGCCAAGAAAAACATTTAACATATATTATACATTAATGATAAAATTACATTAAAAATTAAGGGAAAAAATATATTATACACTAAAAAAATAAAAAAATAAAATAAAGTTACTGAACACAAAAAAGATAAAAAATATTTAAAAAATACTTCTTTACATATATATACAAAACAGAAAAAGAGGTCTAAAACTAACATGAAAAAAATAGGTAGTGTATCATATCAACAGAGGGCGCTGTACTCTTTAAGATAGGGCTGAATTATAATATGTATTAAATTCCAGCAATAGCTCTAGTGAGTGGGATGTCAGTTCCCATCCCCAAATAAATAAGAATATTCTTCTTTTATTATTTTAATATGATTCAAACATTTTATTGCAGAGTATTACTTTTTCTTTTTCAGATTTGTGGCTCTGGAGGATTTTTATAAAATGATCTGATTCCCATCTTGTTAATACAAAAATACAACGATAATATTGGCATGGAGCCAGACTAAAATGTGAAACCGGAAAATGTTTAGAGTACAAAAAAACAGTAACTGCGCATGTTCAGTGCATATCCGGCAAACTAACGTTTACTGAAGGTTTGCCGTCTCCGGCAAAATATCCACTGCCAAAAAAATACAGGCGGGCTTGGAATTAGAAAATAGATGCTTCACAAAAAGAGACGGCACACACACACACAAACATTTAGTGACACTGCAGTTGCAGTTAAAGAAAAGCCCCCTTTAAAAACTGAATTGAGGGAAAGAATGTTGCAACCTGACCTGACGCTGCTTTTTCTTCATATATCTCAAACAAGGTCAGTCATTGCCAAAATGATATTAAAAAGACATGAATTTGGGACTGAAAAATGTCCAATTTTGTTGGAAAGTACTCAAAAAAATGTCTAGACTCAATAGTGACTGATAGACTTTGTAGAGCCTACAAAACCGCTGAAGTCATGGAAGTAGCGTCAGGTTGCAACATTTTTTTAACACTCTTTCCAAAATGAGACTCAATCGTTAAATTCGTTTTTGATCCAGGAACGTTTGGGGAATTTTGTTGGCTAAAAAGGAAATAAAGAGTAAAGTTGGTCTGATCTGGTTTTCCAATTTTTTGTTGGTGCACTTAAGTTAAGCCAGGTCCCAGTCTAAACCCCGCCCGCGTCCGTCCCGCCCGGTCACATACTTTTAGTTTTACTGTACTATGATGACACTGTCAGTCAGTGAGTCACGACTGTATGACAAGGAGAAACTAAATTCACCGCCATTCACATCTTAAACCTACCTGATGGAATCTGGAATCGACCGTTGTAGCGTCTAGGAGAATGTTGCTGCTCTGCTGTACGTTAACACTGCGAAAGAACGGACAAAACTGAAAGACCCATCAAAATACTTTCCATCTATAGACTGAGCGGACTACCGTATGTTTACATTAACATGATTGATGGAACACTCTCGCCTAGTCGCTACTTCATGTTGACCTCTGACCGTTATCAGTTCGATACTAACTAGGACTCGATGTAGGTATTCGCTACACTGCAAAGAATCGATACCCGGCGTTTAGCTATGTGCTTGCAAAGCTGTCGATACTTCTATTGAATCGGTAAAAAGAAGTAAAAGGAATCGATATTCTTTCGAGGGAAAGCGAAAGTGGAGTTACTTTGTATTGTTTTTTTTTAGTTGGGGTTGCATTACGGAATAATTATAATAATGAGTGCCATGTCCGAGACAAGAAAGCGCAACCGAAAGGTTTTACAACTACAGTTTGTTTGTAAAACAATGCTTGAACCAACTGAGGGGAATTTAAAGCCTAGCAACCGTTTTTCTTCTTCGAGTGCTGTGGAAAGTTGGCCACGGAACCCGGAAGTACATGCATGCGCTCGGCACGGACTCGGCATACCGGCATTGGGCTAGGCTCCGCACCGATCGAATTACTGTCACATGCTCTAGTCACACGTCATGGAATGTCATTATTTCCCGGTGACGTATGTCATCATACATGCATGTGCCACAGTGACAATATATGCCTCTCGATTGGAAAGCAGTGATTTTATTTATTTTTTTCTTTTTTTTCTTCGGGTGCACCTCCTCCCCCGGTAAAGGGGGAGGGGGACCGTTGCTGTTACGTCTGCGATGAATATATGGCGCCCCCTATTTTGCGTCAGCGCCCAAGATCCTTTCCTTTGAATAGCGATGCTGTTTAGTTTGGAGACAAGACAATTATGTACAGTCTCGCGTTATTGGGTTGATTATGCCCGAAACAAAACTGATCAGGCCTAAATAGTGAATGATCGAGTGAGTCGGATCACACTGCAGCTTCACAAGATTGGATGAGCTGATCGAGTTCGATGATCGCGTCATTATCATGTCGAGGTCATTTTGTAATAAGGCTAGTACGATTTCAATACAGTTTTTAATTATCACAAGGATTTGTAAGACTATCTTGCTGACCTCGATTACAGTGGCATACCGGTATAATTTTTGTGTAGACATTTCGAGCATGGGTTGGCAGGCCTTAGGGATACAGTGTTTTAGTACACTTTTGTTTACCCTGGCCGGTTTGGAATGTTATATTGTTCTTGTTTTCTGTCCCTCTATCTCCTCTCCCCTGTCAAACTGTCCACCCTCCCTTCCCTCCCCCTCCCCCGACCCATTCCTACTCGCATTCTTCAGTCTTGTCTGGTCTTACTTTTCAATTTCCAATTTTTGTTTACTTTTTAATTTTTATTTGTTTTGTCAAGTACTTTTGTTCATTTGTTGGCCGAATAAATAATAATAATAATACTAATACTAATAACAACAGGGGCGTATATCCGGGGAGGGTGCCCCCCCCCCCCCTTGACCGGGGGAGGGGAGGGCTATTGAATCATCAACCGACATCTTTTCTTTCCTGTTATCTCTTGAGCTTATTCATTTGTCACTCAAGTATCATCAAAAGCTAGTTCGAACTTAAAGAGGTTGTGGAACGCTCGAAGACATTTCCGTCATTTTTTGGGGTATATGTAGCCTAAGGTGTGAAATAAAAACTACTATTGTTTCCGTCATGAAATGAGTACAACGGTTACTTTTGAGAGCTATTTTTCAGGTCCTGTTTCGACCCGAACGTGCAATTTGTGTAAAAGTCGTCGATGCGGGCAGCAAACAAAACACAGTAAATCGTGACGTAATAAACAGGACTCGTTTATGCTACTTTGCATCGGGAGTCCTGTTTATTACGTCACGATTTACTGTGTTTTGTTTGCTGCCCGCAACGACGACTTTTACACAAATTGCACGTTCGGGTCGAAACAGGCATGACAGGACTTGAAAAACAGCTCTCAAAAGAACCTTTTGTACTCATTTTATGACAGAAACAATAGTCGTTTTTATTTCGTCACACCTTAGGCTACATATATCCGAAAAATGACAGAAATGTCTTCAAGCACTCCACAACCTCTTTAACTCCGTGCACATGCCTTCTTATTTGTTGGGTATGTTGCCGCATGCATACTCGTTCTTGGGGGAAGACGGCAAGTTGGGGAATACCTCCAGAATTTACAGAATGGTACAAGTCAAGAACACAATAAGAACATAATAATGGCTTTGCATGGCAACAGACAGTTCAATTAGGATTATTGAAATGGAAAATTGGTGAAGAGGACGGTCCTGAAGCAGTGGAGTGACAGACAAAGTAGACAGACAGACAAAGCATGTGTAACGTAGAAAAATGGATCACTAGAGAAAAAAACCTGGTATGTGTGATGTTTAGCTTTATATTTATAAACAAAAAAAAAAAAAAAAAGAAAAGGAATCAAAAAAAAAAATTCTCTGCATTTAAAATTTAGTCTAATTCAAATCTCCAAAAATATCCAACAAAAACAAATCTAGCCATAAAAAAAAAAAACCTAGTTTCAGAAATACTTCAAAAAAAAATCTCAATCAGGATAACAAAACGTAAAAAAACTCAAAAAGAATTTGCCAAGGACTCTAAAAGCACAGGAATGAACTAAAAGTACAATTGAGCATGAGCAGACAGATCAGGATGAAAATGTACACGCTAGACGCATTACATGTAATGTCTTGCCTGTGTGATGCTGGTCTGCTGAATATCCGACTCCATGAAATAAACACAGGACAGGAAGTTGGGGCCAGATAATGGGGGAAGGGGGGAGGCCACTACTAAACTAAACACGGGAGAAGAGGGGGTGGACTCATTGTAGTAGTGCGCACGCGTGAGTACGATACTACGCTATTTTTAGGATCGTTTGGTGACCTGTCACGTGCGAGGGATTAACCAATAAAAGGGGAAAAGGGGTCCGATTCTCATAGGAGTCGGATTTTCATGTGACACCGGCTACTTTCCGATATACATGCAGTTGGTAAATATTTTTTTCGGAGTTCTCCTTTAATTTCATCCTGCATGCGAATGGCAGTACAGTTGAAAAGAACTTATAGTCCGTTACAAACTGTCGATTAACGTAATTAAAGGAACTCCGACTAATTCTGCGAGAACGCCAACGCCAAATCAATAAATTATACAATTTCGGTGCATTTTAACATTTTGACGTAACTGTTCTGTATTTCATCAAAGCACAGTATATTGGCTGTTAACATATTACATGTATACATTGATACAGATATTAAGAGTTTTATTGTTCAATCAACCTGTTCAATTAATTAAACTTGCATGCTGAATTAACCTATAATTTGGTGAAACAAGTTGCTGTGTTTTCACATTATTTTTACTGTTAAACATGGACCGTGTTTGTGTCGGATCAATCGATCCCAAAACCACAAAGAACAATTTTGGCGGGGAAATTACATTACTTTAAAGGGAACATTTTCTAACCGAAATTATTTTACAACAGGCCGATTCAGACCATACAGTTCAAGGGTCACGCCGAACCAAAAAGGTGTACATGTACTGTCCATACACGTAAGCGACGTTTTCTTTAGTCTGCCATATTAAATAACATTGAAAGTAACGTATTTTTTTGAGACTCCATAGTAGAAACGGGGCAAATGTTGCATCACGACGCCACTGCGTATATCATATTATTATTATCTCAATGAAGGTCGGTCATAAAAAAAGTGGAAAAGTTTGAATCTGGGACTGAGAAACATTTCCAAATGTGTTAGAAAATACTCGAAAATGCATACAACTCCAAATTGTGTGGGCTACACACAACCAACAAAGTAGCACCGGGACACTAAACATTCTTTCTGTATAGAAATGAAAGCAACGAATAAAAATTCATACTATAACGAATAATTTGTGATTAAACATACAAAATGTTGTTTAGCCTCGCTTTAAAAAAAAAAGGAAAGTGAGGCGTGGCATGCCCTCCAATAATAAAATAGTCTGGCACCATCCATTCAACAGTATATAATATAAAAACAAATCAGGGAACACGATCGAAAATGGCTCCCACGTGAATAGGGTATATTTAGGAGGATTTGGGGAAGACCTGGTTTTCGGCATCAGAAATAAAAACTTGGACTAAATTTCCATCATTTACAATATGGCCAGTCATCACACTGAGGCAAGGGACGTCACTACACATTTAACCTTCCAGTTTGACAACAGTAATTCATAACAATGGCGTATTAAACATTCAAAGTATTCCGCATAATAACGAAATATATACTGGAATGCACACTTGGGGAGTATAGTGCCACATCCAAATATTACGCATCATCACGTGTGGGTTGTGCAGGATTCCCCGACTTTTCCCACTACTTTTTCTG
Organism: Patiria pectinifera; assembly: GCA_029964075.1. Lineage (NCBI taxonomy): Eukaryota > Metazoa > Echinodermata > Asteroidea > Valvatida > Asterinidae > Patiria > Patiria pectinifera. Next base: position 2,342,824 of record CM057145.1, on the reverse strand, counting down.
TTGAACAAATAACACAATTCCAGTATTTTCCATGACTTTCCATGGAATTAAATTGCAGGATTTTCCAAGATGTGTTCACGAGTGCGCATCGAAACCCCGTCTTTTCCAATCTTCAGGATAATTTGGCTGGGCACGACTCGGCCCAGTTCCATTTACGGGTTCCCTTGCTCACAGCGCCTTTTGGATACGAGGATGGGACAGGCTAACTTATAGTTAAAATAAGTTATTTCTTTTTCATTCTTCCGCCCCCCCCCCTTTTTGTTAACTTGCAAGATTCTCAGAGTGGTTGTAATGTAACTTTTTTACAGGTTAACTTTGAATTGAATTATTAGAAAATGTATATTCAAAATTGAACATCAAATTTGATAATTACATTAACAGGAATACAACTCGTAACAAATTACTGTAAAAAATCCTTGGGTTTACATCCTTGCGTCATGATGTCGCACTTTTTCTTCTCAATCAGAAATTCATAAGAAACAAAAATGAAAAGGAATTATCAAGTAATGCATAGTTGCATACATGATCGTACTGTGGACTTTTGACATTTTCAAATTCAACCTGGCCAGGCAGCCTTAAAGGGACATAGGGTCATTTGCTTTCTTGCATTCTGTTCGCTCCATATAAAATACCACTTAAAATCCCTTCAGCTATGTTCAAAAACTTAAGCCTGTTGAAGTTTTAGCCGAGTGGATATCACAATCATCAATAACACTACATGTAGTTCAAAATGGTAGTCAATATTGACTGATAGTTGGAAATCACCTAAATTTCTTGAAATCTTCTTCGTTGTAATTGACAAGCAGCTAGACGGAACAATGTCACTTGGTGCTAAGCAAATTCAATGGGTACTTTCGCCGCTTTGTCTAATGCCGGCAAGTTAAAGGGAAAATACAACATTTGCAAACATCAAAAAATAAAACTACCAAATCATTTTGAAATACCTTGCTGGACTGTTAGTGAATGACAGTGTAAAGCATCCTGTAAAATCATGGCACCTGGTATACTGTCATTTTCAAGAAAAGTGGTATTTTTGTATCAATTTCCAACGCTGATCGGCGTTGGAAACTAGCTTTTTTTTCAAATACTGGCCCTAGTTGACCATCGCACTTGTTTGCAATCGATTACACACCTATGAACGGGTACAAGCCAGCTAGACTGGTTCCCTGACCTTACAATTCCACAATATATGTAAACTGCTCTGTTTCTTCTTAAATGGAGTCAGGGAACCAGACTACAGGAAAATGATTGTTTTTCTTGGCTTTTATAGCATTTTCGAACCCAAAACCTCACAAAAGTCAGTGTAACTATATATTTGCTATATATTTCCAACCCCCCCAATTCCATCCATTTCTGAAAATTACAGCAAAAGCAAATGATGTATATTCCCTTTGGCCTTGACGAAAGGCTACCCAAACACATGAACGCCACTTTGTGTGCTGCCGGAAAGCTGAGCCCACTTTTACGACAATTATGGTACAAAGCAGAACGGAATAGGGATGATTCCCAAATACATGTACAGGGGGACTACAAAAAAGCGAAACCCAAATGTCGGGACTATGGAGTTATATCATGCTTCCACCATTTTAGTCATGTTTTCTGTATCCAATAACAGTACTGAATGATAATGTTTTTATGCAAAAAGGAACCAGACTATTTTTCCCTCCAGCCTCGCTTTGGTCACATTGTTTTGAATGGGGAAAAATCAAATGGCTGTATAACAAGATAATGGTCTATTGTTTCAGTGAAGTTCTGCATGTACATGTAGCACTTATAATGATAATCATTATAAGTTGTTTGTGTTTCGTTTTCAGAACTTATGTATTTTTCAGGTAAGAAGGGAATTTTAAACACAACCCACCACATTTTAATACCCTGTCCACGGATCACAAGAAGATAGGCTTTTTCAGCACGGAAACCAAATCACACCGGGTATGTGAATTGTTTTTGTTTTGCTGAAAGAAGGCACACCTTTTTTGTGATCCGTGGACAGAACTTTAAAACGGTGGTTGTGTTTAATATTCCGTAACTTGAAAACTACATGAGTGATCTTAATGCTTCTTGAATTAAAGAAAGCTTATGAATTGGGCTTTCATATCCTAGATAAAAAAAAGCTACATGCATAACTTCACACAATAGTCCCACATTTGGGTCTCGTTTCTTTTTTGACTCTGTATAGGTGCGCCACCAAGAGGTTGCCACAGAGTGTCCACTTTTCAAGTTTACAGTCGACAAAAACATGGCCGACTTGCCACAGAACAAATGTCAGTGAACAACTTCACGATTTTTTTTATAGATCGAGGCATACAATTCTTCCGCCTCATAAAAAAACACACCATATCTTGATATAAAAGAAGAGAAGAAAAAAGATAATCTTATCATACGCATACACCTACTACTGACTACTGACCGGACAAACTAACAATTTTTAAATGGCCCGCGCCATGGAAAATTTGTCGACCGTTTCCCACAATGCACTGCGAAAAATTGACTCTCAGTGGTAACCTCTTGGTGGCGCACTGTATTCCGAATCGCTCAAGTTGCAGCTATGCAAAATGTACATGCTTGGCAAAATCAGGTTAAGTATAGCATGCAGTTTATAAACAAGTAAATTTGCAGTTCATATAGCAAATTTCTGGTAACTGCCGTCAAAGGAAATGTATTACATCTGTCCATGTACATGTAAAGTAAACGAAGCAATGCAAAGATTCCTTTTCTTTTCCTCAGAAAGTGCCCAAATTTGAACAAGTTGAATTGACCACGTCTTACATTAAACCATAATAACCCTCCAGGGTATTTTGGCCAGAAATCTGAACCCTGCTTAACACAACAACATGAAGTGCTGTCTAAATGACAAGCCTGCCCAATATAGCAAAATCCAACAAGACACAAGTCTCACACACAAAAATGCCTCAGCCCTCGAATCCGTGGTCACCGAATGCAGCAGGATACAACTGTGGATTTGTTCAATGGGACTAGCTCTGATTGTTTCAGAACTGGCCGTTTATGCACAGGTGTTGATGGCTGAAAGCATCAAAGTGCCCTAGACTTTTCAACCTGAGGTACTGTTTTACATCTGGCAGGATAATTAGCGCCTTGGATTTTTTGGGGGGTCTTCATTCCCTGTTTTCTCCTTGTGGTTTTCCCCTTGTGGTCTTCGTTCCCTGTTTTGGGGTCTTCATTCCCTGTTTTCTCCTTGTGGTTTTCCCCTTGTGGTCTTCCTTCCCTGTTTTGGGGGTCTTCATTCCCCGTTTTCTTCTTGTGGTTTTCTCCTTATGGTCTTCTTTCCCTGCTTGTTGCGTCTTCATTCCCTGTTTTCTTCTTGTGTTCTTCTTTCCCTCTTTGTGGACACCTTTAATGTGTCTATACAAAGTTCCTTTTTGGCGGAAAGCATCTCCACAAATCTTGCATTTGTATGGTTTGGCCCCTGTATGAATATGCTGGTGTGATTGCAGTGCAGCTGTGCTGTGGAATTTCTTCGGGCACAAGTCGCAGGCAAAGGGTCTCACGTTTGTGTGAACCCTGTTTATGTGCACAGTAAGAAACCTCTGATATTTAAAGACCTTTTGACACACTGGACAGGAACGCCGTTTGTCTCGATGGGAACGCAGGTGTACGGCCAAGTAGTTGTTTTTAGGGTAGGACTTACCACAGAATGGACAGATGTACTCGTGGGTTTCGTGACAGCGCGTTTTCTTATGGCTCCATAGAACCTTGTGGGTTTTGTATGTTTTTCCACAGTGCTCACAGATAAACGGGCGCTTGTCAGAATGAATAACCTTGTGTTTTTTTAGGCTTACAGCTGAGGCGAAGATCTTCCCACACAAATCGCACATGAACTGCTCACCCGACCTGTGCTTCTTGTATTTATGACAAAGAAGACACTGAACAGTCTTGAATCTTGCACTACAGAATGTACAAGTCAGCTCTTCTTTGCCTGGATGTATCGCCCTGTGTTTGCGAAGAAAATACTGCATGCGGAAACCCTTGTTGCAAACAGTGCATACGTATAACTTGACTGGACGCGCCGGGTGCATCTGCTGCTTATGCGCCTGAAGTCTCCAAACAGATTGGAAAGATGCTCGACACTGTTCACAAGAATGCAAACACTGCTTCGTGTGCATGTATTTTAGATGTCTGATCAAGGCATTTCTGTTTCCGACTTCCATCTGGCATTTTTCACACTTCCTTGGTTCTCCACTTGGATTGGCGACCTGATCCTTCGGATGAAACATCAGCTTATGTCTATGAAGGTGTCTCGCAGTTTTCAAATGTTTCCCACAAGAAATGCAAAAGTTCAGCTCGCCACCTGCGGCATGAATTTCCTGGTGTCTTGCATAGCTTGACATCTTCAGAAAACTCCCGCCACAGGTCATGCACTGGAATCGCCTATTTCTCTTTCTTCGAAAGGCATCTTTTATTTCTTTCACTTTGCTTCTCCCCTTTTGAGCCCTCCGCTGTACTTCAGACTGCCAACTGCTGTGACGTTTGTAGAAGACGGCCCTGTGTGGCTGCCTTGATGGCAAGTGCTTTCCACCACACAGAGTGCACTGTATGGCATTCATATGCCAGTGGGTATATTCATGCCGAACTAGACTTGACATCGTAGAGCATGTTTTGCCACACACCTTGCATGCTAACGCTTCACTACTTGCATGAACATCCAACTGATGTTGCCTTAGAAGTGATAGGTTCTGAAACCATTCCTTGCACTGTGAACAGGTATAATGTCTGTCAACTTGGTGCTTCGAGCCTTCATGGTCTTTGAGTTTTACTAAGGACGAAAACTCCTCCTTGCACAAAATACACACGTAAACAAATGCTTCATCTTCCACTACAGTATCACCAGCAAACTTTGGATCTCTGCGCCGATGGAGTTCCTTGTGCCTCTCCAAGTCGCAATTCTTGAGGAATCCTCGGTTGCAAAGACGGCACTGGAATCTTCTGAGGTTGGTGTGAGCCCATATATGGTGCTCTTTCAGATGGCTGTACACCCGGTAGGTTTTGTCACACAGATCACAAGTGAATGGTCTCCCTTCACCATGTGACTGCATTTTGTGTTTTTGGAGCAATGTCTTTGAAGAAAACTTTTCATCGCAGTGATTACATGCTACGCATTCAAAGTCACTCCGACTTGAAGTGGCTCTATCTACAACATCCAAATGCCCCGTTTTCCGTTTGTGTTGATTCAAGTTGGACTTCCTTGGAAATCCCTTATCGCAAACCTGGCATTTGAATTTCCTGATGTCGCTATGAGACGTAATTTTGTGCTCCTCAAGATGGTTTTTGTAGAAGTAGGCTTTGTAACACTGATCACACTTGAATTCCTTTTTGTCCGCATGTGACCACGTTTCGTGCTGCCTGAGCAATGTCTTTGATGGAAACTTCTCATTGCAGAGACAACATGTTAAGGAGCCTTCTGCTGTGTTCTGCTTTCCTTTCTTCCTTTGATTTTGCACTATTACATTGTGGACCTTGTTGTTATGGTTTACAAATGCACTTCGATAAGTGAATGCCTTATCACAGTGGTCACATTGGAACGTTTTTTGCTTTGCGTGAACACGCTCATGTGCCAACAACCTTGACTCATGGATGAACACCTTTCCACAAAACCTGCAAATGTAATTTTGTCCTCCGGCCGATCTTGGTCGAGCCTTTTCAGTTGGAAGACCTGCCGAGTTTTCACTGATAGGTGATCTAACTTTGGAGCCACTGGCATCATCAATTGCTTTGGAAGTTTCTGGAACAGGTCCTACCTCGTCATCACTATCATCATCATCAGCTGCTGGTGGTTCATAATCACTGTCACTTACGGCATCATCATCAGAACTACTAGCTGCACTTGTTTCTCTTGAAGCATCTGCGAAGGGCACTGTTGGACCATCACCATCAAAAGGTGCATCAGTTGTTTGAGGTTCAGTCTCATTCTTGCTTGAATTATCTGTTTCATCGGAGCCAGCAACCATGGACAACAGTTCTTCAAGGTCTCCACATGGTTGTGCACTGCTTCCCACTCCAGGTGCGTCACCACAAACAGAAGCTCTTGGATCAGTCTCAGAAATCTTTGGCTGTATCATTACTCGATCAGTTGTGTGGGTCTGTTTGTGTTGCTTGAATTCAAACTTCCTTGTAAATTCTTGGTTGCAAACTGGGCATTTGAATTTTGTGACGTTTTTGTGGGTCCGAAGATGTTCTTTCAGGCGGTTGTTTGTCGGGTAGGTCTTCTTACACTGATTACATTGAAATAGTTTCTTCTCATATGATAGTAGTTTGTGTTGTTTGAGCAACGTTGGAAACTCTTCATTGCAGAAAGAAAACATTGCAGATACATTAACGGCATCCAGAGTTTCCTTCAACTGACTCTTCTCTTTACCGCTTTGAAGAGGCATTATCACTGTCTTTTCATTCCGAAGATGTGCCGATTGTTCACCAATCTGCAACCTCACTTCGGCGCTACTACCAGCATCAGTTCCTTGTGATGCATCTATCAATCTTACTTCTGTAGAATTTGGAGAATCTGCTACTATTGGGAAATCTTGCATCATCACTTCTACATGTAGACTTTTAGCATCTGCTGCTTTTGAAGTATCTGAAGCAAGCCCTACTTTATCATCACTATCATTAGCCTGTTTGGCTGCTGGAAGTTCAGTGTCGCTGTCATTTGGACTTGCTGCAGCCTTATTTGAACCAGTTGCTCCTGGAAAATCAGCAGCGGACACTATGGGACCACCACCAGCCACAGACGCATCAGTTGTATGAGGTTCAATGGCACCCCTGCTGGAACTCTCTGCACCCTTATCAGAGCCTGCAGCTGAACACAATGCCTTTGAAGTATCAGCGGAAGGCGCCATTAAACCATCAGCACTCTCCGACTCATCACTTGAAAGAGGTTCAATGTCACTCCCGCTTGTACTCTCTGCAGCCTCATCAGCGCCAGCAGCAGAGCACACTGCTCTTGAAGAATTGGCAAGAAACCTTATCTTTGTACCATCCTTGGCATCGGTTGCTCTGGAAGAAGTTGAAGTGTCTGGCGACCCGACTTCTGTTCCATGATCTGCATCAGATCCTCCTGATGACGCTTCTGAAAGGTTGTCACAATCAGTTACTCTTAAATCACTAGGCACCTTTACAGCTGTACGATTCTCAGCATCAGCGGCTTTGAAAGTTTCAGGCATGTGCCCTGATTGGTAGACACCATCTGTAGCCACAGCAGTTGATTTTGGTCCGACATCACTCAGGTCTAAGTTAGCCCCAGTCTCTTCAGATGAAGTGGCTAAATGCAAAGATGATTCTTCACTGACCCCATATAGTTGCCTACTACTTGTCCCAGCCAAATCATCACACGTTTTTTTAGAAGACCCAGGATTGCTCCTTATCCTAGTACTGTGGGTCTGTATATGTCGACTGAGCTGCGGTTTCCTAGCAAATCCTCGTTGGCAGATTGGACATGTTAACTTTCGAATCTTGTCGTCATCTCCAGCTGTCTTTTTGGACACAAGACCAGCATTGTTATCATTGATTGACAACTTGACGTCCTTACCTCCATTAGAATCAGCTGCCACTGAAGTATCAGGCAATCCCACTCCTGAACCTTTGTCAGTGTCACCAACTGCTGAATCATCCCTTTGTGTAGCCTCGCTGGGATTTTTGACATGACTGTGAAGTGAGCTTTTGAAGCCATGCATCTGCTCCCCGGAGTGAACACATTCGTGATCAGAGAGACTTGACTGATCAAAAAATATTTTCTCACAAACAGGCCATGCAAACGTTTCCTCTCCCCTGGACTCCTGCTCTGTTTCACTGACTGAGGAGGTCCCTTTTGCTTTAGCTGCTAGTCTTGTAACTCTAACGCTGGGTGCACCGCTTGCCTCAACAGCTGCCAGAATTGTTTTATGGGTCTTGACGTGTTTGCTTAAGTCAGATTTCATGCGGAAGTTTTTATCACAATACTGGCACTTGAACTGTCTGAGGTTCGTATGGGCTCGCATGTGGTGCTCTTTGAGGTGGGCTTTCTTGCGATACGTTTTATCACACATGTCACAACAATAAGGTCTGTCCTTCATGTGTGTCAACTTGTGCCTCTTGAGCAGGGTGACAGATGAAAACACCTCTTTGCAAACTCCACACTTGCTGACGCACTGCGAGTCTAAATTGACACTTGTGCTATCTCCTGCTGTGATGGAAACTTGTTGACCACATACGCTGTGCCCTTCTGTAACTTGTCCAGTGGCTACACCGCTTCCACCAGCAGCTGCTAAAGTCCCTTGGTGAGTCTTGGCATGTTGGTTTAAGTCAGCTCTCCTACAGAATTCTTTGTCACAATGCCGGCATTTAAATTCTCTGAGGTTCGTGTGGGCTCGGATATGGTGCTCTTTGAGGTGGGCTTTAGTGCGATACGTTTTATCACACTTATCACAACAATAAGGTCTGTCCTTCATGTGTGTCAACTTGTGCTGCTTGAGCAGGGTGACAGATGAAAACACCTCTTTGCAAACTCCACACTTGCTGACGCACTGCGAGTCTAAATTGACACTTGTGCTATCTCCTGCTGTGATGGAAACTTGTTGACCACATACGCTGTGCCCTTCTGTAACTTGTCCAGTGGCTACACCGCTTCCACCAGCAGCTGCTAAAGTCCCTTGGTGAGTCTTGGCATGTTGGTTTAAGTCAGCTCTCCTACAGAATTCTTTGTCACAATGCCGGCATTTAAATTCTCTGAGGTTTGTGTGGGCTCGGATATGGTGCTCTTTGAGGTGGGCTTTAGTGCGATACATTTTGTCACACTTATCACAACAATAAGGTCTGTCCTTCATGTGAGTCAACCTGTGCCTCTTGTACAGGTCAATAGATCGAAACACCTCCTTGCAAACTCCACAAATGCTAAAGCACTGCGAGTGTAAATTGACAGTTGTACTACTTTCTGCTGGGAGGGAACTTTGTTGACTACATTCGCCTTGCCCTTCTGTAACTTGTCGAGTGGCCGCACCATTTGCACCAGCAGCTGTCAAAATCCCCTTATGGGTCTTCGCATGTTGCTTGAAGTCAGACTTCATGCGAAAGTTTTTATCACAGTACTGGCACTTGAACTGTCTGAGGTTCGTATGGGCTCGCATGTGGTGCTCTTTGAGGTGGGCTTTCTTGCGATACGTTTTATCACACTTATCACAACAATAAGGTCTGTCCTTCATGTGTGTATACTTGTGCCTCTGGAGCAGGTCGATAGATGAAAACACCTCTTTGCAAACTCCACACTTGCTGACGCACTGTGAGTCTAAATTGACACTTGTGCTATCATCTGCTGGGAGAGAACTCTGTTGACTTACTTGACTACATTCGCCTTGCCCTTCTGTAACTTGTCCAGTTGCTGCGCCACTTGCACCAGCAGCTGCCGAGATCCCCTCATGGGTCTTGGCATGCCTGTTCATGTCAGATCTCCTGCAGAACTCTTTGTCACAATGCTGGCACTTGAATTCTCTGAGGTTCATATGGGCTCGAACATGGTGCTCTTTGAGGTGGGCTTTAGTGTGAAACATGTTATCGCACTTGTCACACCCATAAGGTCTGTCCTTGCTGTGTGTCAACTTGTGCTGCTTGAGCAGGGCTAGAGACGAGAACACCTTTTTACATCTGCTTACTCCACACTTGATGACAGACGCAGATTCCAAATTGGCACTGGCTTTACCTTGTGCTCCATGGGAACTTTGTTGACCACCTGCACGTTTGCCTTGCCTTTTCTTCCCTGTTCCTGTGGCCTTTTGGATTTCACCTACAACAGGTTCACTGTTTTCGTGGACTGAAGACACATGAGGCAGGTTCTCATACTTCTCCTTTGATGTACATGCAGCAGCCACAGAAGATGTAGTGGCTTCCGTCTCCCCAAACTTTTCCTGTATGCGAGGACATTCATGCTGTAACAGCTTTGTGTAGTGAAGGAAATCTTTTTGACAAAAAAAGCAAGTCAGTGCATTCACAGTGTCTTCCGTCTGTTGAACGATGGAGCTCTTGCCCGTTTGTACAATCCCAGCTGGATTCTCTTCTTGGTGACTTAACTTGTGGTGGTCCAGATGAAGCTTCGTCTGGAAATCTTTCTTGCAGATATTACAGGTGAACAGCTCAATCTTGTCAACGACAAGCTGCAACATGGCAGTGTTCGCACCCAAAATTTGGTTAGCAGACCTGACGGATGTGCTCCGTTTTGAGGCCTGACTGACACCAGGACTGTCATCCTGCTTTTCTGTAAAAGGTCCAGGACTGAAGACTTCCCTACATGACATCTCAATGACGTCGTCATCCACGTCATCAAAAGTGTCATTTAGTCCAAAATCATTGTCACCATCAGACGATTGGGCATCTGCATCACGGTACACTTTTCTCACATCATTGTGTCTTAAAGTCTCTTGCAATGTACTGAACGGCTGGGCACTGAGGACCACTCTGGGTACTCTCAAGTTCAAGGTTCTCAGCAAATCCACCTCTCCATTGGCTTCATGCACTTCACTGTTCCTTACGTCATGCAGGAAACCTTGTATGGCACAGGCAGATTGTCCATGTGAACCTCTTTGTACATTTAACTGACTGTCTGATGACCTAGGTTCTTGATGTTCCCACAAGGATACAGAAACTTCACCTATGCATGCGTCACTGGGGTTAACAGCTACAGGAGTGAGATGCCCAAAATTGGTGGCACTGTTTGATGGCTGTTCACCAAATGCTGAATTCTTTTTCTTTTTCGTCAGTGCAGCCCTTTGAGTTTCCTGCATTAAAGTCTGTAATTCAGGCCGATGCGATGCTGGAAGACCATCACTGCCGACTGGGTAATTTATTACGGATGCACCGTTGGATTGTTTTGCTAATAATGCTCTGCCACTGTCTGGGTTCTTCTGACAGATCTGTTGGTGTCGTCGAAGACTTTTTGGCTTTGCAAAGTCTTCGCCACAGAAAGGACAAGAATGGGGCTTCCCATTTAAGTGATTCAACATGTGGGCTTTCAACTGGTTAGTGCTCTTGAAGGATTTCAGACAAACACCACAAAGGTAGGGTCTTTCCATGACGTGTTTGATCCGATGTCTCTGTAAGGTTTTTAGAGAAGGAAAAGTCTTTTGGCACTCATCGCATACAAAGGGATCAATGCAAGCACTTTGCTTGTGCCGACTGAGGTCTGTTTCCGTCACAAAGGTCTCCTCACATGTGTCACACATGAAAGGCCTTTCTTGGTGCATCTGCTTGTGCTGTCTCATCCGATAGTACGTTTCAAACGAATTACTGCAGATCCCACAGAGGTATTTATCCTTGTCGGATTTTGAGCCCGATGCCGATGACGGATGAGCAGATCGACCAATGTTCTTAGCTTTAGCATGGGTACGGAGGTGGAGATTAAGCCCTGAAAGTTTCTTGAAGCTTTTTTGACAGAACTTGCAAGTGTTCTTTCTGGTGGCTTTGTGAGATGACCGTTGATGTCTCTGAAGACTGGATGCTTTTTTGAAGGATCTACTGCAGCTGAGACATTTGTAAAGCTTCTGAACAGCTTTGTGGCTTTCTCTGTGTTTCTGCAATCCCATATGGGTTAGAAACCTCTTGTTGCACGTGCCACAGACGTGCTCTTCTTTCTTGTGCTCTTGGAGATGCTTCTGCAGTTTTTTGGCTGTGGCAAACATCTTCTTGCAAACGCTACACACGTGGGGTCGGTCCTTATGCGCTTGCCTGTGTTTTGCAATTGCATAATACGTTGGGAAAGAAATGCCACACTTACTGCAAGGAAAGGTTGTTCTATTCCCAGCATTACATGTATGAGTGGCCATGTGTCTGGCAAGACCGCTTTTGGCGGCGAAAGCCTTTCCACACTTCTTGCAATCAAAGGGCTTTTCATTAGTGTGGATCCGTTCATGCTCCAAATGGTGAGTTCGGCACTTGAAAGTTTTACAGCAGTAAGTGCACACGTAGCCCCTCTTGTGGGTCTTGCTTGAGTCTGAAGCATTGTTACATGTTGTACTCTCCTGGCTCTTGGAGTGGCTGGCAGTTTGATGTTTCAAAAGTCTTCTTCGGGTCTTGAAAGCTTCACCACACGAGTCACAGCTGAATGGATTCTCCTTCATGTGTATCCGAATATGCTTCTCCAGGTCTGCTTTAGTGTGGAAGGCTTTGCCGCAGACTCTGCAGCTCACAGTATCCATGTCCAAATGAACTGATCTGTGACTGCGAAGTCTGCTTCGGAGAGAGAAAGTTTCACCACAGATACCGCACTTGAATGGTGCTCCTCCAGAAAAAATCTGACTGTTACTGGTTGATTGGCTAGGCACAATGTTCAGAGCGGTGTCTGGGTCTTCGCTATGCGTCAGTTGGTGTTCTGCACAAGGAACTCCTGTTTGGGAGGAATTGTTGCAAACCACACAGGATATTTGTTCCTCCTTGATCAGCAAGTTTTCATCAGAGTTTCCAGCTTCGAGGGGCACCTGCGTAGACTCACTTATCTCCACTGACAGAGTTGTCTTAACATCAGCTACAGTTGTCAGGTCCATCTTTGCTTCTCCGATGGAGATAGGGGCAGTCTCCTCTGCTGAATGACCAGTTGCCATGTTCCTGAAATTAAAAGTACAAATCAATTTTTCAAATTCAGGTTGTGTTGAAGAGCAGTAATCTAGATCACTTTCATAGGGCGTTAGTACCTAGGCATTATTGCGCTGTACCTGAACACACCAATAAAAAGAGCTCACAGGCAATCACCTCAATTCCCCCCCCCCCCCCTTTTCTTCCCCACACAGGAAAATAAATGACAAATCACCGAAACCTCAAGATTCAGGGAAACAAATTTGTGATCATACCATCCTTTTCAAAAGTTCACTGTGCATAAAATGGGGGGGGGGGGGGAACCATCTTCTCTTTAGTTGGCTGTTCAAAAAATGACAATCATGGACATTATCGGACAACACATGGCGTTCTTCATCCCAGCCCATTTGCCAACAGGACAATTTTGGACAAAAAAGTAATTAAATGGCGGATGTCATGACTCCTCCCCCCCCCCCACATAAACACACACAGTTGTGTTTTACTTTACTCTCGAGGACAATGTTTTGTGTTTCCCCATGTCTCTATAATATAACACTCTCCCATGGAATAAGCACAAACATGTACACTCATGATTGAGGACTGCTTTCAACAAAAGACAAGAACAACAAAGGATCTGTTTGTTCTCTCTTTGTCTGTCTGTCCTTGGGTCTGTCCTTTGTCTTTGTCTGTCTGTCCTGCCACTCCTCTAGCGACACCTGTGGATGTATAGGTCCACCTCCCCTACAAACTCACCTTTTTGGCAATTTGTCCAGACAAACATGACTCCTAACACTCTTGCTTCCTACATGTAGTCCCTCACAACGCCATTTTGACCTGTGTGTATGGTGTACTGAAACAGCAAAAGAAATAGGTTTTACAAGTCACTTAACATGTACATGTAACTAAAGTTGTTTTAACATAAAAACTGGTTCCTCCTTCATGCAAAAGCAAGAGCGGAGAAAATTTATGACATCAACAATTGAGGCTTCAATGTGACGTGCGACGTCACCCTAACGAATTCACTTTGAACTACCCGGTACTATGAAATCCAGTGCATTTGACCATTTTATTGGTTGAACGTTCACAATTTGCACGTAGGCATGCGTACTATTACCTGTGTATTTCATGGTCATCAATTCAAAACGCAACCCCACAGCTGCATCACGCAGAACGTGCAATGCGCGCCAATGCCCACAATAGGAGTTGTTTACGACTTATTCGCAAGCTGGACACTCCATTACTATATAGCTAGAGGGGTGTTTCGAAAAACATGAAGTGAAATTGTTGAACAAAATTGTTGGAATTTTTTATTTAAGACAGGTTTTGACTTTTGGACCGAATAGTTTTGATTTTTTGACCAAAACGTTATTTATGAATGCGTATAAATATGTGTTTGGTTGGTATTTAACACTTTGTTTACGACCAGTTGGAGTCTGCATGCTGATAATTGCCCTCACCTTTGGCTTGGGAAATATCAGCATCCAGACTCCAACCAGTCTTAAATGGAGTGTTTAAAACCTCCCAAGCACACATGTATTCCCTTATTAAAATGCCTGAAATATCGGTATTGCCAGGATGAACAGCGCCACCTACATGTATTATCAAATAGTGCCCATGATATGTAGCTGCAGCGCACCCTATAATACACGTGTACATGTACATGTACAGTCCAATCTCGTTAGTACAAACTGTGTTGACACAAAATTCTGGTTATAACAAACATAAAGCCTTAGTCCCGACTGTGCATTTATGTGCACAATGAATGGGACTGATGTTCCTCTTTATACAAAATTCTGATATAACAAACAATTTGGCTACATGTGTAGGTCCAAACGAGTTTGTATAAACGAGACTCGACTGTACATAAATGAAAATGGTGTCCAGCCCCCCCCCCCTCCCCCAAATCCCCAGGCACAAATACACCTGTCCTTTGCAAACTTACCTGTTGGAAATTATGCTGACAATCTCCTGACTGTCTTGCCCCCTTACGTGTACATGTAGATTCTCAAACATAGAAGGAGCAAACTCTAAAAATAAAGAACGGAATGTTAGCCTAATCAAAGTGCTCTTAGATTGGTCTGTCTGATGCTTGCCAGGAAACATTGTAGCCAGAGCCATGCACAAGACTACTTTTCCTGAATTCAAAATGGCAGCCTCAAACAAGGCGTTTGTAACAAGGATGTTTCCCAAATTGAAGGTGACATCGCTCTTTTCTTCCCAAAGGTTAGCCCCATAAATGTGGCCAATTTACTGGACTACCTCCGTGAATAAGGGCCACACTTCCACCAAGTACAAAAACATGTCAAACTTTGTCAAATTTTGATTTTCACATATTTTACGCTTAGTTTGTAGCTTTTTTTGCTTTAGAAGCATACTCACCCTCTTCATAGGCTAACCAGAAAGTGCTGCCTTTTTCAGATGTCTAATGTTCGTGAAATTTCATGTTGAAATTTTGATACGCAAACATGTGCAAATGAATCTGGAAATTTCACGAAAATTTCTGAAAAAGGCAGCACTTTCTTATTAGCTTATATTATAAAGAGGGTGAGTATGCGTCTTAAGCAAAAAAAACCCTACAAACTAAGCCTAAATGTGAAAATCAAAATTTGACAAAGTTCGACATGTTTTTGTACGTAGTGGAAGTGTGGCCTTTATTTACGGAGGTAGTCCAGTGAATTGGCCACATTCATGGGGCTACCCAAAGGTATTAAAAACATAACTACATGTACCACCACTTGTATTTTTACTTCCCATTGAAGCCTACAGGGGCGCATAAGGCAGTTTGAAGACTGTTTTAGGGGTGAAATCTGATGATTTTGATTGGGGTTACGAGTGAAAATGGTGTAAAAAAAAAAAATTATTAGTAACCGCAATAGGGCCATCGATCTCGGACTCTACATGTACTATCGTCCCGACTATGTCCAAATGTTAAAAAAGCGATCCGTAGATTCCTAGTTACTCGGACTAGCCTACACACGTCATGCTCCACTGCACTCCCACTCCATATCCGCATAGCCGGCAACAGGGTAGTTGGTTTGGACTTAAAAAATTTTCAGCAACTCCCATTCCTTTTGTGTTGCTTCGTTCTCAAGCATTTATCAATGGGACTCCCATATCAGCGTAGCCGGCAACAAGATAGTTGGTTTGGACTTAGATTGTTTTCAGCAACCCCAATTTCTTTTGTGTTGCTTCATTCTCAAGGAGACCCCTTATCCGCGTAGCTGGCAATGGACTTGAATTTTGAAAGTTGAATTTTTTTTGTTTCTTTTCCAAAGATTCCAAACGTGTAGCCAGAGATTTTAGGGGCGTATTTCCGAGTGACAGGGTATTCCGCAATTACTCCGAAATGCCAATCACAGGGTGCATATGGTGTGACTCGATTATTGATAATTTGTGGTGTCAGTTCAGTTACCGGCAATAGCAGTGTAGCACATTCCGCATGCATAGTACAGTTCACTGACCCGACGGCTGTTGGATGTCGTTTAGTACACACTGCATAAAATATCGGTGGTGAAAGTGAAACATTTTCCATTTCGATAATTCCAAACTCTCCAATCATGACCATTTTGGTCCCAGTATTTCACATAAATATGATGTGTATGATCTTAATAGGCCCAGGTAGCTGTAGGGTGGTTCAAAAATCCCTGAAATGGTGAAATTTACGAGACTTTTACTTACCGATCGGAGGTCACAAAAACTTCTTAACCTATTCTGTCGTCTTTGGTTGTCGATTGAGGGCGCTTTAGTTACAGCGCGGCTGTAGGCCGGCCAGGGTCCGGTCATGGCAGGGTGCACTGAACCAATTATCAACAAAGTTCAGGGCCAAATAATGCATGCAAGCCGACATCACTGGGGTTTCTCAAACAAAAATATAATCATTGTCTTAACCTTATCTGCCTATTTCTTTAAATTTTTGGTGGGTTAGCCATTACATTTTTAAATATTCACAACAAAACATAATCACCTTCCGAAAAGTGGTACTTATAGTAATTCCCAAGACTGCATGCAGCCATTTTACAAATGGTATCCGTTCAATTTCTCAGGCAAATAGGATCCATTTTTAAACCGTGATTTTATCAAATCTGCTCTCACGTGGAAGCCCAAAACCAGGGAGTTGATCCTCAGCTATATTTACACAACAACCCTTTTTAAGCCAAACGGTATCCTTTTTTTTTTAAAGAAAGGGGGGGGGGGGGGATTTTTATGCTAATCAGCTGACGTAGAAATTCTCACTTGAATTGGTTCACTGCACCCTATAAGTTTTCATGCAAATGTGTACGCGTGAGATCTGATAGCATGAACTAATACTTGGTCAGCTCTCGGGACGTGTTTGGCTCAATAATGTTTTTTTTACCCGACTTTTGCAATCTTCGAGAAAATGTTGAAAGAGAAAAAATGTTGAGTATTTATCAATTTTTTCTCCAATGAAAGTTTAGTAGCAATAAAAAAAACAACGAAACACCAGTTTTGGGGTTTATTTTTGGACTTTATTTTAAAACTCTGAACAAACGTTTTTATTTGGGGTTGCTTGTACCTACGCCACACAAAGATACGCCTGAATTTGACAATGCTAGAAAATATCAATATAAAATATTATACTTATTTTGAGGATGAAAATCGAAAAACAGAACTAGCCTATAGAAAGCAGCTTATGATAGGCTTTCTATGGCTAATGAACTGAGCAATGTGGAAACAATTCAAAATTGATGATTAGGGTGACCGTAATTAGGCCAGAGCCAAATTCTGCTAAACTTGTGCACGTCAAAAATCTGTCAGATTTATCAAAAATCTGCCAAATTCTCCAGAATTACTCGAAATACACTATAAACACTGAAAATCACATGTAGATTGGTACTTTTGCCTTAATTAAGGTTCAAATTACATTATAAACAATCTATAGTCTCTCATAATATGTTGTGAAATTATCACGTAAATTTACGGCAAAACGTACACGGGATCCGGCCACGACGAAGTCCATTTCCCAGTGAACCTCAGCACCTATAGACCAGCCAACCTCCCTTTATGCAAGGGTTTGTTTGAAAGGATTGAAGCTTTCTTAAACAAATGTACACTTTTTTGTTCAAATTTGCTGTTTTTCTGTCAAATAACCATTTTTGCAGAATCTGACAGAAATCTGCCAAAAAAATCCACAAGTCTGTCAAATTTTCTGTCAAACTCGTTTTTTAACAAAAAATCTGTCAAAGTTAGCCGAAAATCGGCTAAAACAGTCACCCTGTTGATGATTGAAACAAAATTTACGCAGTCTGCAAACTGACAAGAATGCATGCAGCACTCACAAAAATGCGCGATGATTCCAAAAACACACCAAAACTGTGAGTTCTTGATACATGGAGGTCAAGGCATACGCTCATAAATTGCAAAAATGATTTTTTTTTTTCAATTGATATTTTCTTTATTGTACATCTCCACAGCGAGGTGGTGATATTAGCAAAAATTGAGCGAGGTGGTCACTGAAAGTAGGTGGGCCGCCTCATGTTTGAATGGGCAGGGGAAACACAATGAATAAGGGCGTTCATGCGCAACGCATGTTCATGGAAAAATTCTGTAAATTGAAGTCTTTTGTCAGCCCCAATAAGCCTCTGTACTGATGACGTCACACTTTGTTTACGTGAGTGCTTTCCTATGCCCCACTGGCTCTATAGGAAAGTGCACATGTAAACAAAATGTGACGTCATCAGTACATGCTTATTGTTAAACGGAAAGTGAACGAAGATAAATCAAGCAATCATATAATTATAGCCATTTTAATAACAAAGATGCTCATGCCAGTGGCGTAGCCAGGGTTAAAATTCCGAAGGGGCACCTGGGGTGCACATTTAATTTTCCAAGGGTATATAATTTTTGAAGGGTATGTACTTGTTGTTTTTTTTAGTTTAAACTGTTTCGCAATAATGGCAACGAGGTCTACTTCCCCAACCAATATATTGACAAGAAAACCCGTGACTTAAATATATAGGCTTATATTCGTTTTTACGCAGCGGGTCACAAGACACGAGATTATCGTGCGTTAACCACTATCACATTGAAGTTTACTCAGTGACGTCGACAGTAAATACGCACTATCATATACACACATCAAGTTTGGTTTCGCTCCGTACCCTTGAAAATACCGTACGTCGCATTTGACGTACGTCTACGTAGCCGGCAGCGTTCTGTTGTTCAGAACTTCAGATTGTTTGCTTAACTCGATATAGCCCGTTCAAGGTTCAGGTCTTGTGGAACTTGACTTCACGTGAGCCCCGAACTGTCGTTTTCCATTTGCGTGTATAGGTCCTGCAATAGACCCATTGTACCAGCACAAAATTTGCCGCTTGGGTTTACATGTAGGCCTATAGGTCTGGGCCTACTGTATAGGTAAATCATAAGACATCGGATGTTTCAAAAGTATTTCCTAAAACATGGACAACGACAACATGAGAAAAGGTAAGTCAAGTTTTTGTTTTCATGATATTTTAGGATTATGCAGTTTCTGACAAACGTAATGTCTACGGCCCTGATGGTCTATTCCGAGTGAGGTGTGTGAACGAACCGGTACACATTGAAGTTCATATTGTAGCCTAATTATTTCGCATATTTAGGTGCACTTCACCGTACACATAGGCCTATATTTTTCATACAATCTTCACTTCCTCTATTTCCCATTTTCGCGTGATATATCGTATCCTGATGTCTTTTATTCCTCACATACGAAAACTCGTTCTCGGTTTTTACCAAACTCTTCCCGTAGGCTAAATAAAGTGTAAAATGCCTGCATCGGTATGAAATTATTCTGCCAGTAAATGTTATAGGTAGGCCTAAATATTAATGTGCTCGCAGCAAACTATCAATCATGAAATAATGTGCGCGCACACAATGTCATGCTTCTAACTAGACTATACATTGACACAAAATGGGCAATTTTAAACAAATTACACTGCATGGGCCATTTAAACACAAGTTCACTTTCACTGACGAATGTTCTAAGCATGCGTAAATGACTTTGCTAGCCTGCAGAATACAAATATTAATTTGCATCCAAGCCACATTTTTCATTCTTCAGCAATTAAGCCCTAAACTTTATACCATCCTGCCAAAACATTAATTGGTTACCTTCTTTTTTTCTTTTAGATTTGCTTTCTAATGAGGTACATTACCCTAACGAAGACGACCCTCCTCCGCCATACAACGTAAGTGATATTAATTTTGTTTTAGTTTGTTACAATTTTTATAGCCAGAGGGGGGAAGCCAAGGCATTGTGTTTTGCTGGACCAGAGATTAGATCTTTCTTATTTTTTTACTGTTTTTCAAGTTTCGTGTACTCTTTCCCAGCGTGGCCGGCAAAGCACGCGTGCATATGGACGAATCCACTCACTTCCTGTAGGAATGCAGACCAGGAAATAAATTCTTAGTTCAAAAATTGGTGGAAATTACTAAGACATATCAAATTAAAGCCCTCTTTGGTTTATCCGTTCCATTTTGGGGATTAACCGACTTCTTTTGAGTGATTTTCGATCCAAAGATGACCAACCCTATAAAGGTCGTATAAACTAGGATTTCGCCACTCATAGTGACGCCTCATCTTTCCTTCTATCATGTTTAAAGCCTTCAGTGGTAGGCCCCGGTCTAGCGCCCCCTGTCGACCCACAGCTCTACCGGCCCCCGAGTCCTGGATTAGCGCCCTCTACGGGCTATCAGCAATACCCCCAGCAGCAATACCAACAGCAGCAATACCCGCAACAGCATTACCCCCACACTCAACAGGTATATAATGATATTGGTAATTGACAGCAAAAACCAAAATGACATCGCTGATTGATACAAGATGGCGAATATGGGATTCCAGTCCGAGGCGGCATTTTACAATAAGCGTATAAAAGCCATGCTTTGTGTACACGTGCGCCTATGGAAGCCTGGGGGCCAATTTCAAGGCGCTGCTCAGCATAAAAAAAAATGCTTAGCACAAAAACTCTGACTTATAAAAGCAGGTTACCAGCCACAACTCCACGTGATTTTCATGCTGTAGCAAACAACAGCTCAATCCTAATCAATAGCAATATATACATCACATGGAGATTTGGTTATCTGCTAAGCTAGACTATTTTTGTGCTAAGCAATTTTTTTGTGCTTAGCAGCATCGTGAAATTGGCCGGTCTATTAGTATGGAGATCATTGGTTAAAACTATGTTACACCAATAAAATTCGTACGTATAATTCAATTAAGGTGCATGAGCGGGGCTTATGTCATGAATCCCGTGGTCTATACTTTATCCTCGAGACAACGAGAGGAGCTAGTGGGAGCGTACTACTCGAAGACATGGGGACAAGGTTGGGTCCATTCCTGTTTAAATCATCTTTTATTTCTTCGTTTTATTAGCCCGTCTCGTCCTCGTACCCACAAGCCCCGCAGGTTGTGCACCACGTGACCGGATCAGCCTGCCCATCTGAAGTGTTCGCGCGGGAGGAGTGTTTCGCTGAGTGCGTTCGCTTTTGGTGGTGTCGACCAATCGGCTGGCTTGCCAAGGGCGAACTGGCCAGGGTACGTATAGAGAATCAAAACAACATCTTTCAGTCCATATAGTCGTACCGAACTGTTAGGAGTCTGAAACTTTAAATTACATGTTGTCATTCCGTCTTTAAGAATGGAAATGACTGAACCCGCAAATTAAGATCTATTATCGACTGTTGCAGCAGTTTGCAACAGCTCGACTAGGCTGTGTTCCCTTACGTCTGCTGACATTTGTAAATGCTGGCTACATACGTTTGCACGAGTAGGATTGACTGTTCGCTCCAAAAGTCATTGTGAAACTACAGCAATAAAAACAAAAGTCTTGAAACATTTTCTAAAATGACCGACACACATACTAACCTATACTAAACTGATGAATGACTGTTACAATTGGTCACTTTTCTCACTGACTGACTGTCATTTATGAATAAGACTTTCTCTCATTGGCGAACACTAGCATTTGGCAAACAACGGACCGACGGTCTTCCTGGCTGGTCGTTTGCGGACGGTTTCTGAAATATGACCGACACACTGACACACTTTTGAATTAGAATGGTGTATATCCATTTCACTTATGACACTATGACTGTCACTATTGTGAATAAGACTGGTACCTATATCCCAATATCACTTGTGAATTAAACTGGTTGCCTCACTGACCTTCGTTCACCTGTGAATTAGACTGATTACCTATCTCACTGACTGACTGCATGCATGTCTGTTACTTGTAAATTAGACTGGTTATCTCACTGATTGACTGTCACTTGTGAAATACACTGGTTACCTTTCTCACCGACTCGGACTGTCACTTGTGACCTGGACTGGTTACCAGTCTCACTGATGACTGTCACATGGTTATATCAATGACCGTCACTTGTAAATTATATGGTTAGCTCATTTTATGACTTAATTACTGTCTCTTTGGAAATAGACTGTTTATACATGTTGTACCTATCTAATTTCACGACTAACACTTGTGAATTACAGTGGCTCCTATGTCACTGATTGACTGTCGCTATTTTTTGTTATGTCATGCAGGCTAGGACTTTGTACTTGGCGGGTGATTACGTGGAGGCGCAAGCGGCAGCACGCTGTGCTAACATCTGGAGCACCGTGGGCCTAGTCACTGGTTTGGTAGTGGTTGCTGTTGTGGCTGTGGCTATCTACTTGATCGTGGCCTTTGGCATCAATTAAAATATTCGACTGCTGCAATCTGGGCCAAGTTCGGGCAAGGACCATTAGTCGACTAGTGGTTGATTTGTGACGTACCGTACGCCTGCGCACTGATAGCAACGTGCGAACGTCTCTAGTCTAGTCAAACGCTGGTCAAAATGTCATCGCAAAACTTCTGGATCCTGGCTCTCTGCTAGCGTTATGAATGCGCGCGGCTATTGGTTACCAGCGAAGCAACCAACCCCAGTAGGCTGGTTCCAAATAGTCGACTAGCGTAGTCAACCACCGTCGACTAGACAGAGTTCGGGCAAACGTTAGTTAACCATTGGTCGGGCAAACGTTAGTTAACCATTGGTCGACTATAGTCCTTGCGCGAACTTGGCCCTGCTTATCGATCCTATGCCTGAAATAGACTGGTTCTCGCCCCTACAAATGGTGTGACTGTGACAATGGAGGACCAGGAACCAGGCCATGCCTAAAACAGACCTTCATCTTTCGTTGATATACATTGAGCACCATTAATGGTATGTGGAGCCAAAGTGGCATAATCATATTTAAACCCTGGTTGGCAACATATTTCGAATTGCAAAAACTATATTCAACTCCCTCATTACATGGTATCGTTCGATGTTTACATGCATTGATATTCTTATCAATCCAGTGATATGTTTGTACACATAACAATTTTTGCATCGTTTGCCTTCCATAATTTGCAAATATTTGTGGGTGCAATGGAAAAAAAATGTGACAAACTAGGTGACGGATGTCATGTTCCATTCCACTGGGCTTCGCTTCGTGGAATGGAACGTTTCATCTGTCACCACATAAAGTTATTCTTACCATTGCACTCACAAACATTCATAATTGTAAAATAGCCCCCCCCCCTCCCCCCCATTCTTGGATCTTGGATAAACCTTGTTCATTACATATACTTTTAATTACGATCTGTAGGCGAATCCTCGCTAGTCGAAACAGCGCTGGAGACGGTGGCGGAAGGTGCGTGCTGTGGCCGAAAGCTTCTGAAGTACTGTAGGATCACCCCCGATGTCATTGCACACCTACTCGGTCGTTTGGCTCAGCACACGATCGAGGAGATGTGCAATGACATCAGGGGTGATCCTGCATTCCTTTAGAAGCTTTCGGCGGCAGGACGCGCCGTCCGCCACCGTCTCCAGCGCTGTATCGACATTCTGAGAGTGAGCATTTTTTTTCGTATAGCGTTTAAATCTCGTCCTCGTGCACAAAGCTGAAAAATTGTATACATGCGTCCCCCGTAGAAAAAAAAATTATTTCAAACAGAGAAATCACTGTAAATAACCAAGTATTATTTGCATATATTATCGAACAAGAAGAGGTTTGAAAAAAACCTGAAGCAATTATGACAACATGCCAATATCGTATTGACGATGTAAATACAATGCTATTTTGCAATATGTAAGAAAACAAGAGTGAAGTATACTAACGATAATAAGTATTATTTACACCAATTTCAGATTAGTAAATAGAATTACACGACACTATGATTACCAACTGATCGCTTAAAATTGTATAAGCTACACTTTTACAGAGGGAATCAGTTTTAGTTGTCGGTGACAATGAGTTCTTATTGATTATTATGAGTTTAAAAAATCAGTAGATACAGTAAAAGTAACTAATGCAACTATAATATTGTGGAACGAGACCAAACTGCCATCTTAAACAAGTACATTAAAAAGCTAAACTATAACAATTGGTGACTGTAAAACGTATAACAGTTTCAATCGGATTTGTAAAATGTATTTATATTATATAATTATAAATGATGACGAATTTTGTAAACAAATCTTCTGGAAAACGCAAAGGCATAATATAGACTAAAACCTTAAAAATGGAAATAAAACAATGATAACGATTAAACCTACCATGATTTTCCTGACTTATTTTTGATATTTTGTATTTTCTTCGGGGTGGGGGATGGTGGACCTTGTTTAACGCAAGCTGTGGCGCACCCAAGGAGGGGGGGGGGGGCTTGAGCCCACACCAAGAGGTTGTCAATTCTTTTTGCTATGGTCAATATTTTGTTTAGTCTAACAATTTCACCGTGGTGAAATGTACATGGCCTAGATTCGAGTATTATACTGGGGATGTAAATAACGCAACCAACGTCGAAATAGTCCCTCCCTAAATACTAATATATATATTTTCTGCGGCAAAAACAAACTTGAAATGTTTTTGAAAAAAAATCTAACTTCTTAAAAACATTTGAATACAAAAAAATTGTGAGTCCTAATTTTCTTCTGGAAAAGATTACATTTTGTTTGTTTGAGATGGGCATTGCCCCCGATGCCCCCTCTCCGTCCATGGACTGCCAATGTTCTGACCCATTTCAAACCGAAGAGAAATGCCACAATTTTAAGCGCATACATTTTTGTACTGAAATTTACATACGTGAGGCTATTTGTCATGATGAATATCAGAAGGTTACTTCAACATGACAGATGGGTTTCCAATTTTTTTGGAAACTTTCCAATGCATTGGTAATCACATGTACAATAAACCCACAAGAAGCATTAAAATACAATAATGAAGCCCCCAACCCTTCAATTACCATTGAAATCATACTTTCAACACTATGTTTTAGACACAGACTATTACATATGCAATCACGTTCCAAATATATCTTCAGCAAATAGAACCAGAAATACCGAATAATTCCCTCTCCAGTGAATCTTGGCAAATGTATCGCTTTTCTTTTTTCAAACGACCCCAATTAATTTTGAAGCAAAATGAGATGCTCCCATCATTTTGAAAGCTGAGAAAATGTCCAACTCTACAGCCATTAAAACAAACAACACAATCATCAAGGTAAAGCTTACTGTAAAATACAAAATGCTGAATTGACCATGCTTACGAAAATCATATTTCAATCTTTGTTCTCGTCCATTCACATCACCTAGTGGTATCTGCTATATGGAAATGTTGACATGCGTTCATCATGCATGTGATTAATGACAGGCCTTGCAATGGACCGATCCAGTAAGCACCGCCCCATGGTGTTCTGACCAATTACAGCCGTGATTTATGTCCGACGTGCGTGCACAAAAGTCCGACATGCGTGCACGCGCATATGATGCGCGCGGCAGGAACATGCTGTGTGGCATTGGAGAGGAGCACGTGTTAATTTGCCCAGTGCGCAGTGGGCGGGGCTTACTGGATCGGTCCATTGTGCCTAGTCCCTATTCAGTAAATATTACAGAATGTAATGACGAAAGCGTGACAAACATCTGTTTGACACACAACGATCAATGTCCATTCATTGGACAGATCCACTAGGCCCCACCCACTGCGCATACGCGCACATCGCTCCCTCCACCAATGCCGCACTGTGTGCTCCATACGCGCGCGTCCTTTGCATGTAAACGCGTATCGGACATTAATCACGGCTGTGATTGGTCAAAAACATCAAGGGCGGGGCTCAATGGATCGAAAAGTGCTCGTTGTTAGAATGGGTCGTGCAGACCACTGATCTCCGTATAAAAGGCTGGACAGCCCATTTTGGATGCATTAAAGTGAAGTCACCGTCCGCCATATTACTTCACCAAGAAAATAGATTTGTAAAGAAAACTTTCAACAGATTTAACATTTACACATTTTACTCCAGAAATTGTTATCCAAATCCAAATGATAAATAGAAATGGCAACACAAAATTTATTTGTTGAAATTTCTGTTTAGAACTCTTTTTCGTATAACTCAAGACAACTCTATTTTAATGATTTTGAACAATGGGAGTGGTCTAGACTGGTTCCCTCCCCGCATTCGAATGGAGGGATTGGGAACCAGTGTATAGCTTCACTTTTTTTTGTACGGCTCGGAATGACCGACTAGCTATCCATAAGCATTTTCACATGGAGACCAGCGGTACAAACTCAGTTCTTATTACAAGTCGATGAATGGACTTTCGGCCCCTCCAAAGTAGTAAACGACCAGCCAGTAGATGACAAGAAGTACGCAGATGAAGTAAACAGCGCCCCCAATGGCCACCGCCGTCATGGCCCATTTCAGGGCATCCAGTGCGGCTAGCTCGGCCTCCCAGTCGTCCCCTTTACGCATTTTGTCTCGAGTCTGCAAAAAGAAAGACACATTTAGTTTTGTTGTATTGAAGAGAAGACCATACGAATTTGGTATTTATAGCATAAAATCGAAGTGAAACATTCCCAACCATCGACGTCATCTAGAGCATAATACAGGGTAAGTAAAAAAAAAGAAAAAAAGAAACGCTCTCTAACTTGTCAGGACCAGTTTTTGAATGAAGTTTTGCCTGTAGCACTTTAAAAATCTAGGATATGAAAAGCCCAATCAACGAGCTTTCTTTTAGTATAAAAATCATTCAAATCGCTCAAGTACTTTTCAAGTACTCCGTTTTAAAGTTCTGTCCACTGATCACCAAAAATAAGGTAAGTGCATGTTCTTTCAGCAAAACGAAAACAATTCACATGCATCCCTTTTGTTTTCGCTTTGCTGAAAGAACACTTACCTTCTTGTGTCCGTGGACAGAACTTTAAAGCGGTGTTGTTCAAAATGCCGTAACTTGAAAAGTACATGAGTGATTTGAATGATTCTTGTACTAAAACAAAGCTTATTGACTGGGAGTTCATGTCATACATTTTGGAAGCAAGGGCGGATCCAGAACACAATTTTTTTTGGGGGGGGGCCAAAAAAAATTTGGTACCCAAAAAGTGTGTCCCAAAAAATTACGGCGTGGGGTTCAGGGCCCGCTTAAGGGCCTGAAAAAATTTTGGATTCTAGATGCTCTGTGGTGCGATCTGAGGCAATTTCTGACCACTTTAACCAATGTTTTTTTGAGGAAAAGATGGTGGTGTACTCATTGCCTGCCTTTATTGCGATGTCACATAAAAAAAAAAAAAATTGGTTTCGTTTTTTTTGGGGGGGGGGGGGGCATGGCCCCCTTTGGCCCCCCCCCCGGATCCGCCCTTGTTTGGAAGTGGCTGTCATTGCTTGCTATTCTACCTACACGTATATTTTTCAAAGGACAAAATCTGCGAAGGCCCTATAGCAAAGTGATATACTCTGACTGTGTGCCAAATGCCGTGCTTGTATCACCAAAGACACAATCCTATCATACTAATGGCACTCCACAAAACAATTAAAAATAACAAAGGCCGTACCTTTCCTGACTTCCATACTGCCAGAATCCCAAACACAGGGCAAAAGAAGATGGAGATGATAGAAAAGAGAAAATAATCCTTCTGAGGCTCAACCTGCTCTATCA
The DNA here is from genome assembly GCA_029964075.1 of Patiria pectinifera. Lineage (NCBI taxonomy): Eukaryota > Metazoa > Echinodermata > Asteroidea > Valvatida > Asterinidae > Patiria > Patiria pectinifera. Next base: position 2,315,332 of record CM057145.1, on the reverse strand, counting down.
CCTTTACTTTGTCTGAAAGGAAAACAAAAAAAACACGACAAAGTGCAAACCAATCAACACTTTTATCACGTTTGTGCGTTAAAAGCAATGTCACGCATGAACCGACGAGTCCATGGGCGTCGCGAGGGGGGGGGGCAAGGGGGGGCACTTGCCCCCCCCCTGAAAAAACAAAAAAAAAAAAAAAAAAAAAAAAAAGGAAGAAAAAAAAAGGAAAAAAAAGAAAAGAAAAAGAGGCACGAAGACAAAGTGGTGTAAATTTAATGAGTTGGGAGGGGGGGGGGGCAAAATGTCCCTGCCCCCCTCTAAAACTGATAAATCGAGAATGTGTTGAGAAATACAAGCATTTTTTGGCCAAATTTTTTTTTGCCCCCCTCTAGAAAAAATCCTGGCGACGCCCATGGACGAGTCTGCGCGCACCCATTGACGGATTCGCCCAAAATACTAACAAACAAGTGACCAAGACAAAGTTCTTTGATAACTTAAAGCAGGAATGTTCTAACAGAACTAAAAACTACTTAACGAGAGTTGATAATAAGCACGAACAGTTCTTATCAGAACTAAGTATCTACTGAGCGACAATAGTTATTTCCACATGGTGTAACCGCAAACAGAAGCGATACAAACAAACCACTAAAGGAAATGTCCAAAAATGTATCACTTGACACATCTTTGGAAACAATTGCTAATATATTGTTTTCTTCAAAATGACAGCATGCCAGAACGAATAATTGCACAAGGAGTTTAGTGTCATAAATATATTTAAGTAAGCTTGTCAACAATAATTTTGGTCGGTTACTTTTTGCATATCTGCAAAATAATAATGGACTGCTCCACTTTTAACTAATTAATATTCATTAATCAGAGTTTCCACGTAGAGTTATATGCAGTTTGTAACCTCGTCCTTTGTGGTGTCGAGCACGCTCCCACTAGCTGCTATATACAGTATTAACTCCAGGTTGAAAATTCAAGTAGACCCCTGGGAACGAGGTTGGGCTGTTTGCCACTCTGTCCCCAAGTTGACTTGAAAATTTCAATTTTGGTTAAATAATTACAACTGAATGAAAACAATCAGTAGTTGCGATCTAGCACGTTGCCCGGGCGTTTATTTGGTTAACCGGTGTAATTTATTTGTGGCGGTCCAAAGTTTATTTTTGTTGGAGGGCGTTTGACTCTGGTAAAGTTGAAAGTGCACAGTAAAAGCACACAAACTACCGATTTAATAGGGTTAAGTGTATAAAGTAGCCTATTCTATAACCAAAAAACCACAATAATTTTGTGGGTAATCTCAACAGTTTAGCTTTGACTGGCTTTTTAAAATAAAAATGGATTTGACACATTTTCAAATAACTGGGTGTGGCCCTTAAAGGCAAGATACATTTGCAAACATCAAAAAACGAAATGATCGAGTAATCACGAAATACCTTACTGGATTCCCTCACTAGGGAATGACAGTCTAAAGCATCCTGTGAAATCATGGCTGCTGGTGTGCTCACATTTTCTAAAAGAAATTGTAATTTTCCAACGCTGGTCGGCCGACTAGCGTTGGAGAAAACTGGCTTTTTTCAAAAAGTGCTTCTAAATGTTCATATTTAGTTATTTCGCATTTTCTTTGCAATTGATTATACACCTGTGAAAGGGTACAAGCCTGCTAGACTAATTATCTGAACTAACAATTCCCCAAAGTCTATACATTGCTTCGTTTCATCTTAAGTGGGGTCAGGAACGAACCAGACTACTAGAATATGATTGGTTTTCTTGGTTTTTCCAGCATCTACAAGCCCAAAACGTGAAACAAGTCAGTTTAACAATACTTTCTATCACATACTAATCCTTCAAATCCATTTATTTCGGAAATTTTCAGCAAAAGCAAATGTTGTACATTCCCTTTAACTTCGGATTGTGGTTACTGCTTCAATACAAATTATTAAAGATGTACTGACATGACAGTTGTTTTCATTAAAGATACATTGTTCGTACTGTTAAATGAATTCGACCTTTTTTTCAACAAATATCTTATTTGTATATTTAATATTTTAACCAAACGAAACCCCACCCCTCCCTTTTTTTGGGGGGGGGGTCTATTTTGGGCGTCTTTCACCCTCTGAACAAGTTTTACCTTTCGGTTGCTGCCTTTAAATTGAATGTAATACATGGAGTTAACAAGATAGTGACCAGGATTATGATATTTTTTGCTTAAAAAGCAGTCCAATTTGATGCACCAATGAAGTATGTCTTCAAAGAGCATGATCTTCTACTCATCATGGAAAAAAATGAATGAAATTGATCCATGCTATCAGAAGTTATACATGTTTTACTATAAAAGACCCATTTTTATAGCTGTTCATGGAATGCCATTGGAAGCTATTGAACTGAGTGAAAATTACAGATTACACACACATGCATTCACATACAAATGAGACTTTCATAATAATGATCGAGTCAAGAGACTGGCACAAATTTTTACTGTTCAGAGATTGTGTTTTACATTATTTATGAGGAACAAGTCAAATCTTTTTTTTCGGATATATTGATGACGATTTTTTTTTTCTGTTTTCCTTTGGAAGTTTTCGTTCATTCATCGAGGTGGGACAACGTTTATGTTTCATTGTATTAATGGGTATTCATCAGTTCGTATAACAGTTCGTATAGCAGATTTTTGTGATCTTTTTATTAAAATAGACATAACTTGGGAATAGAGTATGCAAATTACGTGAAATTTTCACAGTTACTAGTTAATAACTTTCACTTTATCCCCGTGTTATTTTTATGAAATGGAACGAGCCGCATATTTTTTTTTTAAAATATCGTTTCGTCTTTGCTCAAGTTTTTCTTTGGGGACTCACGCTGTATACTTGCCGTGTTCTTTAACCAATTCAATATTATTCCTTACATACATGTAATTTAACCAACATTTTTTTCTTTTTTGTTTGTTTGGTCTTTTTGGCATCTGCAACACTCTAAAATGTTTTACTTTTGCGTTGCACATTGTCGGGACAGGTCTGTGATATTCCTTTGGGGGAGGGGGAGGAGGAACACAGTTCCAGCTGGGGGGGGGGGCACACCACAAGAAAAAAACACACAAAAATTAATAATGTAGTGAATTTCTACGCTTTGATTTCTGCAAATGGGGGGGGGGGGGGGCAAAGTGCTCGCCAGGGGAGCCCCCCTTCCCCCTTAGCAACGGGCCTGAGTTACATTGGATCATTTTTGTTGGCGATTTTTCGATATTATATAAAGGGCGGCGCTTGTAAAACGTCCGGGGAACCTGGGGTGCGCAAGTCCCCCCATTTGCTCCCCCCCCCCTTTCGCGACGCCAATGGACATAGATTTCATTTGTTCTTTTATTTATCAAGGGTAAACCCAAACACCAAAAGTTGATCGTCCGGGGTTTTTTTTAAGAGGAGGATAAGGGCCTTTTTTTCTATTTTTAGTGACAAATATAGGCTAAAATAGCATAAGCTTATACGATGTGCCGAAAAGGAGGAGGCTCTTTTTATTTGATAGTTTTGGATAGTTGTCTAGTTGATGACCGCGAAAGTGCTTGTTGAACGTTAGTAAAGCTATTAGAAGCGTCTGAACTTCTGAAACATCTTGAAACAAATTATGACTGAAATAAAAACATAAAATTGAAAATTGATGCAGCCTCAAAATGAAGCGAGCGGGAACGATGGCCCTGCATTTAAATAACTAATTAATAGGAATTTAACATAATCGAATACTTACAAAACAAAGATGATTATGCACTTAACTCAATAGAAAAGAAAAGATTAACGAAAAGATAAAAGCAAGCCAGCAACAAAACAAAACCAGCAATATGTGTAAAATAACGTTACTGAAATTGAAAAATAACTAACAAGGACATGAAAACGCTAATAAAAAGTACTTGTACATTATCTTCCCGTTAAAAAAAGATCTTCATGGCCATTTTTTTTTATGTTGGGGGATGATGGTGATAATCATCGAAATCTCTCATTTTGAGTGATCAATAAAACTAGAGCACAAAGTTAAAACCTACCCATTGCGAGATTCTCTCGAAGTCACTAGAAAGTCACCGACACAACGCCGTGCACTACAGGCGTCCACCGAGACGGAACGGCTCCTCAAATTTCTCAGGCAGTAATTGTCCAGTTATTTTCCAAGTTTACAAGCGTTGCCTGTACAGCTTTTCATGCCACGAATCCAGTCCACGTCCACCCTGATGAGTCTTCGTGAATCAATTAATTTAAGGTGGAGTTTCTAACTGTGGTCGGTACTTTGTAACGCTTATCATTGACCCTTGCTCGGTGATTGTGTAGCTGTGTAGTACCAGTAGGCCCAACTTGAGTAACTTGGAAAGGGTGTAGTTTCTGTCGTTGTTAACACAAGATGCGTATCTGTGTAAAAGTTCAAAGTGTGTGTAGTGCAGGTCGGCCAAGTCGGTTGCAGTGATGATAGGCCTATAGTGGGCCAGTGCATTTTTTTAGCGTGTCAAAGGTCAGAGGTCGAGGTCAATGTCAATTTGTGTGACTTGTGATATGATTTCACTGCGGGTGTTTTCCAGATGGAATGCAACAAATCAGGCCGGGCTGCGAGTCAACTTCGCATGCAGCGCTTTACCGGCGTACCCACTTTTATTTCTACCGTTGTTTGACATGTTTATTTTACTTTTACTTTTAGGCATGGTGTAGTACGAAAGCATGTACCATTACCTGAAAGGCGAAATAAAAAAAAAACCCGTTTAGCCCGCTTCCTTTTTGGAGGCTTTTGGCCTCTTTATGTGTAAATTGCTTAGCCCATATATATAGCTGTTTTGTCATTTCCTGGGTCCAATGGCGGTCATTAAAAAAATATCAAAATAGCAGTCATCTTGACAAATATAGTCCGTCGGGCGGCCATTTGCAAAGGGGGAGGGGTTGGCCTCCGGCCCGCGCTTCCCTATTTTCAAAAAGGCAGGATCGACGCTAAACATTTTTTTTTATTTCGCCTAAGAAAAGCAAACAGTACAAACAAAAATAAATGGCTAAAATTCGAATGACAGGACTTTTCCCATGTTTTCCTCATTTTTTCACAGTATTTTTTGAAAAATTACGCAGCATCAAATTCTGTGTACTTGTTGTTCACAACTTATTTTTGATGTCACAAACGGAGCTTTTTCTCAGCATGACTTAAAGCTATATGCATTGATATACAAACAATTAGTCACATGTTCATATACACACGGAATATAATGTACATTGTAGTTGCTGTTCCTTTTTGTACATGTACCTAAATCAGTTTTACTCAGTGACTCGACCGACTGAATCCCCGATGAATGCGCATCGACCGACTGACCGATGTTCCAAGCCACGGTTTCGTCTGAATCCTGGCTTCTGGAAACATTTACAGCTCTCACTTAGTTTTGGCGACTACCTGTCAAATAGGTCTGCATTATATATCAGAATTTTACAATCACAAATAATGAGGCCAACCAGTTTGAGCATTTCTAATGTTTGTGGCATCGAAATAATGATAAAGCCATTGAATGATCGAGCCATCACTGGGAAGAATGCCCGGTTTCGTAAACACCAATGCCTTATTCAATATGGCTGCCGCCAGACGCAGTTCAGCGTTCGTTGTTTGTTTGGAGAACGGTGCTTGATTTTCTCGAACAAAATCGCAGGTAAGAGCTTACAACTAACCTCTTTTTGGAAAGTGTAGGTGTCTAAGAACAAATTTAGTAGGTCTACTTCAAAATGGCTATTTCGAACGGGTGCTACGAGCCTACGTCCTTTGAATAATTTTACAGGTTTTTTTTGGGTGTGGGTATTTTGCGGAACTTGCAGAACGTGCAGAACTCTGCGGAACTCTGCCGAATTGGTAATAAAACACTAAATTAAGCTGAAATACTGGCTTTAAAAGTACAGCAAGGGCCCAATCTCATTATTAAGACAGTCAATGACACTGACAGACTGATTTTTCATTGTGATTATTGTACGTAACGCGAGAGGGCGTTCGTTCCATTATCAAATACATGTATCAGTAGGCCCCTATAACCAGTTCCTTGCTCTATGTTTATAACAAACCATAATTTTTTTGCGCAGGTGCAGAACAGAGAAAAGACAAGTTATGTGAAATAATAATAGTAAATTTGTACAAACATAAGGCCCCCCAAAAAAATGTTCGGTCTCTGGTCAGACCAAAGTTCCGGAATTGACGCGGCCACACGGCTTTTTTTTTTTTTTTTTTCTCTTCAAGCTTGGATTGTACTGACAAGGTGGGTACTATTTTGCTTTTTTGTTGTCCGCATGTACATTGGTGTCCTCCATAATTTGCCTTGGTGCTTTCGATCATTTGCCTTGGTGCAATTTCCCAATCCTTGGTGCTCTTTGGTAAAAAAAAATTGAGGAGGTGCGGAAATAGAGGGCGCTGTTGGAGCTACCGCGGAACATTTTGGGAAAAAAAAAGATTGACGCGCATGATTAAAATCGACGCGCGCCTTGACCAGAGACCGACATTTTTTTTTTGCCTAACAAACATGGCATAGTCTAAGCACGGAACTTAAGACTTAAGTTAAACAGTAGGGGAGTGATGTCACAATACCATGATAATTTGCCAGGAAAAAAAGTCAAGTTTTTCCGTTTATGTCTGATGCTATTCTTGTAATGTTCAACTTCTACATGTAGATTGCATGGACTTATTTCATTATACAACTTCAATTTTTATTTCATTGTCAGGTTTTTGTATTTTCTCATTTTTTTTTTCAGAATCAGATGACCCTTGGCTGACAATCCGTTACTCAGCATGACTTCGACAGGAAGTTCTGATCTTGCGGCGGCCCACCGCCGAGCGTTGCGCGTCGCCGTCGGTGTAATCTGCATGGAATCTGGGTTTGACCGCGCCAACGAGTCCTGCTTGGAAAGCTTGACTGAAATGTTGCAGAGTTGTAAGTAAAGGGACAAACAAAAATTTAAAATCTATTTTTTTAGAAGCACGGGGCATGCTAGCCCCACTAGTAAGGCCGCGGTATGCTGCGCTGAACCTCTGGCCACACACCGTGGTACCGCACACTACTGAGGGCGTTTTCATAAAAATTACGGGGCCACGTGTACTGATCTCTATTCAGGATCCACGGCACAGGAAACAGCCGTCACATTTGCAACTTGCGCCCTCGCTCGACAAGCAATTTGCATAAACGCGACGTCACAGCTTGAGGTCATCTCTCGTCACATTCAAAATGGCTGCCATCACCACCAGACGTTTCACGAGTGCATATGGGCTCCAGAAAGATTCAAGAATATCTCGGAAAATTGAACATCATTACACCTAAGCATCTCAGAAGTGATAGATGAGACATCATAGATACAACCATATGTAAGAAACTGACCGTAATTTTTTTGAAAACTTCGTCCTCAGTAGTGCGCGGTACCACGGTGTGTGGCCAGAGGTTCAGCGCAGCATACCGCGGCCACACTAGTGGGGCTAGGGGCATGCATCTTTAACAGTTGAGCGCTCCATGCCTACAAAAAGCAGGATTAACTGGCTGTGACTGTTTACGTAACTTGATATTCATTTCTATCCTTCTTTAGATCTTACTGAATTGGGCCGCAGCGCGAGAACATACTGTGAGCTTGCAGGCCGGACACTGCCTATGGTGACGGATGTAGGCATGGCACTGACTGGGATGGGGTCAAATGTCAAGGGCCTCGCTCATTACGCTCGCAGACGGCGAAGGATTCCCCCACTGCATCGTGAGTTTTGTTGCAATACTTGTATCTTGTGCTCTGTGTTGTAGTTGTGTCCGTCATCAGTCCTCACTTGTTCTCGCAAGTCCTCACGAGTCATCACAATTGTTCACAAGTCCTTACAATTCCATCACAAGTCCTCACAAGTTCATCACAGTTCTTCACAAGTCCTTCACAAGTCCATCACAAGATTATCACAGGTCCTCACAAGCACAGCACAAGTCCTCACATGTCTATCACAAGTCCTCACAAGTCCTTCACAAGTTCTCACAAGTCCTCACAAGTCCTCTCAAGCCCTTCACAAGTTCTCACAAGTCCTCACAAGTCCTCTCAAGCCCTTACAAGTCATTACAAGTCCTCATTAAAATGTGATGGAGCTGTGATTTACTTGTGATGAACTGGACTGAGCACTATGCTCCCACTGTCCCACATTGCCTTAATTTTACTCCTTCGTTTGCTTGATGCTGAACATTTATACATTTTAAAAGGTCACCTCTCACCGCTGTGACGGGTTCGATTCCTGGCTCAGGTCATAGTTTTGTTGTTGATTGTTTTGTGCCACGAGGGTTTCTCTGGGTTTCCCTCCCTCTGCTGTTGCGAAAGTACAAACAAAGGAAAAGGGAAGAGGAACAAAAGAAAATCCTCGATTTACACCATATTTGTGTGTGGGTTTGTATACAGAGGACCGTAGTAAGCAATCTCAGCCCTGCAAGGCTCTTCAAGCCAGCGAACGCAAGCCGCATCCTTCTTACATCCCTGATCATCTGCCTGAGTTTCCTGATCCGCACACATACATCAGGACAACGGTGAGAACAAGTGTAAAAAATGTCAATTACTAAATCAATATGGACCATTTTTGAGAGCCAGGGCACGTGTGGTCTAGCGGTAGCGCACAGGATGCATGATCGTGAGGTTGTGGGTTCGAGCTCTGCCGTGGCCATGCGTGTTGTGCCCTTGAGTAAGGCGCTTTACCTCAATTACTCCTCTCAACCCAAGTGTTAAATGGGTACCAGCATTATTCAATGCTGGGAAGGTAACAGACTCGCTGTGGAGAATTCGACTTCGCTGGCCCATTCGCTTCGAAAGAGAGATGGCACTCCGTTCTTGTGAACACAGGTTCATCTCCTTTAGGGGAGGACACGCGTACTTGTAAGCAAGCCTTACTTGTTTTGTTCTTGATGAACACAAACCGATTGGTGTCCCCGAACTCTCCATTTGCAACTATGTGCACCAAGTCCATATAGTAATACAATCAGTCTTTGTCCATAACAAAAAAGACAGAAGTGATGTTTCAACCTGCTCCAAGTAAGCCATATGTTCCACCCGTTATCACCATTGGAGATCACATCCTTCATTCTGTTGACAAGTTTACATACTTGGGCAGCACCCTGTCAAAAGAGGTCCACATAGACCAGGAAATCACAAATCGGATATCCAAAGCCAGCTCAGCTTTCGGAAGATTTCGTGAGCGTTTGTGGGATAGGAGAGGCATAAGCTTGAAAACAAAGCTGCGTGTGTATCAAGCTGCAGTCCTGACTTCCCTGCTGTATGCCTGTGAAACTTGGACAACCTACAGCCGCCACATCAGAAAGCTGAACCACTTCCACCTTTCCTGCATGCGTAAGATCTTGCGCATCAGATGGCAAGACAAGGTCCCAGACACTGAAGTCCTCAAGCGAGCGGAATTGCCCAGTGTAGGTGCTTTGATCATGAGAGATCAACTTCGCTGGTCAGGTCATGTAGTACGGATGCCTGATGATCGACTCCCCAAAAAGATCTTCTACGGTGAACTAACAACAGGCAAAAGATCGGCTGGTGGTCAATTCAAGAGATACAAGGATTGCCTTAAAGCAACCATGAAGCAATGCAACTTCAATGTGAGTAGCTGGGAAGAACATGCCCATGATCGAACGGCATGGAGAAGATTATCACACGAAGGTGCATCAAGCTTCGAAGCCCGTCGCATCAGGGAGGCTGAGCTGAAACGACAGCAACGAAAATCTCGTCAGCTAGATGCTTCCCTACCTGTCCACCCCCACCCCCAACCTAGTGTGTCCAGTGTAGGACCGTAGCTTCCTGGCTAGAATTGGACTTATTAGCCATCTGCGAACACACAACACCAACTAGTATGGAGATGTTGGCTGTCATCTTCGAATTTCAAAGGATGAACTATATTTTATAACAAAATTTTAAATTTGTGAGGCATTCTGGCAAAATGAGACAGAACTGGGCAGAGGTCAAAATGTGGGTTTGCAGGTATAGGAAAGAGAATAAAATTCTCCTTACAATACTGTTTGTTGTACTTCAATCAGACATTCAGTTGACACGTTATGGCTGTTTAAAGTGTGAAGTATCAACAAGTCAAAATGTAAAATACTAAGTCTACTCGTTCTCTTTTTGAAAAGCATGTACCGAAAGAAAAAAATGAAATAGGAATAATGACCTCCCAATAACATTTCCCCTTCAACATTTTTGGCTGGTCATTGAATCGATCAGCCCCCTCTAACTACAAATCCTGGATGTGGCACTGTCTTTGTGTCCCCGCCCCCACCTCTTCTTGACAATTTGGTTCTGTGTCTGCCAGGGCCATCAGCAAATCACATTTAGGAAAATCTCATCAGATTGACATTGTTTTCTTGTTTCGTCCCATCAGACAAACAGACAGCAGGAGAATGACTACAAGGTCATCCGTGAGAGGGCGGCGTCGCAGAAACGCGATGTTGAGAGAGCACTGACACGATTCATCGCTAAGACGGGCGATACACAGACGTTGTTTCCCGGAGACAGCAATGTCTTTCCCTGTAAGTCTTCATATTTTTTCCAGTTTGGAGTCTTCGCAGTGATAATCCAGGAAAACTTAGCACGCGAACCAATAAGCCGCTAACCAACAAGTGGGGTTCGTCAACGGAGTAAGATTGGCGGATGGGTACAGAACGCCGGAACGCCCGCTATTGACTAGCATTTTACTAGCGGGCTACCGCTAAACTTGAACCCTGCTATTAGGGACAATAAGCAACATGCATGATGCTTCGAGGTACTAGTCACAAGTCCAGTCACACGTCCAGTCACAAGTAATTGGATGAACATTAACAAGGGAATGCTTTTGTAACAGTTCATTTGAATAGCTAGTGGCTTGACTTGAGACTGAATGACTCATCGACCAAGGGTAACCTCATCTTTAAGAACGCATCGGCGTGCGAGCGAACGTGGCACCACTGCAAAAATGGCATCTTATTCTGTTTGCTGGATTACACTATGGGCTACAAGCGCCAGCAAAAGAGGGCGCTTTTTACCACATTTGAAAGCACTGTGGACGGGATAAACAGCGTGTGTGTACTGTTCTGGTTCGCGCGTGAAGTACGCACGACTGAATGTGCCAAAGCTATTAGCCACACCTTCTTCGCATGAGCGTCAGGCGTCATCGGCGTGCGATGCGTTCAAATATCTCTTTCAATGGTCTACCAGACTATTCCCTGCTCCCAATAACCTTAAACACATTCAAAATCCGCAGTGGATGGACCGGGAACCAGACTAGGTCTCTCCCAACTCTCCTTTTCTGACTGTTGAAGGAGTACTTGTGCACAGAGCCCATAGCACGAAGTACACATACATGTACAACAAATGTTATTCTAAAGGGCTTTATGATTAACACGTGACTGAACTTGTGATGGACTACATCGCTGCCATTATCCCTTATAATCTCCATCCAGTCAAACTCCAACACCAGGGTTTGTTGGAATTTATTAGAGTGAGTATTGCACTCTAAACTGAATATGCTTTACATGGGGTTAGGCATTCCACCAATAATCAGAGTCCAACAGTTTTTGTGTACAGTTTACCGTATTGGTGTTGGAATTTGTAGGAGTGTGGAAGGATCCTAGTCAATCACTCTTAAGGGTTTCGGGTGAATGGGCTGACTTCTACTGAACATAATCCTCCTTTGTAATTTTCCAGTGATTGCCTGCACCCCGTCTCCCCTCCCCTACATCGACGCCCTCATGCCCCCCGAACACGAAATCTGCGATGAGGACGAAATGGACGATACCGACACAGACGATCAGAAGCTGGGGACGGACGAAGGCGATTCTGCGAAACCAGAGGACGGGGAGACTGGGGCTCCGAAGTCTCCCGGCAGCGCCAGGCCTCGCGTCGAACGGATGAAAGTCGACGCCATCCTGAGCGACAATCCGTTCTTGCGGAAAGTCAAGAAGCCGCGACTAAAAGTCAAAAAGAAGTGAAGGACTTGACATCTGCATGTGTTCTTTAGTTACGTTTCAGGGCGGACTTATGCTCATTTACTGTGGTGCTCTTAAGTCTGACTTGTTTTGTCAAATCTCGTGTGAAGGGGATAAAAGTAGATGCTGCTCGGAGTGACAATCTGTTCTTGTAAATGTTAAGAAGCCCAGACTTCAAGTCAAAAATAAGTGAAGGATTTGACATTTGGATGTGTTTTTATCCCCCTGGCTTTTAAGCCAGACAGGGTGATATTGCGATCGCGTATTCCTACTGTGTGTTCGTGTGTGTGTTTTCCATTTGTAAAGTTCAGTCATCGATCTCAACCAGACTTGAAAGGTGGTCTGTGGAGAGAAGGCCAATGTCAACAAAAATCCTCTCCAATATGGATTTTTACGAGGTCTCTGGAGAGCACAGCTCAGTATTACTAAGGACTGTAACATATGCCGCAGTGGCAAGGGGAATGCACATAGACTAGGCCGCACGGAGTCTGGTGTCTCATCTAAACTCCCCATTCAACCCAAACTCCCCATTCAACTGAGAACTGGTAGTCTGGTACCTGCCGGGTAGACATCAAGGTCGTCACTGAAAATTGTCCTTACTAACTGCCTGTACATGTACGCAAACTGGCAGGATGCCAGGGGATCGCGCAAGTTTTACTTGAGTATTGTTTTGTTATCTTTAAGGCCAACATATTCTCATTTACTGTTGGACTCGAAACTCTCACGGGAGTACCAAACCTTGCACGGAAGGAATAAAAGACAACGCCATTCTGAGCAAACATCCTGTTGTTGTGGAAAGTCAAGAAGCCAAGACTGAGAGAGTGAAGGATTTGATAGTTTGGATGCATTTTTTTTTTAATGTGCAAGCGAAGACCTGTCTTGGTCAACCCTTTGTCACTAATTGCATCTCCCCACCCGGGAGTAAATGGGTAATGTACGAGGGCGGAGTGCTTAATTCGACGCATTAACTTTAGCTGCTTTGCGCCAAAACGGCAGCATCAAACTGTTTTACAATGGATTACATGTACTGTACTTGTAAAAATAATATCCAAACAGAAAAAAAAAAATCCCTTTGAGTTGTATTTCATTCCTTGAGTTATATTTCCCTTTGTGTGTGTTTAAAAAAAAAAATATCATGAATTCTATTTCGCCCTCCCCACAAATTATAACAACCTGAATTGAAACACCATTGTACAAATCTACACATTCCTGTACATTTTAAGCAGACAATAAAACTTTATTCAAAATAAATATTTTTAAACAATAAACAATTAAAATAATATAGATGGAACATTTACATGTATGGATTTTATGCAAAATAGACCACCGAAAGTACAGTACTCGCATGATTTCAGACTTCCATGATTAAAATTTTTAAAAGGGGGGACAAGAAATCTCATTTACATGTTGTATTTGGTGTTTAGCCATTGTGTAACTTTTTTTTAAACCTGAAATCAACATTTTTGGTAGTAAAAATGATTATGCTTACTATGTGTACAAATGTACATTACATGTATGCACATTGGGTCAGGCATAATCAGTTTCCAACAGTTTGCGTGTAGAGTTTACCGTACGGTGTGAAAAAGGTTTCTAGTCAATTACTCAAAGGGGTTAGGGTTAAGGCAATTTTAAAATAACTGTCGCAACAAAAATGTCTTGACAAATGGAAATGCGTACATACTGATGAAAAAACAACCAAACCAGAAACCAAACCAACAACCAGAAACTCCCAAAATTAGTCAATCGCATATATATTAGTCAATATCATTATATTAAATATACAGTGCTTAAAGGGGGAAAAAAATATGACTCGGGTGTGACTCGAACCCATGACCATTCAACCAGCGAGCTTGACTTAGTCGGCTGGCTGATTTGTATAGGGCCTACATGTATTAGTGGTGGCATTCAATCCAGATTTTTTTTAATTTGGTTTCAATTGTACCGTTTGCTTTCAATTTTGGAAGCTAAGAAAAATTAAGCCTTCCATTTTGTGCAACACAAAAGAGAACAACGGGAACTTCCCCCAAATTTGCTCCATGGTCTCTGATTGTAACTGCATTCACTTGCTAGTGGTCTTCTTGGTACAGGTACAGTATGTGAATAGCCTGCCCGTTCAACTTATCAGAGAGCTCCCATTGTTTTCAACATTACAGCTCTGGAGTGTTTTTGTAAAGGCCCAGTGGCTTTTTAATCCTGCAAACTACATGTACATGTAAACCCAGTCATTGGGAGGGCATGTCACGTGGCAGTGGCACCTCACTAGTCACTTTTTTATTGGCATGACTGCAAGCTCAATGGGAACTTCCGGTGAAATCAAATAACCCTCATTTGGTTTGAAAAAATTAGGATAACCAGATGTGAAATCTCCGATTTTTCTCCCACCACTAGTTTGAATCAACAAGAGCAATCAAATGGGAATTAGCCCAGGAAGAATTTCAGTACTTTTACCCATCACATGATCACCAACATAATCTATGGAAGAATTTGGTAGTAAAAATCAATATTCAGGGATATATTTTCAATAAACAGGTATATTTTCAACAATTCTTTCATTTTTGTTCCCTATAAGTTCTGGCAGCGCAAGCGAGGAGGATTCCGTTGTCAACCACAGCAAGGCATCCAACATGTCCTCTGTGCACTGAGCAATAAACCTAATGAAGGGCCGTATATCTCCGACGTTGCCCTTTTTGATGGCTTCGTAGTATTCGTGCCTCTGAGTGACCTTGACGATGATTGGCGGGTACCCGGCCCGCATCAGAATCAGGTTCATTAGCAATCGGGACGTCCTGCCGTTACCGTCCAGAAACGGGTGGATGTAAACCAACTTGTAATGGGCTAGAGCCGCGAACTCAACCGGGTGCATTGAGTTGGCCTCCTCGGATTTCAGCCACTCCACGAAATCCTCGAGGAGGATTTCCACGTCCGATGGCGCGGGCGGGACGTGCGAGCCGACAAAAACTTGGGTCGCCCGGATCTGGCCGGCTTCGAGCGGATCCACGTGGCCGAGGACCCGCCGGTGGATTTCCAGAATGTCCCGAACTGAGATGTCCCCAAATTTACCCATCAGGGTGTTGTTGATGTACTGCAATGCGGAGCTCAACCCTATGATCTCGTTGTGCTCTAAGATGCTTTTCCCTGTTACGGCCATTCCTGTCTCCATGATGCTCCGCATCTGCTCCAGTGAGAGCGTGTTCCCTTCAATCGCTGTCGTGTGGTAAATATGCTGGTAGTACATCTCCTGCTGCGCGCGCTGCAATGCGCGACTGTGCGCGGGCACTTGCAGAAAATCGTTCCTCTTGTTATCAATCCGCGTCAGTATCCCCTGATCAATTTCCTCCACAATCACTGATGTCCTTTTCAAATTGATGAGCGCCCTCATGTGAGATGCGTTGTTCAGAAGAGCGCAGGTGTACAGATGATCTGCGCGTAAGATATCCTCCTCCTCCAGAAATTCGCCGTACTCATTTAAGGCATCTGCGTGGTTAGGATCAAGAGCCAGTGCATGCAAGAACAGTTTGTGCGCTTTCTCGTTTTTCCCTTGGACTTTGGCGATCATGGCCTGGTGAAGAGCAGCAAGCACCTCGCCTTTTATGTCTAAAGCAAAGGAGAACAAAATATGCTTTGGTTAAAAATTTTCAAATACACAAACCAACAATACACAACATACATGTCGTAATCCTATTGTTTTTATAACCAACTGAGTTACTTTGAAACTGAAAATAATAATGTTACAGAGAACAGTCCATTTCCAATTTTTCAAACCAAAAACATCATTCTCAAATTTGAGAATTGGAAATGTTGAGGCAAACGCTTGAATTGAAATACCCAGCTTATTTTTCCTGTGTTAGTGTAATAGTATACCATGTAATTGTAAACGTAAATGTAGATGGAAGTGACATTCCAGCATTTGCAGGAAAAAAAAGTGTAGAGAATTTACCCTTTTGAATTATCATGTTCTGCAAGTTTAAAACTTTTTCTCTAATTAAGAACTTGGAAGAACACTCAGGCCTTCCTTGTCAAATAAATTTGGGCATACAATTGTGCAATTTTCAAAGAAAAATCCCGGCCTAGACTAGTGAAACTGATTGATAATGATAGTTTAAACTAAACTAAACATTAGGGCTTAACAACTGAAGTCTTCAAGATTTCCTCGGATGTTGAACGGAAACTTCCAATTTTAAAACACATAACATACACTGTACATGTACTTCATTTAACACGTTAACAGATGAAATATTTTACCCGGTCTTATAATGGGCTTGTCCCTGACAGTGATCGGCCAGTCCCTCATGCCGTGGTAGTCCATGCCGGGCCACTGCTCCAAATCCCCCATCACGCCCACTGCTTTCGACGCGCTGGCAGGCGGTGAAGCTTCCGTAGTAACTTGGCGAGTACCGCCCTCCAAAACGATCACGAATCTGGACATTACTGAGAAAAGGCAGGCGACAACGACCCCACCGAATAGACAGAATACAACCGATGACTTGGGGATTGAATTCTGGTTATCGTCGGTTGGCATTTTGGACGACATATTGGGAAATTTAAAGGCAAACGAAACATATTTTACACAGTAACAGAGCATATTCACGTTCGTTACGGAAATGTCAAACTCTTTTGATGACGTATGTGAGTGTGGTACCCGAGACCACACGTGCAACACATATGCTGATTAATGCCAACTTACCAAAATTAAAGCAAGGAACCCGTCTGTCATTCAATGATCATTTGGCCTTTTCTGATTGGACAATCATGATTTCAAGATGGCAGCGTCCATGTGAAAATGGAAGCGGCACGTGGGCAATGTAAAGTTTGCTTTCTTTATGAATCCTAACAACGATATACAATCACAAGATGGCTCTTTTTCACATGAAAAGGTAAGTGTTACAGTTTCTTAGAAATGTATATGTTAACGTAAATGAAAATGCTGTAGTGTACGTAGGCCCTAAGAAAAAAAGTCATCGTTTAAATTTCGTTGGTCATTTTGTCCGCAAATTGGGCTACATATTATTTCTCAGTAGTAGTGGGGGATGGGTGGCCGTGGGGGATGGGGGAGTGATTATAGAATGCAGGGCCACGCCGGAAAAGGGTGTTTTTTTTTGTAGTTGGATGCCATATGAGGAGTGGGGTCGTTGAGTAGAATGACACTCTTTTGAGAACGAATCAACGTTGGTATGAGACTTTTCCTGTGCGTACGCGGGTGGGTATCATAGTACCGTATGAACGTAGATGTATAAAAAAAAGAGGGCGAAGAACGAAGCAACGTTGGTATACAAAATGTATGAGACTTCTCCTATGCGTACGCGGGTATATTTTAGGCTAGTACTACATGTAATAGTAGTACGGTATAAACGGATGTCTTGGATGTGTGGATGCGCGGATGCGGGGTGGATGAGCATGAAGTCATCAATAGAGGGCGCTTTATTTACCCCAGTATTTACCCTAGGACCCACTGCTTTATCTAAAACCAACCCCAACCTACCCACTCATTCCTTCTTGGATGCATGGATGCGCGGATGCAGAGTGGGCATGAAGTAAATTTAATCAATAGAGGGCGCTATAGAAAACCGACTGCGCAGCCACGCAGCCATGGATGCGCGGATGTACATTTGTAGAATGGAGTGGCCCTGTATTTTAAAGTTGTACTTGGATGGGTTACGCACTGGTTCTTTACTGTCACGGTTCCACTGACAGTGTCGCTTCGGCACAACTATAGAACACAGGCATGACAGGACCACTCTACTCTACCCGCTCCTCCGTATGGCTGCGTGGAGCTGTGGAGCCGCAGTCGACCTACCTCCGAGAATTGCGCCCTCTACCGGCGCGTGACTCCAAGGCTCTGCGCCAACACGGCTCCAGTGCCCCATCACAAGTGCGAGGAAATTAACATGGATATGGATGTTTCGTTCTCAAAAAATGTAGTCCTAGGATCATTGATATGGATATCCTACCACCGAGAATTGCGCCCTCTACCGGCGCACGACGCCGCGACTCCGCAGCTCCGCGGCTCCAGTGCCCCGTCACAAGTGCGCCCGTCACAAGTGCGCCCTCCCTTCCTTGAGAAGACAATATGAATTGCATTCGCTGTACTTAGCACTTTTTGCGCATCTGCGTATTTTTGTACTTGCCCACTGACCCCATCTGTTTCCATACTTAGACCTAGATAATCAATTCCTGACATCGTTCTCTCTGACATGTCTGAAGGCATCACCCCTATCCTCACATCGCCGGCCCCGATCCAAGGCTCCAAGTACATGAAAAAAGCCTTGCTCTGGCGTGGCCCTGTATTCTATAGTTACTCCGTCACTTCGCCCCATATATTATTCACTTTGCCCGATATATTATTCACTTTGCCCTAGCATTATCACTTCGCCCATTTCCGTATTTTTATCTCAAATAACCGAAAGACGGTCTGTGAAACTGAAAGTGGCGATCTTGTATCTACGGGCCCAGTTCCTATAAGGGAACAAAATCCACTTTTAAATTAATTGACCTACCAAACTATTTGATGACAAAGTTAAGAACATCCAGGTACGTCATAGATAGAGGGCAGGGTTTTGAATTTTTGACCAGGAAATTTTGGGGTAAAATGACGATGACAACGACAAAACGCAACACGAAAATAAAGATGGCAATCACCGCATCATGTACCTTGAACGCGCAAGGCGCTCTGAATCGCATGGCACCAACATGACCAACCGTAAACTGCGTAGGAAAATCCAATATACATGTACATGTAGCGACTTGTACGTGAACACTAATTCTGCTCGCAGTTAACGCGCCAGCGCTGTGCGACTGTCTTCTTGCATATATGTTCATGCACCTTTGATGAACATTCGATTATCCCGAATGACCTGTGACCCGTCATTGTGCGCATGCACAGTTGAAATACCGAACTGCCTAAATCCATCAAAATCCACTTCCCTGTTTCGGGGGATTTCGGCGGATTCAGGATACCTCCATATTGAAGAAACTGGGGGATTTTGATGGACTCAGGATTCGAAGCCTAGCGGAACTGGCAGATTTTGGCGGATTCAGGATACTTTCTAGTAAAAGAGCCCCAGGAGTTAGGGTTGTTGGCTTTGTGGAACAAAAGTAAAATTTATGTACAGTGTATCTTGTCATCCAACATTACTTATTAAAATTAAAATGGTTAAAGTGGCTGGGAAAGTGATAATCTACATAATAATACATGTATGTACATGTATAGTAATTTCGTGTTGAGAATCACAAATTTGAATCTTACAGTGCAGTATAATAATAATTTGTCTCAATTCCAGATTTATGGGCGGAGAGGAAAGCAACTTTGGAGAAAACAGGTCTTCGGAGTCTATCTTGAAAAAGCTCCACGAGAAAGCTAAGGCACGGGAGAGGCAGTCACATGACAGGCAGTCATCACCTGAAAAGTCACATGACAAAACAGTTCCTAAGCAATCCGTGGATGGCTCAAGTTTAACGGAATCTGCACAAAAAGGAAAGAAACGTCAGTCACAAGCTCCAACTAACCGTGGTATTGACAGGAAAGAAGAACTTTTAACAAGTTCATCAGCGAAAAAGAGGAAAACTGGAGATGTTGCGGAGAGTCGCTCAGGGAAAAATAAGATCAAGAACAGAACTCCCAAGAAGTTGAGTGTGTTAGAAGGGTCGAAGTTGCAAAGTCAGAAAAGTGGCAAATGTAATCCACAAAAGTCTGAAAAAGTAAGCAGTGATGACCTCCATCTTGGAAAACAGCCAGCTGCAGCTACGGGGGATTTTTCAGAGATAGCTCAGAAAAATGCGAAAGAAACAAAAACTGATCTGGTTGAATCTCCAGTTTGGCTCATAGAAAAAGAATCTGATAGTAATACGTCTGGTTTGAGAGCATTTCGGGAAGATGCTAGAACAGCTAAAAAGCAGAAGGAAATGAAAACGCCCTCGTCAGCGTCAAAATTAAAATCTGCAACAATTGACGCAGATTCGAACAGAACAGTGGACAATCGGACTTGTAAATTGAAAGATTTCAAAGAAGACACAGTACTGCTCACGAAAGAAACTCCTTCCAAACAGTCGAAGGCTTGTCCAGAATCAGCCTGTAATACATTGAAAAACGCAGAGGGAACATCGCCAGAAACAAGGAAACAGAAAAAGAGAAAGCTCAGCAAAGTCTTAGATGGCAAAGTCAAAACTGAGAAACATCTGGAGGTTTCTGCTAGAACTTGTGAAAAAAACAAGGAAGAAAATGCAAGTCTTGACGACACTTCTGATGAATTTGATAGAAGCGATCAATCTGAGGACAGCAAGGATTGCGCACATGCCTTGCCTGTGCAGGAGCCCTGCTCAATGGAAGATGATAGTCCAAGTAATGAGGGAAGCGGTATTGATGTGAAACAGGAGGAGATGGATTTTGAAGTCATTGACAAGGTTCAGCAAAGCTTAGAAGTTGAGATGGAGGAAGGGCCATCACTCACCGATGATGCAGATGAGGAAAGGGAAGATGAAGGTAATTTTTTTATTAACCATCACCCTGCCAGGCGCAACACTGTGCATCAGGTGGAAAAGTCTGGTGCACTTGCTAACAACACCAGTGCACAAACAGCCACCTCTGAAACAATGAGAGCTAAAGTCCCACTGAACAATGCTACAGTTACATCCTGCTGCATTCGGTGACCACAGACTCTGAGGCAGTTTGGCCTTGAGACTTTTGACCTGATGGATCTTGCTACACTGGGCAGGCTTGTCATTTTGACAAGTGTTGCATGGTGCTGCGTTTGGTAGGGTTTCTAGCCATAATACCCTGGAGGGTTAGGGTTTTAAAACAATTTTAAATAAGTTTTAAAAATTCAGATTGAATCCCACTATTCAATTTGAATTTTGGAAACTGGATATTAGTAGCCAACCTTGAAATACTTTCAACCTTCCACTTGTTGTGACGCAAGCTAAAGAAGAAATTCAAAAATTTGCTCTGAGGTCTCTGATTGGTACTGCATGCACTCACTGATGGTTCTTCTTGGTTAATGAACAGCCTGGTCATTCGGCTGATCAGAGAGTTCCCGTCCAGTTTTTCACCATTACAACTCGTTTTAGATAATTAATGGTCAGGACATGGTTCCAGATTATGCATGTGATCAGGTACCCATAACAGAATAGTAAATTTTCAGACAATGAAAAAATATAGGATTTGAGTGTCGTTTGTGGGACATTTTCAAAAGGAAAATCAGGTTACATGGAGAACAAAACAAAATACCTTTTTGTGCATTTTAAGGCGCGATAAATGACGCTTATGAAAGTTGCAGTTTACACTGTAAAACTACATGTATAAAGCCCTTCGGACAACATCCGGGATTTGAATTTGGGATTGGTTTTCTTTTTTGGGGTACCTGTGCTTACTTCAATAGGGTGCCCGGTTTCCATACTATCGATAACTGCACACCACTAAAATTATACCCAATCATTGTGGAAGTCATTGCATGTGGCACCTTGTTTTTTGTTGGAGTGACTGTGACCTGAATTGGAACTTCCGGTAAAATCAGGCAACCTTTATTCGGTTTGAAAACAAGTTAGGATAATTGCTTTTGAAATTTTCGGTTTCTCCAACCATTACATGTACATGTAGATGAAGGCACGGTGAAGGAGTCCAAAGAGGAAGAAGACGTGGACAAGGCATTCGCTCTGCTTGGAAGTGACAAACATAAGAAGAAACAAAGGGTATGTACATGTACATTCAATTCAAATTATGCCTTGTAATGTAACTCAAGTTTGTGTGTACTTCAGTCAGTGTTGTAATAAGTCAACTTGACTTGAGTCATTTAATTTGTTATTTGAGTTGAGTTGTTTTAAAGGTAGAGTATATAATTTGCTCATATCCTTTTTTTTTTTAGGTGGCTAGAGTACTTCCCGATTGGCTAGCTCACCCGACTCTTATTGAGCACGACTTAAAGAAGCATAGTATAGCTGTGGAAGAGGTGGAACAACTGGATCCACGGCTCGTCAGAAGTCTGTTGGATGAAGGCATCAAGAGCCTGTTTCCTGGTAAATAAGTAGTCTTGGAAGAAAACTGGATTTGGACTTTGCTTCCTTAACCCTTTCTGTACCACATTGTTTATTGATTGGGCTCTCCCCAGAACCAATCTGTTTGCTCAGCCATGATCAGAGGGTCAGGGTTCAAATCCAGCTGCTGGCCATATATTGTGTCCTTGGGCAATCCACTTTACCCCAACTAAGTTTCACCACCACCGAGTACAAATGGGTAGCGACGTTAGCTGGAGGAGTACCCATGATGGACTGGCATCCCATCCAGGGGGAACAGAAATATTCCCAGACATTTCATGAAAAGGAAACCGGAGATAAACACCGGCCTGACGGGCCACATAAAGTGTTGAGCACAGCTGTCAACAATGGGGCAGACTAGATGACATTTACAGTCAGACAGAGGTGTCGTGCTAGTCAGAGACGGAAGAAATATCCTCTTCTGTAGCAACTCTCAATAAAATACCGAAACACTTCAAAATATTAATTTTTACAAATATACAGATTCATCATTGTTCCATAACCATTTTCAGATTTTTTTTCTCAATTCTGTTTCTGTAAACCATTTTAACAAGACACTGTGATAAATTTGTCTTAAATCGTGTTTTGCATTTTTTTTATATTTTTTTTTTGTAGTTCAACGCCACGTGATACCAGTCATTCTGGACTCGGTCAAGCTGGGAATTCAAGCAGGGGATGCCGGGTACCGGCCACGAGATCTGTGTGTGTCGGCCCCTACCGGCAGCGGGAAGACACTTGCGTTTGCTTTGCCCGTTGTCCAGGTACTCAGCAATAACTGGTTAACAATTCACTCATATCAGATCACGCCTCCGACGAGTGTCACACGCCTCAGAGTCAATTCACATACGCCAGACAATCATAATCACATGCCTCATGATTCCGTAAGTTGACCTATCGCCGTTTGTTTGTTAGCCACGCCCCTTAGACAACCCTATGGAATTTTGTACGTTAAATTTTGTTTGTCTCATGTTTTGCACGTTCCAGGTCCATTTGTATACAAATGTATCCTGCAATTGGACAATATTTCACAAGCTGGGCTGACGAGATTCTACCACGATACGTTAATTTGGGGCAGTATTTGAAAAAAAAGTCGGTTTTTTTCCAACAGTGGTCGGCCGACCATCATTGGAAATTCTTACAAAAATTCCACTTTTCTTAAAAATGACAGCATAGGTGCCATGATTTCATAGGATGCTTGAGACTACATGTACATTGTATATTCACTTACAGTGGAGTAAGGTACATGTATTTCATAATAATTTGTTAGATTTGTTTTTTTTATGTTTGCAATGGTGTATATTACCTTTATGGGGGGCCTTCTGGCAAATACAAACATACAGTGAAATCTTGACAATTAAAACTCAAGGGAACAGGTTCAAATTTGACTTAAGCAGGTTGTATATCATTGTTATGCTACTGAAGGCAATTAATGAACTCTTTGTTTGACTTAACAGTTGCTTTGAGTTATCGGAGTTTGACTTATCAAGATTTCAGTGTATAATTCATAATAATAATAGTAACACAATTATTCGTAACACGCACTTTCTCTAGAATCTATTCAAAGGCGCAAGTCTAGAGTAAAGAAGAAAAAAACCCTCAATTGTTGGAAAAAGCCAGCATAAAGAGATGTGTTTTGAGTTTCTGTGTGAAAAATAAGATTTTTTTCTGGTCTCTGATCTCATGTGGCAAATGGTTCCAAAGCCGCGTTGCAACATTTGAAAATGCTCTGTCACCGTAACTGGTAAAACGAGCTTAGGGAATTGTAAGGAGGCTGCCAGATGACCTCAAGCACACTCTGACAATAGATAGAATAAACCATAGACCCTACGTTGCTCTGGGTTGGACCAGCTTTACAAGGATTCCCTGGTCGAGTTTTTAGTTTAGTTTTTTTTCCCGGCAACCAGGCGCTTCTGGACCGGGTGGTCCCGCGTATCCGTGCCCTGGTCGTCTTGCCAACCCGCGACCTTGCTCAGCAGGTCAGCAAAGTCTTCACCACACTCTGCAAGGGAACCGATCTAAGGACGTCTCTGATTGGTGGGCTGAAAAAGTTCGGCCAGGAACAAAGGATGCTGGTCCAGACCAGGTGAGACAGAAAAAGACTTGTGTCTCCAATTGTGATGCGATCAAGCTATAAAATAAGTCATTTGTCAACCCTGGTCAATTTTTTGCTTACAGATTTGAAAAGTGCACAATCTCAGCATTACTGCTGTGAAAACCGCATGCTGATATCATCTTTAGTTAAACAATTATGGAAGTCGGAACACCAAGAGATGTGATGAAGTGATGTGATGAAGTGGCCCTATTGTGGCCGAAATCTGCAAATGAAACTTCCCGACGCACGATTCATTTAGATTGATCGCATCACAATTGTGAAACTTCCAAGTAACTTTAATATCAGTCTGCCAAAAGTTAAATTTCTCTTTTTTTCAATTCAACGCCATTCTCCACATGAGACAAATTTCCCGTAAGCAAAACGAGGAGGAATTAGAATACTGCCATTGTGAATTACATTGTACATCACATCAAAAACGAAATCTTTCTGTGCTAATTTGAAGCCCGAAAATTGTTCTGAAGTGAAATTATAGTAAATTTCCATGGAATTGTTTTGTATTTCTCTTTCTGGTAATGAAACCAAGGATTCCTCAAAAATGGCCTAATAATAATAATAATAATAACAGATTCTTATATAGCGCTTTTAACTAAGATCAAAGCGCTTTACATTACCATTACCCCTAATCATTGGGCCAATTAAACATTCCATATACCATCTCAGCTCCCTGGGGAGTATACAGCTCGATGCTGCCTGTTAGGCGCAAGGAAGCTAATTCAATCACAAAACCATCACTGCCCTCATAGGTACCCATTTACTCCTGGGTGGAGAGAAGCAATGAGTGACAAAGTGCCTTGCCCAAGGGCACACGCACCATGACCCCGGCAGGACTCGAACCCACGACCTGCAGCTTTACCCGCAGACCACGAATCAGTGCCCTTAACCACGAGGCCACAGCACTAGGCACTGTAACTTGAGAACCTGCAGAAACCTGTTGTGGAATCCAGAAACCAGAATTAGAAGCTTTTACTTTGGTGGTGTCATGCTCATGCGCATGCTGCAGCAATTCTTAAAGACGAGTCGCACATGCATTTTGGTGTTCCTATTGGTCGAAGGAGCCCAAAGTGCGTGTGTTCTTCCTGAGCGCGACTCCTGCGAGCCTGGTGCCACCGCAGAAAATGACTGCCGACAACTTTGTCTACAAATATACAGAGAAGACAGTGTGAAGAAATTACAGTTTTAGAGGTGGGAGGAAAATCCCAGAACATTCTAGGGAGTGATAACCCAATGCACGTTAGGCTTGGGACGGTATTGCATTTACTATACCGCGGTATCCAGTGACAAAAAAAACGCGGTATTCACTAAAACCGCGGTATTATGTTAAGTGGGGTATTAGTTACGTCATTATCAGAAGAAAAAATAACTAACCACCAGACACCACGTGCCGAGTTGATAAGCCGCCGGCGCAGCATAAATCACGCAAATGCTTCACGCCGCAAATCTCCTACACTAAAAGTGTCTTGGTTTCAAACTTTCATTATCAGTCCATTTGTTTGTAAAAACAACATATCATTGTAACAGATTATTAAACACGGGAAGCTTACTTTTTGTGGTATTGCATTTTTCGAATTTGTAAGTCATTGACTTGACAAGGTCCACTAAAAAATAATGCAGATCGTCGACCGATGCCAGAGGCCGACCACGCGACGATCCCCAGATCCTAGCGAACGTATGCTTTTCAGTTGGTATCCATTGTGAGTGACTCAAAAGGCTCATGCAATTTATGCCGGCCACCAGCGACTCCTTGCGTGCTTCGCCGGTGTCATGTGAAAATCGGACTCCTACAAAAAATATCGTACTCCTTCTCACGTGATCGGTCCGTGATTGATAATAGTAAACATCACAATATTACGCATGCGCAATTGTGGACGCTGTAATATGAAGTTGTCGGTGCCGCGACCTTCATAACGAACGGACCAATCATTCCAAAACATGAATGGAAAATGTTTCGAGCGCCGTTTTAGATGGCCAATCAGCTTGATCTACACAGTGCGTGGGAAAAAGCACGTGCAATTGTGCTTGTGGGCGCCGCCCAGCAGGACGGGCGTAGCTTTACGTGTGATCGTGCGGGCATTACGGGGGGTTTTCCCACGGTGAGAAATCATGGCTCTGTATTACGCTTTCTTTTGGAGTATTTTCTTTTCTGGATTTTTATCTGGACGACTCGGCATATTCAGGCGAGTCCCTTCCCTTTGAACGTCGGTACCGATGAATAACTAACGGACCAATCGAACCGAAACATGAATGAAAAAAAATAGTTCCGAGCGTGGATCTAGATGGCCAATCAGATTCTTTTAAAAGGGTGTTTGACCATTTTTCATCTCACCATCGTCTAGGTAAAACCTTCCAAAAAGGCGAGTGCGGACACGGCTTTAGATCGATAAATGCGATGGGTGGGGAAAAGCACGTGTTCCGACTCTCTCTGTGCGGAACCAGTGTGGGACCACGTGTATGGGTATCATGCACTGGCATGTACATGTACGGCCGGCCACGCACATGACGCACGTAAACACTTAAGTGTACGCTTCCAGATGGTACAAAAGTTTTAACCACGTTAAGAAATCATTCGTTGGAATATTTTCTTTTCTTAATTTTCCCGGACGGTTCACACTCGCTGACTCGTATATTCAGGCGAGTCCAGATTTTTGTTTTCCTTTTGCGCGTCGGTGCCGACACTGCTTGATTGTACATTTATTCCCAAGGCCCATGATAAGACATCATGATGGCTTTGATATTGCGCTTTCCTTGAAATATTTGTTTCTCATTTTCCCCGGATCGGACGGCTCAGCATCGCATGTGAATCCAGGCGTCCCTTACCTTTGCACGTGCATCTCGCACGCAGTATAGCACTAGACTGAAGCCTGCAAGTTTTGGCGGTTATATAACCAAGATTGACACGTTTTTTTTTCTTGTTGCTGATATTCTTGGGAACTACATGTATGTTGTGGCAAAAATTACGCATGATGATATAAGATTTCTCTGAAATAACCACGGAGAAACAATTAAGACGACCAGTTTTTGTCACGACCGTCAAAACATTCCCACGTGTAAAACATTGTTTGAACTTTCAGCGGACACACTTTACACACAAAGAAAACCGCAAACACGGCGGCGTTAGCAGAACTTCAAAGGCCTTTGTGGTATTGCAGCTGCCGAAGTACATGTATCAGGTTTTCTAGTCGAGCTTGACAATTGTGTTCAATCTGTCAACGGTAATTGACAATGCATACATGAAATTGGATGCCTGAAACCACAAAGAATGGAATCAAACATGTCAAAGAGGTTGCTTGTCTTTCTGTTTGAAAGGCTTTTGCGAAGATTCTGAACACTAAGGAAGAATACCGCGGTATTGAAATTCCATACCGAGTTCACCGGTGTTTCGGTATTCATGAATCATTAGTCGGTGTTAGTCGGTTATTAAAAAAAACCTTGACTATCCGGTAATACCAAAATACCGTCCAAGCCTAATGCACGTGTGGACCAGGGCAGGAATCGAACCCGGGCCGAGGCGGTGGAAGGTGAGAGTAGGAGTGGGGGAGTGATACCATTGTCTTAATTTTCCCTTCTGTTACAGTGGTGAGAGCCAGTGTGACATAGTAGTGGCTACCCCGGGCAGACTAGTGGATCACATCAACAAGACGCAAGGCTTCACGTTGCAGTCACTCCGATTCTTGGTAAGGCAAAAACTCCCAGAGTCATCCAAATGAGTATTCTCAGGGTAATTTTTTTATGCCCCGTGGCGAAGCCGAAGGGGCATACTGTTTCCGCCTTGTCCTTCCGTGGGTGGGTGGGTGGGTATGTGGGTGGGTGGGTGGGTGGGTGTGTGTGTGTGTCCGGACAAATCTTGTCAGCGCGATAACTTGAGAAATACTTAACATATGAACTTCAAGTTTGGTTTGTGGATTATCCTTGGTAATCCTAAGAAGCCTTTTGCATTTGGGGCCGAAACGTCAAAGGTCAAGGTCACAGTGGCTGAAACAATAGAAATTTTGTCAGCGCGATAACTTGAGAAATACTTTACATATGAACTTCAAATTTGGTTTGTGGATTGTCCTTGGCAATCGTAAGAAGCCTTTTGCATTTGGGGCCCAAAGGTCAAGGGTCAAGGTCACAATGACTCAAACAAAAGAAATTTTGTCAGCGCGATAACTTGAGAAATACTTTACATATGAACTTCAAATTTGGTTTGTGGATTGTCCTTGGCAATCCTAAGAAGCCTTTTGCATTTGGGGCCAAAAGGTCAAGGGTCAAGGTCACAGTGGCAAAAAACAAAAGAAACTTGTCAGCGTGATAACTTGAGATACACTTTACATATGAACTTCAAATTTAGTTTGTGGATTGTCCTTGGCAATCCTAAGAAGCCTATTGCATTTGGGGCCAAAAGGTCAAGGGTCAAGGTCACAGTGGCTAAAACAAAAGAAATTTTGTCAGCGCAATAACTTGAGAAATACTTTACAAGTGAACTTCAAATTTGGTTTGTGGATCGTTCTTGGTAATCCAAATAGGCCTATCACATTAGGGGTCGAAAGGTCAAGGGTCAAGGTCACAGTGGCTAAAACAATAGAAATCTTGTATTTATTCTGAGATCATAGGGATTAGGGATCAATTCATTTAAAACGTACAGAAGACACTAATGCTGTCAATGAATGTTCCATGTGACCAAGGTACATGTAAGTTGATGTTAAAAGAGTATGTGTTATGTCATGGAAACAGTCACGGTTGCGGGGCATATGTGTTTGTAAACACACCTTACTTGTTTTTACCCGCAGTCATGTAAATCTACCCTAACCTTAACCCTTACCCTAACCCTTACCATGCACTCTTGTTGCATTGTGCAGTGGTCTCATTACACACCAGCCTAAGCTTGGCACCGAGTAGTTACCCTTTGAAATGCAACCAAAGGCAGCAGGGCAATTCCATGGTTACTCACGTTACATTTTCGTAACATGAGTAACTGATTGTGTGCGTCTTGTTTATCATACATAACACATTTTTCTGGATGTCATCTTTGGTGCTTAGGTAGGTCTAGGTCTACTCTATCTACCATGGGGATAACAGTTACTAAACCTTTTCAGTAAGGTAATTACAGCCCAAGGAAACTCAAAAGTACATCAAAAATGTAACGTGAGTAACCGTGGAATTGCCCAGCAGTTGATTTTGTTGTATCACTGGTTGGGGTAAATGGGGTATAACCCTCCCCCCTAATTAAATTATTTAACACATTGCTCAGCTTTTCAAAGTTTCATGAAATCGACCGTTAGCTTATTGCACAGCTGCGCAACAAAGTTGTTGCGGAAGTTCTACTCATAGTGTAAATTGCGCACTGTTTCGTGAAATTCTCTGCCGCTTTATAAGGCATGCCTTGATCTTGTTAGGGAAACTACAGCGCATTTCAAACTCCATCTTGGACCGTTGTTTAAGATATTTCAGTATCGTTCGCATTTTTTATGGGAGCTACTTGGTTGGTTCTTCTCCTAATTAGGACTCTGCAGGGGAGTTTTAACAGGAGGCCAGAAACACCAGGGCAAATCCCTTCTCTTTAATAGCAATAAGTGTTACTGGGTTCTTTTATGTGCATTGCATTACACAACACATGGGACCTACGGCCTTACGTCCCATCCGAAGAACGAAGCAATAATGGTTAAGTGCCTTGCTTAAGGGCACAAGTGTCAAGACCCGGACTCGAACCCACATTCTGCTGCCTCTGAAACACCAGAGCATGAGTCTGGTGCGGTGCTCTTAACCGCTAGGCCATGACACTCCACATGAAGTCATTTTGTTACTGCTTGTTTTTCATTGCCTTCATGATTCAGCTCCTGAATACAACATAGACCTATTAACTCCATATAATCCATCCAGGCGATTGAGATCTTCTGATGCTTCTTTGCTGGTTGTCCCTCACACTCACAAATCTTGGGGTGATCGATCATTTTCTCACGCAGGTCCTCATCTTTGGAACAAACTACCCCTCGCCATTCGCAACATCTCATCGCTTTCTGAATTTAAAGTTGCCCTAAAGACCTATTTGTTTCAGACCACTCAGAATATTCTTGTTTAGTTAAATTTAATTGTTTTGTTAATTCTGATTTGATATAATTTTTGTTTGCGCCATGAGCGTCATTTATGGCGGACAATGGCGCGGTATACATTTCCGTTATTATTATTATTATTATTATTGTTTTATGCATAAAATCAAATTTTTTTGATGGGATTGAGAAATTACTTAGTGAGGCAAAGTTTTGAGTTATATGAGTTTGACCGAACAAGGTCTGAAGTATTTTTTGTGTGTGATTGCAGGTGATTGACGAAGCAGACCGGATGATGGACCAGATTTCTAAGGATTGGATCGGCCAGGTGGAGAAATGCGTATTTATGGGAAGCAGACAGGCGCCCGGCCCGATCACTGTGGAGACCTGCAGAAAGATAAGCCTGCCAGTAAGTTGATCCGTGAAGTAGAGTACAGTTTAACCCGTTAGCATCTGTACTACATGGTGCTGCATTGTATCTACATGTATTCCCTGATGAAGACATGGAACCATACAGTGGAGTAACTGCCAAAAGTTGGGATAATGTTTTGCATCGGGTCGGTTGACCAGGCCAACCAACCCAAAACATTATAGATATAAACTGAATCTGAACAGAAACCGATTTGAGCTCCCCAAATCGGACCTGTCCCGACCGATAAAAACTCAGGGAAAAACCGACCGAATTGGCCGAAACTGACCCAACATGGAAAATCCACTAATATCTGGCTTGGGCAAATTGTCCGGCATTTCAAGAACACTGTGTCTGCTTTTTGTACCTGAAAGTACCCACGTCGCGTGAAATGTTTTTTAAAATCCTTGTCTCTCAGTAATGAATCATACCGAAGTGAGCACTTCTAACATGACCTACTTCTGGGCCTACACGTTGTGGACTATGGGTGATAGAATTTTTCGGTTTTGTTTTGTTTTTGTTTATTTCGGGTTTTTCACAAGATGGTTTAACCCACCTGTCCCTACCCAAAAATTGCAAATGCAAAACCGAAACCAACTGGAACAGACTGAACTGATGGAAAAAGCGACCTGATCCAAACCGAAGTCGGTTTCGGGTCGGGTCGTTTTCAGTTTTGGGTCAGGTTTGAACAACGTAATTTTGGGCTATCAGAACTAATCAGGTAATTTTTTAATATCCCAAATCTCATTTTATAAAATTCCACCATACAAAATAGTGATTGCAGTGACCAGATTTGACCTGGCCAGCTCGTCTTGGCAATCTCGGTGGTCGAGCGATCTGACGTCTGTATGATTAGTGTGCACACTGGTGCAAGAGATCTTGGCGATCTGTGATGAGGCAAATCCGTGTCGTTGTGAACCACTCAAAACCTTTCTCTGTTTTGCCACATTGGTTTTTTTCTTCTGTTGATGGATTATATCACATATGAATGAACAAATCATTGGATAAATTATAATTTAAATATAAACTTTTGCAGCTTATAATATATGAAGAAATAATGATTTTTGTCGAAACCGTCTTTCTATTAAAATTGAAAAATGTTCTGCATGATTTGTTTTAATTTTCAGCTACAGAAGTTGCTGTTCTCCGCAACGCTGTCCCAGAACCCAGAGAAATTGATCCAGTTGAACCTGTTCCGGCCCCGACTCATCACGTCGGTCGTGAGCAGCACAGGGAGCAGACAGGAAGCCCAACTGCATGATGGGAAGGGTCAAGAGAGAGGGGAGTTTGTTGGGAAGTACACAACTCCAGTGGGGCTTACAGTGAGTTGCAGAGCTCATATTTGTTTCATGTAAATGTTGTAATCATTATAATAGTATGGTGCATATATAGCACTTTTATTACCCCTGTTCATCATGCCATAATTATAATACCAATTTTGTGCAGCAGCTCGAGATTAGCACAATCTGGTCTCTATCCTCACAGTTACATTTTAATTCTCCGTGATGGAGAGACAATTGTAGTAAGGTGTCTTGCCCAAGAACATAAATACCATGTTCCTGATGAATTTCTGATGATGATGATGCTGATGTTCCTGATGAGTGTCAACTTTGACAAGTTGCAATGTAGGCAATGATGGGCTCTAGATGTACCATGGTCATGATTCATGTGTCATAAGTCAACATTTATTTATTTTATTTATTTTATTTCTTTCTGGTAATGAAACCAAGGATCCCTTAAAAGCGCCCTAGGCACTGTAACCCGAAAGCCTGAAGAAACCTGTAGAGAAGACAATGGGAAGAAATTACAGTTTTAGAGGTGGGTGGAAAAGCCCAGAGGAATATTCTGAGGAAAACCCACGGAATCAGGCAGGGACTGAAAACCCAATCCACATATTGGCCCGGGCGGGATTCGAACCCGGGTCATAACGGTGGAAGGCGAGGAAAGTACCGCTACGCCAACCTGACTCCCCAACATACTCCATTGTATGCCATAACCTTTGTTACCCTAAACCTCCTCAATCCTCCAAAATCAACCAGGCGGTTTTGGAGGATTTTGGAGGATTGAGGCTCAAGCCGTGAGTCCTCTTTTAAAAGAAAACCCGCGGCGGTTAGGGTTAATGACTACAGATAGTTTGCAGTAACTTGTTTTGCAAATCTGTTTCACAACTAACAACAGAATTTGCTTAAGTGGAATAATGGCGTTGTTAAACAGTTGAGAAAGCAAACCCTGTGTTGTACACGAGGTGAACACTCCTCTTAAGACCAACCCGACCAACCATATAGGCCACTCGGGTTGGGACACACCATGTTGGAGAGTTTGCCCTGGGGGATTAAGACTCTTAACCACACTGATCCTATAAATGGTTCCATAAAGGAGTGAAGGTCACTCTGCCTGAGAGATTTCAAGCCTATTATTTCGTTGCTACATTCAATCTAAAAGTATTATCATGATTACAAAATGTATGTACCTGAAATGTTGACTGTGAACTGTGAAAATCGGTGAATAAATAGCCGAGAACGATCTTTACTTCTATGCTAGCATAAACCACAATCACCAGAAAGTATAGTTCCAGAAAGCAGTGTGGCTAACAGGAGGTAGTTCATTTAACCACAAGTGATTATCTCGCTGGGACTGTGGAGCAGGGAGGGGAGTTTGGTTTACTTAAAGGCTCCCCAGGGGCTCCCAACAGAGGTCCAAGATGGTAAGTGAAACTAGCCACTTTTTTAAGAGGGTCGTTTTCGTCATGATTTTTGCAGGAACATTACATCCAGTGCACGTCCGGGGAGAAGCCACTTGTCATCCTACACCTCATCCAGACCCTGAACCTCAGCCAGATCCTCTGCTTTGCCAACACCGTGGAGGCCACCCACCGCTTGTACCACCTGATCAAGCTCGTCGGGGGCATTGAGGTGGCCGAGTTCTCGTCCAATCAGACGGCAGGCCAGCGACGTCAGATCCTCAAACAGTTTAAGACCGGCAAGATCCAGCTGTGAGTATGACTACCCCACTCTCCCTAGCTGCCTGAAGCATCACAGAACATCAAGAGTAAACGTTTTGGGGACCTTGCTGTATTGAGCAATCAAATTTAGTGCACAAACAGCCAATTCTTATATGAGAGCTAGTCCCGTTGAACAATAGTTGTAAAAGTCTGTCACGAGCCAATATGGCACATCAGGCCGGCATTTATCTCCAGTTTCCTAGGCATGAAACGACTGAGAATACTTCTGTTCCCCCTGGATGAGATGCTAGTCCATCGCAGGTTACTCCCTGTAGCTAATGCCGGTACCCATTTATACTCCTGGGTGGAGAGAGGTGGGGTGAAGTGGCTTGCCCAAGGACACAACACATGACCAGCAGCTGAATTCAAACCCCGACCCTCTAATCATGAGTCAAGTACCTTAACCACTAGGCCACACTCCCCCACAATGCCACATTGTATCCTGCTGCAGTGACCACAGACCCTGTGGCAGTTTGGCCTTCACACTTTGACCTGATGGATCTTGCTACACTAGGCAGGCTTGTCATTTTGACAAGTGTTGCCTGTTGTTGCATTCCGCAGGGGTTTCTAGCCACCAAGCTCTAAGGCATCATAACCCACTAATTCATAATATTTCTGAGTTGCTTTGGAAGTGAATGAGTATTATACTGCATAATTCCATACGTGGAACTCTCATTCTGTCACTTATCTGCTTATGTCAATCTAAAAATTAATGTGGCCTGACGTTGCGAACTTAGCAAGTTCTTGTTCAGAGGCTAAAACAGAAATGACAGAGGTACATACATTAACATGGGGGTGCACACAAACATGCAGGGCTGAAAGAAGAAACACAAAAGGAGGATTAGGTGGGAAAGGTGTGGAAAGATGCAGGGGAGGGTGGATGACAGAACAAAAAAACAAAGGGAGATGGCAAACCACAAGGGGTCTGGTATAAACAGGGGAGGGACCAGAAAGGGGAAGGAACAAAGGTCACAGGGAGTGGGAACAGACAAAAGAGTGTATGAGTGAAGGGGGATGATGCAGGGGGGGGGGGGACCGTATGGAGGTGGAAAGGGATGAAAGATGGGTAAACACAAACAAGGAAGACCAGGTGGATTATCTGTAACAGAAGACAATGGAGGATAGAAAAGGATTAATCATTTCCAAGTTGGATGTTGAGACCATGTGGTTGAATAGTGCGAAGACGATTCATCCACACTTTCTCTCTGCTGAGGCGAACTGAGTCCTTGCGATGGCCAAGAGATTCAGTGCCCTGCAAAATCATATCAGAAATGGAGTGGTTAGGCAGGTTGAAGTGATGACCAACAGGGGTGTCTAGTTTCTTGGTGTTGACCGTTGACCGGTGGGCATAGAAACGCTTCTTGAGCGTATTCTTAGTCTCACCTACTTATGTCAATCCATAAGCATCAAATACTGATCTCAAAGGAAGACTATCGTCGTTTAAAATTGCCTCAAGTCTAGGGGTGTACATTATATGTTGCGTTTCCTGTAGGCTCATCTGCTCTGATGCCATGGCCCGCGGTATGGACGTTGAGAACGCCAAGTACGTCATCTCCTACGACATGCCGCCGTACATTAAGACGTACATCCACCGCGTTGGTAGAACCGCTAGGGCCGGCAAGACTGGCATAGCGTTCTCACTGCTGCAGCAGTACGAGGTAATACCTTCGTCTTTTCATTTACCTTAACCAATGAGAGCCCTGGTCAGGTTCCATTTATGTGAAAGATTCTGTGTGCGAAGTGGGTGTGAGAAAACATAAGGCTGGAGATGTACCTGATTTAACGATGTGTAACATGTCAGAGGGGCCTCGTAGCCGAGCGGTTAGAGCGTGGAGCTACGGAGTGGAAGGTTGGCGGTTCGAATCCCATTCGGACCAAAAACTGGAAAACTCTCTCTGACGACCCAACAGTAAAATAGGTACCTGATTCGTTCAGGGAAGGTAAGACGGCGAGAGGAGAGGACTGGGCCCCGACACTCATATGCCGCGCCCAAGACACAGTGGACCTCTAACATCCCA
Organism: Patiria pectinifera; assembly: GCA_029964075.1. Taxonomy (NCBI): domain Eukaryota; kingdom Metazoa; phylum Echinodermata; class Asteroidea; order Valvatida; family Asterinidae; genus Patiria; species Patiria pectinifera. Next base: position 2,279,810 of record CM057145.1, on the reverse strand, counting down.
CTGCCCCTACGGCCAATAATGGCTATGGGATCTTTACCTTTACCTTTTTAACATGTCGAAATTGCAACGCGTCGTATGATCCATTTCATGAAACTTGCGATGTGTTGAACTTGTTGCAAGTTCCTTGACATCGGCTTACATGTAAAACACGTCGCAAGTAACGACGTGTCTGGTGGTCATTGCATAGTAAGAAGCATTCTTTTCTTAGCCATTCTTATGCCATAAAAGTACGTAAAAGAGACTATAATACCGAGACAATGTGTGTAAAGATGTAAATCAAAAAATTCATTGAATAAGCATGAATTAGCCTGGAATATTGCAGTTGAAATTTCAAAGTAGCTATACAGTCCACTGAAATCTTGTTTTCCTTTGATATTGCATCACACGTCCGCCATTTTGTTTAACGTTTTAAAACTTTTTGAGAGGAGATCCGACGACGCTTTGTTAAAAAACAGACAACTATTTACTGTACGCTGAATAAATACACCAAATAGTCACCGAGTTGTGCTATAAATACACCTACGACGCGTCGCACTTACAGTGTATTTTGTGAAATGAATCGCAGGACGCGTCGCAGCTGCGACGCTTCGTAGGGATGCGATGCTGTGATGCATTTTAAAGTTATGAGTTTCATGAAATAGGGTGCTGATAAGGGCCCAATTTCTCGGCGCTGCTAAGCACAAAAATTAGCTGAGCACAAAAAAGTCTGGCTTATAAAAAGCAGGTTACCAGCCAAAACGCCATGTGATTTTCATGCTAAGCAAACAACAGCTGAATACTTTACCAGCAATGTACATCACATTGAGTTTTGGCTGGTAACCTGCTCTTATAAGCCAGATGCTTTTGTGCTAAGCAAATTTGTGTGCTGAGCAGCGCCGTGAAATTGGCCCAAGATATGTACTCTGCCATCATCTGATGCAGGTGTCCAAGTTGCTAAAGCTGCTGAAGCATGCTGGGAAGACAGGCATCCAGCGATACAGCGTCAATCGACAAGATATGGACCACCTAGAAGAGTCCTATGAGAAAGCACTGCAGCGCCTTCCCGGAGTACTAAGGGTAGGTCATTGTATAGAATACAACTATTGACTGCTTTTGAGTGGTAATATATATGAATATTGACTGAAGCATGCTGGGAAGACAAGCATCCAGTGATGCAGCATCAGTCGACAACATATGGACCACCTTGTTCAGTCCTATGAGAAAGCACTGCAGCACCTGCCTTGAGTACTAAGGGTATGCCATTGTATAGAATACAACTATTGACTGCTTTTGAGTGGTAATATATATGAATATTGACTGAAGCATGCTGGGAAGACAAGCATTCAGTGATGCAGCATCAGTCGACAACATATGGACCACCTTGTTCAGTCCTATGAGAAAGCACTGCAGCACCTGCCTTGAGTACTAAGGGTATGCCATTGTATAGAATACAAATATTGACTGCTTTGGGTGGTAATATACAAATATTGACTGAGGCATGCTTGGCAGACAAGCATCCAGCGGTACAGCATCAGTTGAAAAGATTTGGACCACCTTGTTGGGTCCTATGAGAAAGCACTGCAGCACCTGCCTTGAGTTTTTAGGGCAGGTCATTGTATAGTATACAGATATTGACTGCTTCCTCAGGTGGTATAATATACAACTATTGACTGCTGAAAGTGGTCTAGTGAAACTATAGCCTCCCAAAGGATTAGTATCCATTGAGCATAGCTATCTGATTAAGTAAACAAAAATTCCAATATAAATGTACTTCTATTTCATTTTGGAAAAATTTAAAATTTACCTCCTCTAATAATGAAACATTTGTACGCAACTCTTGTTTTGATTTTTGATTTTACACAGATGGAGAAAGCTCACTCGGTCTGATGACAAACAAGTGAGAACAATGGCCCATAACATCAATTGACATGTGCAAGTTTTAACCGGCGCACTTTACGTGCAACTTTTGACAGGTGTGGCATACTCATAGAGCTATATTAAATTACTAGAGCGTTAACTCGTCATACTGCGCGCGAAGCATTTTGAAGCCGTCCTGGGCGCAGACATTTTGAATTCATGTGCGTGTTTGTAGAACATAATGAGATTAAGATGGATTGAATTCAAAAAGTGTACTCTAAATACAGTGTGCAAGTTGAACATGCGCGAACAACTTAAGCGCGTCATGACGGTTCGAAAAACGTGACGGCAAAAAGCTCGAACCCATGTCACTGTTGCCTCTGAAACACCAGAACATGAGTCCGGTGTTCTTAACCGCATTGCGCTGTTTTCGTAGAGCAAAACGAAACGCTCATTTGCTGATTGTGCAATTCGGTTTTGGGCATATCGTCTTCGATAACGCACGCAGATATGCAAATAGCCGTACAAAAGCTGTACAAAATTGTGAGTGTTCCATCTGATAGGTTTGTGCACAAACATGGATGCGCCCAGCAGGCATCACCTTTGAACATGAGTCAGCGCTCTTGTAATTTAATATAGCTCTATGTGTATACATTTTGTACAGTTGTAGCTCGCATGTGATTTTGAATATTCCAGTATTCGGTCAAACGTATTTTTGAATAATCAAATACTAAATTATTCGAAAATGAACAGCTCTAATGTCACCTCAATACATTGAAGTAAAATCAAGACACTGTTGCGGGTAAAAGATTCCTCAAAATATTTTTTTTTTTAATTCCAAAAAAAAATAAAAATTAAAAATTATCAAAAAATATATTTTGCAAGGCAACGGAACTTATTTCAGGGTTGAATACATAAGAACAGTTACTTTTCAATGTTTTAATTATTAAATTATTCAGTTACTTCTTTTTATTATTATCTCCTCTTTTTTAACCAATCAACAACATTTAGATGGTTTTACATTTCGATCCTTAGCAGGACCTTTGTTGATTTGTGTATTTCAGGCCAATCGAGTCAGTAAGCAGTTTGCAGAAATTGTATTCCTTTTGTTTGTTTTTTTGAATACTGAAAAGATGTATGAAATAGAGTTTATGTTCCAAGCCTTAATGAGACGCACATTTTGTAAAACCATTCTTCAGAAATGTGAACACTTCTAAAAGTCTAATTCAAAATGGTCACTGATGACGTAAATGTGTTATAGAAGATGCAGTTATTAAAGTTATAGTCCATCATTTGTAATTTGTGCATTTTGTTAGTTTGAAGCAACAAAAGTGCTCAAAATCTAAAGAAGGGTACTGAACAACGAACCTGATAAAGTTTCAGCTCAGCTTCAGCTGTATATTCTGAGAAAAACAGCATTCTAGGATCTCAATTTCAAATCAAAAGTTGCTGAATCATGTTTTGAATTGCGCCTGAATTCAGCGTCCGAGACACGCTCTCGCTGAGCCGAATGCAGCTACGCGATGTCGCGCACTGATCTGACAAATGATAGCAACCGGGGGCGCGTGTGCGTCGTGCCAATGCTTGCGCGCGCTTCGCCGAATAACAAAACGAACTACTAATTTAAATTTTCCTACGGTGCGTCTTAAGAAGCACCGTTGGAAAGGCCTTCTTTCGTTGATTACTTCAAAATGACAGCTTGCCAGAAAGAATAACTTCACAGGGAGTTTAGTCCCCTTACTATCTTTCAACCAAGTATGTTTTTCAACAATTACGCCAGCTACTTTTCGGATAGCTGCAAATGATGGACTGTAGCTTTAAAACCAATCTTAATCACATGTTTCAAAGTACATGTACATATTCAAGTTTTAGAAAAGCTCAATACAAAATTAATGAAATGTAGATTAAGAATACACTATCTTTTAACAGTTACATACAGTAATTGCGCAATGATATTCATTTGTCCTTACAGTATATACAAATAATACTCCACAAATGATAATGCAGTTGGAAATAAAAAAAAATTAAAACTACCAATAACTGCAAATGATATGATCGATCTTTCAAAAATATTATATTCAAAGCCCTAACAGTCCAGAATCCTCCACTTTCAATACGATTTTGCATAGCCCCTAGGGAGTTAGGGTTAATACTGATGTTGAAAACGCTGATTTTAAATTCTGACTCAAAAACACAGTCGGAAAAGCCAGTGTCATATGAAATGTTGACTCCTATGATATCTGGTCTCTTTTACCTAATGTGGACTTTAACATGTGCAATACAACCAAATCCGTAGTTCATAGACGATCCAAATTTCACATGACACCGGAATGTACATACATGAAAGTGGGGAGTAATTAAACAATAAAATAAGTACATTTTGTATGTGTCAAGCAACAGCTAAATTGATAGTGGTTAAAGTTACTTTCACAAATTAGATCTTTTTTCTCTTCTTAAAGTTTAAATTTTGTATGTTAAAAATATAGCAAAACAACATTTTTTTTTCATTTCGGCTTCAACAAACCCTCTGACTAAATGGCATAATTAGGGTTGCTTTTGTGTCTCTAAAGCTGCATATAATTCAAATTTGTAAAAAAAATGATCCATTTTGAATTAAACGTGGGCATTTTTTATTCTTTGGCTGTCCCATTTCAAAGTAAATAACTATTGCAACCCTAGAAAAATTAGAGAAATTACAAATCAAATATTTGTTTTTGCTTATTGTTCAGGATTTAACTCAAAAATAACACAGGGGAGATAACTACAGAATATTATTTCGGTTTTAGCAAGGGTTTTTCGTTAAGTCCGTTATACAGGTAATCACCGATGTTACCAGATCGTATGTGCCTTTAAAATCACTGTTGTGGATATTATTTACCTGGTAGCGAACATGAAGAATTAGAGCTTGGCAGTATAGTACGGATCCCTCACCACCAGACTCTGTGAAATATCAGATGGACTGGCACACTCTGCATATAAAAATGTACCACAAACATTAGATTTTTAAAGTATATTGCGGATCCCTCACCACCGGGCTCCGTGAAATATCAAATAGACTGGCACATTCTGCATTGAAAAAAAATATACCACACACACTTTACATGGACAAATATATCTATTTGTCGGGTGCGTGGAAGAACTTCATCAGGGCCTACTAGGGTCAAAAGGTCAACTTTGGATTTTCGGGTAATCTATCGAGCATGGAAGTATCTTTCATTTGTATACATTTGGTCGCAAAGGGCTACGTCATACAGTAAAACGTAAGGAGGTGTTTCAATGTTCCCAGCAAAAGGTGTTAGTGTGTAATTGTAATGTAACAAAATATGTTCCAAGTGCGCTAACGACCCACTTAAATGGGTACGCAAAGCCAAGTTTGTTCCCGGCAAAAGGACTTAGGATTCAACATGCCGCTTAAGCGCACGTTTGATGCAGGGCGAGTTCATGGTTAAGGCAGATGGAGTTCTCGGTAAAAGGTCGTAAGCAGAAAAATTGAAATAACTTTATTATAAAATTATTTTGAAATAACAATTCACAATGTTATTGAAATTATTAACGACTTTCATTAGCCCAAATTTCAGCCTGATGTGATTTTTTTATTTAGAAATGGGAGCCCAAAACTTTCAACTCGATTATCTCCAAAAGTGCTTTTTGCGTGGCTGGGCTGCCTTATGTCCTTTTGTCTTGGCACACGACGAAATATTCTTCTTGTTAAAAGAATCCTACCTGCTAGTCCCAGTGCATGACTGAATTCGTCTCTGATAATCTCCAGGACTTTCTTCACTCCTTCTTGTCCCTATTAAGGCGGTAAATAATAATCCAAGATGTTTGTTTGAATGATTTTCTTATGTACAACACACTATAATTCACGATTATAGCGCCACCAACCCCAAAAATTAGGTTTTGCATCAACATGACTTTATCACGTGATGGACGGTTTACGATCCGCCATTTTGGACGTCTAGCGTGGTATTCGAAGGAGTATGGTACAGTACATGCATGTACTTTACATTATGATTCAATGCATTAATGGTCTACTTTGTATGGAATGTTCTCCCAAAAAAAAGTCATTGGTTAACAAAAAAAATGAACAGAAAATGAAAGATGATGAAATAAGCTTTAATGTGACGTGTGTCTCAAACACCTTTCTTGGAGAGTTGTGGGTATATCCCTGAATTTCGCAGTATGTGGACGTCCAATCCAGTTTGTAAGTGTGTCGTCATTTCAACTAAAACCACGCCCACTACACACGGAGTAGCATTAAAAATCATTGGAATATATTTATGGCCAAGTTTGGGCAAGGACCATTAGTCGACTAGTGGTTGATTTGTGACGTACCTTACGCCTGCGCACTAATAGCAACGTGCGAACGTCTCTAGTCAAACGCTGGTCAAAATGTCATCGCAAAACTTCTGGATCCTGGCTCTCTGCTAGCGTTATGGATGCGCGCGTCTATTGGTTACCAGCGAAGCAACCAACCCCAGTAGGCTGGTTCCAAATAGCCGACTAGCGTAGTCAACCACCGTTGACTAGACAGAGTTCGGGCAAACGTTAGTTAACCATGGTCAACTATAGTCATTGCGCGAACTTGGCCATAGTTGTAGACGGAAGTAGTGAAAAGTGGCGGATTTAGCCAATGAGCGCTAGTAATCAGTGATGCGTGCGCGTGTATGACGCAGTCACTTACGAACCGAATACCACATAACAAGGCAGCGCGCTGTGCCGTCCTGAACTCGCTTCACTATTGGCTAAGAAAGTTGACCTGTATCCAACCTGATTATTCAGTGCGTGAGGAAAATGCATAAATGGGAAAATGTTACGAAGTCTACACGCCCGTGCATAAAGAATTATATTTTGATGGGACTGCCCAGGCTTGGTTATCGAGGATGCGTTGTATATTTTGTACAGGCCTACTTTAATTCGCGTAATAAAGTAACCTTTTCAATTGTACCACAACCTGTGAATAAAAAAGGTCAGAGAAATTACATTATAGGCGAGTCCCCAGAGCACTGGTCGACCGATGAAGACAGCTCTTGCTCCCATGGCCAAAGCCTTCAGGACATCGTTGCCTGTCCGTACGCCACTGTCGAGGTACACCTCCATGTTGGAGCCACGGGCTGCCTCGACCACTTCGGATAACACGTCTATCTGCAAAATGGCCATTATAGTCAAAGCGACATGAAGTCTTCTCAAACAACTTGATCCGCAAAATGTCAACTTCACTGTCGTTGTAAGTCTTTCTTTATATCGGTCCTAACCGATAATGTAATTGAATGATATTGTTGTAACATTTATTACACCATCAGTTAATGTTTGTGACATTATCGCGCAGTGATACAGTATCGGTCAGTTTGCGTGACATTATCGGTTGGTGACACTTTGTCCGTGGGTTACTTCATTTATCAGTTGTTTTTGTAAACATTATGCATAACAAAGGTTGAGTTCCATACTAGGCCTCCACTTACCTGCCGCCAAACACATCAATTTTCACCTCACCTTGTGCTTTCACCCAAGATGAATCCAGGAAGACTCGCAAGTGCGAAAGTTTTTTAGGAAAAATTTGTTTTTAGAGCAAATTTTGGACGCACACGTCGTGCAAAATTATGATGGAGGCAGCCGGTCAACTTGATTGAAGTGTCTGGAAGACAGCAGTACGTTATACGCATGACATCGACAGCCATGACAACACATTAGCCGGCCGATGGTAGTGCAATACGTCATTATGAATATTTAATTTCTCATGAATATTTAGTTTATTTCAATGGTTCTTCAAATACGTCCAAAGATTGATCATTGCAATGCGATCGTGCGCGTGGTCTCGAGGTAATAGTCTTGTTTTTTTAAGCAAGTGTCCGAGGTTCGAATCTCGATGAAGTAAGTGACTGATTTAATACATAGGAATAAAGGAAAGGAGAGGGTGAGAGAAGAGGAGGAAATAAACCATAAAGGATGCAACTTTTTGGCGCTTGAAAAAAGTGGTTGCCCAGTACGGAATTCTTGCCCATACCGTTGCTAAAGAGCCATCTAGGGCGCGCCCGCCGCTATTAGAGACCCACAGTCCGGCCACTCTGTGTTTCCTAGCTTCCCGCGCAATCAGTCCTGCATACAAAAAGTAACACAAAAATAATGATAAAGTCATTAAACCTCTTCACTTCAACATTTTGCAATTTCTTGTTTTGTTTAGTTTCCCTAGAAATTGCACCAACTTTGTCTTGCTTTTGTGCTAATTATTTGCAGTATAGGTGTCCTGGTCACTATTGTTTTCAAATTTGAGCTTGAGTTACATTTTCGGTACCTCTGCAATCTTTTTTTGGAGAACCCCTTATGTTAATCGCAAGACTATAGTAGAACCATTTTTATATGTAGTACTGTTGTTGGTTGGTTAATCATTGTGTGTTTTTGTAGTGTACACCAGGCCACAAACAGAATCAATATACATGTATAAACATAATTGTCTCCCAAAATATACAGTCGACTCTTGTTAGTACAAACTTTGTAAATACATAATTCTGGTTATAACATACATAAAGCCTTAGTCCCGACTGTGCATTTATATGCACAATGAACGGGACTGGTGTTTCTCTTAATACAAAATTTTGATATAACAAACAATTTGGCTAGGTCCGAACGAGTTTGTATTAACGAGACTCGACTGTACACAAGTGTTGTGCTGCAGCCCATCCCAAATCTGGACACAAGTAGACTACAGCTGCGGTAACAACGTCTTGTCAGGAGTAACAGGGGATGAACAAAGAGTGACGAGTGACAAAGTGCCTTGCCCAAGGACACGTGCACCATGTAGAGGCGAACCCACAACCTGCAGAATTACGGAGGCCACGTGGACTGGAATAGTCGGAAATTTTCGTCTGGGAACAAGACTAAATGGTGCTCAGGACACCAAGGAATTTAATAATTATGACAGCAACACCAACCTGACATGACACCCTTCAGTACGATCGGCAGCGTTGTCAGGTTGCTTAACCAGTCAATCTGATCCCACGTTAGCTTAGGGTTAGCGTTCCTTTCAACAGTCGTGAACGTCTGGCTGCGTGCTCCCTCAAAATTTGCGAATCTGTCAATTTGTAGCAACACAGCGCGAGTTGTGTAAAAAAAAGTTGTAAAAAATACACGAAACCCAAATATCTGGACGATTGTTTTAGTGAATTTCTGCATGTAGCACTTTCAAAATCTAGGATATGAAAGCCCAATTCATAAGCTTTCTTTTAGTACAAGAATCATTCAAATCACTCATGTACTTTTCAAGTTACGGAATTGTAAACACAACCACCGTTTTAAAGTTCTGTCCACGGATCACAAGGAAAGGTGTGCGTTCTTTCAGGAAAACGAAAACAATTCACACACATCCCTATGTGATTTGTTTTCGTTTTGCTGAAAAAAAAACACCCACTTACCTTTTTGTGATCCGCGGACAGAACTTTAAAGCGGTGGTTTTGTTTAAAATTCCGGAATTTGAAAATTAAATGAGTGATTTGAATGATTCTTGTACTAAAAGAAGCTTATGAATTGGGCATTTATATCCTATATTTTGAAAGTACAACATGCAGAACTTCACTAAAACAATGGTCCCGATTTGGGTTTCTTTTGTTTTTACTCACCATGTATATTATATTATTCAAACTTGTACAATGTTTTGACAGAAAAATATGCATAGTGAACAGTATGTATAGCCGCTAGGCCTTAGTACAAAAGCTAACTTTTTTACCACTGTTTCCCCCCTGTAAGGAGTCATCTTAATCCAGGATACGTTATGCAGTAGGCTCATTAAATTAAAAACTATTTTGGGTGTTTACACCGCCCACGTATCCACCAGTATTGGTGCTCAAGGGTACGAACCTGCGTTAACAGGAAAGGAGTGCCCATCTCTCTTTCGACGCGATTGGGCCAAACTCAGTCCATGACATGCTGCTGTGGGGGATCGCCACACCTCCCCCACAGCGAGTCTGTTACCTTCCCAGCATTGAAGAATGCCGGTACCCATTTTACACCATGGTTGAGAGGAGTAAATTGAGATAAAACGCCTGAGGGCACGATACACATGGCCACGGTAGGCTCGAACCCACATTGGTTCTCAACAACAACAGAGATCAGTCATTTCTGTTGATTTTGGATATGTAATGAACGACACATTATATCCTTACCTGACGTGGGGCGGAATCAAATCTGCCCCCGCTTTCCTCTTTGAAATCTTCGCATCCAGCGAGACAACGATGGCTTTGAAGCCGTTTTGCTCTGCCTTCCTTACCATCCGGCGCACTGCTTCTTCGTCCGTGTAGGCAGTGAGTTGAGCCCAGAGCAGGCTATTGGGAGACGCCGCTGCGGCCACGTCCTCCATCGGGGTAGACGTATAGGTGCTCAACACCATACCGGTCCCCATGGAGGTGGCAGCTAGATCAAACCATACAGACACCTTTTACCTTGCAGGTATCTCAGACGGTGGCATTGTTATTTTGATCATAGGACTTCGCCACCACATTTTTTCCCATCTGATACCCATGGGCAAGCCCATGTAGATCCCATATGGCCTAACCTAAATGGTTCCATATGGGATACATAAGACTTAGCCCATAATGTTATTTTGGTTCATATTACCCAGTATTTGCTTATTGAAAACAATTATGAGAAAACTTTGCTCATTGGCTTATCTTACTGTAATGTACTGAAACAACTCAAATCACCAAAGAAAAGAAAATTTACGACAGCGAAAAATACAAAATTCTGGCAAATATTGGTGCAGAAATAGCTGTAACATTGAGGTTCCTGCCTGAAATGGCATCACAGTTTTGCTAATGAATATGTAAATGCGCATTAGGATGAAAACCAAAAAGGTATCAAATTGCCCTTGAAAATGGCAAAATGAACATTGAAACAATTGGTTAAATAGGCTACGACACGCTGGTGTACTTTTAAGGACTGCATTAATACAAATTCCATTACATGGGTCGTTTAACATACCTCGTACTGTTGCCAGCTCTCCGTCACTGTGTGCTAAGCGGTGCAATGCAGTCGGTGATATGGCAACAGGGAAGGCAATTTCATGGCCCAGCAAGGTGGTACGGAGGTCCCGAACAGACACATCACGAAGGGGGCCAGGCCTCAGTCGGTATCTACAGAAGCGATCAACAACAAGATATATTGGCCATCAAGCTCGGTCCAAAATTTTGGCCACCGGTACCAAATGAGGGGAATAATCGTCATACCGATTGTCGGCAAGGTATACACCTCCAGAGTTGGAAACTATGTGATAGCATTGCATTGTTGGCAGCTTTTTGGGTGTTATCACCCTTTTTCCCCCAAAATGTCAATCAAAATGCTTGTTACCGCTCAAGGGGCGGTATACCTTGCACCTGCGCACTACATGTATAATCATTTATGCCCTGATTTGATACTGACCAAACCCATGCGCCTCGTCTTATAAACGCGTGCGGCATTCGCGTGAGAGTGACACCTCGCATTAAAATCTTCTGGTGCATGGTCGCCGGATTCCACTTAATATGCGGGCACGTGATCACATAAGGCCCCGTTCAATGGAGAAACCAATGTGCACGCTATACGAAGCAACTATCCGGGCTCCTTCGACCAATAGGAATACCAAAATGCGCATGCACCTCGTCTTTAATAACGTTCACCTCCTATCTAATCCTCATTCAACCCTTGCCAAATCAGCTGGTTCAATGAACTTTGCAGCCAGGGCTACACCCAGGCCGTGTCAACAAACTTTCGACCAGGCCTCCTGCCAAGTCTCATTGAAACCATCAACAAAGACCTGTAACTTGACACAGTCATCTCCCTTCATAACTGCATACCACAGCCGCCAGTCAATTATCTTTCCAGCGCACTGTCTGGCAACTGTCTGTAAACTGTCTGGCACGTGGCTTTTTGTTGTATTGCTATGAGTAGGGTCTTGCGTAGTGCGGGAAAGTACCTGCTGCCCAGAGGGCAGCAGTTGACGAGTTGTTGTAAAGTTCTTTTTGTAAACACTGCGCAGGGTTTTGAACGCGTCAGTGCAGCATTCGCGTGAGCGTGACACCAACGCATTAAAATGTTCTGGTCGCCGGATTCCACTTATGCGGAGCGTGAACCCATTAGGCTCCGGTCAATGGAGTTGCGCACATTTACCAAGCAAGTACCCTCGACGGAGTATCTGAACTTTAGCTCGCAAAATGCTTTCGCCATGGAAGGGGCATCCATGGATGTGATAACCTGCCCGGGTTGGTCTATAGCTTTCAATGCACGTGGTGAACTCATGGCCTTGTGGACACCAACAATATTTTGTTCCCTATTATACACACGTTTCCATAAGGCAGTAAATTACAAAACCACACAAGTGTGTATTTGCCTGCAACCGGGGACCCCTCTTTTGCTTGTTAACTTTTTAGGAGGACTTCCAATATGTTTTGTACACGATCGCCAAATTGGGGACCTTCAGAAATTTGGGACCTATTATTGTCCTCTATAAATATTGTTCAACGTTCCCTTTCGCCGTGTGTGTGTGTGTAGCCGCTGTGGCAGGTGGTATACACAAACACAGCCTTGTAATCAAGGCTACAGCATGGCAGACTGTTTTGAATTAATGGTGCTATTTTAGTCATCCGTGACTGATATGGCTGAGTGCGATGTACGAATCAATACAAATCGCGGAAAGCAAATATATGGAAAATGCATGCTCACAAGTGAATCATACATTGTGGGATAACCTTTAGTTTTTACATCCTGTAACGGGTACACATGTTCGTATGCATTGATCGAGTAGTGCGGTAAAATAGGAAGTGATTAATATAACACCGTCGTGTCCACAATGGATGCTTAAGTGACACACAGCATGTAGGCCCTGTAATTTGGATTGCATGAATGCGGACTCCTACGAAATGCGGACTCGACTAACTGGTTGTATTTCATTACACATCACATCGAGGGTCAGAGTCCAATAAGGTAAAGATACCAGATTTCATAGGAGTCAAATTTCATATGACACCGGTAATAACAACGTGCATATGCACATGCATGTAAATACGTGTGTGTCATGAGAGGCTGTAATTTTCTTTCTGTAAGGCCTACCTTTGGAACGCGTGTTCATTATCTCTCAGTGTCTGCTCGGGATAGGCGCCGCTCCTGTAGTATTCATAGACTGTTGCCGGCAAAGATCGCCGTGCGAATGGTTCAAAATCTTTCAAACGGACTGGCTTAGGAAGATCCATTTCCTAGTAGCTTGTACAACGGGAGCTTATGCACTAGTGAAATACAGACTAGTCGAGGTGGGCCAATGCACCTACATTGTGTCTGAAAGGTCATGGTTCGCTAAGCGCGAAGTTCACTCGTACTTGGCCTCAATAAACTCGACCCTAGTTGTATGCTTCCTAGCTGTGTCGATATGACATGTACGGCTCAATTTTTGGTGTTCATGTTTTCTATTTGTTTTACATATAAATATAGCGTTCTTATAAGGTTGCGGAAACACTATTCACCGCTCTATAACAAATTAGCTCAATTAGTCGTCTATATTGACACTCATTTAAATGGGCCATGTTTTGTCGACCGTAAACGTACTAGTCTGGTTCCCAGACCAACAGATTCTGATTATTCCTGATGAATCTTTGTCATAAGGCAGCCTCCGTGGCTAAAAATAAACATAACGACATTGATGACCCTTTTTCAAAGCTCGGCTTCGTTTCCAATCACTTTTAGCTTTAAATGTTGCGCCACCAAGAGTTTGCCATGGAGAGTCAGTTTTCAAAATTTACGGTCGACAAAACAAGGCCGATTTAAATGAGTGTCATTAAACAACTTGAGCTAATTGGTTATGAATTTGGGTAAAGCGTTCTGCCGACTTACTAAAACACCATATTTACACAAAGAAAAGAAAAAGGCAAATTTAGAATCGAATTATACGCTTACAAAACTACTGACCCCCCCCCCAAATAACAATTTCAAATGTCCCGCGCTGCGAATTTGTGGACCATCTCCCAAAATGCACTAGGAAAATGAACGCTCCGTGTCAAACTCTTGGTGGCGCACTGCAGTGTGAAAGGCCCGAATTGGGATACGAAACGCCTTTTAAGAAAGCAGGTTTCAGGGAAAAACTTGTTTTTAAAAGATGTTATATGTAACTGCATGATTTATCAAATAATTTGTTTTTGGTTGCTTTGCGCAATAATAAGTTTACAGAATTACAAAAAGAAATCAGCTTTTAACCTATCAGCAGCGTGGTGGCGCCCTTGCACACGGACAGCTACTTTCTGTTCCACTTTTTCTGTGGAGCGTCCGATTTTTCCTTTATATGATACGGAAGCTTGAATTGCCTTCCGCGTTACCACGTTACCGCGATAATTTATCGCAGAAATCCAGAAATCAGAGATAAATCCTTCCGCGATACCGCGTTACTGCGATAATTTATCACAGAAATCCAGAAATCAGAGATAATTCCTTCCGCGATACCGCGTTACTGCGATAATTTATCACAGAAATCCAGAAATCAGAGATAATTCCTTCCGCGATACCGCGTTACTGCGATAAATTATCACAGAAATCCAGAAATCAGAGATAATTCCTTCCGCGATACCGCGTTACTGTGATAATTTATCACAGAAATCCAGAAATCAGAGATACCTATTCCGTGATACCGCGTTACTGTGATAATTTAAATCTCAGAAATCCAGAAATCAGAGATACCTATTCCGCGATACTGCGTTACTGCGATAATTTATCACAGAAATCCAGAAATCAGAGATACCTATTCCTCGATACCGCGTTACTGCGATAATTTATCACGTATACGGAGCTTTAAATTCATATGTGTCTCCAACCTCGTCCCCAGTGCTTACTTTATTTCCAACCGTGTTTCCAATAGTAAGAGAGCAGGTAGTGGTGGGCGCCCTGCTCGAAACCCTGGGGACGAGGTTGATGTGTCTCCTCTCTACAATCGGGGAGTGCGCGGTGTCACGTGATAAATTATCACGGTAACGCGGTATCGAGGAAAAGGAATCTCTGATTTCTGGATTTCTGAGATAAATTATCGCAGTAACGCAGTATCGCGGAAGGAATTATCTCTGATTTCTGGATTTCTGTGATAAATTATCGCAGTAACGCGGTATCGCGGAAGGAATTATCTCTGATTTCCGGATTTCTGTGATAAATTATCGCAGTAACGCGGTATCGCGGAAGGAATTATCTCTGATTTCCGGATTTCTGTGATAAATTATCGCAGTAACGCAGTATCGCGGAATAGGTATCTCTGATTTCTGGATTTCTGTGATAAATTATCGCAGTAACGCAGTATCGCGGAAGGAATTATCTCTGATTTCTGGATTTCTGTGATAAATTATCGCAGTAACGCAGTATCGCGGAATAGGTATCTCTGATTTCTGGATTTCTGAGATAAATTATCGCAGTAACGCGGTATCGCGGAAGGAATTATCTCTGGTTTCTGGATTTCTGTGATAAATTATCGCAGTAACGCAGTATCGCGGAATAGGTATCTCTGATTTCTGGATTTCTGAGATAAATTATCGCAGTAACGCGGTATCGCGGAAGGAATTATCTCTGATTTCTGGATTTCTGTGATAAATTATCGCAGTAACGCGGTATCGCGGAATAGGTATCTCTGATTTCTGGATTTCTGAGATAAATTATCGCAGCAACGCGGTATCGCGGAAGGAATTATCTCTGATTTCTGGATTTCTGTGATAAATTATCGCAGTAACGCGGTATCGCGGAAGGATTTATCTCTGATTTCTGGATTTCTGCGATAAATTATCGCTGTAACGCGGTAACGCGGAAGGCAATTCAAGCTTCCGTAATATGACTCCACGTAAACACAGCACGTACAAACACGCAAGGGTGTTGCGTTACACCTATGAGGTTTTTTTTAACCAATGATGTTAGCAGCTCAGCTCACTGGACTAAAGCTCCGCCCAGTCACGCACGCATACACATTAAGTGCACGTGCACCATGTGAGGAAAGTCGCGCCATTACTTCGTTTTAATACAGTTAGGTGAGACGTTCTGTTTCGGTCTGAAACAAACAATAACATACGCTACAGTGTATGTGATAGAGCAGACAGAGGACAGTACGGGAATAGCGTTTTTGCCACAGTCGGTTTGTTATTCATTTTCGCAACACTTGATATAAGTCTGCGTTTAAAATGGAGGACTTGGACGGAATCATCGATGCCCTACCAATCAACCTTGACTTCAAACTTCGAGAGAGACAGAAAGATGTTATACAACTCCTACTGAAAAAGAAGGACGTTGTTGCCATATTGCCACAGATGAAAAACGAGGAACAAGCTGGTATTCTAACCTTTCACTAAAACCCTCCTTCTTTTAAAAAAGTCACAGGCAGTCAAACAGATCAATCACCTTTCGTTGTCATGTATTTTACACAGGCTAGTCACCAACACAGCTCTATGGGTATACAGTTGTAGCTCGCATGTGATTTTGAATATTCCAGTATTCGGTCAAACGTATTTTTGAATAATCAAATACTAAATTATTCGAAAATGAACAGCTCTAATGCCACCTCAATACATTGAAGTAAAAAACAAGACACTGTTGTGGGTAAAAGATTCCTCAAAATATATTTCTTTTTTTTATTCAAAAAAAAAAAAAAAAATTAAAAATTATCAAAACATATATTTTGCAAGGCAACGGAACTTATTTCAGGGTTGAATACATAAGAACAGTTACTATGTTTTAATTATTAAATTATTCAGTTACTTCTTTTTATTATTATCTTCTTTTTTTTTAACCAATCAACAACATTTAGATGGTTTTACATTTCGATCCTTAGCAGGACCTTTGTTGATTTGTGTATTTCAGGCCGATCGAGTCAGTAAGCAGTTTGCAGAAATTGTATTCCTTTTCGGTTTTTTTTTTTGAATACTGAAAAGATGAATGAAATAGAGTTTATGTTCCAAGCCTTAATGAGATGCACATTTGTAAAATCATTCTTCAGAAATGTGAACAATTCTAAAAGTCTAATTCAAAATTGTCACTGATGACGTAAATGTGTTATAGAAGATGCAGTTATTAAAGTTATAGTCCATCATTCGTAATTTGTGCATTTTGTTCGTTTGAAGCAACACAAGTGCTCAAAATCTAAAGAAGGGTACTGAACAACGAACCTGATGAAGTTTCAGCTCAGCTTCAGCTGTATATTCTGAGAAAAACAGCATTCTAAGATCTCAATTTCAAATCAAAAGTTGCTGAATCATGTTTTGAATTGCGCCTGAATTCAGCGTCCGAGACACGTTCTCGCTGAGCCGAATGCAGCTACGCGATGTCGCGCACTGATCCGACGAATGATAGCAACCGGGGGTGCGTGTGCGTCGTGCCAATGCTTGCGCGCGCTTCGCCGAATAACAAAACGAACTACTAATTTAAATTTTCCTACGGTGCGTCTTAAGAAGCACCGTTGGAAAGGCCTTCTTTCGTTGATTACTTCAAAATGACAGCTTGCCAGAAAGAATAATTTCACAGTGAGTTTAGTCCCCTTACTATCTTTCAACCAAGTATGTTTTCAACAATTACGCCAGCTACATTTCGGATACCTGCAAATGATGGACTATAGCTTTAAAACCAATCTTAATCACATGTTTCAAAGTACATGTACATATTCAAGTTTTAGAAAAGCTCAATACAAAATTAATGAAATGTAGATTAAGAATACACTATCTTTTAACAGTTACATACAGTAATTGCGCAATGATATTTTTTTGTCCTTACAGTATATACAAATAATACTCCACGAATGATAATGCAGTTGGAAATAAAAAAAAAAAACTGCCAATAACTGCAAATGATATGATCGATCTTTCAAAAATGTTATATTCTTAATACTGATGTTGAAAACGCTGATTTTAAATACTGACTCAAAAACACAGTCGGAAAAGCCAGTGTCATATGAAATGTTGACTCCTATGATATCTGGTCTCTTTTACCTAATGTGGACTTTAACATGCGCATTACAACCAAATCCGTACTTCATAGACAATCCAAATTTCACATGGCACCGGAATGTACATACATGGAAGTGGGGAGTAATTAAACAATAAAATAAGTACATTTTGTATGTGTCAAGCAACAGCTAAATTGATTGTGGCTAAAGTTACTTTCACTAATTAGATCTTTTGTTCTCTTATTAAAGCTTAAATTTTGTATGTTAAAAATATAGCAAAACAACATTATTTTTTTATTTTGGCTTCTACAAACCCTCTGACAAAATGGCATAATTAGGGTTGCTTTTGTGTCTGTAAAGCTGCATATAATTCAAATTTGTAAAAAAAAATGATCCATTTTGAATTAAACGTGGGCATTTTTTTTCTTTGGCTGTCCCATTTCAAAGTAAATAACTATTGCAACCCTAGAAAAATAAGAGAAATTACAAATCAAATATTTGTTTTTGCTTATTGTTCAGGATTTAACTCAAAAATAACACAGGGGAGATAACTACAGAATATTATTTCGGTTTTAGCAAGGGTTTCTCGTTAAGTCCGTTATACAGGTAATCACTGATGTTACCAGATCATTTGTGCCTTTAAAATTCCTGTTGTGGATATTATTTACCTGGTAGCGAACATGAAGAATTAGAGCTTGGCAGTATAGTACGGATCCCTCACCACCAGACTCTGTGAGATATCAGATGGACTGGCACACTCTGCATATAACAATATACCACAAACATTAGATTTTTAAAGTATATTGCGGATCACTCACCACCGGGCTCCGTGAAATATCAAATAGACTGGCACATTATGCATTGAAAAAAAAACACTATACCACAAACGCTTCAACAACAGTGAGATATTCCATGTGCCCTATACATGGACAAATATATCAATTAGTCGGATGCGTGGAAGAAGTCGTCAGCGCCAAAAATTGGTTAAAAGGTCAACTTCGGATATTTCGGGTAATTTATAGAGCATGGAAATACCTTTCATTTGATATACGCTTGGTCGCAAAGGGCTACGTCAAGCCCGGTTCATACTCGGCGCGAAAGCGAACGCGAATTTGTGACGTCATGGAAAGTATTCGCGCTGTGAATTCGTAAAGCCCGGTTCATAGTCACGCGAAAGCGAAGCGAAATTCGTGACGTCAACACCACATTCGAAGCGCGTCCACCATTGTTGATGATATGAATTTTGCTTCGCACATGCTTTGGCATGAAGTATGAACCGGGCTTAAAAGTTTAACATATTTCAACTCGGACGAATTTCGCAGCGAATGTTTCACGACGTCAAATTCGCTTCGCATTCGCAAGAAGTATGAACCGGGCTTCATACTGTAAACAAAAGACGTAAGGAGGTTTTTCATTATTTGTCCCCGGCAAAAGGTCGTTAGCCAAGTGCGCTAACGACCCACTTAAATGGGTACGCAAAGCTAAGTTTGTTCGCGGCAAAAAGACGTTAGGATTCAGCATGCCGCTTAAGCGCGCGTTTAATGCAGGGCGAGTTCATGGTTAAGGCAGATGGAGTTCTCGGTAAAAGGTCGTAAGCAGAAAAATTGAAATAACTTTATTATAAAATTATTTTGAAATAACAATTCACAATGTTATTGAAATTATTAACGACTTTCATTAGCCCAAATTTCAGCCTGATGTGATTTTTTATTTAGAAATGGGAGCCCAAAACTTTCAACTCGATTATCTCCAAAAGTGCTTTTTGCGTGGCTGGGCTGACTTATGTCCTTTTCCTTGGCACACGACGAAATATTCTTCTTGTTAAAAGAATCCTACCTGCTAGTCCCAGTGCATGACTGAATTCGTCTCTGATAATCTCCAGGACTTTCTTCACTCCTTCTTGTCCCTATTAAGGCGAGAAATAATAATCCAAGATGTTTGTGTGAATCATTTTCTTATACAACACATTGTAATTCACGATTATAGCACCACCAACAAACAAATGAGGTTTTGCATCAACGCGACCTTATCACGTGATGGACGGTTTACGATCCGCCATTTTGGACGTCTAGCGTGGTATTTGAAGGATATGGTACAGTACATGCATGTACATTACATCATGATTCATTGCATTGATGATCTACTTTGTATGGAATGTTCTCCAAAACAAGTCATTGGTTAACAAAAAAAATGAACAGAAAATGAAAGATGATGAAATAAGCTGTAATGTGACGTGTGTCTCAAACACCTTTCTTGGAGAGTTGTGGGTATATCCCTGAATTTCGCAGTATGTGGACGTCCAATCCAGTTCGTAAGTGTGACGTCATTTCAACTAAAACCACGCCCACTACACACGGAGTAGCATTAAAAGTCATTGGAATATATTTATGGCTAAGTTTGGGCAAGGACCATTAGTCGACTAGTGGTTGATTTGTGACGTACCTTACGCCTGCGCACTAATAGCAACGTGCGAACGTCTCTAGTCAAACGCTGGTCAAAATGTCATCGCAAAACTTCTGGATCCTGGCTCTCTGCTAGCGTTATGGATGCGCGCGGCTATTGGTTACCAGCGAAGCAACCAACCCCAGTAGGCTGGTTCCAAATAGCCGACTAGCGTAGTCAACCACCGTTGACTAGACAGAGTTCGGGCAAACGTTAGTTAACCATTGGTCAACTATAGTCATTGCGCGAACTTGGCCATAGCTGTAGCCGGAAGTAGTGAAAAGTGGCGTGTTTAGCCAATGAGCGCTAGTAATCAGTGGTGCGTGCGCGCGTATGACGCAGTCACTTACGAACCGGATACCACATAACAAGGCAGCGCGCTGTGCCGTCCTGAACGCGCTTTACTATTGGCTAAGAAAGTTGACCTGTATCCAACCTGATTATTCAGTTCGTAAGGAAAATGCATAAATAGGAAAAAGTCTACACGCCCGTGCATAGAGAATTATATTTTGATGAGACAGCCCAGGCCTGGTTATCGAGGATGCGTTGTATTTGTACAGGCCTACTTTAATTCGCGTAATAAAGTAATGTTGTCAGTTGTACCACAACTTGTGAATCAAAAAGTCCGAGAAATTACATTATAGGCGAGTCCCCAGAGCACTGGTCGACCGATGAAGACAGCTCTTGCTCCCATGGCCAAAGCCTTCAGGACATCGTTGCCTGTCCGTACGCCACTGTCGAGGTACACCTCCATGTTGGAACCACGGGCTGCCTCGACCACTTCGGATAACACGTCTATCTGCAAAATGGCCATATAGTCAAAGCGACATGAAGTCTTCTCAAACAACTTGATCCGCAAAATGTCAACTTCACTGTCGTTTTAAGTCTTTCTTTATATCGGTCCTAACCGATAATGTAATTGAATGATATTGTTGTAACATCTATTACACCATCAGTTAATTTGTGACATTATCGCGCAGTGATACAGTATCGGTCAGTTTGCGTGACATTATCGGTTGGTGATACTTTGTCCGTGGGTTACTACATTTATCAGTTGTTTTTGTAAACATTATGCATAACAAAAGTTGAGTTCCATACTAGGCCTCCACTTACCTGCCGCCAAACACATCAATTTTCACCTCACCTTGTGCTTTCACCCAAGATGAATCCAGGAAGACTCGCAAGTGCGAAAGTTTTTTAGGAAAAATTTGTTTTTAGAGCAAATTTTGGACGCACACGTCGTGCAGAATTATGATGGAGGCAGCCGGTCAAATTGATTGAAGTGTCTGGAAGGGAGCAGTACGTTATACGCATGACATCGACAGCCAGGACAACACATTGGCCGGCCGATGGTAGTGCAATACGTCATTATGAATATTTAATTTCTCATGAATATTTAGTTTATTTCAATGGTTCTTCAAATACGTCCAAAGATTGATCATTGCAATGCGATCGTGCGCGTGGTCTTGAGGTAATAGTCTTGTTTTTCAAGCAAGTGTCCGAGGTTTGAATCTCGTTGAAGTAAGTGACTGATTAATACATATAGGAATAAAGGAAAGGTGAGAGTAGAGGAGGAAATAAACCATAAAGGATGCAACTTTTTGGCGCTTGAAAAAAAAAGTGGTGGCCCAGTACGGAATTCTTGCCCATACCGTTGCTAAAGAGCCATCTAGGGCGCGCCCGCCGCTATTAGAGACCCACAGTCCGGCCACTCTGTGTTTCCTAGCTTCCCGCGCAATCAGTCCTGCATACAAATAGTAACACACAAATAATGATAAAGTCATTAAACCTCTTCACTTCAACATTTTACAATTTCCTTGTATGTTTAGTTTTGAGCTTGTGCTACATTTTCGGTACCTCTGCAATCTTTTTTTGGAGAACCCCTTATGTTAATCGCAAGATTTTAGTAGAACCATTTCTATATGTAGTACTGTTGTTGGTTGGTTAATCATTGTGTGTTTTTGTAGTGTACACCAAGCCACAAACAGAGTCAATACATAAACATATTGTCCCCCAAAATATACACAAGTGTTGTGCTGCAGTCCATCACATATCTGCCTACAAGTAGACCATAGCTGCGCTAACAACGTCTAGTCAGAAGTAACAGGGGATGAACAAAGAGTGGCAATGATGACAAAGTGCCTTGCCCAAGGACACACACCCACAATAATAGTCGAACTCACAACCTGCAGAATTACCGAGGCCTTGGGTCTGGAATAGTCAGAAATTTCGTCTGGGAACAAGACTAAATGGTGCTCAAGATACCAATGAATTTCATAATTATGACAGCAACACCAACCTGACATGACACCCTTCAGTACGATCGGCAGCGTTGTCAGGTTGCTTAACCAGTCAATCTGATCCCACGTTAGCTTAGGGTTAGCGTTCCTTTCAACAGTCGTGAACGTCTGGCTGCGTGCTCCCTCAAAATTTGCGAATCTGTCAATTTGCAGCAATACGGCGCGATTAAAAAATAAAAGAAACCCAAATATCAGCACGATTGTTTTAGTGTAGTTCTGCATGTAGCACTTTCAAAATCTAGGATTTGAAAGCCCAATTCATCAGCTTTCTTTTAGTACAAGAATCATTCAAATCACTCATGTACTTTTCAAGTTACGGAATTGTAAACACAACCACCGTTTTAAAGTTCCGTCCACAGATCACAATTTCTTTCAGCAAAACGAAAACAATTCACACACATCCCTATGTGATTTGTTTTCGTTTTGCTGAAAAAAAAAACCAAAAAAAAACACCACTTACCTTTTTTGTAGCGATTGGGCCAGACTCAGTCCATGACATGCTGCTGTGGGGGATCGCCACACCTCCTCCACAGCGTGTCTGTTACCTTCCCAGCATTCAATAATGCCGGTACCCATTTTACACCATGGTTGGGAGGAGTAAATTGAGGTAAAACGCCTGAGGGCAAAATACAATACACATGGCCACGGTGGGCTCGAACCCACATTGGTTCTCAACCAACAACAACTCAGTCATTTCTGTTGATTTTGGATATGTAATGAATGACACATTATATCCTTACCTGACGTGGGGCGGAATCAAATCTGCCCCCGCTTTCCTCTTTGAAATCTTCGCATCCAGCGAGACAACGATGGCTTTGAAGCCGTTCTGCTCTGCCTTCCTTACCATCCGGCGCACAGCTTCTTCGTCCGTGTAGGCAGTGAGTTGAGCCCAGAGCAGGCTATTGGGAGACGCCGCTGCGGCCACGTCCTCCATCGGGGTAGACGTATAGGTGCTCAATACCATACCGGTGCCCATGGAGGTGGCAGCTAGATCGAACCATACAGACACCTTATACCTTGCAGGTATCTCAGACTGTGGCATTGTTATTTTAATCATAGGACTTCGCCACCACGTTTTCCCCCATCTGATACCCATGGGCAAGCCATATGTAGATCCCATATGGCCTAACTTATGGCTCCATATGGGATACATAGGACTTAAGCCCATAATGTTTTTTTTGTTCATATTGTGAACCCAGTATTTGCTCATTGAAAACAATTATGAGAAAACTTTGCTCATTGGCTAATCTTACTGTCATGTACTGAAACAACTTAAGTCACCAAAAAAAAAAAAAATTTACGACAGCGAAAAATACAAAATTCTGGCAAATATTGGTGCAGAAATAGCTGTAACATTGAGGTTCCTGCCTGAAATGGCATCACACTTTTGCTGATGAATATTAAAATGCGCATTAGCATGAAAACCAAAAAGGTACAAATTGCCCTTGGAAATGGCAAAATGAACAGTGAAACAAGGGTTAAATAGGCTACGACACGCTGGTGTACTTTTAAGGACTGCATTAATACAAATTCCATTACATGGGCTGTTTAACATACCTCGTACTGTTGCCAGCTCTCCGTCACTGTGTGCTAAGCGGTGCAACGCAGTCGGTGATATGGCAACAGGGAAGGCAATCTCATGGCCCAGCAGGGTGGTACGGAGGTCCCGCACGGACACATCACGAAGGGGGCCAGGCCTCAGTCGGTATCTACAGAAGCGATCAACAACAAGATATATTGGCCATCAGCCTCGGTCCAAAATTTTGGCCACCGGTACCGAATGAGGGGAATAATCGTCATACCGATTGTCGGCAAGGTATACACCTCCAGAGTTGGAAACTATGTGATAGCATTGCATTGGTGGCAGCTTTTTGGGTGTTATCACCCTTTTCCCCCAAAAATGTCAATCAAAATGCTTGTTACCGCTCAAGGGGCGGTATACCTTGGGGCGGTATGCCCTGATTTGATACTGACCAAACCCGTGCGCCTCGTCTTTAAGAACGCGTGCGGCATTCGCGTGAGCGTGACACCTCGCATTAAAATCTTCTGGTGCATGGTCGCCAGATTCCACTTAATATGCGGGCACGTGATCACATAAGGCCCCGTTCAATGGAGAAACCAATGTGCACGCTATACGAAGCAACTCCGGGCTCCTTCGACCAATAGGAATACCAAAATGCGCATGTGCCTCGTCTTTAAGAACGCGTCAGTGCAGCATTCGCGTGAGCGTGACACCACCGCATTAAAATCTTCTGGTCGCCGGATTCCACTAAATGCGGAACGTGAACCCATTAGGCTCCGGTCAATGGAGTTGCGCACATTTACCAAGCAAGTACCCTCGACGGAGTATCTGAACTTTAGCTCGCAAAATGCTTTCGCCATGAAAGGGGTATCCATGGATGTGATAACCTGCCCGGATTGGACTATAGCTTTCAATGCACGTGGTGAATTCATGGCCTTTTGGACACCAACAATATTTTGTTTCCTATTATACACACGTTTCCATAAGGCAGTAAATTACAAACCACACAAGTGTGTATTTGCCTGCAATCGGGGACCCCTCTTTTGCTTTTTAACTTTTTAGGAAGACTTCCAATATGTTCTGTACACGATCGCCAAATTGGGGACCTTCAGGAATTGGGGACCTATTATTGTCCTCTATTGTTCAACGTTCCCTTTTGCCGTGTGTGCGTGTGTGTGTAGCCGCTTTGACAAGTGGTATACACAAACACAGCCTTGTAATCAAGGCTACAGCATGGCAGACTGTTTTGAATTAATGGTGCTATTATAGTCATCCGTGACTGATATGGCTGAGTGCGATGTACAAATCAATACAAATCGCGGAAAGCAAATATATGGAAAATGCATGCTCACAAGTGAATCTTACATTCTGGGATAACCTTTAGTTTTTACATCTTGTAACGGGTAGGCCTACACATGTTCATATGCATTGATCGAGTAGTGCGGTAAAATAGGAAGTGATTATACACCGTCGTGTCCACAATGGATGCTTGACACATGCATACAGCATATAGGCCCTATAATTTGGATTGCATGAATGCGGACTCCTACGAAATGACGACTCGACTAACTGGTTGTATTTCATTACACATTAAATCGAGGGTCAGAGTCCAATAAGGTAAAGATACCAGATTTCATAGGAGTCAAATTTCATATGACACCGGTAATAACAACGTGCATATGCACATGCATGTAAATACGTGTGTGTCATGAGGCTGTATATAATTTTCTTTCTGTAAGGCCTACCTTTGGAACGCGTGTTCATTATCCCTTAGTGTTTGCTCGGGATAGGCGCCGCTCCTGTAGTATTCATAGACTGTTGCCGGCAAAGATCGCCGTGCGAATGGTTCAAAATCTTTCAAACGAACTGGCTTTGGAAGATCCATTTCCTACCCGGAGCTTATGCACTAGTGAAATACAGACTAGCCGAGGTGGGCCAATGCACCTACACTGTGTCTGAAAGGTCATGGTTCACTAAGCGCGAAGTTCACTCGTACTTGGCCTCAATAAACTCGACCCTAGTATATGTTTCCTAGCTGTGTCGATATGACATGTACGGCTTAATGTTTGGTGTTCATGTTAATGTATTTGTTTTACATATAAATATAGCGTTTTTATAAGGTTGCGGAAACACTCTTCACCGATCTATAACAAATTAGCTGAGTAGTCGTCTATTGACACTCATTTAAATGGGCCATATTGTCGACCGTAAATTACGTACTAGTCTGGTTCTCAGACCAAAAGATTGTGACTATTCCTGATGACTCTTTTTCAGACAGCCTCCGTGGCTAAAAATAAACATGACGACATTGATGGCCCTTTTTCCATTTTCGCTTTATCACTTTTAGCTTTTAATGTTCGATCTGATCATTTTTTAAAGTAAATCACTTGCTTCGTAATATCATACAGTTATGATAATTATACAGTTTGATGTTTCTGTAAGATAACATATTGACTAATGTTGATCTGGAATCTTCAAAATTAGGCACCCATTTAGCACTGTTAGCAGGCGGAGCGGCCGAATGAAGACCGAGTTTTGGAAAATCTCAGTAACGGTCGTCAAATTCAAATTGTACATGACGCAGCAAAAAGTTCGCCCATACGATCCAAGTATTTGATGCACAAAATCGTCGTTGACTTAAAGTTTTCTAAATGAAAGCAATGAGTATTAATTATCAACTCATTAAAAAAAAAATTAATAAGAAATTAGCAGACGGTTAATTAAACCTATATATATTCGTAAATACTCGGGCGCTATCCGATTGTCGACGAAACGAATTCGGCAAACTTCGGACATTTTCGGAAAATGGAGGAATTCCTCCCGTTTTAGTCACGTGACATAAGTTGTAATACAATGTATTACCAGAGGGTACCGGTGTTACATGAAAATCCGACTCCTATGAAAATCGGACCGGTCCCTTTTCCCTATTATTGGTTAATTCTTCTCATGTGACCGGTCAATCTCATAATTATCATATTTACGCATGCGTGGTATTACCAATGAGTCTGAATTTCATAGAAACCTAAACTCACGCTACACCGGATCTAAGATTCATCGGGAATAGTCAGAATCTTTTGGTCTGGGAACCAGACTAACCGTAAACGTGAAAAAAATGGACTCTACATATGGCAAACTCTTGGTGGCGCACTGCATTGTCAGTTGCCCAAATTAAGTTTCAATATTGACTCTCAAAAGTGCAAGGAACCTGGTTCAATTCTGGGTCACTGACCAGAAACTTTGAGAGTTGTATGCATGGTCCAGGTTTTCAGTCCCTGCATGAATGCGTTGTTTTTTTCACAGGATATTCTTCGGGAATGTTATGTCACCTCCAAATTTTTAAGCTGTCATTTCTTTCGCCTTGCGAGCTTCAGTTCCCAGCCTGGGTTCTTATTTTGAGGAATCTTTGGTTTGAAGTTCATTTACCATTTACCAAAATAATTCCCAAGTTGTTATTTACAGGGACCTCAGCGAGTGACGGCGATGGTGCAAATGTAAGCTTATAAGTGAAGAGTCTAACAAACCGAACTTTCTTTCTGAGAAGGAAGAGGAGGTGGCAGTTGGCGGGGGGGGGGGGGGGGGACATGTATCCCCCCGCCCCCCATACGCACAGATTGCAGGTTTGCCATTATTTTCTCGAAGATGGCTGAAAGCACTCTTCTTTGGTTAATCCCAAAACTTGAATTTAAAGGGAAATTACATCCTGGAATGTGCTTAATTCGGGCCATTCACAATGCAGTGCACCACCAAGAGTTTGCAATGGAGAGTGAGTTTTCAAAATCTACGGTCGACAAAACAAGGCCGATTTAAATGAGTGTCATTAAACAACTTTAGCTAATTGGTTATGAATTTGGGTATAGCGTTCTGCCGACCGTTACTAAATATACCATCTTGATACAAGGAAAAGAAAAAGAGAAAATAATGGCGAACCTGCAATCTGTGTGTATGGGGGCGGGGGATACATTCGAGCAAATTTATACTCGAATCATACGCTTACGAAACTAACAATTTCAAATGTCCCGCGCTGCGAATTTGTCGACCATCTCCCACAATGCACTAGGAAAAATTTTGGTGGCGCACTGCAGTGTGAAATGCCCGAAAACGCCTTTTAAGAAAGCAGGCTTCAGGGAAAAACTTGTTTTTAAAAAGATGTTACATGTATATGTAATTGCATGATTTATCAAATAATTTGTTTTTGGTTGCTTTGCGCAATAATAAGTTTACAGAATGACAAAAAGAAATCAGCTTTTAACCTACCAGCAGCGTGGTGGCGCCCTTGCACATGGACAGCTACTTCCTGTTCCACTTTTTCTGTGGAGCGTCCTATTTTTCCTTTATATGACTCCACGAAAACACAGCATGTACAAACACGCATGGGTGCTGCGCTACACTCATGAGGCTTTTTTTAACCAATGATGTTAGCAGCTCAGCTCACTGGACTAAAGCTCCGCCCAGTCACGCACGCATACACATTAGGTGCATGTGCACTGTGAGGAAAGTCGCGCCACTACCTCGTTTTAATACAATTAGGTGAGACGTTCTGGTACGGTCTGAAACAAACAATAACATACGCTACAGTGCATGTGATAGAGCAGACAGAGGACAGTACGGGAATAGCGTTTTTGCCACAGTCGGTTTGTTATTCATTTTCGCAACACTTGATATAAGTCTGTGTTAAGAATGGATGACTTGGACGGAATCATCGATGCCCTACCAATCAAATTCGACTTCAAACTTCGGGAGAGACAGAAAAATGTCATACAGCTCGTACTGAAAAAGAAGGATGTCCTTGCTATATTGCCGACGGGGTCAGAAAGGAGTGCCATCTTTGCTTTGATGCCTCTCATTCACGATAAGGTAAGACAACACTGGCATAAACGAAGTGTTTACATAGCCGTAAACCGGTGCTGTATTTGTTTCCGTTCTTATACGGCATTTATCATTGTTTTCCGACTCATGGCTTTAATTGGAGCATTTGTTTAAGGGAAATAAAGTCCGAAATTGTATTAGGTCTGCCGGATTGACATCTCGTACGTGAATAGGAAGTCACAACAAAGCATGGAACCAGACGAAGATTCGTTGCACAGTCCAAAATTAACTCCGTCGCTGACCATGTTTAGTGCTGTGCCGGTAAAAGAGCTTAACATAATCGGGGACCGGTTTACGGTCAAATATACACCGAATACTTAGAACCAACGTGAAGGTATATAATTTTGAGCGCAACTTATTTCTGCATGACCTTTCCCGTATCTATTTATTAAAGTTACGATCTGAAACTGATATTCAATGACATTTTCCAATGTTCAAAACAGACTGATAATGATATTGAAGTTTGGCATCCACGTGGTATTTCATGGGGAAGGCACAAGCACCGCCATTTTGGACGTGGCATGCTCGATCGATCGTGGGTCACGTTGATTATGCACACATGTTCCGGTGTATATTCCGAACAGGAACTTCAAAAAGTCATCGGCTTATAACCCTAAAACATTCAACAAAAAAATGCAAGTTGATGAAAGAAGCCTTAATGTGATATGTCTCAAACACCTTGGATTATTGTTGGTATTGTTTTTTGAATTTCTGAAAATGGTACTATTTTTATCAATGGGGTTTAGGCCTGTGACAGTTTATTTACTAGTCTGCAACCGTAGGCGTTCAAAAATGGTGGGCGCGGGGGTGACCACTGACCCGTGACGTCACGTGAAATACTCCGATTAATGAAATCCTGCATGACAATCGAATCAATTAACTGGTTTCGAAGGGGAAAATATATTTGCACATGTGGCTCCCTCCAAACACTGCCACATAATACCTGGATCTTGGATTAAACTGCAATAAGCATTTTAAGTGTTCAATCTTTACACGGGCGTCGGCCGGGGTTAATTTCGGGTTACATTAATTGAGTCCAAACAATTAATTTTGGGACTCTCAATACTGTGTATCCATGAGTCCCAAACCTTAAGGTATTGTCAGCATACAATACAAAAGAAATTAGACTGGCACCTGAAACAGCCAAGCCGACAATCCTCCAGTACTGCAACAATTAGCTGTGCCAAAAGAAATATCTGGCATGTCTGGTACAGCTAGCTAGGTCTCCATTTCTAAATACATATCTATAGTCAGCCACCAGATTAATGAAGAGGTCCCTTTTTTTTCAAACCGTTGGACCATGGTTGGACATGTGGCCTACCAATTTAGTCTTTAGCCTCATAGTTATGTAACTTGACTTCCCTCTGAGGTGCACAGTATTGAAGAAAAACCTCCTTTAAACAAATGATGACATGTATTAGTAGTGGCGCTTAAATGTTGTGTTTTTCCTATTAAAATGGAGCGAACTTGTGATTAGAGTATTCAAATTACTAGAGTATTTGCAAGTGACATTTCACAGTAACGACACAATGCAATCTGTACTGTATTTCTATGTTATGTTTTGTTAAATTGAGTGGGACATATTTGGTTGATATTGTTTTGGTAACTCGGTCACTTTCTTTTTAACTAACCCCTTAGCTGTCTCCAGAGGGCAGGAATCATACTGCAATTGTGATATCACCGCTGAGGGCGCTGATGACGGAGCAAGCAAACAGATGGTTCAATGCAGGCATAAAAACGTGTTACATTTTGCCAGAGATGAAAGACGAGGAAAAAGCTGGTATTCTAACCTTTCATTAAAACTCTCCTTCTGTTTGAAAAGTCACAGGCAGTCAAAAAGATCAATCTTCTTTACCTGTCATGAATTTTACACAGGCTAGTCACCAACAATCAGATCATATTTCAAGCAGGCACAGTTACTAGCCAAAGTTACTCATCGATCAAAAACAGGCAAGAAGTAGGCACAGCTGGCTTATCAATCACCTTCAGTCAAATCATAGCTGTATCAAGTTGTTTAAACAGTCACAGTCTGGCAATCCTGCTTTGTGTGGGCTGGGAACTCTGTTAACTTCAGAACCACACATCTTCTCAAAAAGAGATTTTCCACGTGCTGTTACCGCAAACCTTAAGGCCCCCCCCCCCCCAAAAAAAAGTCTCCGGTTTCTGGTATGCGCGCGCGTCGCCGTAGCCATGCGCGTCGGCAAAATGAATTTTTTTTTTTTTCAATGAAAGATGATGTCTCAAAACCGCCAAACTCACTGGTTTGACTGGAATCCTGCTGCTGCACAATTTTAACGTGTTTTTAGATTGGGTTATGGTCGAGAATAAGCTTTATGTGGCCTCTGGACTCCCATATATTTGCACTAAGTTTAGTAGTCATCAGCCGACACTAAGATTTTGCAGTCATCAGCCGACATTTGAAGCAAAAAAATCAGGTAAAAAAAAAAAAGCCGCGTCGCCGCACCACTTTTTGGGCAAGCTCCATACCAGAAACTGGAGACTTTTTTTGGGCCTAAAGAGTAAACTACTGTTTATTGGATACCTCTTTATTAAGCAGGTGCCTATTGTATGCTTTTCGTTTTTTTCTCAGCAATTATGCAGAAGGGCGCCTCCCTCGTTTTTGCATCACTAGAGGCCTTACTAGATGATGACCAACCATGGAGACAGTTGTTGAGGACATATAGGAAGCACGTTTGCCTCCTTGCCTTCGATGAAGGTCACTGCATTGCTCAAGAGTGGTAAGGCCTGAACGGAAAACCATGACAAATCCCGGGCCGACTGAGTCATCACATGCATGCATTTTCAGACCATGCTACTGAATTTTTCAGTATTCATGATAACTTCGTTTTGGTGAACACAATCCCTTCTAGTATCTCCATGAATAAACGACCACGTGCAGAGGCAAACAGACACAAATCGCCATCAATATTTCAGGGGGAAAAGAGTTGACTTGTTGTTCATATTCAAAACACAAAACTGATACAATCTGATTTCAATCTTGATCGGATATACGTGTAGGTATAACAACAGTGAAGATTACAGACATGTTATCACATTTGATTTATAATACTCACCTTGTACATGTTCTTTGTGGTACTGTTAAGGTTACATAATATCAATTAGTGCCTGAGTTTTTTTCTTTTGGTGCTTCATAATTATCATTTTGTCTTTCATTTGTGGTTTCTGCTTGTAGAGTTAAACCTCAAAACAACACTTATTACTGCACACCAGATTGAAATAAATTAGAGTAAAGATTAAGTAAAGATAAAGTAATTTGATAAAGTAGAGATATATTGCTTGTTAAATGAAGATATCCTACATGACTGTTTTGTTTTTCATATCTCGTAGGATATACCCATATCAAGTGTATCCTTTCTAATTCACGTTCCCGTACTGAGTTAAAAAAAAAGACTTTAACCACAAACCGTTAAAGGGAATGTACATCATTGGCTTTTGCTGTAATTTTCGGAAACGAACTATTTGAGGGGTTAGTATAATAGATCAAATATTGTTACACTGACATTTTGTACTCGAAAATGCCGGAGAAACCAAGAAAAACACAAATGTTCAAGTAGTCTTGTTCCCTGACTCCACAAAAGATAACAATTTATCAATTTATAGATGCCGGAAAATTGTAAGGTATGGGAACCAGTCTAGCTGGCCTGCACCCGTTCATGAACTTATAACCAATAGCAAACACTATTTGGACTGAAAAATATGGTAAATTTGGAGCAGAAGTTCAAAAACAGTTTTTCCAACGGTGGTCGGCCGACCACAGTTGGAAATGTATACAAAAATACAATTTTCTTGAAAATGACTACACACCAGGTGCCATAATTTTACAGGATGCTTTAGACTGTCATTTACCAACATCCTAGTAAGGTATTTCATAAAATCTTGGTAGTTTTATTTTTCGATGTTTGCAATTGTTGTATATTCCCTTTAAATATTGTATTTTATACTTCATGTACCTGTTGAACGTCACAGCGAACCAGACAGTGGCATATACAACTACAACTACGTTGAAGAACTTCGTGGGATACTGACAGATGTTCCAACATTAGTTATGACGGCAACATTACCAGCAGTACAACGAAGCAACGTTCTGAAGACTCTACAGCTTAATCCCAAAGATACCACAACTGTTGCCCAAAACCCAGACAGGTAAGTGGTGCACAAATGATTAATTATAGACCATGGACAAATATGTCTCCTATTAATTACTAAATTATACTTATAAGAACGCATCGGATGGGTGGGTAATTTCTGTTTGTCCCTTTAGCCAGAAAAAAGGTGGTCAGTGTGCTTTATTTAGTTATATTCTTTGTTCTACATTGTATTTTTGTTCTATATTTTATTTGTGTTCTAGGCATATATTGTTGGTTATATTTAATTGTTCTATTTAATATCATTGTGGGTTTTTGACATATATCCCACGGTATAATCATATAGCCCACATGAACCTACACTCAATACAAATAACAAATAGGTACATTACACCTGTGTAGTTTATTTAAACTAAACATCTGTTAATTGTAGGCCTATATAACAACTTCTGTGGTATTATAACGATACTATATACCACAAATACATGCATACATACTTTATACTGTTTTTTTTCTTTTGGAAAATTGATTCAAAGAGAATATACGTTTCACGTTATACTGTACTCCATAACTTTTTTTGTGCTCCATAATCCCATAACAAGTGGGAGAGTGTGGCCTAGGCGTTAGCGTTCATGATCAGAGGATCAGCGGTTCGAATCCAGCCGTTTGTCATACGTTGTGTCCTTGAACAAGCGACCTCATCCCAACTTGCCTTTCTCCACAAATGATTATCAGTAGGTACCGGCATTGGAGTAACCTGCGAATGATTAACATCCCGTCCAGGGGGGAAGATAACTAAACTCACTCTCGTATTCTTCATGATGTGCCACATTGGCTTGTTACAGACACTACTTAGTTTTTATGACTTATGACTTCACAGACCCAACGTATTCCTCAAGTTTGTTGAGAGGAACAAGCCGGGTCAGGGAGGTGGCAATGTGCCGAAGTGGCTGCAGGACTATGTGGAGGAATTGCAACAACAAGGTACCAAGGCACCCAAGGCGATCATATATTGCAGGTATGTATATATACGTATGTAAAAATGTGAATGTTGTGAAAATAAAGCAGCCAGTATTCACTGTGATTGGTAGCCAAACTTTTGATGTACTACAGGTTCTCATTCTTTGAAAATCTCTACAAACTGTTGGTGTGAGACTCATGACACATCTGTCATTGCTTTGTCTAGCTCTACTTGTTCATCTCCGGTGCTTGACATTCTACATGTACAACCCTGAAAAGAAGTTAACTGCGACCTTAATTTTTTAAGTTACAAAATAAAATGGGTCGAAACTTGCACATTGAACACAATCTGTGTTTCTCTTTATACACGTACCTACTTGACCCCTTTTTATGATGACTCTGGCGTGGGTCTTTTGAATATTATTTAATTACACACTGTTCCCTTCTCACTTTTTTTGTAGATACATCAACACAGTTACTAGGATCTGGGGCTACATGATGGCCTCACTTGGGCAGAGGGCTTGGGTTACTCCTGGATCTAAAAAACCCTCCGACCTCATTGTCGAAATGTATCAATGCGGCATGACGATGGGATGTCAGGAGAGAGTAGTGGACAGGTTCACACATGACAGTAATCTTCGCTGTATCGTAGCGACGATGCCCTTCGCTATGGGGATCGAAGTGCCAGATGTGAGATATATTCTCCATTGGGGACTCTCGAGTGATATCACTGACTACTGGCAGGAGATCGGTAAATGTGCTGTGGACGGAAAACCTGGCGTGGCGCTTCTATACCCAGCTCCATCCATAGGACATACCCCAACTTCAAGCCAGACCTTCAAACAGCTGGTTTTGGACATTCAGAATGAGAAACTTACCTGTATGAGAGCAGCGTTTCTGTCCCAAATCTGGTTACCTGAAATGGGAAAACAGCCTATTCGTTCTGATGCCAACTGTGACGGTCTGTGTGCTGGACAATGTAGATGTGCTAAATGCGTCTGCTGTTCTCTTTGCCAGAGTTCCTGTCCATGTATGAAGTAGTTAAGAAAACTGATGTTCATGTATGCAACAAGCAGTACATTCGCAGGTAGTTAATGAACACACTGTTAGTTTATTTGATACATGTGTTGTAACTTTAACTGTAATTGTACAACCATGAGCAGTTATTGTATGTTGATGATGAGAAAATGATTTAGGCATTAGAGGATAAGGAAAGGCTTATTCAGTGTATTGACAAGCAGTATGCACTTGTCTTCCTTGATGAGAGCAAATTACTCTTAGTTAATTAATCTTAAGGGAGAAGGTGGGATGAAAGGAAAAACCTGAAACGACTACCAACATCTCTGGATGGTGGGTACCGGTAGCCACCGTTGATTGGTTCGTCGCGGAGCGATGGAAGGCTAACAATATACCGGATGTGGGGTCTGGTAGCCACTATTAGCTGCTTCCTTAGGGAGAGGCGGCTACCAACATCTCTGGTTGTGGGTACCGGTACCCACTGTTGCTTCCTTGGGGAGAGACGGCCACTAACATCTCTGGATGTGGGTACCGGTAGTCACTGTTTGTTGCTTCCTTGAGGAGAGATGGCTACCTACATCGCTGGATGTGGGTACCAGTACCCACTTTTTGTTGCTTCCTTAAGGAGAGACGGCCACTAACATCTCTTGATGTGGGTACCGGTACCCACTGTTTGTTGCTTCCTTGAGGAAAGATGGCTACCAACATCTCAGGATGTGGGTACCGGTACCCACTGTTTGTTGCTTCCTTGAGGAGAGATGGCTATACCTACATCGCTGGATGTGGGTACCGGTACCCACTGTTGGCTGCTTCACTAAGGAGAGATAGCTACCTACATCTCTTGATGTGGGTACCGGTACCCACTGTAAATTTGTTGCTTCCTAAGGAGAGATGGCCACCTACATCGCTGGATGTGGGTGCCGGTACCCACTGTTGGCTGCTTCACTAAGGAGAGATAGCTACCTACATCTCTTGATGTGGGTACCGGTACCCACTGTAAATTTGTTGCTTCCTAAGGAGAGATGGCCACCTACATCGCTGGATGTGGGTGCCGGTACCCACTGTTGGCTGCTTCACTAAGGAGAGATAGCTACCTACATCTCTTGATGTGGGTACCGGTACCCACTGTAAATGTGTTGCTTCCTAAGGAGAGATGGCCACCTACATCGCTGGATGTGGGTGCCGGTACCCACTGTTGGCTGCTTCACTAAGGAGAGATAGCTACCTACATCTCTTGATGTGGGTACCGGTACCCACTGTAAATGTGTTGCTTCCTAAGGAGAGATGGCCACCTACATCGCTGGATGTGGGTGCCGGTACCCACTGTTGGCTGCTTCACTAAGGAGAGATAGCTACCTACATCTCTTGATGTGGGTACCGGTACCCACTGTAAATGTGTTGCTTCCTAAGGAGAGATGGCCACCTACATCGCTGGATGTGGGTGCCGGTACCCACTGTAAATTTGTTGCTTCCTTGAGGAGAGATGGCTACCTACGTCTCTGGATGTGGGTATCGGTACCAACCTTTTGTTGCTTTCTTGAGGAGAGATGGCTACATCTCTGGACGTGGGTACCGGTACCCACTGTTTGTAGCTTCCTTGAGGAGAGATGACTACAGATGTGGGTACTGGTATATACCCACTGTATATACCCACTTCCGAAGTTCAGACTTGATTTTCCTCTTACGTGACGAAAAACATGGTTTCACGTGTAACATGGATACAGCTCCTGTTACACGTGAAATTGGTGACTTATTTCTGCCATATTTTTGTTGGTGCATGTTCATCTAAAATGTCCAAAATGCATATATCATACTAAGATCAACCAGTGCTACAAATTTATACTGCAAAGGTTAAAGAAAAAAGTTTGCATCCAAACATTATCAGTGTCACACCTCGGACCCCTTATTTATGGAATGACCCACATGCATAACAATTAGTGCTGTGACTGATGAGTGTGATCCATTATTATAAATGATTAAGTTCAGTCTGGTTTTATAGAGATTAATTGCCTTTAACAGTCAGTTTCCCGTTGTGGTGTATTTGATATTGGTTTAACATCACATTCTTTCCGTCACATCGTTATGATATATTGTTATGGTGCTACTTGAAACTTTGTCAATGTCTCTAGTAGGCCCTACATATAAGAGGTGTTCTTTGTTTGCTAATTTACAACTTCTTTTCACTTTGTACACACTCGTTATGACAATAAACATGAAAGATTGTCACAAGTTTTTATCACATAATGTGCCTTTTACATTTTAGTCCTGTGCCTCACGAACCCCACGCCAAAATGTTTGCATCCACTTTTGGGGGACCAAATTTTTGTTGGCCGCCCCCCCCCCCCATTTTTTTTTTTGGGATCCGCCCTTGGTCGTGTAAAGGTTACGAAAGCAAACAAAAACATGTTTTAACCCGAGTATATCACCAATATATTTCATATTCAGTATTAAAAATATATGTCATGATACATAAACTCTGAGTTACGTAATGCAGTTAAAACGTTAATTCAATAACTAAAACGTTATAAAAACATGTGTGATTACAAACTTCTATTAACCTGTGTATAATACTATTACAAAATATATTTACGCAGTATTCAAAAACAAATTACACAAAAAGCCATTTTGTACTCTGAGTTTCATAAAGATGTTCAAACGTTAATTGAATAACTAGAACGTTACAAAAATGTATGAGGAAAAAATTGAACTGAATATATATATATATAACAAAATATGCCTACGCAGTATTCAAATACAAATATAGTTTATACAATGATACATCATCCACTATGAGTTACATAATGCTGTTCAAACGTTAATTGAATCAATAAAATGTTATATAAACATATTTGTGAAAAAAGTATTCATTGAACCGAGTATATTGCAAACATGTATATGCGTTATTCAAAACAACTAATTTATACAATGAAACCGGTACATCATCCATTCTGAGTTGCATAATTAAACGTGAATTGAGAGATATATCCCACGGAAATAACAAAAAATCGTTAAGAGAAAAAATAAGTATCTTTCCAACAAATTTCATAAAAAAAATAATTTATGCTATGATACTCTGTGTTACCTTGTGCAGTTCAAACCTGTCATTTAAAGAGACGTTACATCCTACAGAAACAAGAAAATATTAGACCAAAAAAAAAAGCCGTGAGTACATTTTACAAAAAAATATTGCATATGCAGTATTATACAAAAAGCAATTCATACCATTAACGCTGAATGAGTCACATTGTGCATTCCAAATGTTAAAGGGAAGTGTCTCGCTCCATTTCATAATAAAATATATAATATTGAATAGTACTTGTGAAAATTTCATGTAATTTGCATAATCTATTCCCAAGTTATATTTTATTAAAAAAAATCACGAAATTCAGCCATTCACCACTGAGCATTAACCGTTTTACGAATAGCCTTCAGTCAAGTCCCACGCGCTTATCCGGACACGTGACGCACTCCGGATGCTGACGCGTAAAAACACTAGCACGAGCGGCAAAGCCGCGAGGGCCTTTACCATCTCGTGGACAACGCTTATGTTTTTCTTTACATTTGTCTTCCGATTTGGTAGACATGCATAATGCATTACCCGTTGTGAATTGACCAATGAAAATGCAGAATTACTATCGTAAATCAGCTGTCGTCTGGCGCCAGTCAGCACGCGCGCCATGGCGCCCTTGCTGTTGCTGGTAACCGCAAACCACCGTTAGATGATTGGTTTATATTGCTTGATGTATATTACGTGAATAAATGAATAAGTGATTAGTTCTACGTGAAAGTACCCCTCGCAGCTCCGCCGCTCGTGCTAGTCTGATGAATACCAAATAATATGAAACGTAAACGTTTTCAAACCTTTATGGATGAACAAGAACTTGCAAAGGAAAACATACAAAAATCGCTGTTAATATTTTAGAGAAAAAAAACGAAGAGTCGACTTGTTCCTCATATTCAAAACACACATCCCTATGTGAATTGTTTTCGTTTTGCTGAGAGAACACTTTTTTTTGTGATCCGTGGACATAACATTAAAATCGTGTTTATGTTCAAAGTTCCTAACTTGAAAAGTTCATCAGTGATTTGAATGATTCTTGTATTAAATGAAGACTTATATATTGGGCTTTCAAATCCTAGATTTTGAAAGTGCCACAGGCAAATCTTCATTTAGGAATTGGCCCTGCCACTTGGATTTCGGGTTTTTTTTTACACACCCTTTAAAAGGACAGAGAAAGATCGCTAGGTTAAATACATGTTTAAAAAATTAACAAAATAGAAAATTTGACTTGTTTATTATGTGCTTCATCATATTAGCTATTGTTTTTACTGGAAATGGTACCTTAGGAAGACATTCCCGTAGGGTTGTGCACATTTTTTACCCTCCAACTTTGATGACCCCTAACTCCTATTTTCCCTTATCCTACCCCCACGAATATTAGTATATTTATTGTTTGGACCACAAGCAGTCGATCTAGCCTATTTGCGACAATACAATTTTGCCTCTAAATATGAGATCTGACATTAGTGCGACATTGCCTAATGTCCGGTGTCTCCGGTATAACTTATGACAAAAAAAATGTCCCCTTAAGGGTATATAAAATTGATCAAAACATTGAACACAATTGGGAAGTCAGGTTGGCGTGGCGGTACTTTCCTCACCTTCCACTAATGCAACCCGGATTCGAATCCCGCCTGGGCCAATAATATGGATTGGGTTTTCAGTCCCTGCCTGATTCCGTGGGTTTTCCCGAGAATATCTTCTGGGCTTTTCCTCCCACACCTAAAACTGTAACTTCTTCACATTGTCTTCTCTCTAAGTTGGTGTGATGTTTCCCCTAGGATGCTTTACCGACTATAATTTACAGATACAGATACACATACAATTTTACATGCATGTGTAACTACAAGGTATTTAGCAATTCATACATTATATTATACCGGAAATGTCTCCGTCCTTGAATGTGGTGGCTGGGAAGACCGTAGATCAATTATCGTCAATATCAAGTCGCATGACACTCTCATAATGCGTTCTATCCACCTCCATATAGGTCTGCAAGGATTATTAAAAAATACACAGGGTGAGAATGCATTAGGCGTATTCCCTGACAAGCGCTTAGCAAATCATGCAACTGTAAATAACATGTGAATGACTGAGTGAAGCTAGACATGCATGTTCCCATCCTACAATCTTGACGAAAGTCTACATATTGCATAGGCCAATAATGGCTTATAAATGTATACCCACACGAGACAGAACAAAATAATAATAATAACAATAACAATAATTATTACTCTTTTCGCCCCAATAGGGTGACTTTCCCATAGACTTGTGCACAAACCTAAACTGTCACCTAACCCAAGTTTACCTTATGTTTTTTCCACGAAATTTAGTATTTATACTAATTGGACCATGAGGAATCGATCTAGATAGTTTTCGACACAAAATTCCTTGTCCTAAGGGTCGTTTTCATAAAAGGGCGACAGTGAAAATGTCGCCTTAATAAGGTGTATCGCCCTATTGTGGACGGAGTTCGCAAAATCTGTCGCCCTATTACAGTAATAAGAGTAATAATGGATATTTGTAAAGCGCACGTATCCACCAGGACTGGTGCTCAAGGCGCTACATCATATACATGAAAACCCAGTCTTTCACTAATAATCCTTCTACTACTCTACATAATTATACTGACAATCTGGACAAAGCTTTCCCTCCTGTAAAAACAACCAATGACTGTTCAATATCTATTAAGAATTCTCTGCCTATAAAAGTATGATACTAACTGTAAAGATCATGAGTCTCTGTGATGGTTCAAACGGTAAGAGGAACATAGACATTTATCAGCACATAGGAGAGTCAGGTTGGAGCAGAGGTTGCTTTCCTCGCCGTCCACTGCTATGGCCCGGGTTCAATTCCTGCCCGGACCCCATGTGGATGGGTTTCAGTTCCTTGAATACTCTTCTGGGGTTTTCCTTCCACCTCTAAAACTGTATTTCTTCTCATTGTCTCGCAATAGATTTTTTTCAGGCTTTCGAGCTACAGTGCCTAGGGCACTTTTGAGGAATCCTTGGTTTCATTGCCAGAAATAAATATAATTAAAAAAAACAATACCTACGGCACATCAAAAGAAGCAACAGCTACTGTCAGACACAGACAATGACTACGTTTTTTCTTATGCTACGGTTTTGCAGACATCTAGTTCTAATTAAAATGGGCCACAGTAATCAGGCTAAACATCCCAATTACTGTTCCTACACAGTTCCTACATTTATCTTGTATGCCCTTGTACTCACATGTCTTATTTTGTTGGCATCCATCTTACTCAGGTGGGAAACAAGGTGAGTGAAGGTAGGTCTTAGGTTTGGATCTTCATCCCAGCACAGGCGCATCAAGCTATAACTGGACAACAAGACATCATTACCATTAAGTGTGGATAGGCAGATCGAGTTGGTTTATCATGGATTTACCTGGCTAAGAAACAAAGCCCGACTGAAATAGATGCAAGCCCGTTCTCTGCGTCTGTAGATTAAGTACTGTACAAAGGATATCCCACACAGGCCCTAT
Source organism: Patiria pectinifera (assembly GCA_029964075.1). Classification (NCBI taxonomy): domain Eukaryota; kingdom Metazoa; phylum Echinodermata; class Asteroidea; order Valvatida; family Asterinidae; genus Patiria; species Patiria pectinifera. The sequence continues at coordinate 2,238,286 of CM057145.1, read as the reverse complement.
ACCCATCCTTGCTCTCTCATACAGCTTATTAGGTTGGTTTAACGTTGACCTTGGGAAGTCACTTGACAGTTGGCTTGAGAGGAAAATCAATCGTCCAAATCAGATTCCTCAAATTCCTCATGCGAACATAGCCAAATTGCATCGTCAGTGTCTAGAACAATTCAGCCTAAAAATCCTAGCCAAACCCGATCCCTCTGACAAGAACCACATGTTATGCAATACAATCATTATAGTGTGTCAAGCCAGCTTTGCCGCTGTCATTAAGCCAATCATCCTGTCAAGACTTGTCAGCGAGCTGAAGTGATGGCTGTTTTCAGTCGTCAGAGCACAAGAACACCCCAAACTGACAGAGAGCACAAGTAGTGTAGTGGGGACCCTATATCATTCAAACGTGTACTAAAAATTGCAGTACGACCGTAACACTGGGTGTGTAAAGTGCATAAAAGTAACCTGTAATTTGCAATTCAGGTATCATTAAGAATGACTTCCAACGAATTGTGTATTTGTTGGGTAGGCAACTTTCTATTCGTGATCACTCTTAGTGGGCGACTGCATCAAGGAATTCACATCATTATAAAACCATAGTTGATATGTAACAGGGACTAGTTATGCAAGTAGAATCACATTTGCTTTTACTTCGTAAAAAGTCACATTATGGCAAGTGTTCAAGGGCGGATCCAGAACACAATTTTGGGGGGGGGGCCAAAAAAAATTTTGGTGCCCCAAAAAAGTGGGTAAAAAAAATTACGGCGTGGGGTTCGGGGCCCGCTTAAGGGCCCCGAAAAATTTTTGGATTCTAGATGCTCTGTGGTGCGATCTGAGGCAATTTCTGACCACTTTAACCAATGTTTTTTTGAGGAAAAGATGGTGGTGTACTCATTGCCTGCCTTTATTGTGATGTCACATAAAAAAAAAAAATTGGTTTCGTTTTGGGGGGGGCCATGGCCCCCTTTGGCCCCCCCCCCCCTGGATCCGCCCTTGCAAGTGTTCACGATTTTCATATTTATACCACTATAGGGTCACATGGATTGTACGCCTTTTTTGGTCATAAAACTTACATGTCTCGGTGGCAGTTGCCTGGTTTGGGCATGCGATATCCTTCTTCAAGCTTACCCGCCAATGCTCTTGAATTAATGTCTGGGTATGGTACACCTCCTTTATTACAATAAGAAAAAAAAAACCAATATTGAATAAATGTCGCTTGATTACAAATACAGCCTGAAATAAATCTGACCCTAGCATATCAGCAAAATCACTCATTCCTCATGCATAAGCTCAAACAGATCTGGCAAAATGGGCTTATACTTAATTTTACTGTCTGTATTGAAATCTTAAGGGAGTTTGCAACTTCTACATGAACTGATTTTAAGGAAGCTTTCTTTAAAATTGTGGTAGTTATAAGGGGTTAATTTAAACATGTATTATACAGGTGATATCATGACATAATTAAAGGTGTATACAGCATTTACTTTTGCTGTAAATTTCAGAAATTGATGGATTTGGGGGTTATCTTATTGTAAACAATGTTACACTGACCGGTTTAAAGTGTTGTGTTCATGGATGCTGACAAAAACAAGAAATAGTCTGATTCCCTGACCCTACTTCAAAAGAAACCGAGCAATCTGTAGACGTCAGGAATTGTCTGGTCAGGAATCAGACTATACCTTGCTTGCACCCGTTAACAGATTTGAACTGATTACAAAACAAAAGTGAACTAACTATAGGTAACTTTGAAGCAGCATTTGACAAAAAGGTCAACATTTTTTCCAACGATGGTTGGCCAAACATCGTTGGAAATTGATACCAAAATTCTACTCTTCTTGAAAATGACAGCACAACAGGTGCCATATGATTTCACAGGATGCTTGAGACTATTTTTACACTTATAGTCAAGTGAGGTTTTTAATAAGAACTATTTGGTAGTTTTTCTTTTTTGAATGTTTCCATATGTTGCATAATTACCTTTAAAACCATTGAATAATTATAAACACAGAAATTATGAACAAGAATTATTACTCAGTTTGATAGCGACCTCATGAGGTGTAACATGTGTGACAATGAATCAGTTTCAAAGGAAGAAAGTCAAAGGTCAGGTTTGTTTAAAGGATATTATCAATGACCTCCTTTTGTCAAGATGAAACATGCACATAAATTATAGACTATTTCGAAGAAAAGAATCACACAAAGACAAACATGCATTTCTTACCTAGTGTTGCTATTTCCCAGAGGAAAATTCCGAACGACCACCTAAAGTCAGAATCAATTAGACAAGTTTTGGAAACTGTTTGGGAAGCTTTGAATTACAAACAGAGTTATCAAAATATTGTTCCCTAAATACCAAAAGTAAAACAACAAAAACATAGGCCTACCAAGAGTGATCTAAGACAGATATTGTTTGTCCTTAGTGCAAAGCAGGTTTCGATCGCATAAATGCCTCTGTCCGCTACTATCAACAGGGGAGTGAGGTTGGCGCAGTGGTTACTGTCCTCGCCTTCCACCACTATGGCCCGGGTTCGATTCCTGTCCGGACCACATGTAAATAAGCCACTTGCGTGTTAAATTTGAATAAAATCTGGAACGCTGACTTAATACAATGCTTTGCACGTTTTAACCTAGCATTCTCCCGTCCAAAGAGACTGTTACTATATCACGTGATTCGGGGCAAGCCTTATGCTAGCAACCCCCAGCTCCGGCATGGTATGGTGTCTTTGTGCCATTCTCACCCATTGTGAACGATGTATTGGTGCTAAGCGTCTCTTACGTAACTATGCAAGAGCTTGCCCCGAATCATGTGATTAGCAACAGTGTCTTTGGTCTGGAGAATTCACAGTTAAAATGTGCCAAGCATTCTGAGCAAGTCATTGTACCAGACGTTTTTCAAATGTAAATCCCAAAGGGTATAGGTTACACGCAAATGGCTTATTGGGTTTTCAGTCCCTAACTGATTTCGTTGGTATACACACATACTATTCTTCTGTGGCTTTCTTCCCACTTTTTAAAACTGTAAATTCTTCTTTTTGTCTTCTCTCTACAGGTTTCTTCAGGCTTTCGAACCACAAGTGAGATCCTTGGTTTCATTACCAGAAATAAATAAACTAACATAACGCGTAGTTTCAAAAAGTGTCCTTAAAGAAAAAAAACACATTATGCGACCGATTGTAGGCCCACAATTCGACAAAAAAAACAAAAAAAAAACCCAATCAAACAAACGTTACAATTCTTCATATTGTTAACTTACACATCACTCTGGGTAGTATAAGTCTTGTGCTTTAAAGATTCAATGGCAAGCCAGCGAGCAGGAACACATCTCTGTTAAATCCAAAGTTGGGAAGAAACATACAAGGATCAATTTAAAAAGTGCAAAACAATTCTTATCCCACTCTGAAATGATAACACCTCCTTGCAACCACTGAACAACTCCTTGTTTAAAGGGAAGATACAACATTTGCAAACATCAAAAAAATCTTGCTGGATTGTTATGGAATGACAGTTCAAAGCATCGTGTAGCATCGTGGTTGCTGGTGTACTGACATTTTCAAGAAAACTTGTATTTTTCCAACAATGGTCGGCCGACCAGCGTTGGAGAACACTGTTTTTTCCCCAAAAAACTACTCGTACTTTTCATACTCCGCATTTTCTTTGCAACTGATTACACACATGCGAAGGGGTACAAGCCTGCTAGACTGATTCTCTGACCTTACAATTTCCCAAAGTCTATACATTGTTTCATCTTAAGTGGGGTCTGGGAACCAGACTACAAGAACATGGTTGGTTTTCTTGGATTTTCCAGCATCTCCGAACCAAAATGTGAAGCAAGTCAGTTTAACAATATTTGCTATAACGTACTAAACCTCCATATATCTGAAAATTGCAGCAAAAGCAAACGTTGTGCATTCCCTTTCAGCGTAGCCTCTACCTTTTTGCTATTCACACCAAGTAAAAGTGTTTTAGATATTAAGTCGAAGTTAGAACAATCCATGTACTTTAAACTTACCGTAGATGTCTGGACATAAATGTTCTGTTCTCGGGACAGTCCAAAATCAGACACTTTGGCAATTAATGCCTCTCCCAGGAGGATATTTCTGGCAGCTAGATCTCGGTGTATCACCTATCACAAATGGAGGTAAGTGAATGCTGTCATAGTACTTTGTAAAACAACTTTTGAAAAAAAGAAGGGGGTCCTCGATAACGGAGGAAAACTCACTCAACAGACAAAGGCGACTTTTGTTGAGACATGTTCGCTAGATGGATAACCAGGAAGTAGGTACAAGTACCACCTCTCGATCCCACTTCCCAACATTACCCCAAAACAATTATGTATGGTACTGCGCTGCGCACAATGACAATACCTGTGCCTCGATCGCCAATGACACGCTGCACGTTACATAATCCAGTTGCGTGCTTCATACGCAATTGCTTTCATGTCAGACTTTCTCAGATAATCACGCTGTGATTGGTCAGAACACCAGGGGCGTGGCTTACTGGACCCGAATATTTTCAGGCTTAACCCTGGTTTTCCTGCGATCCACCAATTCCTAAAATGATGGGATACACATACCCCTAAATCAGAAAGATGCTTCATTCCCCTGGCAACGTCCAGAGCAAACTTCACCAGTTTTGTTGACGTCAGAATGTGCGCTGTGTTGGAGTGTACAAGTCCCGTGAGGTAGGTATGAAGGTCACCGTTGGGTAGAAACTCCAAAGCAACATACAGAACATCTTACAGATAAGGGAAAAATGTCTTGTTCCAAAAACTGATGCAGGTGTTGGGATTTTTTAGAAATATGGGAATACATTTAGACATAATGATTTGGGTCACCATAGGGGTGTATTTATTAGCCACAAGGTGAATGGTGGACAACTTAACGAAATGGTTTCTGTTTGAAACCTTTTGGAACATGTAAGGTGTTGGACATCGATTAAGTCCATCATGTATATTAGGAGTTAGGCCTTACCTAATTGTTCAGGTTTACCTTGTAGTTTGGGCCCTGTACCCAGCTTATGGGTGCATAACTATGTTCCCCAATACCTATGTTCTCCAACCCTAACCCTAACCTTAACCCTAAGGATTTTGGGGAATATAGGTATTGGGGAACATCAGGTAGACCCCAGCTTATTGTTGGGATCTTGGCACTCTGTGGTGGCAAAACCTGTTGTGGGCTATATATGTGACCTGTTTCCAAAACATTTGTATCCAGCAAATAAAATGGCTGGTCCTCTCATAACTTGATATTTTTCTAAAAAAAAAAAAATTCCCTACGCATTTGCGACCCTGGCCGGTATTCGACTGAGCAGCATAGCCATCCAACATTAATGATCAGTGACTAAACATGCCAATCAAGTGATAATGTCACAAGGCTTTTTGCATTTGTTTAGAGTTTGAGACCTAATCATTTCCATACCTGAAGAGTTAATATATCGAGTCAAATGACTTCAAATATTAACTTTTCGGTATTTAAACAATTGGGCAAAGACATTGCTGCTGAAAACATCGGCTAGTTGTCTCTATGTCATTTCGCCAAATGCAAAGAGTTACTGGGCTGTGGTGTTGATGCACAGTTTACATACCCTGATGCTGGCAAGCACCTAGCAATGACACAACATTCAGGTGGTAGCCGATAATTGACATGGTGCGGAATTCATCCATAAAGTCCTTCTGGTCCCTGTCTGATGCCTGGCCTGTAGCAAAAGGAGGTAGCTTGAATGACAAAGGAATCACAGGTGTTGCAACTTTAAGGTCTTTGGAATGCTCCAGCTTGTGGATCGTAGTTGGTATCAGTTGAGCAGTGTCTACCTTATAACCGCCGCCAAGGAAGTTATGTTTTCATCGGATTTGGTTAGTTTGTTTGTTGGTTGGTTGGTAAGCTTGTCTTTTAACAAGATAACCCAAAGTTATGGACGGATTTGCATACTTTTTTTTGTAGTAGGATTGGTTCTTAGTACAAATACAATGGATTAGATTTTTGGAAGTGGTCCGGATCTGGGTCTGGATCCAGGATTTTTCTTAAGGATTCTTCACCATTTCTGCGAGTATTTCTTTCGGGGGTACTGACAATATGGCGGGGAGTTGTTTGTCCTTGGCGGAGGTTTGCGCTCTCTGAGTACTTTCTAGTTATAAAAGTCTCCTGATAACTTGAAGTTGAAATATTGAATATATTTTTTTTATTTCATGTGTGTGGACCGGTGTAATGATTATTTTGTTCAAATTACCCAATACATATTGATACAAAAAAAATGATGCTGGGTTTTCGGCAACACTAGATGGTGCCAAAGGGAAACAATGTTGTACCCCAATACTCACCTTTAGAAAATCGGTACCCACAAGTGAAATTCTAAAGAAGAGGGATAAAAGGACAACAATTCTCCCACCCCAGAACCTCATCTGCTGGGATGACCGAATTTAGAATAAAGTTAATTAGTCCGAAGGTTCAATCGTTTCAAATGAAACAAGGTCCAACATTCCGAAGGCTCATTATAATTAATCCGAAAGCACACAATGCTGTGGAAATCTATTGTCGATTCAGCCTAAAGAACCGTGTCGTCTTTTTGGACTGTCGTCTATTTGGACTATCGCAACCTTACGCCATTGTGGTACTTATGAACATTTTTTGGAGTATCGAACCTTAGAACTAAATATACCTTCGGACATCCCAACCATATGGACTTCCGGGGTACCTCCATTGTTGTCCCATTGTCCCTATTTCTAAAGATTTCGTTGCGGGGTGCCCGTTTTTCTAAAGATTTTATTTTCCCGGTACCTCGAACAAAGTACACCACAAGTTGTCCATGGTAAGGGCGGACTATTTAAGTCTTGAACTTGGACTATCGAGCGGTAACCATTTAATGTGATGTTACACAGTGGCGTCACCAGACTTTTCAGTCTGGGGGGGCACAGGGGGGGCACCAGCATTTGATGGGGGGGCACTTAGGTGAATATATATATATTTTTTTACCAAGCCAAATCTCAGATGGGGGGGCACTCGGGGGGCACTAGGTTTTCCAGGGGGGGCACGTGCCCCACCTGGCCCCCCCTTGGCGACGCCACTGGTGTTACATACTGTGCCACCTTCATGTATGTCACTCAGTACATTTTGCAGTCATGCATTCCTTTATATGTGTTCAATTTTTGTGTGTGTAAAAGTCAACTTTTGTGTTTGTTTTTTAAATGATTTAATTGTATGTCTTTACTCTTACCTTTGAGCATCTTGATTGCAGATTGGATTACCTTCCCACCTACTTTTACAGTTCCTTTCTTGACTTCTCCAAAGTTGCCTCTGCCGAGTACCTGCTCCTCAACAGCGAGATTGCTCCACAATATCTCCCACTTGCTAGCCCATTCTGGGAGGCCCTTATCTGCATAGACCATGGAGTCGACGCCCTCTGGTCCCATCCGGACATCGGTAACTGTGAGTTCCTGTAAACAACAATAGGTCCCAATACAGAAGGATGGTTTGCACGAGAATCAATAAATGGCTGAGTGCGACTTTCACTACTGCATTCACTGAGCACCATACAAAATATGGACTGTAAATCATTCAAGAACAAATAAAGTCCACTGATTCATGCATATTTTTTTTCGCCAGTCATGTACTGATAATGAAGACTGGTTTATTTAGCTTATTACTCAGAATTCGCATTACGGAGGCAGGAACAGGTACGCAAAAGGGCAATTGTGCTGATTAATTTAAATATTGCACGTGGGTCATTCTATAAATTTGGGGTTCCTTTTTTTCTTGTCCCTGTTATATCTCGTCGAAAGTGGTAACATCATCTCCAAGAGTGATTACGAACTACCCCCTACCCAACCCCCCCCCCCCCCAAAAAAAAATTAAATCGTTTGAAGTCATAATGACCATCTCACAGTGTTGTGGATAGACTTTTTGACCCAGTTTTGTGGATTGAACTTTGACCCAGTTTTGTGGGTTGACTCTTGACTCAGTTTTGTGAGTTGACTTTTGACACCGTTTTGTGGGTTGGCAAACGAATTGTTTATGGGCCAACATTTTTTACTAAACGGTTTAACTCAAACTGAGTCGAGCAAATCCGGATTCAGAATTGGGGTCGTGTCTGAACCAGGCCTTTTTTAAAAGTAATTAGTTGTTGTAAACATTTATTTCAAATTCAATTTGAAAAATCCAAACAATGGGTGCTTTGGAGAAAGCGGGACCACAAACTGAAAACTCACTATTTCATCAGGAGGTTGAACAGCCTCATCATCAGGAGTGTGTCTTCTTTGTTTGACTCTTGTCCACACGACATGCATAATTAATGCGGTAACAGTAGAACCCAGTAGTGTACCCAACACGCTATAGACAACTACATGGGGCACATCTGTGTCTGTGGAAACATGCATAATTGATTCCCGTTAAATGAGTTGGTGATAAGCATAAAGGCACTGTGTTTAATTACTCTTGTACGTAAGGTTAGTAAGGTTGACTCAGTGGTTATATTTCCTCGCCGTCCAGAGTCCGGTCTGTAATAAGCCTCTGTGCTGATGACGTCACACTTTGTTTACGTGTGTGCTTTCCTATGGTGCTCAGATCAATAGACCGTGGGCCCCCACTGGCTCCATAGGACAGTGCACATGTAAACAAAGTGTGACGTCATCAGTACAGAGGCTTGTTGGCCTGACATTTGAATTGCTCAGACGGACACATGTGTAAAGGTTTCCGGGTCAAAATTTCCGGTTCAATTTTGACCCCGAAATGTATCAGGCCAAATGGAATCTGGATTCAGGGTCAATCTGACCAGGAACGTTTTATAGTGGATTGTCCGTGTTTGATTCATGCGTTGGTCCACGTGCGAACGGGGTTTTCAGTCCCTACATGATTCCCACGAGTTTCCCCGTGAAATTATTGTTTTTTCCCCCACCTAAAAAAAAACCCAGTTATGTCTTCAGGCTTGCGAGCTTCAGTTGCCATGGCTGTTTTGGAGAATCCTTGATATCAATAATCTGTGTCATCATTTAGATTTATAATGTTTTTTATAACTGTCTTTGACCCAACACTAGAGGGCGCCCTTTCGGGCGATTACGTCATTATGACATGTTGGAGTTAAAAATCCCGCACTGAACATTTTGTCCATAAATTAGTTTACTGTAGTAATATGCTTCGGTTTTCAAGTTATATTAATTTATCATTACACGTCCTGTAGCCCCGGAAGTAAAAGGGACGCAGTTTTGTGCCCGTGAACCAAAAATGTTGCCCATGGCAATGTATACCCCCCCCCCCCCCCCCGCGTAATTTTTATTCCTAGGAGGGTTAGGGGCAATGCCATGAATAATTCATGTTTATCCATGAGAACGGACAATGACATCAACAGCATTGTTGTTAGTTACTCAACTAATTACAATACATTAAAGCATTTTAAAGAACGGTTGTTGTCGAGCTACCACACAGTAGCCTAGTGGATAGCGAGATGAGCTATGGATACAAAGATCCCTGGTTCGAATCCACGTCGTCGCTGCTCATTTTCATCAGCTATTTTTCTTCTCCAAATTTATCACTGAGATAATTTTAAATTAAGGGGAAAATAGAACGAGAACCTAAGTCTTGCAATGATTCAAAGGAAAAACTGAATTATTCATGACATTGCCCCTAACCCTCCTAGGAAAAAAAAATCACGCCCCCCCCCCAAAAAAAGGGGAAAAAATAAGAATTTTGCCAAGTTTTGAATATAAATCGCCTGTTATATTACATATGATGGCGTCATATTGACGTCACAATTTCTGTCACGTCTTAGGAGAAGGATTCATATTTGTACAAAGTTTCATCTTCATCCTTTTTGCCGTTAATAAGAAATCCCGTTTGTTTTTAATGCACCCGCTTCTTTCGGTATATTGAATACACCTAACTTTGACCTTCCGTTAATCCAACTTCACGTACGCTACATGAAATGTTCACCAAGGCATGGTATATCTGATCGCATAGCAAAAACATGATTCTTTGTTTTGTTCATGAGTTATGATTGAAACAAAACAGTCTCCTTTTTATTAAAATCATTTGCAATTTGATACCCTTTCTCGGGGTTGGCGTTCATACCAAGTTTGAAGTTCGTTTGAAAGAAAAGCCTTGTCAAAATAAAAAACAACAACACAGCACAACACTACTAAAAGAAGGAAGGGTGATGTGGTTGTCGCCCTATCACACAATAACCTAATCTGACAAGTCTCGTACACGTGATGATTGCTTATCCATGTCTTTTGTGTAAGTCTTGTAGACGTGATGATTGCTTATCCATGTCTTTTATGTGGCAATGTCAGCTGGACTTTCTATAAGGATTTTACAAAACACTTGGTTCTTGTCAGAGGGCTGGCGTTTGGCTTGGTTTTTCAGTGTTTAACTGTTCAGGCTACTTTAAAGGGGAACTCACAATGTCATTTGGCGATGTTTGAATGAGGAATTTGTGGAATACAACATTTGTTTGACATAAGCATTTCAGAGTAAGTTTTTATTATTATTATTATTATTCACACAAATGTACCATTAGGGAGACACGTTATCGTAATTTCTTCGACAATAGGGAGACACTGGTCATTAGGGAGACATTTTCATGTCTCCCTAATTCCACAGCCCCCCTTTAGAGGCAAAATTTTATAATTGTTATGTTTATTATTATTATTATTATTATTGTATATTTATATATATATTTTAAAGAAAACTGGATTTGATTTTAGAGCACGATCCCACATTGCCATGTTCTTTAACAATTAAATTACAATTCTGTTCATTGGTCTGGTAAAACTTTACAATGGTGATCGATGCAGAAGTAAGTCCTTCACAAGTCCCATAAGAAGTGAATCACAAGTCCTTTCACTGGTCCAGTCACAACTTACACCCGGGAGAACAATATACAGGACTGCTTTTGAGACAGTTCATTTCAGCGGCTTGTGACTTGAGACTTAACTTGTCATGGGCTTGTGATGGACTCGACTACAACACTGCATGAAATAATATCTTACCGTTATAACCGTTATTAGGAGAACCGTTATCAGAACCGTTATCCGAACCGTTATCAGAACCGTTAGGAGAAGAGGGAGTCATTGCAGTTGACGACTCCACTCCATTTACCCCGTCAGTGGATGTTTGCTCGATCGACGGGTCTGTTGTCGCAGTCGCAAGTGCTTGGTCATCAGCAGTGGACAGCTTGTTCGTTGTTTTTGCAGTGGGTGCTTCGTCGGTCGAAGTATCCGTTGACACAACTCCAGGGACTCGTTCAACAGTTGTTAGCTCCGAAGTTGCTTCTGTGGTGGATGTTTCTTCGTTCGAGGCACCTGTTGTTGTCGTCTCACTGTCTTCACCAGACGTGGAAAGCTGGGTCGTTGCTTCATCAGTGGACGTTTGGTCGTTTAAGGGATCTGTTGTTACCCCGGTAATTTGTTCAGTATTGGATGGTTTGGAGATTGGCTCTGTAGTGTATTTTTGGTCGGTCGAGGCGTATGAGGATGCAATTACTTTGTCAGTAGCTGTAGGTAGCTCGTTCGTAGCTTCCCTAGTGGTCGTTTGGTCGGTCGTATTGACAAGTGGTACATCACCTGTTGTGAAATTCGTTTTAGATTAGTGTAAATTAACATTTTTGAAATGTGTATTTCAGTTACATATGCGTTGAAAGGGACACACTTGACTCGAGGACATAACTCATTAATGTAATATTATCTTAGGCGCCTGTCACACTTGTCACGATGTAGCCTCTAGATCACGTTAGAACAGTGCTCAGACACAGGATTCGACGATAGCGTGAAACTAGAAACGACATCTGAACTTAATCGGAACGACTTCTTCAGCGTCGTTTCGGCATCCTACAGGTCATGCATGGTCGGCGGCAAAGCGCCGTAGGCGCTACGGCTGACCGATTTCGACCCGGCACACAATGGTGAAGGGCATATTAGCATATTCATTAGCGTCACTCGGCGTGACATGGCGTGGGTCTCAGGTATCGACCAATGTAAGCCGGCCAAAAGGGTGATATTTGTTAATTAACAACTCGTGAAGGAGGCTTTTATGCAATATTGTTTACTGCACACTTTAATGGATAGGACCCTTATTAATATTCGTGAGGCTTGAAAAGATTAATAGATATTGCGGATGCCAGTATTACAATTTTCAAAATTGCACGTTGCCAGGCCTTTTTTTTTAAACTTCAAAGAAAAGTAATGAACATATCACAACGAATTTTAGCACATACTTGGATCATTTTAGGGGAAATAAATTCTGAAAGTTGCAATGTATATACGGTCTTCCAAACGGGAGAAATTAATTTTCAAAGATTTCACCCGCCAACGTGACCATGTCTGTGTACATGTAGTTTTATTCAAAATAAAGTGTTACGTAACCTTTACAAATCGCCCTTCGCAACCTTATGGCTGAGTTAGCCAAGCGTGTACAAGTACATAACCAACAGCACAGACAGTTTCAAAGCAATGCTTGCCAAAATTAAGTATTACCTCTCGGAACGTGTCGCGGCCTTATAGTTCATCAGGGGTAGTTCTTGCAGGAATAACCCACAAATAAGGACCAGTGTCCGAAAGATTAGGATTGGTAAACAGTGATTTGAAATTGTGTAATGCTGCGCTGTTTGTGTGTACGTGTGGGTAGGCATTACATTCACTGTGTGAACTTCCGAACAAAAGAGGTTCACATAATAATAATAATAATAATAATAATTTGTGAGGCTAATCATCCTTACTCGCAGCTGGTATGCTGAATTGCGAAGGACGCGGCTACGAAGTGGTCGGGCCGCTGGCACGTGAAGGCGCCTATGGCTGCCGGCCACATCGACCACTATATGACTACGGAGCACAGCCTGAGATCGAAAGTGTTTGATTGTTCCGGAGGGAGGAAATCCGGAGGGCCCGCAGAAAAACCCTCGTGGCACAGGAGAGAACCAACGCACAACTCTACTCACATGCGATCCGCGGCCAGGATTCAAACCGTGGTCACCTTGGTGAGTGGCGAGCGCTTTACGCACAAGCCACCCATGCCACCGAAATTACACCAGGTAGAGGAGACGTTGTGTGGACTTGGGCAAGTCCACACAGTGTTTCCCCATTTCTGGAAAATAGGTTTAGAGGCATTTTGGGGTTAAGTTTATCAGCGACAAAATGAAGAGAAACACTAAAGGGGATCATAGAAAAAAGTTGGGTTGAAAGAGTTTTCACAGTTTTCACGGGTTTGCCCCGGTGTTTCTGGCAGTGGCGGCAATATGCGCCGCATGCGCAGCACCTTGTCAACCTTTATAATACTATGTGCTACATAATGGGTCTCATATTTCTCATAAACATCATTTACCTGTCAATAACAGATATAATTTTCAGCGCCTTGAGCACCTAATTGTCGGTAGATGCGTGCGCTGTATATGACTCCGGTATCATTATTGTTATCATTCCAAAACCTTCCGTACAACAAAATACACCAAAGTGAGTGTTCTTGCCATAGACCGTTTCACAACAAGTGGTAATCTCTGGAGATTTCATGAAAAAAAGGTCCCATGCCATTGCATCCTGAACACGATGGGACGTATTTTCAACTCAATGTCCCAAACGATTACCAAATGATCACATGGTTTCCGTCTAACGGTATATGGCAACAATAAAATAGGTTGTGGAATGCTGGAAGACATTTCCGTCATTTTTCGGGTATATGTAGCCTAAAATGTGATGCAATAAAAACGACTATTGTTTCTGTCATAAAATGAATACAGAAGGGACTTTTGAGAGCTGTTTTTCAGGTCCTGTTTCGACCCGAACGTGCAATTTGTGTAAAAGTCGTCGTTGGGGGCAGCAAACAAAACATAGGAAATCATGACGTATAAACAGGACTCCCTATGCAGCGTAGTATAAACGAGTCCTGTTTATTACGTCACGATTTTTCTGATTTTACGAAGAATCCGACGACTGTTGATATCAATTATGCGCCCGCCGACCAACAAATTACTCGATGAATTTCAGGTTTATAAACATATAAAAGCACATTACAAAAGAATGGGAATTTGTCATTATGATATATATGGGTCTACTCTACAATAAAAAAATATATATAAAAAACAAAACAACTTTCAGCATTCCACAACCTCTTTGCTGTATATTCTCTATGTTGGGCCTGTGGGGTAGTGTGGCTTAGTGGTTGGGGTTTGTGTGACTCATGATCTGAGCGTCAGGGGTTCGAATCCACTGCTGGTCATATGTGTGTCCTTGGACCAGCCACTTCATTCCCACTTGCCTCTCTCCACCCAGGAGTATAAATGGGTACCGGCATTAAATGGCGAGTAACTTGCGGTAAACTGGCATCCCATCGGGAGGAGGGGGGGGGGTGGGAGTAGAACTATTCTGAGTCGTTTCATGCATATGAAACCGGAGATGAGCCCCGGCCTAATGAGCCATATTGGCTCGTGACAGACTTTACTTATACGACTTTGCCCCTCGCAGTATGCATCGTGTAATTATCACACACTTCCAAGAAGTTTTAATAAATGTCTCACATTTCCGCATTTGGAATTACGTACACACTGCATAAACTGTGGTGTATATTTAACACTCCTGGCATCTGGTTGAATGGTATCTGGCTGAGAGGCTTCACACCGATGGTCCTATTAAAGATGCCACAGGTGTTAAGTCGGCCAACACCGCTATTGTTGCTGTGCACTTATTAGTTTTAGGTATTCGTACTGATTGTATCCTTGCTTGCCTTACCTTGAGCTCTCAGCAATTCACAGCATGGGACAAGTAAGCACATGTAAAAAACCCAATTCATTCTGAACAGTAGTAGGTCTTGATTGCTCCTAACAAATTGCAGATATCCGTTTTAGGCCCACTTGGAAGAAAAACGAAAACAGTCTCCTCAGCACTTAGATTGAGACATGAGCAGGAAACATATCGCGAAATATCCAAAATGGAGTTGCGTCAGTACACCAAACCTTGGTACATGTAGGCTTTCACAGGGTTCTGCTTGACTTAGCACGGTATGAGGAACACAATTTCACTTAACACCATGACTATGGGTATGAGTCATTTCTGTATTCCCATGAACATAACATGAACGGCCCAGGTGTACATTTATAAGATAAGAATAGGCCATTGTGTGCACATTCTATGCATGTATTCGGTAATGGCCTCTCCTGAATTTCCCGCATTTCACAACTTTTGTATGCGATTAAACCTTGTGTTGTGAGAACGAAAAATTCCTTGGCCAGAGCATAATCAGCAGTTTACTAGATGAACCTT
The DNA here is from genome assembly GCA_029964075.1 of Patiria pectinifera. Taxonomy (NCBI): domain Eukaryota; kingdom Metazoa; phylum Echinodermata; class Asteroidea; order Valvatida; family Asterinidae; genus Patiria; species Patiria pectinifera. The sequence goes on along the minus strand of CM057145.1, from coordinate 2,223,069 downwards.
ATGGACGGCAGGATTCAATTTGCAATCCTAAGGAATTTGCTGATTATTTCAATACCTACATTGGTTCCTAATTAGCGTTATAGCCAATAAAATTACCCCAATCCACTGAGCTGTTGAATGTTTTGTGTCCATTGGTGCTGGAAAAACAGGACAAAACACTGTTTATTCCTGGTTGCCGAAACTGTCGAGCCCATTTTTCACAGTGTATATGTAAAAGCCGGAAATAGTGAAATTAGGACAAAAGAATTAGGGCACAAACAATACGTCCACAATTGATCGAACGTCCACGAAGGAAAATCGTGTACAAAACCAGTGAGAGCTGTTGCTAACAAGTTTGAGTACAAACGAAGGAATGAGGATTAGTGACAATGAGGGACAATGATTACCGGTGTTTACACAGCTGGGTGAGTGCCCGAGTGTTTGACTGGAATTCAAGTCGGTATTTTTGGCGGGTGTAGCGGCAGCACTTCAGGGGGTAGTGTAGGTCTTCGGCTCCTCATTAAATCCGTAGTGCTACTGCTGGGGGTTTGCATGAGTTTCTGACATGGGTTGGGCATGTTGGGTCAGAAGTCGCAAGTTACGAATCGACAAGGATTTCGACAGAAGCCTCAGGTTCACGAAAATTGTATTGTCACAATTGCATGGCTCCTTGGAAACTGTGAATAAACAATACTGTAGTCCACAAAATGTAATGAAAATTATGACAGAAGTGAACACCGATTACGTGTATAAGTGTAATAAACATATCAGAAAGTCACACGTGAACAAAAATAAAGTATTCATCTGGTCATGGTAAGAATTACTAAGAATTCAGTCGGCTCGCAAAATTATCATATAATCTCATCAAATGCAAGGAAAATACTTCCTGCTTAAGACAAAATAAGGTATAATAAATTTACCTCCTTGCATCATTTACTATTTCTTATCAGTCGGAATTATCAGCAAATATAAGGATCCAAATGGTTCAATTAGTGTCGAAAGGTCGGCTACCATGAGGTTGTACATCTGCGCTATTCGTTTGTTTGTTACTAAGCAGTGTTCTCCACTGTACTTCAACTGAGGGCGCTATACAAACAACGTGATCATTGGTTATAGGTCGTAGCAATCGTTAGTGCTGGCATACAGTTCCTCTTTTCTTGGGAATGACAGCATAGTGGCATACTATGCTCAACGATTTTACATGATGTTTCAAACGATTATATACTTTAATCAAGTGTGTTATTTCATAGTCTTTTGGCAGTTTCGTGTTTGAGTTTTCGAATTATCCTTTTTTGCCTTTAGCTCACACCCATTTGTCCTATACTTTAAAGAAAGGCTGCTCTAAACTTTATATTCTTTGCGGACTGCAGGCTTTAGGATTTGCACACGTCCACATTAGCTAGTTTCCCCATCTCTGGAAAACAGCTTTAGAGGTATTTTGGGGGTAGGTTTATGTGTCACAAAATGAAGTTGAACATCATTATTAAAAAATCATTATTAAAAAATTAGTTGAAAGAGTTTTCACAGTGCAAATAAAATGAGATTTTTCTCCTGTTTTTCTTAATTACATGAATACAAAGAATGTCCACGGAAGGTATGAATGTACGCACGTGTCGGTCGACCGTCACTGCGTTATGGGGAAGTTTTTCATCGTTAGGGTAAATAAGACTGAATTGTGGGGACTTTCAGCTGTCCCATATAGCTGTCCATATAGTACCATGGGAAAACACGTGTGTAGTCCCCACTGTTACGGAACAAGAATGGGTGTACGTGTTCTACACAACCCCCGACGAACGACACACAAAGGGAGAACAATAGATCATTTCAGTCCTCTCGAGTTGGGTCTTTTGTTGAAAACGCTCCTATGTATTAAGTTAATTTGTGTAATGAGTCTGTGGGAGAGTGTTATATTACATGGTCAAAGGGAAACACAAAGCATTGTCCTCGAAAGTACAGTAACAAAAGAGCGTGTGTATGTGTGAGTTTTGTTTCTGCCCTCGGTAGGGGAAATTGAACAATAGAGTTCTCGAAGGTCCACAATTGACGATCGTGTACACAACATATGGGAGGTCATCCTAAAAATGTGAAGTACAAACAAAAGAGGGACAATAGGGGGTCCACGATTGACGGTGTTTACACAGTTCCTTGTGTGTGTTAATGTCCACTGAGCTTTCCACAAGTTGCTCGACCGCAAAGCGGCGGGGGGGCCTCGTATCCTATACAGGATATTTCCTCTCAAACTAACTCAAGAGTGGAACAGGATAGGGCTTAGAATAATGTCAGTCCTTCAGTTGTTAAATTTTTCGTATGCTAACAATTTGTCCGTAGTAAGCTGAATGTTCCCTCTAAACTCGAGATGTTCAGTGGTACTCGAGTCTTCGAAGCTGCTGATCCCAAAATATATCGTTATCGTTATATAATATTATCGTTAAGCATGGCATTCAACTTTTCTCCGAAACATATAGATTTTATATCAGCACGAACGATGATTAAGACCTAACTACCGCGGAAAACAAAATGTTTTTTTAAAACTCCACCTGTTCCACGGCCCGCGAGCCAGTTTTGAATTCATGCGTACGCTCGGGTACGCTAGGTATGTAGGTATTACTTTCCCCCGACAGAGCCGGCACGCACCCACGTGCCGCTCCCCTGTAACCTTTGAGTTCTATGCACGACAGATTCCGCGAGTTGCACTTCGACGGTCTAAAACGAACATTTTTAAAAATGTTTTTTCCCCCCAAGACCAAAAGACACAACACAAATGAACAGCTCAATTGAACGATGACTGCTATTAATAATATCGGCTTTGCCCTGAAAAGGCAGTCAGTGAAGTGCATATCAATAGGTAGGGTGATTTAACTGGCTATAAAGCTAGTAAAGAACCAATTAGGTATTGAAACAATCAGTAAATGTCTTAGGATTGGAAATTGAATCCTGCCCTCCAGAAGGTTCATTTAGTAAACTGCAGGTTTTGCTCTGACCAACGATTTTTTTGTTCTCACAACGCAAGGTTTAATCTCATGTACAAGTCGTGACATTGTAAAGGAAATTCAGGAGAGGCCATGAATACCGAATACATGCATAGAACGTGCACACTATAAGCCCCATATTCAACCCCTGGGCATTTCTTTGTCATTGACAGTTCACGGACGGGGATACTGCAATGGCTCACACCATATTTAGTCATGAGTTTCAGTACAAGTGTGTTCCTTATTTCTTGTTCAGTCAAGCAGAACCCTGTGTAGGCCTACATGTAACACGGTTTGGTGAACGGACGCAACTCCATTTTGGATATTTTGTGAACATATTTCCTGTTCACGTATCAATCCAGATGCTGAGGAGACTCTTTTTTTTCTTCCAAGTGGGCTTCAACGGATATCTGCAATTTGTTAGGAGCTATTAATACCTATACTGTAAAGAATGATTTTCATTTTTTACTTGTGCTTACTTGTTCCATTCTGTGCATTGCAAGATGCTCAAGGTAAGCTAAGGACACATTCAGTATACTAAATACTTAAAAACTAATTTCACATAAAAAACAGTGCTGTTGCATGAATTGAACACCTGTTATAGGACCACATGTGTAAATCCTTTCAACCCGGGGCCAATTTCATAGAGTTGCTTAAGCATAAAATTTGCTTAAGCACAAAAAAACTTTGCTTAATATAATCACGTTACCCACCAGAACTCCATGGGATTATTATGTTAAGTAAACAACAGCCAAATACCAGTCACAAGCAATGTACATCGCATGGAGTTTTGGCCAGTAACCTGATTATATTAAGCAAAGGTTTTTTGTGCTTAAGCAAATTTTATGCTTAAGCAGCTCTATGAAATTGGCCCCAGATACCAGTCAACCAGACACCAGAATTGTAAAATTCATACTACAGTGTTTGCAGCGTGTATGCAATTCAAAATGTTGAAATTTAAGACATTTATTAAAACTTCTCGGGGTATGTTATAATTACACGATGCATGCTGTGATGAGGGGCAAAGTCGCATAAGCTATACATAAATGATATAGCAACAACTGACTCCTTGGTGTCAAAGACCGTTTGACGAATTCCGCCATCTTTGTGATGACGTGGTAATCTTTGGGGGACCTTTCATTGAAAATACATCCCACCATATTCAGGATACAAAAAGGCATGATATGGCTTGTCGGAAAGTAGGTGCTTTGTAGTTATCACACTTTGTGTGTCAGAAGTCCATGTCGCAATAATGGTAATTGTGTCAGCGCAGACGGGATCATCTCAAAATTCTGAACGTTCCTGTTCCGTGTGGCACATTCCTTTTAGGAACACTGTGTATTCCCATCAAGACCGGAAATTCCCGAGAAAGCGTGCACGTGCATTTTAGGCCAACGTTCCCACGCAGGATCACCTGGCGTTCCCGAGCTATTCCTAGTGGGCTTGGCACAAATCATGTTCCCAATTGTATCAGCTGATGTTCCCCAGTCGAACGTTCCACGTTTTCCGACTTTTTGGAGACGTTCCCTTATTCCTATGTTTGTACTGCTGGTTTCCCTGGGTTATGGTACATGTACCTTCATGTATTTATTACTCCAGGCAGTTGTCTCACCGAGAATACACAATGATCTGAATTTGTGTAGGCCAACATAATTTCCAACCTAAAACTTGTATTGCCAGGTTTAGAAATACGTTTAATATAAACAATAGGATAAACAAAGCCTTCAAGGTATTCAACTATTGTGTGTGTGTGTTATTAAGTGAACAAATGTGTGCCTGGCCTTCGGCTCGGGTCATCAGCGTCCAGACTCCGGTCTTAACCGGTCTTAAACACGGTTTCCCCTTAAACATCAGCTTTTCAGCTTGTTTATGTGTCGAACTGTGTCTTTTGTCTTTAGGTGAAGGACTTAGACTTCCATCACCAGACTGCAATGTGTCCATCTGCCATGTGTCTATTACAGATGGTGGCCCTTAGGAAACTACTTTCCCTGTAGCTTGTTTGTATTGTGTTGTGTTTGTTCATTCTGCATACTTGCTTTGTTAATGCTGCAGTTGCAATTTTTAGCAAGCATGCATACAGTAAGCAGTAGCGTAACTCTGTGGTAGGGATGGGAATGACCAAAATCCAAAAATTGCCCAACCTTGGATATTTAGAAGTGTGTGTGCGCTCAAATTTGTATCCTTGTGGAGAATTTCACAATAGGGAACAAAAGATTGTATACGTCTCCACAGGGCAATTTCTATAGATGAATACGTCTCCACGAGGTTTTCACGAAATAGATATTATGGATTTTACTCAAAAACTAGGAATTTCCAAGGTGGGTTGATCTATTGTACACACGTCTCCAGAGGGCACGGTGTATCAGATCACGAGTTCACATAGTGAATGTAAAACAAACTCTCTCATACACACACACCCACACACACACGCTTACATAGGCATATGTGGGGTACTTCCTTTGTTCTCGTGTACTAAAATTTTGCAACGTCGCACACCTCTGTCAAAATGCTCTATTATGTTAACCATAGTTAAATTTCCGGGCTGAAATTTGGACTTAATATCCTTTTTCTACAACTCTTCCATTTGCGACGGATTAACCCAACTTGGAAATTCCTAGTTTTTGAGTAAAATCCATATATCTATTTCGTGTAAAACTTGTGGGGTACCAAAACGGTACCCCGCAAGTCGGTGGGCATTCCTTATGGGGTACCTCCCATTGTTCCGGTACCCCACAAGGCAGTGGTTGTACACGCACACCCACACAAACGAGAACAAAGAAATGTCTCAACAAGGATACAAATTCCAGTATGTGTGAACAAAAGATGTCCACATAATGCAGGTTGTGTTGACGTTATGTGGACTAAGCCGTGTCCACATAAGGTTTAGAGGCATTTTGGGGTTAGATTTATCCGTGGCAGAATGAAGAGAAACACTATAGGGAATCATAGAAAAAAATGGGTTGAAAGAGTTTTCACAGTTAAAGTAAATTTATTTTTTTGTATCGAGTTTTTTTAACTACACGAAAACAAAGGAAGGTCCACATAGCACATAGCGTTTGTAAAACAAACGTGTGTGCGTGTGTGCTGGAATTTACTACCTATTTACTACGGAGACATGCACACAATAGGGAACAAAAGATTGCATACGTCTCCACAAGAACATTTTGTATAGATGAATACGTCTCCACAAGAATTTCACGAAATAGATATATGGATTTTACTCAAAAACTAGGAATTTCCAAGGTAGGTTGATTCGTCGCAAATGGAAGAATTTAGAAAAGGGATATTTAGTCCAAATTGATTGCAATGTCAGTTCTTTGATGGATGTCTCTGAGGGCCAGGGCCTCGCGTTCGTTATTGGGGAGGCTATCATAGGTATAACGGACAAGTTTACTAAAAATTAATTCAGTGATGGAGGCTTGTGTTTCCAGTGGTTTAGGGGAGGGGGGGGGTGGAGTGTAGGGCAGAATGAGGAACCACGAGATAGAACGGCTGTCTCATCCGGTGTCAGGGATGTGACAGAGATTGACCACTATGGGGTCCTGGGTGTTTTCCTGCTGGCTTACCCATTTGTAACTTGTTAGTAGGCCTACATGTATGTTACTTTTTAAACGGACCGGAAGATATTTTAAGGAGATTTTGACTATGATCAGTATCCAAATGCATCTAACGCATATAATTATGTTTGTCCATTCCAACAGGCTTCACGGGGACCAAATGTCAAAACACAATAATAATTGTAAATTACTGTGATGTAGCTTCATAATGAAAGTATTTTTTTTACTAATCAATTGTAGATCCATGCCAACCATCACCATGTCAGAATGGGGGAACTTGTTTCCAAGGCAGCACATCAGGCGGGTTCTTCTGTACGTGTTCAACAGGCTACACAGGAGCTCAATGTCAAAACGCATCTGGTAAATAACCTATCTTCTTAAAAATATTGGTTGCATTTCTGTAGTATAACAAAAAATAATAACATTTTATTTTAAATGGAAGAGTTTTTTTCTTTGCTAGTTTTGATGAATGCAGTAATTGTTTTAGTAAGTATGTTTTATTTTTCCACTTTACATTGTGTTGTCCTGGTAATCGGTAAGTGGATATCCCTGTATGTCACAATTCGGGAACTTGTTTCCAAGGCAGCACATCAGACCAGAACAGAAGTGCGTGTGCTCCAGGTTTCACATTGAGTGAATGACAAAATCATGACCAACTTCTTTAACTTATGAACACCTATCTGTAACTGTTGAACAACATAATGTTCATACTTTGCAATCCGATAGATTATTAATTTAGAAATAAAAATAAAATAGCTTTAACTATAACTTTTCAAATGAATATTTTGTACTCAGATATTGCCATAGGCAATATTTTGGATTCCCAGGCACAAAAAGGCCGTGTTACATTCACTTCCGGTGTTACCGGAAATGCTATGATAATTCAATTGTCTCCTGTGCAGTCATGCATAAAAACTAATCCAGTGAAAATGTCACTAAACGAAGCAAGAAGAGTTACTTTAAAAGTGCGTATGGAAATATATTATCTATATTACTGCAAAAAAAAACAATGGCCAATTTTAAAAGTGTATACTTTTTTTTTTTTACTCACACTGTATGTTTGGGTTGTTGGAAAGTTTAAAAACCTCAATTTTTTGCGTTTTTTGCTTATTCACTAAAAAGAAAAGTGTGGGAGGGGTGATATGATCGCCCAACCCCATCCCCTTCCGATCCTCCCCCAGTATTTAACCCTGAGAGTAAGGCTTGTGTGGACTTTGTACAGGAACAATTAATAAACGGTTCTATGTGGCATACTCCCCAAACGTACAAGCGCAGTTTGTTCATGTATAATTATTTACAAACGCACATGGGCACAGCATGAATTACTCATTGGCAAGATCCATTTGTTGTGGCAAAATCGTCGCATTTATTTGCTGTGGAACGCACTTTAGTAAGGGGGCAAGGGAACAAAGGCAAATAAATGTCCTTTCCACTGTGTTTGGGAATGGGATTGGATTGGATTTTTTTTTTTTATAGAAGTTGTAGTCGTCAAGTTGTCGAATTAGCCTCGTTTATATACCAGGTTGTGTCCATTACTACAGCCGAACCCTTATCAGCTTGCTTGATTGTAATGTCAGTTCTTTGATGGATGTCTCTGAGGGCCATGGGCCTCGCGTTCGTTATTGGGGAGGCTATCATAGGTATAACGGACAAGTTTAATAAAAATGTCCGTACTGATGCAGTCAATGGATGAATGCCTCAATGGCAGGGACCCTGTATTACGGCGTCTTCTTAATTCATTGACGGAGGCTTGTGTTTCCAGTGGTTTAGGGGAATGGGGGGAGGGGGTGGAGTGTAGGGCAGAATGAGAAACCACGAGATAGAAGGGCAGTCTCATCCGGTGTCAGGGATGTGACAGAGATTTACCATTACGGGGTCCTGTGTGTTTTCCTGCTGGCTTGCCCATTTGTAACTTGTTAGTAGGCCCACATGTACGTTGCTTTTTAAACGGACCGGAAGATATTTTAAGGAAATTTTGACCATGAGCGGTATTCTATTTTTTATTCAAATGCACCAAACGCATATAATTATGTTTGTCCATTCCATAACAGGCTTCACGGGGACCAAATGTCAAAGCACAATAATAATTGTAAATTACTGTGATGTAGCTTTAAAAGGAAAGTATTTTTTTACTAATCAGTTGTAGATCCATGCCAACCATCACCATGTCAGAATGGGGGAAATTGTTTCCAAGGCAGCACAGCAGGCACGTTCTTCTGTGTGTGTCCAACAGGCTTCACAGGAGCTCAGTGTCAAAGCATGACTGGTAAATAACCTCTTTTCAAAAATTGTTTGTGTTTATTTAGAATAAGAAAAATGATAACTTTTTTTTGCAAAAGGAAGAGTTTTTTTCTTTGCTTTTTTTTTTATGAATGCACTAGTTTTTTTAGTATTTTTTTTTATTTTCCCACTTGACATTGTGCTGTCCTGGTAATTGGTAAGTGGATATCCCTGTATGTCACAAATTGGGAACTTGTTTCCAAGGCAGCACATCAGACCAGAACAGAAGTGTTTGTGCTCCAGGTTTCACATTGAGTGAATGACAAAATCATGACCAGCGTCTTTAATTTATGAACAACTTTCTGTAACTGTTGAACAGCATCATGTTCATACTTTGCAATCCGATAGATTATTAATTTCGAAATAAAAATAAAATAGCTTAAACTATAACTTCTTAAATGAATATTTTGTACTCAGGTAGACATTGCCTCAGGCAATATTTTGGATTCCCAGGCACAAAAAGGCCGTGTTACATTCACTTCCGGTGTTACCGGAAATGCTATGATAATTCAATTGTCTCCTGTGCAGTCATGCATAAAAACTAATCCAGTGAAAATGTCACTAAACGAAGCAAGAAGAGTTACTTAAAAAGTACGTATGGAAATATATTATCTATATTACTGCAAAAAAAAACAATGGCCAATTTTAAAAGTGTATACTTTTTTTTTTTACTCACACTGTATGTTTAGGTTGTTGGGAAGTTAAAAAAACCTCAATTTGTTTGCGTTTTTTGCTTATTCACTAAAAAGAAAAGTGTGGGAGGGGTGACCTGATCGCCCAACCCCATCCCCTTCAGATCCTCCCCCAGTATTTAACCCTGAGAGTAAGGCTTGTGTGGACTTTGTACAGGAACAATTAATAAACGGTTCTATGTGGCATACTCCCCAAACGTACAAGCGCAGTTTGTTCATGTATAATTATTTACAAACGCACATGGGCACAGCATGAATTACTCATTGGCAAGATCCATTTGTTGTGGCAAAATCGTCGCATTTGTTTGCTGTGAAACGCACTTTAGTAAGGGGGCAAGGGAGCAAAGGCAAATAAATGTCCTTTCATTGACGGAGGCTTGTGTTTCCAGTGGTTTAGGGGAGGGGTGGTGGGGTGTAGGGCAGCATGAGAAACCACGAAATAGAAGGGCTGTCTCATCCGGTGTCAGGGATGTGACAGAGATTTACCACTACGGGGTCCTGGATGTTTTTCTGCTGGCTTGTCCATTTGTAACCGGTTTGTAGGTCTACATGTACGTTGCTTTTTAAACGGACCGGAAGATATTGTAAGGAGATTTAGACTACGATCAGTATTCTATTTTTTATTCAAAAGCATCAAACGCATATAATTATGTTTGTCCATTCCAACAAGCGTCACCGGACCAAATGTCAAAACACAATAATAATTGTAAATTACTGTGATGTAGTTTTAAAAGTAAAGTATTTTTTTTTTACTAATCAATTGTAGATCCATGCCAACCATCACCATGTCAGAATGGGGGAACTTGTTTCCATGGGAGCACAACAGGCAGGTTCTTATGTTTTTGTTCACCAGACTTCACAGGAATTCAATGTCAAAACACATTAGGTAACTAATCTCTTCTTAAAAATATTGGTGGTATTTCTGTAGTATAAGAAAAATAATAACATTTTTTTTTTACAAATGGAAGAGTTTTTTCTTTGCAATTTTTTTGATGAATGCAGTAATTTTTTTTCCCACTTGACATTGTGTTGTCCTGGTAATCGGTAAGTGGATATCCCTGTATGTCACAATTTGGGAACTTGTTTCCAAGGCAGCACATCAGACCAGAACAGAAGTGTGTGTGCTCCAGGTTTCACATTGAGTGAATGACAAAATCATGACCAACGTCTTTAACTTATGTACAACTTTCTGTAACTGTTGAAAAACATCATGTTCATACTTTGCAATCCGATAGATTATTAATTTCGAAATAAAAATAAAATACCTTAAACTATAACTTTTCAAATGAATATTTTGTACTCAGGTAGATATTGCCTCAGGCAATATTTTGGATTCCCAGGCACAAAAAGGCCGTGTTACATTCACTTCCGGTGTTACCGGAAATGCTATGATAATTCAATTGTCAAACTAATCCAGTGAAAATGTCACTAAAAGAAGCAAGAAGAGTTACTTTAAAAGTACGTATGGAAATATATTATCTATATTACTGCAAAAAAAAACAATGGCCAATTTTAAAGTGTATACTTTTTTTTTTACTCACACTGTATGTTTGGGTTGTTTCGAAGTTAAAAAAACCTCATTTTTTTGCGTTTTTTGCTTATTCACTAAAAAGAAAAGTGTGGGAGGGGTGATCTGATCGCCCAACCTCATCCCCTTCCGATCCTCCCCCAGTATTTAACCCTGAGAGTAAGGCTTGTGTGGACTTTGTACAGGAACAATTAATCAACGGTTCTATGTGGCATACTCCCCAAACGTACAAGCGCAGTTTGTTCATGTATAATTATTTACAAACGCACATGGGCACAGCATGAATTACTCATTGGCAAGATCCATTTGTTGTGGCAAAATCGTCGCATTTGTTTGCTGTGCAACGCACTTTAATTAGGGGGCAAGGGAGCAAAGGCAAATACATGTCCTTTCCACTGTGTTTATGAGTGGGATTGGATTGGAGGTGTTTTTTTTTTTATAGAAGTTGTAGTCGTCAAGTTGTCGAATTAGCCTCGTTTATATACCAGGTTGTGTCCATTACTACTACAGCCGAACCCTTATCAGCTTGCTTGATTGCAATGTCAGTTGTTTGACGGATGTCTCTGAGCGCCAGGGCCTCGCGTTTGTTATTGGGGAGGCTATCATAGGTATTGCGGACAAGTTTAATAAAAATGTCTGTACTGATGCAGTCAATGGATGAATGCCTCAATGGCAGGGACCCTGTATTACGGCGTCTTCTTAATTCAGTGATGAAGGCTTGTGTTTCCAGTGGTGTATTTTTTTTCGGGGGGGGGGGGGGGTTGGGGGAGTGTAGGGCGGTGGATGTGACAGAGATTGACCACTACGGGGTCCTGGGTGTTTTCCTGCTGGCTTGCCCATTTGTAACTTGTGAGTAGGCCTACATGGTCGTTGCTTTTTACGGACCGGAAGATATTTTTTTAAGGAGAATTTGACTATGATCAGTATTCTATTTTTTATTCGAACGCATCAAACGCATATAATTATGTTTGTCCATTCCAACAGGCTTCACGGTGACCAAATGTCAAAACACAATAATAATTGTAAATAACTGTGATGTAGCTTCAAAAGGAAAGTATTTTCATCAATTGTATGGAAAATAATACAATCTAAGAGTAGTGAGCATTGTCATTGTCATTGTTGGACTCCTAATGTTTTATGCACTATATCAGTGAAAGTAAACTTCCTTAATGCTATAATCTTTGTGAAAACATGTTCTGTTTGCTTGTTAGACATTGATGACTGCATACCTGATGCTTGTTTGAATGGAGGAACTTGTATGGACGGTCTTGATAGCTTCGTATGTACATGTGCTGCTGGATATACTGGAGAAGACTGTGGCACAAGTAAGTCTAACTGATTATTTGTATGGAAAAGACCAAAAATGTAGTACACCTGTTTTGTGTTGTTGGACTCCTAATCTATTAGGCACTATCAAGTTTGCTTGAGTTGACTGTCCATAACAATGGGAATTATTAATATTTATGTTTGGTATTGAAACTAAGTTCCTATGGTTGGTCTTGATAGATCCACGTGTACTTGTGCTGCTGAATAAACTGGAGACGACTGTGATACAAATAAAACTCAGACCAATACATTGGGGCAACGGAATCAGGTTTTGACAGATAATCCAATCCAGATGTGGACTAGGAGCAGGAATCAAACCCCGGGCTTCTTACACGTCCCCAGTCAAAGAGACCTAGAATCCGCGTCGTATTTGGACTGACACTTTCAATGTGGGGTTTGCCCCGGTGTTTCTGGCAGTGGCTGCTTAATGCGCCACAGCACCTTGTAAACCATTATTAAGGTGCTACATAATGGTTCTCATATTTCCCATGTACTTCATTTACATGTCTCTAATAATAGATCTCCAGCGCCTTGAGTACCTAATTGTTGGTAGGTACGTGCGCTATATAGGACTTCGATATTATTATTATTAATGTCTAAATGACGCTGTCAAAAGTGTCATTTTGAATTGGAAAGCGTCAAATTTGACCCTGAAAAGACAGACCAGAACGCGGATCATCCACCACATATTGGAAATGTTCCAAATGACAAACAAACCTTTTTAACCCTCCGAGCAGCGAAGTGGTGATTTAATTCTCCACATTGTCCGGAGAAAGGAGTGTTGAAAGACAGAAGCAAAGAGAGCGCCCAATGCCTTTGTGCAGTAATGGGAGATCTTTGTGGCCAACCCCTAAGTGCCGCCGATCCCTTTGTGTCAACCCCTCGTGCCACCAGGAGCCCAGACAGGTTGTAAACAATTCCTGGCCATGTGAATGACCTATATCTTGTGCATGTACAGGCATGCCAGGGTTATTGACCTATAAACACATGTGGTGAAAAAATTCTCCACGTGGTTCCACGGTGTGATTTTTTTGATAAGCTGCTCGATGGGGGTTAAAGAGAAACAAAAGAAGGAAAGAAGAAGACATTAAAAAAATCATCCATTGGGAATCGAACTCACACCATCGGATTTGTAATCCCATGCAGTATCCATGACACTACAGCAGTGACTCGATCGACGTGGTAGTTTTAAACATTATACTAGTGCATATATGGGGCCTTCCAGCATAAGTCTATATATAGTAGCGGGCGTGTGGTATGAAAAAAAAATCGCGAACGGGCACAACACGATCACCGTTTTAAAATCATAGAAGAAATCTTCTTTCCGTCTTTCTTGTTGTAATGTTTGTAGACTGCAGTAATCTATTTATGGCACAAACAGTGTGTGACGTCATTTGTTAATCGCATATGCATTCGTTTACGTGCGCACTCTAGTGCGTATGGGCGTGAATACAATACGATGCAACAAGACTAATCTCTGTCTCCCCTCAATAGGGTATTATTGACGTACGAACACAACACTTCTTTTTCTGTTTTTCAAACAGTACTTCTCCTCGATTTTTTTTCAAAACAGTTTATGGCATAAACTTGTTACTTTGCAACAACGTTTACCCTGAACCAGGGGTGTCCACATGGCTCTGACGTCATGAGGACGTCATTAGGTATCAATTTTTTTACAGGTGATTTTGCTTGGAAAAATAACCAACTTCTTCAACTTATAACTCTTGAACAACGTCATCAGGTATCAAATGCGTCAATTAATTTAACTCGGGATTATGTGTATACTATAGTTTATGGGAATGTCCTCCCTGCGGTACCATATCACAGTTTTTACTATATTTTTTGTCTGGTGTTGAAACCCAAATTCCTCTGGACACCAGGTTGCCCAGGGCACTGCAACTCGCAACACAAAAAAACAAAACTTCACTGTTTGTTTGTAGGAGAAAGGCCCAGACAAATTCGTTGGGAAAAACCCTGGAGCACTCTCATCGCTCTACTTTTTACCCCATGGGTGACCTCTCGTAAGAAACAAAATAAAAATAAATAACCTTTCTTTAAATTCCATGTCGATTGAAACGTCACCGTAGGTTTATTTCGTCAATTCTAATTTAAAAAAACATGTTCTGTTTGCTTTGTAGACATTGATGACTGCATGCTCAATCCTTGTTTGAATGGAGCAACTTGTATGGATGGTCTTGATAGCTTCACTTGTACATGTGCTTCTGGATATACTGGAGGTGACTGTGGCACAAGTAAGTCCAAAATAGAAGAGACACAGTCGACATTGTGAGCATTGTCATGTTTTGGGTTGTTGAATTCTGTACCTATTATAAACACTATCTGCTTGGAACCATGTCAATCTCAATAGTGATAATTACTGGGGGTGGGGGTTCTGTCTGGTATTGAAACAACAATTCATAATAATTGCCCTGGGCACTAAAGCTCACAAGCCTGAAGAAATTATTTTGTTTTGGAGGAGCGACAAAAAATCCAGACAAGTATGCTGGAGTATACCCACAGGGTACTCAATGTGTTCTCCATTAATCCATCAATTTTAGAATTTCCCTTGTTGGGAAGCGCCATCCAAAGACCGACTTTCGGGGCACCATTGTACCTTTTTTGACAAGCACCACACTGATCCCCGGTCGTTAAAAAAACCCATTCATTACATGTCCAAGTTGATTCAAATTTCAGAGTAAGTTAACTTCGTTAATGCTTATCATTGTAAAAACATGTTCTGTTTGCCTGTTAGACATTGATGACTGCATACCTGATCCTTGTTTGAATGGAGGAGCCTGTATGGATGGTCTTGATAGCTTCGCATGTACATGTGCTGCTGGATATACTGGAGACGACTGTGGCACAAGTAAGTCTAACTGATTATTTGTATGGAAAAGACCAAAAGTGTAGTACACCTGTTTTGTGTTGTTGGACTCCTAATCTATTAGGCACTATCAAGTTTGCTTGAGTTGACTGTCCATCACAATGGGAATTATTAATATTTATGTTTGGTATGGAAACCAAGTTCCTATGGTTGGTCTTGATAGCTTCACGTGTACATGTGCTGCTGAATAAACTGGAGACGACTGTGACACAAATACAACCCAGACGAATACATTGGGGCAACGGAATCAGGTTTTGACAGATAATCCAATCCAGATGTGGATTAGGGGCAGGAATCAAACCCTGGGCTTCTTACACGTCCCTAGTCAAAGTGACCTAGAATCCGCGTCGTATTTGGACTGACACTTTCAATGTCTAAATGACGCTGTCAAAAGTGTCCATTTTGACCCTGAAAAATGTCAGGAAGACCAGAGCCCTGATTATCTGATCAGGGACGTTAAAAGTGGAGGTGAAAAACGAGAAAAGAACCTCAGCTCCAACCTTATCCCAACAGTTTGGTGCTCAAGTATCATGTCGTCGGCTATCGGCATGTAGGTCTTTGTGAGGTATACTCATGCCTCCAACACCTGGGTAGGTGTATCTCTCTATAAACAAATGTGTCGAAGAGAAAATAGTTCATGTAAACTTTAGCATGCATGCTTGACGACTGCAGGTGAACTCAAATAATGGAAGCAAAGAAACCTTAAGAATTTAACCATATTACTGCAATTGTGCTCTTCTACATAATCGGTCAGATTGTTATGGCAGTCTCCATGTTTTGTTAATGTAGGAAATGAAAGGCTACGAATCCCATACAGTACACACTGCCTTAATCTACGTTAAGTACTACCATTAAGGAGAGGGTGAATTATCATCTCATTCGAACAGGAAATCAATCTTTCATGTTTCCACAGCTGCGTCGGTAAATGGAGATGACAACACCATTCTGGTAGTTGTTATAAGCGTGTTAAGTACACTACTGGTTGTAATTGTTGTGTATGCTGTGTGGAAAAGAGTCAAACGAAGAAGACGCAATATGGATGAGGCTGTTCAACCTCCTGCTGATGTAATGGTGAGTTTTCCGTCTGTGGACAACGTACCCGAATGTCTGGATTTTCAAAATTGAATGCCAAATTACTTAAACTGTTTACAACAAGCACATAGGTCATTCTTTAAAATCTAGTGTATATGAGGTAATGTCCATCCAACGCAGTGTACATGAAGAAACATGTTATAGACTAGACACGTGGTTGTTCTAGATCAATGAAATCACTCTACCCAAAACAAGACATAACTTTTAAGTTTAAGCATACAAGGAACAGTCTATAGAAACTTGAATTGTTTGACTAAATTAACCATCGACATGGTGAGGCTAGTATTGACCTATCGCCATTTGCGAGTTATTTACGCACCTTAGACAACCTTATTTAGTTATTGTAGACTAAGTTTTGTTTGTCTCAGATTTTGCGCGTTCCGCGTCCACTTGTAAATCATGTAATTAGACCATTATCACAAGCTGCGTTGACGCGATTCAACGAGATTCTACCGCGATAGGTAAATTGCTGGAAAGTTCCTTTTCTTATAGTTGCGGGACAAGGGAATATATTTGTGTTGTTTGTGTAATTGTCTTGGTTGGGCATGTTATCGACTTCGTGCGCAAGTAAGTAGGCCTACCCACTTAGGTAGTTTCTAACACAGCCTTAGACCCCAAGTCGTGCGCGTATAACCGTGATTTGGGAAAAAAAATATGTACAAACCGTTTGATGACGGTGCGCGTAACCACGCAACGCGCGTTTAATGCGGCTATATATACGCGCTCAGCACATTTACATAGATTTACATACAGTAAATAAATGTTTGTGTTAAAAAAGGCTGTACTTCTCCGAATCTGGTGAAGGCACGGGGCAGCAGCCGTGATAATGCTGATGAAGCGGATGAGGTCCTCATCATAGCACAACGGTCCATCAGACACACCGTGCAAGGCACTCTGAACATCCAGAAGTGGTCCCTCACCACTGCGCTCCACGTCTCCCCAGTCCCAAGGAGGCGGAGTATGAAGGGGCACCACCCATACCAAACGATAAAAGTACACCAAAGTTACACCAGTTTGCATTACAGTTATTGCTACTCAGCCATCTATTGAGTCTAGTGAAAACTGTTCTGTCTGCATTGAATCATATGGGTTTTTTTAACAGGAACTCGCAGGTGTTGATGTCCGGATGCGACCAGTGGGTGTCGATTCCCCGGTATATGAGGTTATGGGCCACCCCGATTGGGCTGCCAAGTGGGAGATACTGTGGAGCAATCTCGTTGTTGGGGAACAGGTACTCGGCAGAGGCAACTTTGGGGAAGTCAAGAAAGGAACTTTGAAAATAGGTGGGAAGGAAACCCAATCTGCAATCAAGATGCTCAAAGGTAAGACAACCAATTCAATCATATAAAACCAAAAACATTCGAATTCAGATTGTTGATTTTTACCAAAATATTCTTGTGCATGAATGTAAGCCTGCACAGTGTACTGAGTGATATGTTTTGTAAACGATGAAGGTGACGCAGTATGTAACGCTCAATTAAATATCATACCCATGTGCAAATTAGAATGTGAACTAGTGCTGCTTTGGGGTATTTGGTTTTTTTATCTTGAGTTATTAAAATCACTGGCTCCTGCAACTTGGCATCATCTAGTCTTGCCGAGCACCAAGTGCCTTTTTTTTAATAAAAATACATTAGGTTATTTGAATGTGGTTCTCTTATTGAAGTTGTGTACATATGTTTTAATAATAAATTCATAACAACGTTCACACACATGTAATCACAAGTCTACTCATCATTTCAACTAACTCAAGTTATCAAGAGACTTACTTTAAATAAGATAGAAACTGCACAAGTGATGCCAGCTACGATCCAGTAGCTCAAACGTTTCAAGGAACTTTAATGTTGGAACGCAGTGGCGTAGCCACGGGGGCGGGGGGTGACACCCCACCCCCATGAAACCTTGTCGCCCACAGTCGCCCCTCCCCCTACTGAGATTTTGAGTTTCTAAAAAAAATATCATTGATCTACATGACGCCCCCCATTTAATGTTCCCGCCCCCCCCCCCCCCCCACACTGAAAAATTCCTGGCTACGCCACTGTTTGAACGGCTATGATTCCTTTAGTCAATCAAGCTATCTTCTGTACTACAGGCCAGGCATCAGACGGGGACCAGAAGGACTTTATGGATGAATTGCGCACCATGTCAATCATTGGCTACCACCAGAATGTTGTGTCATTGCTAGGTGCTTGCCAGCATCAGGGTATGTAAACTGTGCATCAACACCACAGCCCAGTAACATTTTTTACATTGGGCGAGGCAACAAGTCGATATTTTTGCTAGAGTGTCTTTGCCTATTGTTCTTTGAAGTTAAATTATGTTATAAATCAAGTCATTTGACTCGATATATTAACTCTCCGGGTATGGAAATGATTAATAATTATTTTCAAGTCTCAAATTCTGAACAAATGCAAAATGCCTTGACCATACCGGCCGGAGTCGCAATTTGAAAAGGAAAAGCAAAATGACTTGACAAGTAATGAAAACATTACCCGTTTTATTTTTGAGCATGCCAGATACTAATGTTTGGGCAAATGGGTCACATAGCCAACAACAACTTCTTGCACCACAAAGTGCAGGTAAATTAAATCAATTGGTAAAGCCTATACTAAGGCCGAATTCATTGCACACATAATCAATGTCCAGCTTAATGAAGTCACATTCTCTCGAAAACATCGCCCCATGAAACTTTCTGTCAACACTGGCCTTTTCATAGATTCTTAAATAGGCTCGACAAATGAAAATCAAGTTCAAAGGGAAACAAGAGTATGGTGAAGCGTAAAATTAAACTGTTGCTACATGTAGTGAATCTGAAAGAGTCCATGAAGTAAATCCTGCTCATTTCCTCCAGTTTCCTTCATTTTTTCAATCAGTTCATATTCGTGCCAAGTTCTAATTCTCACACTTTGTACTAGTTGAAACATATATCTGTGTACGTCTATGCCAGTGCCACCTTCATACACAAACAGGGATCTACCCGATGTTCCCCAATACCAATGTTTCCCCACTACCGATGTTCCCCCAAATCTTATCCTTAGGATTAGGGTTAGGGTTAGGGCTAGGGTTAGGGTTAGGGTTATATTGGTAGGGATTTCGGGGAACATCGACATTGGGGAACATCAGTATTGGGGAACATATATGTATGCATACCACAAACAACATCTTACGTGTCGTGATGACATCGAAAGCTACGTCGCTGTAATAGTTTTGATTCCATAAAAGGTATCTAAATATTTCTTAACATCGTACGTGTTTCAAAAGGTTTAAAACAGAAACCATTTCGTTAAATTGTCCACCATACTCCTGGTGGCTAATACTTACACTCGTATGGTTACCAAAATCATGAGTTCTAAATTCATTCCCATATTTTTTTTCAAAATCCCAAACCTGTACTCTGGATTATTTTTGAAACATGACATGTTTTCCCTTTTATCTATAAGATGTTCTGTATGCTGCTTTGGAGTTTCTTCCCAATGGTGACCTTCATAGCTACCTCACGAGATTTGTATACTCCAACACAGCGGACATTTTGACTTCAGAACAACTTTTGAAGTTTGCTCTTGACGTTGCCAGGGGAATGAAGCATCTTTCCGATTTAGGGGTATGTGTATCCCCAGTGATCAGTTAAGGAATAGGTGGATCACTGGAAAACCAGGGTTACGCCTGAAAACATTCGGATCCATTAAGCCCAGCCAATTGTAATCTGACAAATGACAGCGTGATTATCTTAGAAGGTCTGACATGAACACACTTGCGTATGAAGCAAGTAGATTATGCAACATGTGGCGTGACATTGGACATCGAGGCACATTATGTGCAGTGTACGCAATGACGGGCATAAATGAACTTGGCTGTTCGTGGACATTTCTTTTGTATTGTTAAGTATTTCAGTCGAAAGGAGGATGGGGTTGTGCTTTTGCATTTCCTTGTTATCCAAATAGCGACGATGTCTCCCTCTAAGATTTAACATGAATCAAACAAAATTGTGTCCTCCTCCTTTTCAAATTGATATTTTTTTCGCGTTGTGTTTACAAGGCTTTTTTTTTGCAAAAATGCTGTAACTTTTATTTAAAGTTACAACATCATGAACCTATGATCTATTTCCTTTTTAATAGGTGGTACACAGAGATCTAGCTGCCAGAAATATCCTCCTTGGAGAGGATTTAATTGCCAAAGTGTCTGGCTTTGGACTGTCCAGAGGAGAGAATACCTATGTGCAGACATCCACAGTAAGTGTGAAGTACATTGTACATTGATTGCTCAAACGCCATACTTCAACTCAATGTATATAAAACATGTGGAACTGGGTGATGGAGCCACTGGGGAACAAAGACAATTCATATTTCTATGTTTTATGTTGTCCCAGCCACATGGTAGGCATGCCCCAGGTCATCTATCACTAGAACCTAGTTTGGACCAAGGTACATCCACCAGAGGGGTCTCACTCGTCAGGCCATACTGGCTTGCTCAAAATTGGCGGGAAACCAACTGGGCTTGTGCACATTTACATAGGCTTGTACATTATTGCCCCTGTTCATTATGGATTGCAATGGATCGCCCCTGCTGACAAAATTAAAGAATCTTGATCTTCACGTGGCAATTCTGTGGTTTTAATGGCTATTTGGGGTCTGAATGATACCATGAATGAATGGACTGTGGTTAGTTGGGGTTTATGGGCAGGGTGGCTCAAATTTCATGGCGGTAGGAAAACAATCCCAGCAAGGGTCAGGTATATGTGTAGATTAAAGGGGCGGCTCCGGGTAGGGTTTTAATCAGGGAGTCGGTCCGAAAGAGAGGCTGGAAGAAAATATAATTATCGTTCCAGGGTGTGTTTAGTTTAGTGTGGATTGGATGTCATATTTCAGTAAAATTTGCAATTGACTTGACATTTGATGATAAAAAACTAACAATCTATCAACATTTTTTTGTAACAAAAAGATTTTCATTTTTTTTTTTTTACGATTTTCTTTATATTTTTTTTTCAATTTTGGAATCAACAGAGACGTGTTCCCACTCGCTGGCTTGCAATTGAATCTTTAGTGCACGAGACATACACCACCCAGAGTGATGTGTAAGTTATCAACTACATGTACATACATTGTAACATTTAGGGGATTTGCTACTTTTACAATCGGCTTGAGAATTTTGTTTCTCTAAGCACATTACTCTTTTTTTTTATCCTCGTGCTATGAAGCAGTGTTTGATGGACATAAGATTGTAGTATGTGATCGATACCACATTTACCGTAAGAAGACTAGCTGTCTCAGATCACTGTTGATTTAGTTTTTATTTAAATCTAGGGAACAATATACAAGTAATAAGTTAGTTTTGAAAATTCAAATCATCCTAATAGAGTTTAAAATTTGTATTGATCATTATGACTTTAGATGGTCGTTCGGAATTGTTCTCTGGGAGATAGCGACACTTGGTAAGAAATACATCTATATCTTGTGTTATATCTTGACTTTTTAATTGCTTTGATGAAGTCCATAACTTATCAAATGGGTTAATTCTTGATCTCAAGAAGATACTATCAAACTTTTTTGTTTATTTATATGATCGTGATTGTTCCATTGTTTTTCGATTTTTCAATAAAACAGAATTATTTACTTCCTATTTACCAGGCCTGTTAAAGCGAACTTCTGTTGAAACCATTCACACATAAGTTGAAAACTAACTCAAGTTAAAACATTTCAATTCTAGGAATATATAATTGCGAATGTTCGCATAAACACCTTTGTGCCAGATGTGTTTGAGCTCATGTTTGAGAAATGAGTGATTGTGCAGATTCTCAGATTTGCTAAGGCTTAATTTGTAAGCTACCGAATTTTAAAATGACGTTTTGTTTCGTTTTGTTCCGACTGTAATAAAGGAGGCAGACCTTATCCTGACATCCCAAATGCAAGAACATTGACGAGTAAGCTCAGAGAAGGATATCGCATGCCCAAACCAGGCAACTGTCATCAAGACATGTAAGGTTTATTACAAATGTCATGACCATGCAACTGAGGCGTACAATTTATGTGACCTTGTTGTTTTAGTATGAAGACCGAAAATGTCATTTGAGTGCAAACGCAATTTTAACGTTAGGAAGCTACTGGGGCAACATTTTAAATGGCTGAAATGCGATTCATTAAGTACTATAAGCACTTGCCGTAATGTGACAAATTGCTAAGTGAAAGCAAATGTAAATAATACTTGCATAATTGGGTCATTCTATAAATTTAGAGTCCACTTGTTTCCCTGCCCTAATGCAGTCATCTACCGAGAATAACCCATCCAACAAACACAAACATTGTTTGATGTCATTCTTAAGGATACTTTAATGGCACATTACAAAGGACCCAGGTTACAGGGTACTTTGTGTGCACTTCTACACAAACGGTTTCACGGTCGTACATCACCTTGCAGTACTTGTTTGAATAGGGTACCCAGCTGCTACACACTGTCATTTTGGGGTGTGACATTGGTCATCAGACGACTGCAAACATCCGTCACTTGAGCTTGAAACTAGTATTGTTGACAGGACGATTAATTTTCATCTCAAGCCAATCGTTATAACACAATGATGTCCATAACGAATCCCAAAGCCAAGGTTAAACAGGCCTCTGAGAGCCCGAGAAATGGGCATAGGGCCTGTGTGATATATCTTACATGATTTTGCACATTTATCTACAAATACAGAAAATTGGCTAGTACGTATTCAGTCACGCTTGGTTTGTTAGCAGGTTATACTGGCATGATAAAATAAACTTTATCTTACCACACATTCGTGTAATGGACCACAAATTCGCTGCCTTGTGGAGACTCACACACAATAGTGAACAAAACATTGTAAAGGTCTCCACGGGGCAATTTCTATAGATGAATAGGTCTCCACAAGGTTTTCACGAAATAGATATATGGGTTTTACTCAAAAACTAGGAATTTCCAAGGTGTGTTTATTCGTCGCAAATGGTAGAGTTTTAGAAAAGGGATATTAATTCCAAATTTCAGCCCAGGAAAATAATTCTGGTTAAAATAAGAGCATTTTGAAAATTCACTTTCAAAATTGAACACTTAACCACACGGGAACAAAGAAATGTCTCCACAAGGATACAAATTTTGGAAATGATGTACCTTGCATGTTTAATTGTCTAGTTATGGTTTGATGTGCCTGTGCTGGGATGAAGATCCAAACAAAAGACCTACATTCACTCACTTGGTTTCCAGCCTGAGTCATATGGATACCAACAAATTAAGACACGTGAGTACAAAGCAAAGGAGCATGTACTCTGTGTAGTAACTGTTATGGAGATGTTTATCCTGATCACAGTTGCCCATTTGATATACATGGATGTTCATGCAATACCGTAGCATGAGAAGAAAGGTAGCCGAGCATAGGGCCTGTCTTTTTCAGTAGCTGCTTCTTGTGCTGAGATTTAGGTAATTACAGATACAAGTGCCTTAATTTCCTCGCAGTTTGGTTCCGTAAGTTGTCTCTTTAATGAAACATTATTTACCTGTTATTATGACTTTAGTGGGCTTTCATGCAAATTTGCTCTCTTAGTGTTTGAACCATCAGAGACACTCAGTCCACTCCCTGTTTTATCGTATACACCGGCCAGTAACTTGGGCAACATCAATCCACACACAAAGTACAGAATCTGTCAGCATGCTGTAGTGTAGTGGCTGCAGGTGAAGTTTTCGGGTCAGCTGTCCCTTGTAATTTGAGAGTGGCCTTTTGCTTCCTTATTTACCTGGATGTTCCTCTGGACCTCCAAGTGGCATTTTCAGCGCGATACCGGCGCTTTACAAATGTTCTTCTTATTATTATCCTAATCCTTTGTCATTCTCCTCCTCACCTTCCCGGTCATCCTAACTCTTTGCCCCCTTTCTCCTCACCATCCCGGTCATCCTAATCCTTTGTCCCCCTTTCTCCTCACCATCCTGGTCATCCTAATCCTTTGTCCCCCTTCTACTTCCCATCCCGGTCATCCTAATCCTTTGTCCCCCTTTCTCCTCACCATCCCGGTCATCCTAATCCTTTGTCCCCTTTCTCCTCACCATCCTGGTCATCCTTATCCTTTGTCCCCCTTTCTCCTCACCATCCTGGTCATCCTAATCCTTTGTCCCCCTTTCTCCTCACCATCCCGGTCATCCTAATCCTTTGTCCCCCTTCTACTTACCATCCCGGTCATCCTAATCCTTTATCCCCCTTTCTCCTCACCATCCCGGTCATCCCAATCCTTTGTCCCCCTTTCTCCTCACCATCCCGGTCATCCTAATCCTTTGTCCCCCTTTCTCCTCACCATCCTGGTCATCCTAATCCTTTGTCCCCCTTCTACTTACCATCCCGGTCATCCTAATCCTTTGTCCCCCTTTCTCCCCACCATCCTGGTCATCCCAATCCTTTGTCCCCCTTCTACTTACCATCCCGGTCATCCTAATCCTTTGTCCCCCTTTCTCCTCACCATCCTGGTCATCCTAATCCTTTGTGCCCCCCCTTTCTACCTACCATCCCGGTCATCCTAATCCTTTGTCCCCTTTCTCCTCACCATCCCGGTCATCCTAATCCTTTGTCCCTCTTTCTCCTCACCGTCCTGGTCATCCTAATCCTTTGTTCCCCTTTCTCCTCACCATCCTGGTCATCCTAATCCTTTGTCCCCCTTTCTCCTCACCATCCTGGTCATCCTAATCCTTTGTCCCCCTTCTCCTCACCATCCCTGTCATCCTTACCCTTTGTCACCCTTTGTCACCCTTTCTCCCCACCATCCCTGTCATCATTATCCTGTTCCTCCTTCTGCTCACCATCCCGGTCACCTTAAACCTTCGTCTGCCTTTTCTTCACCATCCCAGTCATCCTAACCCTTGTCCCCCTGTTTCCTTATCATTCCGTTCACCCTTACCGTTTGTCACCCTTTTCTCTCGCCATCCCGGTCATCCTTACCTTTGCTCGTGGAGGTGGAAAGATCCCATTACGAGGTATTCAAAGCGTCCTATGTATATCACTTTACCTCGAATCATTGTGCTAACACGTAAAATAAAGTTCAAATTATTATCTGGCGTTTATAGGCATAGAATTCGTTACAAATACTGAGACAGTCATTTGATTGTTTTTGACAATCTTAGAGGGACAGCTTTGTCCAGGTTGTCAGCTACATGCATGAGTACTTATAAAAGACTGAGTTTGCAAGTATATAACAATTCTTCTGTGTCGTGTTGGCATGCATTTCAAGCCAATACATTACATCAGCACAGGGAGAGTTTCGTAAAGATTGTGTGATAGGTAAATTCAATGTATATCTTCACTTTTATCAAATCTTATCTCACACGTTATTTACAAACTCATCATGTGCAAAGCGATTGTAAGAAAATAATACATTTTCATCCTGTGTATCTATTTTTTTTTAATGCTGGTCTCTTCAGACGTATATGGAGGTGGATAGAGCCCATTACGAGACAGTCATTCGACAGGAAATTGACGAAAACTGAGCTACTTCTTCCCAGCTACCCCATTTAAGGATGGGACACTTCCGGCCAGACTTTACAATTGTATATAAATTGCTAAACCTATGTTCAAGTTTTTAATCAATAATGACAATGGTAAAGAACATAATGGACGGTGTGGTAAAGTACAAATTTAAATTGTGTTCCTCTTTGTTGACTTTATTTCATATTGCGATCTTTCTGTTTTCTTCAGCACTTCCATTTTGTTATCAATACTATTGTATGTGTGTGGTCAGAAACATAAATATGCTATTCACTATACCGCCACCAAACTGCCACCATTGTCATCATCATCACTTCATTAAAGCTATAACACAACATCAAGGCTTTGTTGGGTAAAATCTCTATACATTCGCGAAATTCAGTTTCATATTACATCAAATCCTTATACCTCTTTACCTGCCTTCCTTATATTTTACACCTGATCTGTAGCCGATTTTGTGCATGTAAAAACCAGTAATAATTGTTTTGATAAGGTGTATTGTTGATGTAATCTTTAATCACGTATAAAGCAATAAGGTGGTTTATTAAGAAAATTACTCTATAATCTTGTATTTTCTAGGTTTGGTTTACATGTACTTATCTATATATGAGTATAGTTTGGGTATTCTTTTCTAGAAAACTCAATAGCATGCAGCGGCATCTATATATACCATTGATTATACAATGTACATGGAATTTGCAACATGTCACATGTTCTTGGTTTGAACTTGTTCATTATTTAAATGTAACTGTACACAATTAGTATATAATATTCAAAAAAGGGGAACCAGACCAGACCACAGAGTTTACCCAATGTTGACAATGTTGTTCCCACCCAGTCTGAGACTTAAGAAAGCAAAACAGGTTTTTGTGCAGTAGGACTAGTTCACAGACTCACATTGGGATGAAGAAATCGTAAGACCTACTGGATTTATCATCACTATCCAGAAACTATTTAGCATTTCGAGGTGGCTTTCACGGCTCACAGGCCTCGATTCTATCCAATTACTTGTTACCCGACCTACATACCAAGGGTGCGTGCGTTACCCCACTCATTTCAAAAGTGAAGAAACATTGAATACAGATTTTAAAAAGAAAATACTGCTATTGCTAAAGCGTGCTGAACGTAACAATTACACAATGGCCCGTCGTTCAGCCCCGAGGTTGGCCAGTGAGTGCACTCAGCCATGAATGTTTTGCCTTGGGCTAGAAATCGCTCTTCTTTCCAAATCGATTCTATCCAACTACTTGTTACCCGACCTACATACCAAGGGTGCGTGCGTTAACCCACTCATTTCAAAAGTGAAGACACCTACAATTACCATCTTTTGTTGGTATCCAAAGCCAATAACAGCTTTGATCCAACCGACCCTGACTTTTCAAGTCTACACCAACACATGGGCAAGACCCATGTACCCCATATGGGGCCCAAATGGGTTGGCCCGTAGGGGGATTTAGACGGGCTTGCCAAAAGGGTATCAGATGGGAAAACCCTGGGCAAGCCCTTGCGGGCAGAATAATGCCTTGCCCATGAAGGTATGAAGGTAAATTATACATACATTCGTATGTATAAAACGCTATGTTGACACTTTTTACCCCTGGCCAACCACTTTGCATACCATACGTACTTAAGATTCACTTCCCAATCTTACCGTGATATAATATTTTGTAAACACGTATTATGATGATTTAAGAATTTATACATTTGTTTTCACGGGGTGAATGTCTTTTAAGAACAAGGTATGTAAGACACGAGTTGAAATCCTGGCACATGCTCAGGTAAAAACCTGAACATAAGCCCTCTATTCGGGTTTCACGTAAAAGAGGGATTCACGATATTTTGGATAAAGTTGTGGTCTCTAAAAAATAGCGCCGATTTTTAGAAATGCAGAATCAGTTAACCCTCTGAAGGAAAACATAAAATTAACGACCCAGAATAGGAGTAAACTGTTTTTGAAAAACATGCTCCTTGCAATATTGTATTTCAGTCTGTGTCATGTCGTTAGAACACAAGAGTTTTTACTCATGGAAATCTTGACACTAATGGAAATCGTGTCATGCGATTGTCTTCCATCTGTTAATTTCGTTAATTTATCTGGCATAATGTCACTTTAACTTTTGAAATTCATTGTGTTACTCGGAGTAATTGATGCATATAGGCAGTAATGTTTTTGAATACGGCATGTGAAATATATTTGAAAAAAAATGTACTTTTTTTTTTCTTTTAATCTACATTAACCTTGTTCTCACAATGTAGATATTACTTTGTCCGACACAATGTCTTTTAATTAACATTTGAACTGCATTATGTTACGCAGAGTTGATGAAGTATCGCGACGTAAATTACATTTTTGAGTACTGCATGTAAAATATATTTTGTTGTATACTCAGTTTAATTTAACGTTTTTTCTTGTATATTTTCCTTTCGATTTCTAAATTTTATCAGACTTAACATCCCTTCAATTAACAAAATAACTGCATAATTCGACGTATGTAGGGTTATTGTGTCAATACGTATTTCAAAAGTGCATATTATTACACATATTTTATAAAATATTTTTAGATTTAAAACGACTTTTTACATCTATTTTAACATTATAATCTTTGTCATTATAATCTTCGGTTCAAACAATCAGGTCTGGAAGATTAGGGGCGCTATATAAACCCAACACTAGGCTACCGGGGATGCATGGTGGTGCGAGCATGGCGATATGAAGTGTGAGTAATGTGTTGGTTGTTATTACATATTTTGTTGGAGAGGTTGACTTGTGGGAAGGACGGTGACCAATTAAGTGAGCCTTTGGTTTGATATTTGCGCTGTTTTTTTCTTTTCTCGAGAGCCACGTTTCTGGTGACAGACTAGACGCGCACTGCTGATCCCAAGTTGAAACACGTCCTTCCCCTTGCCAACCTTGCATTCCTCTCAGTATACAAGTTTACGGTGAATGGACAAAATGCAATTCAGTCATTTTTATCAAACGTGTTTTTAATGCAGCATTGTGGTGGCGATGAACACCATAAATCACCTTTAAAAGGTCCGCTGAACTTAGTGAAAGTCGGTACCACTGTATTGTATGAGGTCAGTATCGTTGAGAAAGGAGGGCTATTTTTGACGTGCCCAAATAGATACCACCAACAAAGGCGAAACAAATAATATTGTGCTCTTGGAATGTTGACCTTATCAGCCTAGGTACACCTACGTAGAGACTCCTCGTTGAAGTTTTAACAAAGTTCAACGTACCATTGGCGGAGCCAAGTCTGTCAGCAAGAAAGGTGGCACTTATCAACGCCTCCCACCCAGTCTCCCTCTCCTTCGACCAATCACTAATGACAGCCAGCACATTCTTCCTACTTTAGATCACCATGCCCGCGCCATCCCTGACAGCCCAGCGTTGGCTTATAGGCGCCCCCACAATCTACGAGACCTATTTGGTGTAGCAGATCACAACCTTGGATGCGTCTCCTCCCTAGCAGCATGGAACATTGGGCCGAATTCATAAAAAAAACTAGTAATTGCTATTAAGCAGAGGAACCGAACAAAAGCAAAGGCTCATCAAGCAGAAGCTGAAGCAAAAGCAATTGCTTAAAAACGTATAAATAACCTTTTGCTTTGACTTATTGCTTTTTCTCAAGCTAGCCCGACAATTGCTTGCAGGTCCTTCATCCTATTCATGTGCGATGAGGCATGCGTAAATGTGAAGCTTTCTTATAGAAGCAGGTTTGCTTTTCCCACACAATTTCCAAAATTGGTGCACAGAGTGATGATCAAACTGCTGTCAAATGTGATCACCAAGTGAGTGCAGTTTTGGTCAAAATCATCCAAAAACACCCTGTGCTATCAGACAAATTTCAACTACCAAGTAGCAAGGACAAGAAATAGAGGGCACTTCAGGATGCCAAAGCAACAATTGCTACAAACACCGGGAAAAACATGGATGACAAACAAATATTGAAGCAGGTTGCCAACATGAAAGCTTAGGTCAAGAAGAAAACGAATGCAAATGAAACGGGTAAATCGTATGATCAATCTGTGTTCCTGTCTTCGACGCACTGAAAGGGCAAGAAAACCCTACCATAAACAAAATGGCTTCCGCATTTTCAGCGGGAGTTTGTTCCTCCAGTTGCACTCCTGCCGATGCCCGCTTTAGGGTTTGTATTTTTTTCTAAAGTTCTTCTTTTTTTAACTTTAATTTTACATTCGTTAGAAATAATTTGATCAATTATTGTTGCTTTTACCATTCTATCTTACTGAATATTGAAGTCTTACCCAACATTTGTAGCTTAATCTTAGTTCCGCAGAAAAAAAGAGCAGTTGCAACACTTTATACATCAACTTTTTGTGTTCACTTAACACTACTTTAAGCATGACAACTACTTTAATCTGTCCAAAATGAAACAAACATATAAGACAAAGACATCTTTGAACCATTCTCTAATATGCAATTTTGAATTTTCAACACCGTACGCGATAGTACATTATATATACAGTTCTAAAGTAAGTTTAGGCAACAAAACTAATCATAACGGGCATAAACATGATGAAATCTTCTCAGATGTGTGAATATCACCTACAAGCGAGAGGTCAAGCTACCATGTGGGGATCTTCTTTGTTGTTCTGAACAAACCAAAAACGCTGTCGGCGGCAAGAAAACCTTCTACCTCAAGGCACTGTGCTAGCTCCGTTGCTGTATAACGCTCTACACAAAACAAATCACAATTTAATAGACCAGGACACTAAGCGTTTCATTGTGTTACATCTCACAAGATTCCATTCGAAGCCATAGAAGCAAACTTACCTCAGCACTTTGCCGCCTCTATACTATGAGCGCAATCACCTCCGTACCAATCTCGCTAAGACCCAAGTCTGCTCGTTCCATCTCAGGAACGTTAACCGCGAAGCCAACCGACCCCTTAACATCAAATGGTCCGGAACACCATTGGCGCCTTGTAGCCATCCCGTCTGCCTTAGGGTGACCCCCCCCCCCCCATCGTATCCTGTCATTCAAGTCATCCAAATGTAGTTCCCCGTAACAACATTATAAAGAAATTGAACAACCTCCGAAAGGGGAGCCAAACCACACACCCTAAGATGAACCGTTTTGGCTCCGTGCAATTCTTCAGCAGAGTATGCGTGCCCCGTCTGGGAGAGATCAGCCAATACCTTGAGACCTGACCCAACCTTAAACAACATACGCTTTGATCACTGGATGCTTGAAACCCACCAACACAAGTAATTTGCATCTCCTTGCTGCATTTCCTCTTCGGATTTCCGAAGAGAAGTTGCCAGCCGAGCTAAGATATCCAAATATTGATAAATGACGAGTGTCGCCTCCTCCAGGGACGGCAAGCTTCGGCATAAAAAGGCTGAAGTCAAGAAAAGCTTCCTTGGCCATGTCCACTCCTTCACAACATCCAGGGAAGTGGCAAGACTCCAACACTGGAAGCAACAACTGGGAGCAAACGCCCACCGATTGTCATGGTTATACTTTAACGACAGCGGAAAACCTCCCAACAGGTGCTACATCGACATGGGTTCAATGGAAAACTATCAGCCGCTTTCAGAAGCAGGACTAGCCGATCACAGACCCGCCTTGATCAAATGGAGCTACAAAAGTGGTTCAGCTGCATGAAGTTGTGGAGAGGCAGAGTTGTATCACAACCTGTAGTGCCAGAGATTTCTATAGGTTCAAAGATGGAATTGTTGTTGAATTACCATACAGTTTAAACGGTACAAGACCAGAAGCGGGCTAATGATGGCTCGATTGTGCCAAAACGGTTTGGTGTTGACGGTACAGACACTACAGAGTTGGAATTGGTCCAGTACTTGCCCTATTAAGTGGCAAACGGTAATGGTAACACCGTTCAGAGCCTGCATCGGACCAGTGCTGGTCTTTTTCAGGAAAACAATAACAACAAGACGGCGCACAATCTGAACCAGGCCATTGCAGGTCCTCTTACGATAAACCATGATGA
The DNA here is from genome assembly GCA_029964075.1 of Patiria pectinifera. Lineage (NCBI taxonomy): Eukaryota > Metazoa > Echinodermata > Asteroidea > Valvatida > Asterinidae > Patiria > Patiria pectinifera. The sequence continues at coordinate 2,191,318 of CM057145.1, read as the reverse complement.
AAAGATGGTAAAAAGCCTGAATCGGGCCAGTGTTGGTCCCTCTAAAGGAAAACATAACGGCAAGAAGGTACACAACCTGAATGGGACCGATGCCGGCCCTTTCAAGTCAAACCATAATGGCAAAAAGGTACATAGTCTGAATCGGGCCAGTGTTGGTCCTTTTACGGCAAACCATATGGCCGCCGTATTAAGTATCTGGACAAACTGACCATTTGACACGATCCCAAATACATGTAGTACAAACCCAAATGGTTAAGTCGCGTTCCATGACCCTGAAAATATATGTTTCGACACCAAGATTTTAATCCTTATTGTCTTAAAGATGCAATACACGTTTTCGGAGATTTAGGTTTTAAATGGCGGCCATGTTTCAAATACAAGATGGCCGAAATGCTGTATTTGGACAAACTAACCATTTGACACTGAAGGGGTGTCCAGTCTCTTAGTGTTGACAATCGATCGATGACCACTGACACACTTCTTGAGTGTGTTCTTGTCTCCTCGACATACTAGACCCCACAAACTCTGCTAGAATGCGGTATATGACATTAGATTGAATGCAGGGAATTTTCCCATTAATGTTGTAAATAGGCAAGAAGAAGGGCTCTAGAAGAAGAACCATGTGGATCTGGCAAACGACACATCTGAAACTGAACTCAAATGTTTCATGTTGGTAGGGAGGGGATGCATCCAAGGTTAAGACTCCGGTTCCAACAATCAGGTCTCGTAGATTACGGGGGCGCCTATAAGCTAATACGTGGCTGCCAGGGATAGCGCGGGCATGGCGATATAAAGTGTGGAGAATTTGTTGGTTGTCACTGGTGACTTTCTGAAGGAAAGGGAGACTGGCAGGAAAGTTGGTGACCAAGACCTTGGGTTTGACATTTGCGCTGGGGGCCTTTTTTCTGGAGAGCCAAAATTCTGGTGCCAGATTTAACGTTTCTGGGCTGATAAAGTCATAATGCCATAATAACTCATTTAATTTTGTTGGTACTTATTTTTTTTCAATTCTCCTCTTTTGTAACTCTGAGTCAACGAAACTGACTTTCAGCGTACAATTCAGCATACAATTCGGCGGTACTGACCAACAAAGAGTTCAGCTGACCTGAACGGGTAACTTATGGCGTTTAAGGCTGTCACCAGTCGGCTTAAAAGCACGTTTAATAACTACTGATGATTGTATTTTTCCCCATTCTCGACTTGTACACTGAGAGGGGTGTAAGGTTTATGGGAAGGGGATCCGAAAGACGTGTTTCGACTTTGGATTAGCATTGCAAGTTTTGGATTAGCATTGCTTGATTGAACAACATCACTCTCGATAGTGTGCCCTGTTGGTTGGTTCTTCCACATGCACCTGTCCTGTTAGCTTCAGGTAAGATTTTTAAATAGTTTTTCAAACTTTATCATTTGGGTGTTAGGGTTCTTTTGCCAGACGCCTTTAACTTTCAAACAGCTCGCTTCAGGTTTTAAGTCGGATTTTATATCTGGTTCATTGGCGTGAGGCACTGAGGATATTTATATTTCCCTGGGATAATTGTTCAGCATATTACCTGTACCTACTACTGGGTGGAGAGAGGCAAGGCGGGGTGAAGTGGCTTGCCTATGGACACAACATGAGTACATCTGCTGGTTTCGAACTCCTCATCCTCTGATCATGAGACACGAACCACTTGGCCACACTCCCATAATGCATTTTGCTCAGACAAAAGCACAGTTCTAAAAGCCTATCCCAACCATCAATGTACACCAACATTCTATCAAATTATTCTGATAAGTTTGCGTCCCCGACTTTGGCCATGCAGATTCAAAGGAGATGAATGTTCAGATAAAGAAAACCAGACTCGACCTTTTCCAACAGCATGAACCGGTGCAGCGTGAATATCCTACTCCATGAAAATAATGTGGACTCATTGGAAGTATTGCGCACGCGTGAGTACGATAATAGGCTATTTTTGAGGATCGTTTGGGGAGCGTGACCTGTCACGTGCGAGGGATTAACCTATATTAGGAAAAAAGAGGTCAAATTTTCATAGGAGTCGGGTTTTCATGTGACACCGAAACAATCTTTTGCATAATTTGGCTAAGAATTGTTTTCTTTTGAGTATTTTTTGCATGTTCATCGAACTCGGAGACAAATTATATTATAGCGTTCAAAACGCAAATAAAGCGTACAAAATAAAGGTCAGAAGCATGGTATGTACTGACTCTCTACACAGCCCGACCATGGAGCTAGCTAGGTTGTAAAAATGTACATGTGGTGTATTAGAAAAAAAATGCAAAATATAAGACTATACATTTCGTTTTTTATTGAGGCCGGACGTTATTACTGTACAGCGTGTCCCAAAAAAATGTCCCTCTCATTGACCTAAGAATAATTACCAAAATCAAGTTTTATACTCAATTAAGTTTACATATTTAGAAAGCCCACTTAATTTTGTAGTTCTTCTGAAAATTTCAAAGGTCTCTCTTCATTGGTTTCGAATACACAGGATCTTATGTAACAGCTGTGCTTTCCGGTCCATTCCAAGTTTGATAAAAAGAAATGCACACTACAGACATACCATACCTTATTCCATGCTTCACTTTTATTTCAACAACTGTGTTCTTGTTTTGTTATTAAGCAACTAAAGTCAAGTTCATTTACTTTTTTTAAAATGAAAACTAATCAAAGTTCAGTTCCACAGGTCGTGTTTGCTTTCACAGGGTGTGTTCCACTTATGGTTTGTTCTTTAATGTCTAGCTTGTAAACCTGTATTGTCCTCCTGCACATCCTTCCACCTACAAACTTGGAATGGGCTGAAAAGCACTGCTGTTACATAATAGACTGTGTATTCAAAACCAATAAAGCGAGACCAATGAAATTTTCACAGAAGTTACAAAATTAAATGTGCTTTCTTAATCTGAACACTAAATTGAGAATAATACTTGATTTTGGAATTAATTTAGCAGTCTATCAGAGGGACATTTGTTTGGGACACGCTGTATGCACTGTGCGTGCGTTTTCTGCACTGACCAAGCATTAATACTGCTCAATAGAGCGAGAGAGAGGCAAGTGTGGGTGAAGTGGCTTACCTAAGGACACAACATGTGGCCAGCAGCAGGTTTAGAACTCCTTACCCTCTGATCATGAGACACGAACCCTTGCCACACGCCCACGATTTGTTTTGCTCTGACAAAAGAAAACATCTTAAAGCCTAACCACATATCAATTTACACAAAAAGGCTATCAATTTATACCGATGAGTGTGTTCCTGACTTTGGACTGGCCAGATTCAAAGCAGATGAACTTTCCATTCTAAAGTAAAAAGATAAAAGAACCGACAGGACCTTTTCATCGCCTTGAGTCGGAACCATCCATTGCATAATTGAATAAAAGAGGGGTCAGAAACAGGACTTGTGTCGACAACTCAACACAGCTTGACCAACAGCCACCTGGGTGGTGAAGTATACATGTACACGTTGCAGGGTATTAGATAAATAAACATCAGAAATGATAATACCCGATTTTCATTAGGTCGAAAATTATCAATGAGCCTCAAAAGGTAGCCTCAAAAGCTGGTATAGTTACCTTGATTGTGGAGTAGGTGTTTGTCGCCCCTCATAGTTGACCATAGTTCAACGTAGTTGACCGTAGTAAGAAGTAGTTCAACCCTACTTACCCCTAGCCGATCTGACCGCAGTTCAATTTAGTTCAACGTAGTTGACAGTAGTTGCACGTACTTAACCCTACTTAACCGTTCTTTATATTTGCTCTTTTGCCAATTTTGAACCTACTTCGACCCTACTTCACCCTACGTCACCCTAGTTGACCGTAATTGCCCTACGGTCAACTACGGTCAAATGAACAACGCTCAACTAGGTTCATGACCGTGAGATGTGACCACCGCTTTAAGAAAGCAAAACAGGTTTGTGCAGTACGACTAGTTCACAGACTCACATTGGGATGAAGAAATCGTAAGACCTACTGAATTTATCATCACTATCCAGAAACTACTTAGCATTTCGAGGTAGCTTACACGGCTCATAGGCCTCGATTCTATCCAATTACTTGTTACCCGACCTACATACCAAGGGTGCGTGCGTTAACCCACTCATTTCAAACGTGAAGAAACCTTGAATACAGATTTTTCAAAGAAAATACCGATGACATGGCATTTGACAGACGGGCGATTGATATCCTAAACAAGATTTTTGGCTGTAGGTAAAATAACAAGCAATTTTCAAAATTTTCAAAATGGGTGTCATTGCTTGCTATTACCTCCGCAAAGGAGGATGTGTTTTCATCGGCGTTGGTTCGGCATTTCTTCGGGTGGTCCTTCGTACAAGTACAAATCGATTAGATTTTGGAAGTGATCCGAATCTGGGTATGGATCCATGATTTGTATTAAGGATTGTTGTACCCATCATGCAAAGTAAGCCTATACAATTCTCAAAACACGAAGCTAGTGTATCTCGAATAATTGTAGGCAGACAGCAACACATTTACAACACGGGACAAATGCCTGTCATATCGGCTGATCTGTGTGGTGTACAGATTAGATTGATTAGATTGATGACATGCCTTTGTTTTGCATGACTTGGTTTTAATTCATCTTCTTTTGTTGATACTCAAAACCAATTATAGCCAGAGCTCAACCGTCTCTGACATCAAAGGCTATACCATTATAGCGACTCCTTACAGGGTACAGTCTCACGGGCCCCTCACGAATGCAGTGAATTGAGGCTCATTGGTATGCGTACATTCTCATGGGAACAGAATTGTGGAGCCACTTTGATACACATTCGTTTCTGGTTTTACGTTGAACGAATCTTGAATCGCAGAGTAAAATAGTAATGAAATCAACTCTACGTTGTAATAAGTCAGAAGCAAGTCTTATGATCATTGAACATGTTATCAGATACCTGCATTAATTAGACGAATTGACAAGGAGCCAGACCAGACCACAGAGTTTACCCATTTGACAATGTTGTTCCCACCCAGTATGAGACTTAAGAAAGCAAAACAGGTTTTTGTGCAGTAGGACTAGTTCACAGACTCACTTTGGGATGAAGAAATCGTATGACCTACTGGATTTATCATCACTATCCAGACACTGACGATGACTAGAGCAGGCTAGTCGAAACGTTGAGACCAAAGACAAGTTCGTAGAACTTACAGCAGGACTGTTCTTATCAGAACAAAAACTACTTAGCAAAGTTGATAATAAGCAGGACAAGTTCTTTTCAGAACTAATATCTTCTAAGCAGTAGTTATTACCACATGGTGTTACCGCAAACCGAAACGATACCGATACCCCACCATGCAAAGCCTCAAATCTTATATCCAGACACTATTTAGCATTTCGAGGTGGCTTTCACGGCTCACAGGCCTCGATTCTATCCAATTACTTGTTACCCGACCTACATACCAAGGGTGCGTGCGTTAACCCACTCATTTCAAAAGTGAAAAAAAACCTGAATACAGATTTTAAAAAGAAAATACTGCTATTGCTAAAGCGTGCTGAACATAACAATTACACAATGGCCCGTTGTTCAGCTCGCGGTTGGCCAGTGAGTGCACTCAGCCATGAATGTTTTTCTTTTGCACCGTTTCGTTCCCAGGGTCTACTACAGTGGGGCAGATAGGGGAAATATTTGGGGAATTATGTCTTTGATGATTCCAGCATGGTATTTGACAGAGACGGGCGATTGATATCCTAAACAAGATTTTTGGCTGTAGGTAGAATAACAAGCAATTTTCAAAATTTTCAAAATGGGTGTCATTGCTTGTTATTACCTCCGCCAAGGAGGTCATGTTTTCATCGGCGTTGGTTCGGCATTTCTTTTAGGGGTGGTCCTTCGTACAAGTACAAACCGATTAGATTTTGGAAGTGATCCGGATCTGGGTCTGGATCCATGATTTTTATTAAGGATTTTTGTACCCATCATGCAAAGTTAGCCTATACAATTCTCAAAACACGAAGCTAGTGTACCTCGAATAATTGTAGGCAGACAGCAACACATTTACAACACGGGACAAATGCCTGTCATATCGGCTGATCTGTGTGGTGTACAGATTAGATTGATGACATGCCTTTGTTTTGCATGACTTGGTTTGAATTTATCTTCTTGTGTTGATACTCAAAACCAATTATAGCCTGAGCTCAACCGTCTCTGAAATCAAAGGCTATACCATTACAGCGACTCCTTACAGGGTACAGTCTCACGGGCCCCTCACGAATGCAGTAAATTGAGACTCATTGGTATGTGAATATTCTCATGGGAACAGAATTGCGGAGCCACTTTGAAACACTCTCGTTTCTGGTTTTACGTTGAAATGAATCTTGAATCGTAGAGTAAAATATGAAATCAAGTGTGCGTTGTCATAAATCAGAACTCAGAAGCACGTCTTATGATCATCGAACATGTTATCAGATACCTGCATTAATTAGACGAATAAAAAGAGAACCAGACCACAGAGTTTACCCATTTCGACAATGTTGTTCCCACACAGTCTGAGACTTAAGAAAGCAAAACAGGTTTGTGCAGTGCGACTAGTTCACAGACTCACATTGGGATGAAGAAATCGTAAGACCTACTGGATTTATCATCACTATCCAGAAACTACTTAGCATTTCGAGGTAGCTTACACGGCTCACAGGCCTCGATTCTATCCAATTACTTGTTACCCGACCTACATACCAAGGGTGCGTGCGTTAACCCACTCATTTCAAAAGTGAAAAAAAACCTGAATACAGATTTTAAAAAGAAAATACTGCTATTGCTAAAGCGTGCTGAACGTAACAATTACACAATGGCCCGTTGTTCAGCCCGCGGTTGGCCAGTGAGTGCACTCAGCCATGAATGTTTTTCTTTTGCACCGTTTCGTTCCCAGGGTCTACTAATAGTGGGGCAGATAGGGGAAATATTTGGGGGGATTGTGCCTTTGATGATAAAAGCATGGCATTTGACAGACGGGCGATTGATATCCTAAACAAGATGTTTGGCTGTAGGCAGAATAACAAGCAATTTTCAAAATTTTCAAAATGGGCGTCATTGCTTGCTATTACGTCCGCCAAGGAGGATGTGTTTTCATCGGCGTTGGTTTGGCATTTCTTTTAGGGGTGGTTCTTATTACAAGTACAAATCGAATACGATAAGATTTTGAAAGTGATCCGAATCTGGGCCTGGATCCAGGATTGTTTTTTTGTAAGGATTTTTCACCCATCAATTGGAAAACTTTCACCAGATCGCTCTGAGTTAACAGATTCGTGTGCGTGGCACTGACCCGGTGACCCTGTAGGCCTTATCACCCACCTAAGCTATCCACACATGGCAATGGACTAGACCATTTTGTACAATGGGGGAGTGGCAAGGTAGACCAATACAGGCAATGTGCACTAAAATATGCAAGTCCAGTGGATATGCAAGTATTTCTTTTGGGCGTGCTGACAATAAGAAAGGACATTGTTTAGCCTTGGTGGAGGTTTGCGCTATCTGAGTGCTTTCTTGTTCTTTTTTTTCTTCAAAGGACAAACCTGCGATGTCCATACAACCATATATCCTTCTCGTTACATACTCTAACTGTGTGCCAAATGTTTGTCATCAAATGCACAATCCCCGCATTTACCGGACTATACATTTGATCTCGAGATAATAGACCCTGGCAGGGAGAGTCAAAGGGCGGTCGCTGAGAGGTCGTTCTCTGTTTGAGCTCATATAAACACACCTGTTTTGTTGATGTCTCATAATTTAGGTATCCCTCACTGTTTTATCTAATTATGTTATTGTATGTGTTACGGTGGTTTTGTATATATTGTTAAGCTCAATTATCATTGGTTTGGAAATGCGCTTTATAAGTCCTGGTATTATTATTGTACAGAATTGGTATATACTCAAATTCCTTCTTTAAACGTATTTTTCCTTCATTGAGGGTGTTGCAAAAGTTAAACCAATTTTTGCCTTTTATTCAGATTTTGTGAGTGGCCGTTTGAGGCTGCGTATTTCGTGGCAAGTAAGCCGACAATACACCTCTCAAAACACGATCCTGTCCTTGTATACCAAATAAAGAACACGGGCCGAACGCCCGTCATATTTGGCAGATCTGTGTGGTGTACTGATTTGACTGATGACCCTCCCTTGCCTTGCATGAATAGGTTTACGCGGAGCTGCGCGTAGAAACGGCAGCTGTTTCGGCTCGCACAATTACCTTCTTTTGTCGGTACTCCAAAGCCAATAACTGCTTTGATCCAACCGACCCTGACTTTTCAAGTGTACACCAACACATGGGCAAGACCTATGTACCCCATATGGGGCCCAAATGGGTTGGCCCGTAGGGGGATTTAGACGGGCTTGCCAAAAGGGTATCAGATAGGAAAACCCTGGGCAAGCCCTTGTGGGCAGAATAATGCCTTGCCCATGAAGGTATCAGATAGGATAAACCTGGGCAAGCCCAGGCCGGTCGTCCTTTGTTGTTGTTATTATGTACCTTGTTATTTTTTTTTATGGTTTTTGTTGTTCAGGGGAGTCGCAGTTGACAAGCTTGCTTTTTGTGGGTCCCCTGCATCTCTTTTTACTAGCCTAATACATTATTTCTGATCTTATTCGTTTTAACATATCTAATTTATTTTGGAGAATTGCATTTATATTTTTGCATTACATGCACCATGAAGTAAATAAACACGGGCTTTCCTATGTGGGTATCATGATAGGGAAAACCCTGGGCAAGCCCATGTGGGCAGAATAATGATTTGCCCATGAAGGTATGAGATATGAGATAGGAAAAGCTTTGGCAAGCTCATGTCGGCAGAATATGGGCTTTCCCATGTAGGTACCAAATAAAAACCTGGACAAGTCCATGTGGGCAGAATAGGGGTTTTAGCATGTGGGTATCAGATAGGATAAACATGGACAAGAACATGTAGGCCATGCATGTGGGGAAAAAAAATATTTTTTTTTGTTCAATCCGTTCTCCAGTCGCCTTTACCTTTCAAAAAGCTCGCTAACAGTATAAATAAGGTACGATTTTTATCTCTGGTTGCATTCGGACACGGAGTAATTATTGTGTAAGGCGTCTACAAAGGAAAAAGAAAGAACGTATACACATAAGCGGGATGAAATTCACATTTAAATACACTATGTTTAAGTTTTTTTTTTTTTTTCTCCTGGATGAATCAGTTGAAATAGACAGTGCTCGGGCAGTTTTCAGAGGTGAAGACAGAAACATGCAATATTGTTTGTGACATTACGATTATCTTTGTAAACAGTCAAGTTTGCTACAAAATTGGGGTTCGTGTTTATATTCAAAGCCGAAGGTACTCAAAGAATTTTGAAGTATGTGCATTTAGCACTAGTGGCTATGGGGATTTTTTTGCGTGTTTAAGCGTGTGATTCGAGTATACGTTTTCCCTTTTGTTTCCCTTGTTTATCATTACAGTGCTTTTGTAAGGCGGCAGAACGCTATGCCCCAATCTATAACAAATTAGCTCAATTATCTATCTAATGACATTCGTTCTAATGGGCCGTGTTTTGTCGACTGTAAACTTAAAAAAATGGACTCTTCATGGCAAACTCTTGGTGGCGCACTGCATTGTGAATCGACCGAATGTGCGTAAAATATTCATTGATATTTACCATTATAAACATTTTGTTTTGCCATGACGAGTAAAGGTCTGCCTGATGATACTGTAACGGCGGTGCCGGGCCGCCGGCAGAGGGCGCCAGCACGGACCCACGGTGCAACCGTAGCGTTGAGACCCCTGCTGCTGGGCCTGGGAGACCCGTTATCAGACTGCGCCGACTCAGTAGTGTGACTTTTATATAGCGTCCTTTTTTGTTGTGAGTTGTATAAAGTGAGAGCCTCGTGTAAAGAAAGTGGAAAGAATAAATGGCAGGAGAGCCCCGAAACCCTGAAGAATAGTGTATGTGATTTCCTTCGTCTGGCGTGCGAAAACCCCAGATTCGTTCTACGTTACATTGGTGGCAGCCGTGGCATGTCTGATGGAAGAAAAACAGGTAGAATTTGGAGTGTTTTTCGCCATGAATACACCGGGTCGAGTTAGTCTGGCGTCCGACTCGCCACACGGCGGGTACGTACGCTGGATCGGGGCCTCGCAGAGCGTAAACCAACCTGGTGAGATGGCCAGCAAAGCGTTCGTTACGTTGGATGACTCGGAGTTGAACTTTTTCAGGGTTTCGGGGAGCCAGCTAGGCCCACATGCTACATCCCATGGAGAATCGCGCCGCACTGTGCACCACGGCGCAACAGACGCTCTGTTCCACTCGGAACACTGCCGAGTTGCGCCTGTTGATAAAGCGGGGCTGGCCGGGCTTGATCGTCCGGAGACACCCCGCATCAACACACATGCCAGGGCCCACGATGGGAACAGCCCCGTAACGCACGCACCATACAACGGACGCATGTTTTCCTCCAGAACAGCTCCGTTTCACAAACACCAATTCACCGGGTGCACGTTCCCCCCGGAACTGCCCCGTAACACACACATTCATACAAAGGATGCATCCCATGGGGAATCGCGTCGCGCTGTGCACCACGGCGCAACAGACGCTCCGTTCCACTCGGAACGCTGCCGAGTTGCACCTGTTGATAAAGCGGGGCTGGCCGGGCTTGATCGTCCGGAGACACCCCGCATCAACACACGTGCCAGGGCCCACGATGGGAACAGCCCCGTAACACACACACCATACAACGGACGCATGTTTTTCTCCAGAACAGCTCCGTTTTACAAACACCAATTCACCTGGTGCACGTTCCCCCTGGAACTGCCCCGTAACACACACATTCATACAACGGACGCATGTTTCATCCGGAACGGCTCCGTTCCACGGACACCAATACACCGGGCACGGTTTCCCTCCGAAATGGCCCCGTTCCGCGCATGTACAAGCGCCGGATGCGTGTTCCCCGGTAGAGTTGCTCCGCACGGGATTCAATGGAGCGGAGCTGGCGAAGTTGCTCCGCACGGGAATCAATGGAGTGGAGCCGGTAGAGTTGCTCCGCACGGGAATCAATGGAGCGGAGCCGGTAGAGTTGCTTCGCACGGGATTCAATGGAGCGGAGCCGGCGGAGTTGCTCCGCACGGGAATCAATGGAGCGGAGCCGGCGAAGTTGCTCCGCACGGGAATCAATGGAGCGGAGCCGGTAGAGTTGCTTCGCACGGGATTCAATGGAGCGGAGCTGGCGAAGTTGCTCCGCACGGGAATCAATGGAGCGGAGCCGGTAGAGTTGCTCCGCACGGGATTCAATGGAGCGGAGCCGGCGAAGTTGCTCTGCAAAGGAATCAATGGAGCGGAGCTGGTAGAGTTGCTCCGCACGGGATTCAATGGAGCGGAGCTGGCGAAGTTGCTTCGCACGGGAATCAATGGAGCGGAGCCGGCGAAGTTGCTCCGCACGGGATTCAATGGAGCGGAGCCGGCAAGGTTGCTCCGCACGGGAGTCTATGGAGCGGAGCCGAGGGAGTTGCGCCGCACGGGAGTAAATGGAGTTGAGCCGACAGAGTAGCTCCGCACGGGAGTTAATGGAGCGGAACCGTGGAGTTGCTCCGCACGGAAGTCAATGGAGAGGAGCCGGCGCAGTTGCTCCGCACGGGACTCAATGGAGCGGAGCCGATGGAGTTTCTCTGCACAGGAGTCAATGGAGAGGAGACCCCGGGGTGGGCCAAGAGGAGAACCCAGAGGTGATACTAGAGGTGATCCAAACGGAGAACCCAGAGGAAAACCCAGAGGAGACCCCAGAGGTGACCCCGGAGGAGACCACAGAGGAGACCAGGAGACCCAAGCGGATACCCCAGCGGAGGCGCCGCCTTGTTCGGGGACGAACAAGGGTCCTCGGAGGGGGCTGTGTAACGGCGGTGCCGGGCCGCCGGCAGAGGGCGCCAGCACGGACCCACGGTGCAACCGTAGCGTTTAGACCCCTGCTGCTGGGCCTGGGAGACCCGTTATCAGACTGCGCCGACTCAGTAGTGTGACTTTTATATAGCGTCCTTTTTTGTTGTGAGTTGTATAAAGTGAGAGCCTCGTGTAAAGAAAGTGGAAAGAATAAATGGCCGGAGAGCTCCGAAGCCCTGAAGAATAGTGTCTGTGGTTTCCTTCGTCTGGCGTGTGAGAACCCTAGATTCGTTCTACGTTACAATACTTATGCGAGTATAGGTTTGCCTGATGATGATAAATATTTGTTTTATTCTCCACAGAGAGGGTCGGCCAAGATATACATGCAACAGGTTGGAAACCACTGAAGCATGGAATGGACAAAGGTGCTTTTGCTACTTCTACTTCAGTTCCGTTCCTCTCGAGGTGGAACAATGACTGGAGGTAAGATTCGATTTGATATTTAACTTCCAAACATTGTGCTGTTCAACTTCTTTTAAACGGTGACAATTCGGCAGTTGTGTAGACCACAATGATTATTATGCCGATGCGGTATCAATGGATTGTTTCAACCTCGAAAACATTAGTTGTTCGTCATTGTGTAATGGTTTTCTTTCCATCCGAGCAAATGGGATGATGTTTCATTGAGGAAAAAGAACGTCGTTAAAGATTTGACCCAAAAAACTATCTTGGTTTGTTTCTTGAATATTTTTTATTTACCAACAAGAGGAAGGAAATATACCAAATAATGTTTTTAAACTCCCGACTTTGTCTGGCAGCCAGAGTTGAACCATGTCTTGTTGGTGTTACAGGGTGGTCAAACAAAACCCGGAATGGCATACTTTTCACTAGTCTGAGACTCAAATCACATATACCAATGCATGGTGAATCTTTTTAAAAGAACATGAAACCAAGATCACCCGATTCGGTCCAGAAGTTTTTGTTTTAGAGCCTATTTTGTGAAGCAAGGTGGGGTAAACTCTGTCCAGAAGAGTTAATAAACCGCGCCTGGTTTCGGGCGATTCACAATGCAGTGCGCCACCAAAAGTTTGCCACGAAGAGTTCATTTTTTCCCAGTGCATTGTGGGAGACGGTCGACAAATTCACAGCGCGGGACATTTGAAATTGTTTGTTTTCCCAGTCAGTAGTTTCGTAAAGGCATGCTTCGAGTATCTGTTTGCCCTTTTGTTTTCTTTTTATCAATGTGGTGTTTTTGTGAGGCGGTAGAACGCTATGCCCCAATCTATAACAAATTAGTTCAAGTTGTCTACTGACACTCATTCAAATTTGCCATGTTTTGTTGACCGTAAACTAGAAAAATGGACTCTCCATGGCAAACTCTTGGTGGCGCACTGCATTGTGAATCGCCCGAATTAGTATAAAACCCACATGGAAGAAGTGTCATTCACAAAATAGGCTCTGCAGCAAAAACTACTGGACCGAATCAGGAGATTTTGGTATCATAATTCTTCTAAAAGGATTCTCCATCAATTGGTACAGGTGTTCAGTGAGTCTCAAGTTGTAAAAATATGCGGTTTCATTGTTTAGACAATGCACCCTGTATAATGTTTTTGGTGCATCATTCTAATCAAGGATTGCTTTTAAAGAATGTGCATGGTGACACCTTTCAGTGTTTTGGCAACTTGTGATAACGATTGTTATGTTTTGATTTATATTTATGATTACATATAGGATATATGCATAGTCGAAAACTTATAAACGTATGCTCTAAATGTATGTCTTTGTGCAAATTCTAAGTAAGGAGGTCAGACTATTACATAATTTGCATGATGAGACCTTCTTGGCGTAGGGCAATTTCGTCACCGTTTTCACGAAGAGCCACATATGTCAAAAATCACAATTTTTTTCGATTTTGATTTTTTTCAATAGTTTGCATAAAAACAATGTACTTAACCATTTTGACATGTTTCTGTAAGCAAAACATTAAGTAAATGTAAGCAAATTATTAAGTTTCAAGTTACATTAATGTTGCAATGGGCAGAAATCTCGATAAATGCATTTTGCGTTTTCACGAAGAGCCACATATTGGCCCTTTGAACGCGTACAAAACCCATTGCACGGAAATACGTAAAAGTAGGTCAATTGAGATTTCCGTGTTTTCACGAAGAGCCACTTATCTTTCATACATTTTCAGCTGCGCGCGCGTACTCACGCGTGCCTATGGAAATACTCGTTGAACAGAAAGGGCCAATATGTCGGAAACCTGAATTTGCGTTTTTACGAAGAGCCACCTATCTTTACTAATTAATTTTCACTAATTAACTGCTGTATTAAGTCTAATTACCGGGTTCCTGTAAAAATTCAGCTCTCGTAGAGTCGTGTGATGGTTTCCTTGCTGCACAAAGATGTTGCAAAGTAGTATTTCTTGCAGTTTTAAAATATGAGAAACTTTTTTGCGATGATCTCGGAAACACTTTTCTTCAAAATCAACATAATATATATAGTATGTGGCTGTTCGTGAAAACGGTGACAATTTGTGATATCGATTGTGTATGCTTTATTAAGGGAATAAATGTGTGTTTGGGAGGTATTATAACACTCTGTTTAAGAACGGTGGGAGTCTGGATGGGTGATGATTACCGGAGGCGAAGCCGAGGGTAATTATGACCCATCCAGACTCCCACCGGTCTTAAACAGAGTGTTTAATACCTCCCGAACACACATTTATTCCCATTCATAAATACCTTTTCGGTAAACAAAAACAAACACATTTTTCGGTCCAAAAATCAAAACAAGTCAAAAACTAGACGTTGCCAACCATTTTGTTCAACAGTTTTTCTTCATGTTTTACGAAACAGCACTCTGACTATAATAATGGAATGCCCCTCCACAACTCGTAGCCTTATAAGGACATTGGCGTGCGCGTCGCGCATACTGCGCGATGTCGCGCAAAACGCAGCTGGGCTGGTGTAGTGTGAATTTCGGACCTTGAAATACTGATTCACTGGTAGTACATTGCACATGCATACGTGAGGAATGTGAACTTTCAACCAATGAAACGTTAAAAGGCATTTCATGTGACACTGGAAAAGTGTTTAAGACCAGCTAGTCATGTCTTTTTCATCCGTTTAAGACCGGCCACGTGACGGGCTCTTGACCAATAGGAATGCGTAAACTGTCTTAGGTATTTATGAATGATATTTATCAATACAAATAAGGTTTACGATATAGTTAAAAAGAAACTCAAAACAAATGTATATTCTAAATTATACGTCAAGAAGTATTAGGCAAGCAAGCCCTTTAGAAATTGATGGATGGGATGAGGCTCATTAAGGGTCTGACTTAGGGCGTGGTTTAGGGTGAAGTTTGGGCCGTGGCTTGGCACAAAGTTATTGTAGTGGTCAGCCCTGGTGTTTTAGTCAGGGGAGGGGGGGGGGGAGAGATCCGTCCACCAGGTATGGAGAATGGGAAGCTCACTAGACACGGTAATCATTGGACGGGACGCTTCTCCTTGATTTGCTCTCAATAAGTTGATGATTTATTACGGTGACACCCCGTATGAGGGGAGGATTACACTCCCAAGTTAGCAAAAACAAACACAACAAAAACCTTATAAAAAAAACAGAACAATACTATTTTGAGTTCTCTGCAGCGTGTATATTTCACGCGTTGAAAATATCAATAATATATAAGGCAGAAAGCAAGATTTTAAGTAAGAATTTATAATAAACATATGAATTAACATTCTACTTAAGACTCGACTGACCCTGACGTTATGTTGGCCAAAATATATCAGAAACATCAGATGTAGCAGCGTTGTGCCACAGGGGTACATCACAGTCAATCGGCCTTGCTTCCGAGCTGCAGAAGTCAAGCGTGAGGACTGCCTCCGAAAACGCGCAGACTTTGCTAGCGCAATGTATGTATACAATGTGAGCGACTCCCGGCCGACGTGAGTGTGGTCGAGAAAGCGGTTTGTAATTCAGCACGTGTGTGTCAAAATGTAATATGCAAATACAGTTCAAAGGTTACCTGACTGGGAAATCCCCAGATCCCTACGTGACTTTGATCGAATTGCAGCACCTTTATGCATTACAAAAACATTTACATGATTCTTTGAAAGATCAAATTCGTCGACGGCAAGTGCGCTAGACTTGATATTATTTTTCGTACGGTTACTGGCTCCACGCACGCCAAATATCGCTGCAATACGCGTAGTCTGGTTCCCAGACCAAATGATGCTGATTATTTGTAATCAATTACCGACTTGGAGAAATCGTTTTCAATTTTGTGCACAACATATGGGAGTAGTTTGAATCGCTAGCGAATTCTTGCCAACACTCTGATTGGTTCAGATTCCAGAGTGTATTCCACTCTGATTGGTTCAGATTCCAGAGTTTATTCTATAGCTAGGCCGCCACGGAAGATCATTCTCATTAATTAGATGATTTGTCTACTTTGTGTTGTGTAATATTACAGCATTCATTATTGGGCACACACGACTCTAATAAATCAACTATCACAATGATACATTTTGTTTCCATACACAATTGACCATTGGTCGTTAAAACGTCGCCTGATCTGCACACATGTCCCTTACGTATTGAAAATAACTCCCCATGTAACGGAATGAATGAGTCCTCATTTACAACCCGGCCGATTACGTACTAATCTTGTACCAGCCGCGCCGGTCATCAAGTCTACAAGTGCGCCTATAGGTCTATTAGACTTATTAACGATACTCTAAACAACTGTGTAACCATAAAGTGAAACACAACCTGTATTCGGTTTGTTCAGACTGCACTTTCGACGGCCAGGACACCTGCGAGTGGACTAATGTCGGCCCGCGCTTGGTGTTGTATGCAGGTATGCTCGAGGAAGACGCGTTCTTTGTGCCATGGATAGATCATACCACATTAGGTAACAGTCAAACTGAAATATTTTATTGAAATCACTCACCATTCGTTAACTAGTTTTGTAGTCAAATCCATTATATGTCACCATATTTAGTTCGCACAACTCGAGATCTTCAGTCTCTGACTGAAAGTATCCCAAACCCATGGAGCTTTATTAAATTACTAGAGCGCTAACTTTGTGTACAAAGTAATGCCTCCTGGGCGAGTCCATGTTTGTGCACAAACCTATGGAGACCTAGAAATTTTGTACGGCTTTTGTACGGCTATTTGCATATCAGCGTTTGTATTCCAAACCGGTGCGTTATCGAAGCCAATACGCCCAAAACCGAAACGCACGATCAGCAAATGCGCGTGTCATTTTGCTCTACACAACAGCGCAACGCGTGCGCGTATTCGCTGCAGATGGTTTTTTTGCCGTCACGTTATTTGAACCGTCAATGACGCGCTTAATTTGTTTGCGTGTGTTCTACTTGCGCGTTGCATATAGAGTACACTTTCAAAATTCAATCCATCTAATTTCATTGTGTTCTACAAACACGCACATGAATTCAAAATGTCTGCGCCCAGGACATAGATATAGAATAAAAAGACTAGATCACAGTGCGATACAATCTCCGCCATTTTTGTTGTCTCTCGTGGACGCGCAACAAATTAACGTAAAGTAACGGAGCTAAATGTATTTTTCCACCAGCACGTGACCAAGCTCAACGCGCGCGAAGCTAGAAATGCGCACAGAGTATTTATCCGCTGCGCTCAAGCACGCTAACACGTTGGCGTGCCGCTTTTCATTTCTGCTACGGGACAATCAGTTTATTTTCTGCAAAGTAAACCTGTTCTAAGACAACCAACCTCCAGGCAAGGCCGTGCGTATGCACGCGTTGCCGATCTAGTCTTTTTATTCTATATCTATGGCTTCAAAGCGTCTCTGCGCGCAGAATGAGGAGTTAGCGCCCTAGTTATTTAATATAGCTCTATGCTCAAACACAATAGTCTGCATGTCGTTTTTGCACCCCATTTTGGGCATTGCATTTTTTTTTCTTCAGTTATTGTTTCTTGTTGGCATTTCCGCAACTTTAAGGTGTCATAATAAAACATCAATATTACTACGGTTTAAATATTAATAGCTTCACAAATTTCAAAAATCTCATTATCACTGAAAATCAACCCATGTCATTTTGCAGATGTTTCTTCATTTCCCACCTCTGCCCAATTCGGGGATTCACAATGTAGGGCGCCACCAAGAGTTTGCCATTGAGAGTCCATTTTTTTTCTAAGTTTACGGTCGATAAAACATGGCCCATTTGAATTAGTGCCAAAAAAAAAAATCATATTGATGAAAAGAAAAGGGCAAACGCATACTCGATACGCTTACGAAACTACTGACAGGAAAAAAACCTAACAATTGCCAATAGAATGCACTGGGGAAAAAATGAACTCTCCATGACAAACTCTTGGTGGCGCACTGCATTATGAATCGCCCGAATTCAGCCTGATTTTGACACACATTTGTCCAGTAGTAAATATGTCCTGCCCATTGGCACCAAATCTTCCATTTGAATTTTACCTTATTTTCGTATCACCAAGGAATTTGGATATTTTTGGCGAATTAAATTTTTAGGAGACCAAGGTTTCTTTATTTATCTGCGAGCTGATGATGACAGCAGCGCTATTTCTAAAGCAACGCTTACGAGCCCAGAGTTATCTGCAAGTACTTGCTTTAGCTTTTGGTACAACAGGTATTCTGGAGGTGGTAACATCGTAGGTAAGTTATTTAATGTGTTTCTTGTATTTGCTTATTAATCATTATCACTAGTTGGATGTGTGAGTGAACGAGTTAACACTCATGCACGCACTCCATCGTGCTAGTACATAGAACTACCCTACCCTTCCGACAAAAGAAATATTTTGAAGAATGCGGAAGTTACAACACCCCCTCCCCCCAAAAAATAGTATTACATGTATTACTTATATTATTTACCATGGATTGGACATTTGGTAGACATCCCCATAGACTTGTGCACAACATTTTTCAAACTTAAATGTGCCCTAACACAATATTCCCTTGTCCTTTTTCCACGAATTTCGGTATGTTTACTAATCAGACCACAAGCAACAAAATATAACCTAATTGTGACAACATAATTGCCTTCAAAAGGGAACTGTGACATTAGGGAGACATGAACATGTCTCCCTAATGACCGATGTCTCCATCGTGCGAAGAAATTACGATAACGTGTCTCTTTAGTGGTACCTTTACACGTATAATAATGATAATAATTATAATAACTCTGGATTGCATGAGAGGGCGACACTTCCATAGAAATGTGCACACAATTTTCCAAACTTTAATGTGACCTTACCAAATTTATCTTATCCGATCCAACCAAGTTTGGTATGTGTACGTTTTGGACCACGAGTAATCGATCTAGCCCATTTCGACAATAACTTCGCTAAAGGGTAGTAACCTCAATAGGGCGACACCAAAACTGTCGCCCTTTTGCGGTGTGTCGCCCTAATGTTGGATGAGTCCCGCACAACTTGTCGCCCTATTGCGGGATTCATGCGAATTACCGGAAATGTGTCATTTGGGAGAAATCCCCATAGACTTGTGCACAATTTTTTTCAAACTTCAATGTGCCCTAATCCAATATTCCCTTGTCCTTTTTCCACGAATTTCGGTATGTCTACTAATTAGACACTTGAGAAATCTGTCGCCCTATTACAGCAATTCTAAGTTTAATTTTAATAATAATAATCATACAAAAATAATAATAATAATAAATAACACAAAGAAACTTAACAAATATTTTGGAACAAGCAAACTTTTATCCTCGATCCTGATTGGTCGATCCATGGCAACAACAGTATGGTATTATTCTGTATCGCACGGATACGATTTTTTTTTAAGGGAAAAAAGTCCGAATTTCATTCGGTTGGATTCAGTTTTTCTTTATTTCCGTTATATATATATATTTTTCTCATGTTTTTAGGGAAGCAAAGTCCAAAACCTCATAGCGTTCACCCATTTGCTTATGTCGTTTTGGGAAAAACTCGCGACCGAGTGACCCTGTATGCTTATCACCCACCTAATCTAACCACACAGGTCAATGGACTAGACCATTTTATACAATGGGGGAGCGGACAGGTTGACCAACACAGGCATATACATTGTTAAGGATTTGTTTTAGAAACGATATGTGTGCATTGGTGTTGTGTGTAATGGCGTGAAATTGTTTAGCCTCGGCGGAGGTGTGCGCTCTCTGAGTGCTTTTCTCGTTTCTTTGTTTCCATTTAAATTGTCCAGGGGATCTAAACGTGTACATGTATCCAGTAGCCGACGGTGAAGACTTGAGTTCAAAGCAGCCTGTGTACAAACTGACTGGCCCTCAGACCGGTTTAAGAGTTTGGCTTCAGGTCAGCATTGATTATATAGCCCTTGAGGATTTTAAAATCGCCCTGGAATTCGTCGAAGGCAATACTAGAGATTATGTCACTGCAGTTGATGACCTAACGGTTGGTCCTTCCCCTTGTCCAGGTAGGCATTTAAAATAGCCACTTCACGTCAAATACCCAAAGGTAGCGTCCATAATTTATATTTGTGCATTATGTTCGTTTGAAGCAACACAAGTGCTCAAAATCTAGAGAAGGGTGCTGAACAACTAACGTGATGAAGTTTCAGCTCAGTGAATGTTGTATATATTCCGAGAAAATTATTATTCTAGGATCTCGATTTCAAATCAAAAGTTGCTGAGTCATGTTTGAATTGGGCCTGAATTCAGCGTCCAAGACACGTTCTCACTGAGCCGATTGCAGTTATACGCGAGGTGGGGCAAAGGTTTTTTCATTGATTTCTTCAAAACGACAGCTTGCCAGAAAAAAAAAACCACAGAGAGTTTAATCCCATTAATATCTTTAAACAAAGTAGGCCTCTGCTTTTCAACAGTAATTACTTCAATTATTTTTTGGATAGTTGCAAAGGACGAAATGTCTCATAGGCACAGATAAATTGTTTAATTGAATTGGTGATTCTAAATAGTCGATTCGAGTCGAGTTTGGTCGAGTCGAGTGGATGGAGTCAAGATTAATCGAACCAATATTGTGTTTGTAAAACCTCCGACAATTCGGATCTTGACATGTTAAGTCACGTGATATTAACGGTTACCTGACCTCAGATATCTGTGTTAGGATGTCACAGAACGTTTATGTTTGGAAACCGACAAATTGGACCTTTTGTCGTGGCTTCCACAAAACAGAGGGTTAAATGTTGATTTGTTATAAATACAATAAATTGCTCATATCCACAGCTTTAGCGCATAATGCACGGCATAGTTTTTTATTCGAAACATAATGTGGGCCTTGAACCACGGTTTTGTCATTACTAAGAATATAAATACGTGTTTGGCCGAATGTAAACATTCATTCAGAAAGTTAAAATAAGTCCAAGATTCATAATTTTTCATCAATTTCGTTTAAGCCAAAAAAAAAAGTACCCGGTTTCTGGTATGCGCGTGCGTCGCCGTAGCCATGCGCGTCGACCAAATGATTTTTTTTTCTTTTTCAATGAAAGATGATGTCTCAAAACCGCCAAACTCACTGGTTTGACTGGAATCCTGCTGCTGCACAATTTTAATGTGTTTTTAGATTGGGCTCTCTGGACTCCCATATATTTGCACTAAGTTTAGTCGGGCACCATTTGCAGTCATCAGCCGACATTTAAAGCAAAAAAAAATCAGGTACAAAAAAAAAGCCGCGTCACCGCACCACTTTTTGGGCAAGCTCCATACCAGAAACCGGAGACTTTTTTTTGGCCTTAACAGTTTTACCTCATTTTTATGGTCATGTCTATGATATGTGCCTCGCGTGCGTAGTGCTAAGAATGCTCCTTTAAGTGAGATTTTTGCCTGCGCGGTGCGTACTGCACGATGTAGAGATGAACGCAGCGACGCAGAAATAAGCCAGTTCGGTATTTTAACTGCGCGTGATCGCAATGTCCATCGATGATTCAATTGTCACAAGTCATTCGGGATAATTGAACCATAGATATAGAATAAAAAGACTAGATCGGCAGTACAGTGCGTACAGACGCGCGTTCTGTCATGGGCGGCGCCATTTTTCAGCGCGTGGGGCAAAAGTTGCGTTACGCGCACCTTTTTTTCCGTAGGTTTCTATGTAAAGGTATATTTTTGTGTCCGAAAAGTAATATTTTTGACCTGTAGTAGTTATTTCCCGAACAAAATTGAAAATGGGCTACCAAGTTCCTTGTTCATTTCGAAGTTTGGTCCATTTTATTCTTCGTATTTACTTTCCGTTTAAAAATGCTGCTTCCCGTTGCTAAAAAAAACCATTCCATCCAGTTGTTTAAATGCTTTTTGCTTCATGATTGAAACAGATTACATGTAAATAGCCCCCTAGCCTTCATCAACTTACAAAATGATAATAATTTTGAATGTGTTTTTTTTTTGGGGGGGGGGGGAGTTGTTGCCTATTCAGAAATTTATATTCACGCCATTTTTAAGGGACAACATCCAGAACATTTTTTTCTCCATTGTCCCTCCTAAGGACATGACAAACGCCATTGTCAGATACAAAAAAATAGAACAAATACATTTGTATTATTGTTCTCTCCTGCGTATCCAGCATCACAAAATCTGCAAGAAGGCAGAATCTCACAATATTGAACAGCATGGGTAGAGCACTTGAGGAGTTAATTAGATTGAAGAAAAAAAAACTACGGTTTTTCCATCTCGTTTCCCTATGAGTAGCCGTGGTTTTGTTTAAAAGTTGCACAAGATAATTTTCACCATCCCGATTTCGCTTCTATCAGCTTTCCCGATTTTGCTTTTAAGATCTTCATGATGTTGCAATCTACCAATGCCCCCCCCCCTCCCAGCCTGGTCACGCCACCGCTCTTAGCGTCAAATTGAGGTCACATTTTCCGATCCGATTCGAAATTTGCACAACAAACACGCCGATCATCCGTTCCCCTCCACCCATACTCCCAAAAGGTTCGATCCCATCCCGCCAATGCAGAAGGAACATTATGGGAGTGTTATTTAATTTCATTCTCAAAACGCATCTTGAAGTTTTCAGGGGCAATATTATTGTCATTTACAGTCATACATTTGAAATGTAATCCAAGTACATTGTTCTGAAACATTTCACAATTTTAGTTTGAAATAATTCAACGGTAATGTAAAGCAGTTTTTACATTCAACGTTTTCTTCTTTATTGTTTAAAACTATGTTTTTATATTTAATTTGATCAGATTTATCAGCAAACTTCGAGGTGACTATCCAACTTGAAAATGCATATTGAATTTTGTTGGAGACATAATTATCACTGGTCACAAATGTTGCTTTTCCTGACATAAAATACTCGTTTGTACACAAAAACCTACGGGAATGTAGGTGCGCCTTACGCCCGTTTTGCCCAACGCACTACTGTACGTAGAGCGTCCATGACGCACCGGGGAAAATTTCATAGAATAAAAAGACTAGATCGGCAGCGCGTGCATACGCGCCATAGAGTGTGCACAAATGTTCCCGTTCCCGCATGGACGCTCTTCGCGCAGTAGTGCGCGTGGCAAAACATGCGTTACGCGCATCTACATTCCCGTAGGTTTGTGCACAAACTTGCATTTTTATGTCCGGAAAAGTTACGTTTTTGACCAGTAGTAGTTATGTATCCAACAATATGCATTTTCAAGCTGGATAGTCACCTCGAAGTTTGCTCCATTTTCCCCTCGTATTTATTTTTCGTTTCAAAATGGTGGTGCGCGTTGCTAAAAATCTCAAAATAAAATGTCAGCTTATCTGATTAATGTGTATAAGACATTGTTTATGAAAAGGAAAACGTAGAATGTAAAACCTTTTTTTAAATTACCGATTAAATATTAAAGAACATTGTGACATGTTTCAATGGATGATTTTAGAGATTTGGGTTACAATTTTTATCTTTTTGGGATGAGAACAATTTACTTGGATTGCATTATAAATGTCTAACTTTTAATGACAATAATATTGTCCCTGAAAACCGTTTTAAGAATGAAATTAAATTACACTCCCGTAATGTACCGGACTTCTGAATAACCTAATTAATCCCTCACGTTTATTTACATTGTGCTCTACTTTTAGTACCCATTTTGTATAACATTGTAAGATTCTTGCGCCTTCTTGAAGATTTTCAGATGCTGGATATGCCACAAGAGGTCCAGAGCGAAACAACACAAATTTATTTGTTCAAATTTTGTTGGTATTAAGTTATAAAGGGTTGGGGAGGGCATCTGCATCTGATTACGGCGTATGTCATACCCCCTGAGGAGGGACAATGGAGAAAAAAATGTCTGAGTGTTGTCCCGTGAAGCTACCGTGAATTTAAATTAAAGGACAGCGCAACAACTACGGAAATAAGACGTTCAAAATGATCATTGTTCTGTTTGTTGATGAAGAAAAGTATACTCAGACAGATGGATGCAAGTTTTTGTTAAGCAACGCGCACCAGCATTTTAAAACGGGAAATAAAAATAAAAATAAAATTATGTCTTTCCATACAAACCTACGGGAAAAAAGTTGCGCCGATCTAGTCTTTTTATTCCATATCTATGGGAAATGTGTGTGTACCAAAGATATAGAATAAAAAGACTAGATCGGCAGCGCGTCCAGGCGCGCGGACTTGCATGAAGGGTCACGTGCTGGAGGAAAAATACAGATAATGCGCGCTAAACGTGACGAATGCAACGCCGTTCACGCGCACAGTGCACCTTTATTGCTAACGCGTGGGCGCATCGCGTAAATACTCGGTGCGCATTTCTGGCTTCGCGCGCGTTGAGCTTGGTCACGTGCTGGAGGAAAGATACATTTAGCTCCCTTACTTTACGTTAATTTGTTGCGCGTCCACGAGGGACAACAAAAATGGCGAGGATTTATCGCACAGTGAATGGGCGCGTGTGGACGCGCTGCCGATCTAGTCTTTTTATTCTATATCTATGGTGTATCCGGTTCGTAAGTGACTTCGTCATACACGCGCACGCACCACTGATTACGAGCGCCCATTGGATAAACACTCAAGTTGCGTTAACTTCCGGTTCCATTGGTGCCATGCTACACCATGTACATTAAGTTGAGATGACGTCACACTTACGAACCGGATACACTCTATGGCGCGTATGCACGCGTTGCCGATCTAGTCTTTTCATTCTAAATCTACGGATTGAACGCTCATCGAGGTCAAATGAACGCGCAAGTAGACGGTCACATGACGCTCGCGCGTTAGAGGGGCACTGCGTTCTGAAATATCCCAAAATGTCATGTTTTGGATTGTTTACTATCCTATTTCTAACATCTGGTTGAAGGGAGACCAACGTAATGTCTTACGTTCATCTCAGCTCCCTGGGGAGTATACAGCTCGATGCAGCCTGTTAGGCGCAAGGAAGCTAATTCAATCACAATAACCATCTCTGCCCTCACAGGTACCCATTTACTCCTTGGTGGAGAGAAGCAATGAGTGACAAAGTCCACGACCCCGCGAGGACTCGAACCCCACAACTTGCAGCTTTACCCATAGACCACGAATCGGTGTCCTTAACCACGAGGCTGAGCACTCCACTGGTCTTTTTATTCTATATCTATGGATTGAACGCTCGTCGAGGGCAAATGAACATCGGACACGACGAAGGATAATACGTGTTCGTGGTCGCTGTCATTCTATATACCCTACACGTTGTGTTTGTCTATTATTACACAAGAGCGGTGACCAATCACCAATGCACAAAATGAGATTTCCGCAAAGGGCGAACCCATCCGGCTTGATTCACAACTAGCACGAACAGCCCGACTTTTCGGTCGCAAAAGTGGACGCCGCAAGTCGATCTCGCACGAATATCACAAGAATACTACACAAACGCCAAGTTTCTAAAGGATAGTTGTGTTGATGAGTACTTGTACATTATTGGCATTTTCTCAGCAACCCAAGTGCTATTTTCATGATTATTGCAGTGTTTAATAGAACAAGTTCTCAGCTTGAACCTGATTCCCAAAACATAACAATCCACGGACCCCTTTTTTTAAGGCACATGTTTTTGACTTGCATTTTTTAAATTTGGTCACCCTGTATTGTGATAACACATTTTGTTCAGGCAACAAGTATGAAATGTATGGAAAGGGGTCAAGTAATGATCTCACAAGTCTGTCTCAAGTCAAGTCAAACACAAATGAGCTACAGTTCCTTGCAACTCTTCACCCAAGTACTATATCAAAACAAATATTAGCTATTTTACTATCAGATAGGCCTAAGCAAAAGTTACCGAATTAAAAATTCGTCCGACATTTCATTTTTAGTTCCGGACTTGGGTTTCAACTGCACATTTGAAGAAGGCTCCTGTGGGTGGGTCCAGTCGGAGTTCGATGATTTCAATTGGCTTCTGGAGCAAGGACCGACTGTGATCGCCCTTGGACCAGTTATTGACCACACCAGAGGAGGTGAGAAGACAAACAGCTCGATCAGCCCCATTGCCCTAGCCAACATTTTGATAAAATGAGGCTATGTACTTGTAAGTTATGAGACTATAGTCCAGACGGTTTTGAGAGAAAGGGGGGGGGGGTTGAACCTGTTCACAGAAACTGACTGCCCATCTCTTTCTCTCGAAGCGCTTGGGCCAGACTCGAGCCCATGAAATGCTGCTGTGGGGGATCGCCAAACCTCCTCCACAGCGAGTCTGTTACCGTTCCAGCATTGAATAATGCCGGTACCCATACATGACATGGGTTGAGAGGAGTAATTGAGGTAATGCGCCTCACTCAAGGGCACAACATGCATGGCCACGGTGGGGCTCGAACCCAAAATCTCATGATCATGAATCCAATGCTCCACTGCAAGGCCACACGCGCCTCTTCGAAGAGAAGATTACTCTAATTTAAAATCAAAACCCCCAAACAAGAAGAGAAAAGTCCAGCGGAAACTCGAGTAACAATTCGATCCACTGCGTTGAGTGAATTGTACTTGGAATCACAATGTGCCCATTTTCCACATTCATTTAAGACATGTTCTTGTTATAGATGCAACTGGCCGTTACTACTTTCTCCAGGGGCCAGGACTCTCCTCTTATCAATATGCTGTGCTTCTCAGTCCACTTGTCAACTCATCTGACAGCCAAGACGGATCATTGTGCTTCAGCTTTTGGTACAACATGTTTGGGATAAATATAGGTAATGAATGAATATCAGAATGGATGAAACCCACGTTTAGTTTGACCAATGAGCAGGCCCGCGCGACAGCGCGAGAGTAATGGCTAACAATATTTCGACTGGTTTCATTCGAAGCTCGTTGGATTTGTCGTGTTGACCAGCCCAACCGGGGCCATATGTCATGGCTTTGCTAACCACATAACATCGCGCTTACGATCTCCATTCTGTGCTAACGGCGCTAGCAGGGAAAAAAATCAGTGCTAAGGCCAAAAAAAAATAATAATAAGTCGGTCTCTGGTCAGCGCGCGCGTCGATTTTAATCATGCGCGTCGATCTTTTTTTTCCCAAAATGTTCCACGGTAGCTCCAACAGTGCCCTCTATTACCGCACCTCCTCAATTTTTTTTTTACTAAAGAGCACCAAGGAATGGGAAATTGTACCGAGGCAAATGATCGAAAGCACCAAGGCAAATTATGGAGGACACCAATGTACATGAGGACACCAAAAAAGCAAAATAGTACCCCACCTTGTCTGTACAATCTAAGCTTGAAGAAAAGAAAAAAAAAGAAAAAACAAATACCGCGTGGCCGCGTCAATTCTTGAACTTTGGTCTGACCAGAGACCGAATATTTTTGTTTTTGCCTAACCATGTGAGCTCTGAATCTTTAGTTACAGGTTGTACGCATGCGCACAAGCCAACAGTTCTTGCTAATCGGTGAAATACGCTTACCATTAGCACGGAATGTTCTGCTACAGTAAGCAGGGATTGTTCGCCAACGGTACTGCAGAGCCACGAAGTAGGGACCAGGACTACTTCTGCACAAGAAATCTTGTTGAGCGTTTTGACATTAGTTCGAGTTGAGAATGAGATCAAATCGTTGAACAAAAATATCCTATTTGCGACATCAGGGCCTGGAAAGAACCTGGTTTCGCATTTAGTTGTACGATTTGAAGATGTATCGCAGGTGTCCATATGTTCATTGTATTCCTCGCTGCAAAACAGTACTATTAAACAGTTTGTTTTGCCTGTTTGTTTTTGTTATTATTCTGATATTTGGGGGTCAAAGCATTTATATTTTACAAGTTCGTCATGGAACCATGTAAATAGCATGTGCAGACCAGCCGTAGCAATGTAAAGATTTTGTTTACATTAACAACCCCCTTGTTTGTAGAAAGCACACAGCAGATACAACTAATCACTCCGTCACCGCAACTGGGCCAAACAAATATGAAGTAGCAGTTGTTATTAATCAAGTGAGATATACTACACCCCAAAATACTCAAGTACATCGTCATCTTGTGTTGAACTTTAGCATTATTATCTCGAAATCCTGCTTTCCTTTTCAGAGGAATTGGAGGTGGTTGTGACAACAAACCTGACCGAGCCTCTGGGTACATCCATCTATCGCATATATAAACAGCAAGCTAGTCAGGACGTTTGGCTGCAAGCAATGGTTGATATCGTCAACCAAACCGAAAACTTCCATGTTGGACTTGTCGGTCGTGTTGGTAGAATTTCTTCTTCGGAAATAGGAATCGACGATGTAAGCATTATCCCGGGTCTATGTCCACAAGGTAAGTTTAATCAAATTTAAAGAAAAATAAAACGAGGACATCTGTAGGCAGCGTTATTATCACCCCTTATGTTAGTCAACTTTATATGTACAGGGTGATCCCAAAAAAATACAACGCTAAAACAATTGCCTTTAACCCTGCGCAGCGTTTACAAAAAACTTTACAACAACTCGTCAACTGCTGTCCTCTGGGCAGCAGGTACTTTCCCGCACTACGCAAGACCCTATTCATAGCAATACAACAAAAAGTCACGTGCCAGACAGTGTCCAGACAGTTGCCAGACTATGCGCTGGAATGATAATTGACAGGCGGCTGTGGTATGCAGTTATGAAGGGAGATGACTGTGTCAAGTTACAGATCTTTGTTGATTTTCAATGAGACTTGGCAGGATGCCTGGTCGAAAGTTTGTTGACACGGCCTTGGCGTAGCCCAGGCTGCAAAGTTCATTAAACCAGCTGAGTTGGCAAGGGTTGAATGAGGATTAGATAGGAGGTGAACGTTATTGGCCCTCAATTTTTTTTTTATTCGGTTACCTGGGGCCCAAAGGGTAGCAGGTCACTCTGCGCAGGGTTAAAAAAGAAATTAATGGACTTTTAGGTTTTGGGTATCAGATTATAGCTAAGAGCTTTTTCTTTCAAATACAGCAAAAATCACCAAAATAGCACTTTGGGTTGCCGAGAAAATGCCAACTATGCAAAAGAAGTCATGTTTTTCCCCACATGGTATTTTGTACACAAAAAAACATGTACCTTATACCCTAGTCAGAACTCCACGCCATGGCCTTAGGATGGTTACAGCCATTACAAAAAAATGGTTCAACAATTAACTAAGAGAGGTTAAAATACACACTTTTCTAGCGATTCTTCGGATGTACCTCCGCTGCAGTATCAACGGGAAGATGTCTGTAGGTTATAATATAATAGTGGTTAGGGCGCCCTCACTTGTTCCCTTTTAACAAACGGAGCACTGTGAAAACGAACCCGTGTAACACAGTTACCCGATATTCAGGATACGCCACTGGCTTTACCCTAGTCTTGGCCCAATATGTCAGTGATCAAGAGCGATAGTTGCAATTTTGTAGCGCCCTTTCATGATTGATTTTTGTTTTTTACGTTCTCTTACTAACGCCTTGGTCATTTCGTAGCAATGTGGGCGTGGTCATTTCCCGTTCGCCGACTGGTTCCGTAGGAAAGCGATATGATGCTTGGTCACCGTCACCGTGCGTACATGTATAAAGCCCGTATGTTTACGACCGTTTGAACTATTTCCAACTATAATATTTGAACTATAAACCATTCACTATCGATCACTACCGTCTTGGGCCAAGACTAGCTTTACCCCCGCCAGAGTAAATTGTTACCTTTGCGGGCCGAGGTGGCTATTGCGATTGTGTTTGTTTTTGCTGCTACTTTCCGCTGATATGGCATCAAGCTGTATACTATATATTCCCTCGTGACCGAGGGTGTCTTTTGAATGTTTTAACTGACCAATTAGCAGGTGTATATTAAATACAGCGCCTTGAGCACTAATATCATGTAGTGAAGCACTGAGGCACGAATTAACAATTGTTGACTGCTGTGATGTTGGATATGACGTTTTGAACAACCGAGGGGCGCATAGCACCCCGAGGGTGCTTAACCCTAAAGGGGCCGGGTTATTTTGACCATCTCTCAGCCGGGGGGGGGTGGATTCCGCCCCCCCCCCCCCTAAGATCTCGGCCATCGAGTGACGAAAAATTTTGAAACTCGGCACATGCATAGAGCAACTCTTCCTAAATATACCGAAGAAATTTCATGACTATAGGTCAAAGGGTTTTGGAGTTATGGCTAAATAATTATTCATATGTACGAAAGGCAATTCTGCTCTGTGTACACGACGTATATGCGAAAATTCAGTTTTCACGGCGCGTAGCGCCGGAAAATTTTTCGCTACGCGGCAACCCGTGGTCCGATTTTTATGTTTTTGGAATCAAAAGATGCGCAGAGCTCGAGGCTAAAGAGTCATAACAGCTCGGTTCGCAAAAAAAATTTTTTTAGAGGCTATCACGGAAAATGTTGAGGGGGGGCGGATTCGGCCCCCCCCCCCGGCCCTTTAGGGTTAAAACGTCATATTCCACATCACAGCGGTCAACAATTTTTTTGTTATACCTCGGTCTTGGATTCTTTGGATTTTTATGTAAAAATCACGAATTCAACAGCAGTAAACGCAGCAATCAAACGCCAACTCACATGCATGTCGCGTGCTCGAAACAGCCGATCGTCTGCTAGTTCGCTGCTTCCACTCATGTGTGAAAACATGGTGAAAATTGTTTCACACCGTACCGTAGGGACGAAGTCATTAGCCCACTCCATGTGGGATATTGATATCTCACAGGGAGTGTGCCATAACTGTTTATAAACTTACCACGTGATCGGTCTAGGCCAACGAAAATACAGTATTCAAGACAGAGGTATAACAATATACTTTATTACCTTTCCATTGTCTAAAAGGCAACCAAGCATTCAACTGTACCTTTGAGGACGGGTATTGCGGCTGGACCCAAGGTGAGGGTGACGGCGATAACTGGATCATGGACAGGGCCCGCACAAGGACATCCTCGACTGGGCCTGATGTTGATCACACTTTAGGAGGTATGTGTTAACCATTTTATGAAAGGACCCCACAACTAGTCTTGGGTCCAGACGTTGCTGTATATTTGGTACGCGAAGGAGAGGCACAAGGCTGTGTAAAATCCTATTAAGTTAACTTTCCGACTGTCCGGAGATTAAGAATGATTGCGCGCTCCTCGATCGAAAATCTCCCACCACAAAAGTCACAAACTGTTCACAAACAGTCCATTCATTTATGGTATCCTTCAGACCCCAAATAGCCATAAACACAAAATTGCCACGTGAAGTTCAAGACTCTTTCATTTTGTCAGCAGGGGCGATCCATGGCAAACCATAATAAACCGGGGCAATTTGTATACTGTATTCCCGCCAATTTTAAGCCAGTCACTAGGGCCCGGCAAGTGACACCCCCTCTGGTGGATGCACCTTGGTCCAAACTAGGTTCTAGTGATAGATGACCTCGGGCGTGCCTACCATGTGTCTGGGGCAATATTGTGACGTCACGCCCTTCGGCTGGAGCGGTGCTCGAAAGAGGGCGCCCTCTCCGCAGGCGTGGCGCGGACGGCACGTACCGGAAAGTCCCTGAGCGGCTAGAGACGATTCCGTTGGGATGGAAATATACCGTCCCGGCCGGATAGCTGATTGTTTATTTGTGTGTGTGACCGGGCAGTTTGCCCTACTCTGATTGGCCTAATGCTTAATGACGTAACTGAGAGAGACAACCCATGAACAGCTTTGTGACACCAGTTTCATTTACTAAAGAAAGAATGACCACTGTTTTATTCACACCCTCTGTAATCACAAAGATAGAGGGCGCTCTATAATTTAAACATGAGCACAAGGGTGCAACGAACTTATGAGATACAAACGTAATGATAAGAACCTCCCTATGTGGATTGAAAGGAGAGCTATATGATGTGACTGGACGTTGACTTAGAGCAGTGAGCCCCACAATTATTTGTGTGCATCCAGTGCCAGCACGGGAACCTAAATAAGTCTTAGGGCTACGCCCCTCGCAACTACCGCTGCAAGATAAGCGATCTACCCTCATCGACTGTAAGCTCCTATAAGGACTCTACCGACCCACCAAGCTCCCGAGCGACACACGCACTACTCAAGACTCTGGCCCAGTCACGCTAAGCTAGGTGACATGCCTTCAACCCTTCACATGATTGATTATGATCCTTACCATCAGGACCTGGCCATGCAAAACAAAACGTCTAAACTCGCTTTGCTCTCGCCTTTTATAGCCTCACGGGCCAGCCAACGACCCGTGCGCGCCTGCGCGCGCGCTGTACGTCACCGAGCAGTGACTCATTTGCCCAATGAATGTACGCGCAAGGCGGGGCCTAAGCGCTGCCTATGCTTTTACTACACGCATTACTCGCGCACACAAGAGTGCATTCACCATTATCGCGCGCTAGCATTGCTCTATTAAAACAGCGCCCTCTGTCGCGAAAAAAAGGTTCTGCTTGAGCGATAAAAAGGAAACATGTAATAGGATTTTTATGACTTCAATACATTTAAAACAGCTTTCTTGCCATGTAACTATGACTTCCCACCTCTTTTGTAGCAGTAAAAGGGAGAAATTTCAACATTTTAGCCTTTATGCTAATGAAAGTTTCCATATTCATAAGCAAAAGCGGGATGTCATTCAAGCCAGCACAATAGTGTCCCATACATATAGCCTTGTGTACAATTATATATCAAACTTTTCCTCATTTTCTTTGAGTAAGTTCCACTTTTAATTTGTTTATCATGCTAAACAGCTCGTTTGGACAAAAAAGTGGCCAATTTTCTTCAAATCTCTTTTTTTTGTGGGTAATGAAAGGACTTATTTTTTGTACTGTTCATATACAATGTTGACAAGGATATACCTTGTGTGTGACAAAAGCAAAACAGTGCCCTCTTGCATGCATTGATGAAAGGTTTTGCTAATAAATGAAAAATTACCACTTTCTTGTCACTTCCAATGAAAACAAGTATTGATCTCGTTGTAACACATAGTAATATGCATGAAAACAAGATGAGCTGAATTTCCACTGCATGTTTCTTTTAAATAAGTGTTTTGCTTTCTTCCTGCTACAGATAACACGGGAAGGTACATATACTTCTCTCCCAGTCAGAACATGTACACGCCCATATTTGAAAGTCCTGTGGTGGAGGTAAACGAGGAGAATGGCCTGGACCTTTGCCTTAGTTTCTGGTACAACATGTATGGACATTATATAGGTACCCTGATACCATTCATTTATTACAATTTATTACAATTTAATGAATATCACCTGAACACACGTTGCACGGTAATTATAAACTGGGTTTCAATTTGACACTTATTGGGGACCTATTTATAAAAGGCGGCCTGATATGTCATCTTTTCAGATAATAGATCTACAGCTTTTCTTTTTTTCTTTTTGTTGTAGTGTGATTTTTGCCTTCGCAAATTTCTGAGCGGGTTGGGGGGAGGAGACACGCCTTCGGTGATTTTTTTTCTTCAAATTTACAATTCGATGCAAGTCTCCAGATAAGACGATCTTAATTCTTAAAATGTGGCACACCACTCCACCATTGCAATGTTTGACCGAAACGGTATTTGTGAACGGGAATAGATACGTGCTTGGTCGGTATTAAAGACCAGTTGGATTCTAGATGATGATAATTACACTCGGCTCAGGTAATTATTAGCATCCAGAACACGACCGGTCTTAAAAAGGAGTGTTTAATACCTCTCAGAACGTGCTGAACCTCTGTAATGAACAAGGTGTTTCCAGTGTTTGTACCCTAGCAATGGGGTCGTTACAGCGCCCTCAATCGGTCAAGAATAAGACCTAATTATTATGAACTAGGTATAGGGGTAAAATACAAAATCGAAATTGGCAATGGAATCTGGATCGAAATTAAAGTGTCTTTCCATGGAGTGTGATTGAAACACGTTTTTAAATAACTAGGAAAAACTTATTTCAATATAACAATGATGACTCAGTGAGAATGAATCAGTTTTACCACCGTTTTTTTTTTAAGGCACGCTGGAGGTGTATTCTTATAACGCCACTGGCGGCTCTAGCAATACTGGAGGCAGCGTAAAGGTTTTCAGCGCGAGTGGGCCGCAGACAGGAAAGAGGGGATGGCTTCATGGGCTGGTCGACATCAGAGATGTCAACTCGAATATCAGGTTTTACTTCCGAGGTGTACCATTCGAAAATCGCAATGGAGACATAGCATTGGATGATGTATCTTTACAGAGGGGTTTGTGTGAAAGTAAGTATAATTTGATGTTAAATTTTTCACGAGACACTTTGATGGGTGTGAAAGATGTTGTTTTGATACATTTCGTTTACTTTCATATAATTCAATAAACAATACTGTCTGATGTCGGAGTATTTCCTTTTTTATTATTATTATTATTAATCATTTCTGGTAATGAAACCAAGGATTCCTCAAAAGTGCCCTAGGCACTGTAGCTCGCAAGCCTGAAGAAACCTGTGGAGAGAAGACAATGAGAAGAAATAACAGTTTTAGAGGTGGGAGGAAAAGCCCAGAAGAATATTCACATATTGGCCCAGGTGGGATTCGAACCCAGGTCACAGCGGTGGAAGGCGAGGAAAGTACCGCTATGCCAACCTGACTCCCCTTTTATTTTGTTTCGGTGCATTACTGTACATTTTGTGTATTGGTGTTGTGTGTATTTGATATTCATCAGTTGTAAGTGCTTCAAGCAGCTTTCCGAGTAAGGACCTGTAAAATCGGAAAGTATATCGAACTTCTAGCGGTACACTCTTATCTTGTAAATCCCGGTGTCAACAAACTGGCACCTGTTATCAGATACTGCTGCTAATCCCCTGCATTTGTCAATATCAGCTGCGTGACAGCACATGCGGCTTTATTACACAAAGTATTAGGGATTATAAAGCCACTGTTTGGACAAAGGATTGAGATAGATCAGAGGGCTGGCCAGTTTACAGTTAGATTGACTGTTTTCTTTCAGAAGTTTCTAGTGGAGGTTACTCGCAATGTATACCCAGAACGTGTACGATACAATGAATAGATACGACTTGAAAAACTTATGTGTATGTCAATACCTGTCTACCACGTCCGATGTAAACAACCGGTTTTTGTTTCAGAATTGTCTAGCCCTACGCGGAGTAATTTTTTGAAGTTAAATATCAAGTGCTTGTTGGGAATCAATCCATGACATACTTCATTACTCGGTTATAAATATCTGATAAAGAATGGAATTATCGCGCACACACTGTAAATTAAAAGTAAACCCCGGCGTGCTGGAGTAGCGCGGCATGACAAAACGATAAGTCAAGAGTGAAAACAATCCCTTTCTTTGACCTCTCAAGAATACCGATGTCGAGCCCGAGTCTCATGATAACATTTTGTTAATTTATTCACAGAGGATACAAATTTCAACTGCACTTTTGAAGAAGGATCGTTGTGTGGATGGGTGAGGTCTGACGAAGATGACAAACACTGGTATTTAGAGCGTGGAGCTACTGACACAGCCAATACCGGACCCGATTTCGATCATACCACTGGGAGTAGGTTCTATACTATCGGCATAATGTTAAACAATTTACCTAAGTACATGTGTTTGCATCATCGCCGTAGTCAAGGCCGCAGATTCATCAATCAATCTTACTTTATTTACCGCATGACAATACACAAAAATATTCAAAGAAAATCATAAGATCACAATAACGCGGATGGGGATCTCTAAAAAGCAAAGCTTGTCGAGTAGTTACGCCACTTAATTGGTTAATTAATTAATACTTTCATTTAATATAAGTTACAACAAATTATTATTATTAGTAGTAGTAGTAGTAGTCGTATTAATCATTTCTAGTAATGAAACCAATGATTCCCCAAAAGCGCCCTAGGCACTGTAGCTCGCAAGCCTGAAGAAACCTGTAGAGAGAAGACAATGAGAAGAAATTACAGCTTTAGAGGTGGGAGGAAAAGCCCAGAAGAATATTCTGGGGAAAACCCACGGAATCAGGCAGGGACTGAAAACCCAATCCACATATTGGCCCAGGCGGGATTCGAACCCGGGTCACAGCGGTGGAAGGCGAGGAAAGTACCGCTACGCCAACCTGACTCCCAATTGAGTAGCTTCGTTGCATTCAAAGGTGTCGCATGGCTCAGCTCCTATGTTGTACAGGACACGCTTGGCACGGCCGACAACTGAGCGTATTCTGTTGAGATTAACCCATGAATTGCGAGGGAGGTCACAACCAGCTGGTGGCTTGTTTGAAGGGTCGTCGATGTACTGTCGTAGCGACGATGTCGATGTGATCCACTGTAGAGTGATCCACTGTTCGGCCCATCTTTCCCTTAACCCCATGAGCTCGGGAAGCGGTCATGGCTGCGGCCGCTAATCCTCATTGGAATGTAGTTGCCAGCTGTGGTATGCCGTGGCACATGGCTAGTGGGTAGTTCCACAGCTGCTGCTTTTGTGCAGTCCCGCTACCACACAAAGGCTGCGCAGTCATGCGGGCCACTTGCTCTATGTGTGGAGGAATGTCCCCAGTATAACCCGTGCTTAAGGGGTTAACCAGGAAAGCTGGTAAGGGTTGTGGGCTAATAGCGTCGACACGTCGGTTGCAAAGTGCCTACGGGAGATCCTCTGGCCTTGCGGATTGGTAGGAGGTGGGATCAGACTAGTGATCACCAACTGTGCAGGGTAACTTCAGGTTCGTGAAGTCTCGGCGCAGTCCTGCAGTTGCTATACCTGACAGGATGAACAGCTTGTCAAGAGCGGTCGCTGTTAATGAGCCACTGATAAGTCTCATGGCAGAGTTGAGGCCTCGAGGACAACATTAACGTTCTTGGTGTGTTTACTGAGACTCCAGGCAGGTGCAGCATATTCTGCCGTTAAGCATGCCAGAGCTATAGCTCGAGGTACGCATTGTGTTGGAGGATGCATCCCGACCAGTGCCAGCTAGTCTGTTCACCAGGTTGACACGGGCTTCAGTCTTGGACACAACAGCTTTGACATGATGGGAGAAGGTTAGGCTACGGTCCAAAGTTACACCAAGGTACTTTGGGGTCGGGTCGAAGTTGAGCCTGTGGCCGTTGAGGGAGATGTTCATCGTCGTGTTTTCTTCCCCAGAGAACTAATTAAATACATAACATTCTGACTATTAGGAAGGTTAGAAGATTACAACAAAATCGGCATTGTTTTGTTTTCACTACTGTCATGTGGGAGGAGGATCCAATGGGCCTTATTCACGAGTCAGCCATATTGAATTGAAAGTTAGGTAAAATCTTAATATTTTGAACTTGCGAAGAGAAATGAAAGCAACTTAATTCATAAAAGATTCCAGTCTGCTTCAATGTATAATTTAAAATTTGTTATTAAACATTCCTTAATGTTTAAAGCCGTATTTTTAAAAAATGACAGTAAAACAAGGCTTTATTGTGCCAGCAAAAATAGTCTGGCGCCATCCCATTCAACAGTAAACAATTAATAGAATACTTCAGGGAACTCGAAAAAAAATGGCAATCTTGTAAATAAGGCCCATAGCCCATCCGTTTCCCTGGTCAAAAAGTCGGGGGATACCCGTCCATTTCCCCGGGATTCACGCATATGTCGACAGTAACACCCATTGGCAATGGGATCACCACGTTCGTGCCACATACTGATGCGCAACATTGGCGTTTATTAAGTTGTTCAAACTTCTCTTGTGTGATGGTCTTAAATTGTATACATGGTTTCGTTATTACTCAGAACGAAAAAGTTCACTGTTTTAATGCACTTGTTCCCACTTTCGTTCTATCTGTTGCAGCAATTGAGGGATCCTACTTGTATTTGGAGGCAACCATAGCAACCACGGCCATCTTACTCAGCCCTGTGGTGACTCCACCGGTTACTGATGCCTTGAAGTTCGTCTTCTGGTACAACATGTATGGCAGTACAACAGGTATTGCGATGAAATAGCTTACATTTTTGGTTTTCCAATAAAATAATTGGGAAAATGCCGTACAATTAGACTGAGTATAGAGAAAGTGACCATTTTGAACAAGAAAATATAATTTTATAGTTCCCTTTGCCTCACTGGGAGACTTTTGGTTGCTTGACAATTGTTTTAAGCCTCACTATAAACAAAATACTAGACATCTTGCCGTTTTTTATATTAAATTGTATGATGTTAATTCCCAGTTCCATTTGTTTTTATTTTTTAATTTCAGTTGATTGAAGGTCTATCTGCCACATTTGACTGTCGTTAAGTAATTGAAGTTGGTGTTTTATTGATTTTTTGAATGATACTAAACTTTTTAATTGAGACAAAAGTCAAGGTTACTTGTCAAAGGATAGGGTGATCCACTTTCGCCGATTGTAAAATTTGAGGGAATCGTTGAATACCACATTTAATTCTGATCAGTTTAATACCAGAATTGTGTACTTTTATAGACATCTCGCCAATGTACGCGTTTATTTATGTAAAAGAGGTGGTGTCAGAACCTAGAAATGGCCATTTATGTTTAGCCTTACACCGGCCACATGGGTGGAGGGACTCCAGTAAAAAATGGTATGCCTTCATAACTCATTGATACCTACATGCACATTACTTTTTTTTATAAAAATCGGAAGACGTAAAGGGATCCTGCGTCCTGGAACAGCCCAATTGGGCTACAAAACGCGCGTTGAACGAAAAGATGTTAGCCGGAAAGAACGTTTCAATGTAGGATATAAACATACACACAACTATCCGAAAACTTGGTTATTTTGCGTTATATCTATATTATGCATGCGAGAACGACTTTCGGGGTTCACTTTTGCGATCCCAAAAAGTCGAGCGGTTTGGGTGCTAGTTGTGATTTTATCCGTAAATAGTTCGTCTTTTGCGGACGGTTCGCCTTTTGCGGACGTGTAAGAAACCATAATTATTTTGTGCATTGGTGATCGGTCATCTGTATGTAGTACCACAGACAAACACAACGTATATATCGCACATTGACTCAACGACAGGAAAAACGTATTCGTACTCCGTCATGTCCGATGAAATAACCGGGGTTTTTTTGGTCGTCTTTTCTCGGGAACGGAAAGACATTAGATTGGTTTCCTTTCAACAAGATGTTTGAAATTGGATAAATAAACAATCCAAAACAGGAAATGTTCGGGGATTTCAGGACCTAGTGCCCCTTTAAGGTCTGAAAGTGTGTTTCGCTTTGACATGGAATGACCAATCGCAACGTCAGGCCGCCTTGATTTTTTAGATTTGTATATTTCAAGTCAGTCTAGTCAGTTTGCAGCAGTCCTATTCATTTTCATAATATAGAATAGGCCTATGACTTAAAGTCTCAATTTCTCCCTGAAAATGCAGGAACCCTTAACGTCTTGAAAGTACCTGAAATTGGGAATTTAAGCTCGAGTCAGATGGTCTACTCGATGGCTGGGGAGCAAACTGCCGACTCTACATGGCTAAAGGCAGAGGTATTTTTATTAGACCTGACATCAAGCTTCCAAATAGTTCTTCAGGCTAACCGCGGTAGGGGCAACAGCGGGAGGTCGGATATCGCAATTGATGACGTGGAAATAACTTCTAACATAGGTTGGTGTTTGTTCCATTATCACGCCATTTCTTTGTATGTTATCTGCCCGAATACAGATACAGTGAGATATTTTTCTGTGTTAGGTGCAGACTCTACGATTGACAATGTTACTTCTCATTTCTGTAGCGTAGGCTCAAACCACAGAAGTGAATCTTCTTGTGTTGGAAAAGCAGGCAGCAGTTTTCAATAATTATTTGCGAAGTAATTCCTGAAGTTGTCAGCAAGCTTGAATGATCACAAGCCCTGGTCACATCTTTTTTTTTATGAAATACATCTTTCGATTGAAAAGAACAATATTCAAAACAAATATGTGATATATCCTCAATGTACCCTTACAATAATCTTCGAGCTCCACTTTGAACCTCACTTTAAGCAGTGTGTATAAAAAAAAAATGCAACAAAATATATCAGATGTGCCTGGACTACAAACGTGTGTTTAGCGGGTAATGCTTTTCTAAACACATTTAGAACAAGGTGATACATTTGTAGCATGCGGTGATAGCAACAAAGTGTTTAGAATTGTGTTTACTCGCTGAACACATTTTTGTAGGCCAGGCAAATATACAAGTGCATTGGGTACAATTTTCTCGACGTATCGTGAAGAAAAACCCATAAAAATCGTAACTTTTAGCTACAATTCCGGTGCGTACCTTTATTGGGCATCATCTCCGAACGCTTTAAAACATGCCTTATTAGGTGTTGGGCCTTGGGCCTTTAGCCCAACACCTATTGTTATTGTAAGAATTTACTATTATTTTTTTTTTTATTCTTCAAGACACATTTCTTCTCGGGAACTGTTTGTCAACATGAAAAGTAATATGAACTTTAATTGTCAATACATGAATGCAGAACCCACTGAAGATGTGCTTTTTTGCAATTACATCATTATGATGTCATCATGGGTCACGTGACGTCACTTCAAACAATAATAAATTTAATCTTTGAAATTCAATATAAAATCAACCGTGAGAGACCGGAACTTGAATTTTGCGGGAATTGACATGATAATACATGCTCTTCAATTAATCTTGTGTGCGTAAAATCACATGACCCTTCCTTCCGGTCGAAACCGGAAGTGCCTAATAATTCAAAAGTGGAAAAATATATGAACTTGTTTTCAACGATGTTAGCCTGTGGGTGGGTTAATCTTTCCAAAACAATGATCGGTGACGCCATCAGTGTTCGAGCGCCCTCTAGCGGCAGGTTAAAAAAGGTCCAAAACGCATTTTCAGTTGATGTCTGTGGCGAACTTTGCGGTATTCGCTTCAAAATTAATATACATGATGACCTTAATGCAGACAAGCCCTGTGCGCGAAAAAAAAATCATTACGTAACCACACCGAAGTTACAAAGAAAAGACTTGTTTTCTTTTGAAAATTGCTAAAAAAACAACCGTCAAAGATATAATCAAGTTTTGTGCTTTAAATGGCGCTTTAATAATAGGTCTAAAACTCCAAGGTTTCGTTACAATACGTTAACTAGAAGATGCCCTGCAGTCCCCTTGAAATTTGAAGTTGAACACGCCTACGCCTTGAAACGCTCATTTAATACCACGTACATTGTGTGCACAGCAAATGGGGATGATTGCGTACAAAATGGAAAATCCCGAAAACAGTGTGCTATGATTTCGTACAAAAGGGAATTCCCCGTGCTCGCTTCTTGAGTGTCTGGTTTTACGACTTTTTACGACTATTGTATGTTAACTATTGAGCTACATGTAACGGATGTTTGATGGACCAATTTATTTCCTTACCAGTGTTTTGTACACCTTTATATGACAACTTCTTAATGCAAGCACATTTTTGACTTCTGATGACGTCATATGATACTCAAAAATTGGGCTGGCAAAAGCGCCCAATTGGGCGCTTTTCTAAATTGGGCGCTTTTTTCTAAAAAATTATTTTGTATTGCGCTAATGGTGTGCGACCTTTACTTTTAGAGATATGAGCTATTTAATGGGTTTTGTAACGATTGTACTTGATAAGTTTACAGTATAGCAGCATACGTGCGTGCAGATCCTCACCTGACTCTTTTAAACTATCCTCTCTATAATTACTACACGCGCTATTTTTCAACCCTCAACCCTGAACACCAACAATCAGCAATCAACAATCAACATTAACATCAACAATCAACAATCAACGTCAGCATCTACAATGGCCCAACACCGTGTGGTTGTTCCTACAACCTCTAGTTTATATTCTTATTCTTAAAAAAATTTCATGAGTACGATAAGAATTGTGTAAACCTCCAAGCACATGTGGTATTCATGCTTCAAACAAACTGTAGATGGCGCTAAACAAGTTTAATTGTAAATATGTCAGCTCCGTCATAGTCAACTCCGTCACATTTTGCCGTGACGGAGATGATTTCGTGACGTTTTCTTTAGTCGATAATGGTAATAAAATAAAGACGATAGTGAGTAGGGTTTATCATGTTAACAACCCCATATCCACTGATTATTATTCTATGTTCACACTTTAAAAGCCCTTAGTTGAATTTATGCGGCTTCACATTCATTCAGATATTGTCATTTCCGTCACAAAAGGTGTGACGGATATGACTGTTGCATTTTTTTCCTTATGTTACAAAAATTAAATATTGAATGTTTATCAAGTGATTAAAACTCCGTTAAAGATTGCGCCGTGTGCTATTATAGTTGTTGTGCAACATAATGATCACATCCCATGAAAGAAATTTAACATTTAAAGAATTTTGTTTCACTATTTTCAAAAGGCCCAAAGTAGACACTTACTGAAGAATGACCCATACATGACAAGACCTTAAAAAACTAGTGATACAAAATGGGAAAGTACTATTGAAATATTTTGAGGGCAAATTCAATAATACCCAAAATTACAGTTCATCGTCTTGTTCTTATAAGTTACTTAGGAAAAACATTCTCAAGTTTCTGAAATGAAGAGAACGCCTCGATTCATTGTGTTGAGTCCGTGGAAATTTAATCAACTCTTTTGAAAGCCACTAATCCATCAACGAATTTCGCAACAGGTGAAATACCAGTTGTCACCACGGACGTCCAAACGACCACTACAGTGGACGAGCTATCCACCAGTGAACAAACGACTGGGGTTGCAACATCCTCGAACGACGAAACGTCCACCAGTGAAGCACCGACCCAGCTATCCACTACTGACCATGGGACTGAGATTGCAACAACAGACGAAACCTATGTTACGGATGCAACTCCAGAGCTGACAACTGTTGAAGGAATCACTATCATTTTGTCAACGGATGTGTCGATCGACCAAACATCCACTGCAGCAGACGGAGGGGTTGCTACAACAGACGCAATGATCGACCAGACATCCGTTACAGATGCAACTCCGGAGCTGACAACTGTTGAACGAGTCACTGGCGTTTTGCCAACGGATGCGTCGATCGACCAAACATCCACTGCAGCAGACGGAGGGGACGGAGGGGTTGCTACAACAGGCGCAATGGTCGACCAGACATCCGTTACAGATGCAACTCCGGAGCTGACAACTGTTGAACGAGTCACTGGCGTTTTGCCAACGGATGTGTCGATCGACCAAACATCCACTGCAGCAGACGGAGGGGACGGAGGGGTTGCTACAACAGGCGCAATGGTCGACCAGACATCCGTTACAGATGCAACTCCGGAGCTGACAACTGTTGAACGAGTCACTGGCGTTTTGCCAACGGATGCGTCGATCGACCAAACATCCACTGCAGCAGACGGAGGGGACGGAGGGGTTGCTACAACAGGCGCAATGGTCGACCAGACATCCGTTACAGATGCAACTCCGGAGAATACATCGATCAACCAAACATCCACTGCAGCAGACGGAGGGGACGGAGGGGTTGCTACAACAGGCGCAATGGTCGACCAAACATCAACTTCGGAAGGAGGAAACGGAGGTAACGGAGGAAACGGAGGGATTACAACAACATCCACTGCAGACGGAGGGGAGTCATCAACTGTTACTGAAGGTAAATTATTTACTAAAGGTTAGATATTTATTTAATCCACCTGCATGCAGGGTTGTACAGGGTGAGTAAAAAAACAACGAAACCCAAATGTCGGGACTCTTGTTTTATTGAACTTCTGCATGCAGCACTTGTAAAATCTAGGAAATGGAAGCCCAATTCAAAAGCTTTCATTACAAGAATCATTCAAATCACTCATATTTTTTTTTAAGTTACTGAGTTTTAAACACAACCACCGTTTTAAAGTTCAGTCCACGGATCACAAAAAAGTGGGCGTTCTTTCAGCAAAACGAAAACAATTTGCACACATCCCTATGCGAATTGTTTTCCTAGATTTTGAAAGTGCTACATGTAGAACTTCACTAGAACAATTGTCCCAACATTTTGGTTTCGTTTTTATTACTCACCCTGTAGTCGAGTCCATCACAGTCATCACGTCTCTAGTCAATACACAACCTATCTAAGTGACATGCGACAAAAGCATTACTTTTGCATTGTTCACCCTTGTAAGTTGGGACCAGACCAGTAAAGGACTTGTAATTTACTTCTTAAAGGACTTGTGATGGATTGGACTACAACACTGCCTCCGTGAATGCATCATTTAAAATTAATAGAATCAAATTCAATCATTGACCATAATGTAGTAACACAAGAATGGATCATCCATTTCATATCACTCACTAATGGTCAAGCATTCCTCGCGCCCGAGTTACTATAGGACGAAGGTTT
The DNA here is from genome assembly GCA_029964075.1 of Patiria pectinifera. Classification (NCBI taxonomy): domain Eukaryota; kingdom Metazoa; phylum Echinodermata; class Asteroidea; order Valvatida; family Asterinidae; genus Patiria; species Patiria pectinifera. The sequence goes on along the minus strand of CM057145.1, from coordinate 2,146,954 downwards.
GGTTGAATCTGTCAGTAAATGGTATTCCCGCTCCAGTGAACTGTTAAAACAAGTCACTTGACTGATTTTGACTGAAAGGGCAACTTTGCACAGAGTGTGTGTTTGCATAGGAGGGTTAGCCATAATACGTTGCTATACTGTTTTTGCTTGCACAAATCCCATTAAAGATAACATTTTTACATCAGGAACGATGGAGTTCAGCTGTCAGCTACGGATTCTTGAACTGAACGGTGCACTTGCGGTCTTCAACGATCGACTCACAGACAGCAACTCCCAAGAGTTTCGTGATGTAGCAAATATTATTCGCCCGGCAGTAAGTAGGACTAAATAGTGCCCTATTATTTCTTTTGGCTGTTTCAAATGTGTACATTTGGCAAGATGTTGCAAAAACAAATCATGCTGTAGATTGGTTACTTACCTAAGTTTAAGGGTCTAACTTACAGGAAATCAATACGGAGAAAACGTGGGAAATCCGTAACATCTGACACGACAATAGATTTCGGCCTTTAAATCTATAACTTGAGATTATTTTGCTGATTTTGTTGGCGGTTGTTTTTTTTCCCATTTTTTTCTTCAAAAAAAAATGCTCCCCTGATTATGTTTGGCTATTCTGTGGTTGCTTTTAAATAATTCGTTTTGTTATGATACGATAAAGGTATGTTGTGATTGTGTCGCTCGAGTTTGCACTGTTTGCATTTCATATTTCTCTAGATTCTGTAGTATTTTTTTTAATGCTAATGCTTGTTATTTTTCTGTGCTCCCTGATGCATCCATAATAGGTGATTGCAGCCCTTCGCAGGTCACCGAGGACATCCAATGTAGTGGATTACGTAGTGATCTCGGTTCGTAACGGGAGTTTGTTGGTGAATGGTGTGGCCAGATTCCCGCTCAACTCCGTCATTGAGAGTGAAGCTATAAGAGAGGTGCTCCACGGTGAAGCGATGGGCAGTAACGGACAAATCGACAACTCACTCACCATTGACCCATCGGGCACCGTCGTGACTGGTATGTATTAGTATTTTTTTTTGTACTTGAGCGGCTGTCGTCTTCCTTTGAAAACTATAGTCCTAGTTATTCCCGAGCGAACATGGAAGTGGAAATATGCCATATGTATGGAAGCGATACAAAAACCGAACGTCATTCGTGGATACAAACTAGAGTAAATATCACATTTTTATTGACGCAGTATATAGCAACTTGACTAAAACCTCAAAGTAAAATTTGTAAAAATAATTATAGTAGCATGCAAAAACGTGCCTGATAAGCAGCTACCTGTGATTCATGTTTGTTTAAACGCCAAGTGTGCCGTCATGAAGCAGCGTTAAAGCGTATGGCATACTGTCCCCATGGGCGTCGCCAGGATTTTTTTCTAGAGGGGGGCAAACATTTTTTTTGCCAAAAAATACTTGTATTTCTCAACACATTCTCGATTTATCAGTTTTAGAGGGGGCAGGGACATTTTGCTCCCCCTCGGGACGCCCACGACTGTCCCCGTCTAATTCGGACGTTTCACAATGCAGTGAGCCACCAAGAGTTTTCCAGTGCATAGTGGGAGACGGTCGACAAATACGCAGCGCGGACAATTTGAAATTGTAATTTCATAAACGTATCATTCGAGTATCTGTTTTTGTAAGACAGCAGAACGCTATGCCTCAATCATTAACAAATTACCTCAGTTAGTTGTCTTCTGATACTCGTTCAAATGGGCCGTGTATTGTCGACCGTAAACTTGAAAATGGACTCTCGTGGCAAACTCTTGGTGGCGCACTGCATTGTGATACGCCCGAATTTCAGGGACTTTCACAAGATATATATTCTAAATATTTCTTTCATCATCTCCCCCGCTGTATTACAAGATAAAAATATTCATAATGCAAACACGCGATGTGATGTACCTCTCGATGTGATGTAAGTGTGTACCGCAAATACGAAGGATGATGTTGTCTACGACTTGTTCTGTATATAATGAAGGCTAGCTCCTAATGGACCGATCCAGTAAGCACCACCCCATGGTATTCTGGCCAATCACAGCCGTGATTTATGTCCGACATGCGTGCACAAAATTCCGACATGCGTGCACGCGCGTATGATGCGCGCGGCAGGAAAATGCAGTGTGGTATTGGAGAGGAGCACGTGTTAATTTGCCCACGTGCGCAGTGGGCGGGTCTTACTGGATCGGTCCATTCCGTTTGCTCTAACGTAATAAACCAAATATAAATTAAAAAATATGAATACGTGTGGTCTTGGACACGTGACAACCCCTGAGTTTCGACTTTATGTTTGTATTTATAACCCAGCCCCAACTGAGGTTTGCCCGGCATATCGCTGTCAAAATGGAGGCGTGTGTACACAAAGCGGAAGTTTCCCAGATTATGTGTACACCTGCGAGTAAGTCCTGTAAACCTTTTAAAACACATGGTGCACTTGAAAATTGGATTATTTGTCCCAAGGCTTCGTAATATATTTCTGATGTTGTCACATGTCTTCTGGTATGATGTGAGTATGGCTGTGATTGGAATAGCTCTTCAATCTTAAAGATCAATATTAAAGGTTTTATGCCCTATCTACATTCGGCAGGGAAGTCAGCGAGTTGAGGAAAATTGATAAGGTTAAGGCAAAATTAAAAGAGTCTGAAAATATGAATAATAAGTCTTTGTCATTATTCACTTACCGAAATTGTTATTATTTCACAGGTGCCCGGATGGTTACACGGGAACCTCCTGCGAGGAAACAGGTGCGAAATTTAGGCTCTATGCGGCAATGCCAAATGACATAACATTAGACACTCGCTTCATATTGCTCCAAACATTGTTTGATGCCAATAATGAATATAAATCAAACTGTCATTTGTTCAACAGATAATTAGTGGAATTGTCTTAAGGTTTAGCTGCACGTCCCCGACTCGGGAGGCGGGCTCGGAGCGAAAAGGTTTTACCAACAACATTGTCGTTGACGACACAATTATAGGAGTTCGCTTGTGTGAAAAGCATCGGCATAAACCTAATAATACTTGTTGCAACCACGGATCCTACACACAAGGATGAACGACTTGGCCAAACTTATGGTTAAACGAATGATAACAGCCCGTAAAGGTGGAAACACCATGAATACTTGTCAACAAAGACCCCTGCGCGCGGCAGCTTACAGATTTGCAGAGGTCTGCTCCCGATCGGGTGTCGAAGTCTGTTAGGGCAGCTTGATATATTTTTGAATATTCATGATCCTACCTTTATTGATAACTACATGACCATGTTAACGCCGAGCACAATATCTTAAGCTTTAAAATGAACTTTGCAATGTCGCATTTGTTTCATTGGTTTTGGACCACATCTCTCTATTCAATGAAAGCCTAATTAAAAACGAGATTTGGGTAAACAGAGTTTTCCTCAAAAAAGGTGTCACATTTGACGTTTAGTTCCCGAGTAAATACTTTATCTAGGACGACAACAACTGCACAATAGCTGTTACATCCTGAAGTATTTATTTTTTAACAATTTTGGAACTAGTATATATCTTACATAAGGAGTGGTTTTGCTTACAGTTGTGAGAATATTTCCGTTTTAGATTTCATGCAAAACCACCGACAAAAAGGCACACCTGGAACATTCGCGATTAACATGGCAACGGGTATTAATGCCCGTTATCACGCCTCCAACCAATTACTGCAAGTGCATTTTGTACTAGAGCTCAGAACCGTCGTTCATCCTTGTGTGTAGGAACCGTGTTGTTACTCAAGGTCTCAAATTAAACCTTCGTTTCTCGTTGCTCCGTGTAATTTTATTGTATCATTGAGGATGTAAAACAAATAGCTAAGGACATTCTATTCCACTGATTTCATAAAACAGTACCTGGGAGCGGTGGAATCATTGCCATTGCCACTACAGTCGGTGCACTCCTGTTATGCAGCATTGTTGTTATGATGTGCGTGTGCGCCATCATGGCAAATCGCTCTGAAGGTCCGCCCCTGCAACGACGCAGACGTTTTGCACAGCAGGTAAAAGAGATAAAGAGATTTCCGTGTCAGCTGTAGTTTCTTTATACAAGCGAGTGTGACTGTAAACAAATTAAACAGTTAAAAAGTAAAAACGTGTCAATCCTCAAAGACTGTATCCACCGTGGATTAAGGTTTCGTCATATTTTATCTGATATGGAACAACTCGGTTGCTTTTGTAATGTTCAACTCACAAAAGTATCTAATAAGCTGAATTTATGTAGTATTTTGTTCTCATGTACGACAAATGCTGAATTCTTAGGAAAAGGAGCAAATCATTGCAACTACAACATTTTCAGTTATTCACCGAAAGACCTTGCAAAACTGTGTAACGTGTTTAAGTTGTCAATTCCTTCCGTGTGTTGCAAATAGGAGGAGGACCATGCCAGAGAGCGTCATTGTTACGGAGTGAGGAATTGGACTCGTCCTGCTATCATGCCCCGCACCGTCTTGGTAAGCATGTTAAATATTCACGCAACAGGCGGAATCACAAAGGGCTTTTTTTTTCGTTATACGGGCAGGGATTACTTATTCACTTCTGTTGCTACTTTCACCTCATCTCGGCTGTGAACAGAATTATACAACTATAATGTTTCCAATCATACAAATTCGAACCTTGGTGTAAAAAAAACGGGATTTGTTTGTATAGTTTGTCTTGTTTGCCATGACAATGCAGGCAATGGACGATGGATCAATGGACGATGCACGCGCATTCTATGGGGCCTATGACTACAGTACTAACTATCGTAGAGAAGACGGATTCTCGAGACCTTACTCTCCATACATGATACCCGGCCCAGCACTGGTAGGTTGACGGTTTTTTTTTTTGGCTTTTCTGCACAGTTGCAGAAAAGCCTCCCCTTTTGTTCGGATTGTTCTTACTTCTACCTCAGTCTTATTTTTATTCTATCCCAAATCCTACAGACTTTGTACACGAGTATATCGGTATAGCCACTTTGGACACTTTTAAGGCTCAGGTCTTGATCAAACTTAACATAAACAAAGACCATATAGCAAAGAAGATGTCGCGAAGATGACTGTCATGATGACGTCATCACATGTCATCTGATGTTACCTTAAAGGTGCACATTTCAACCTACATCTAGAGAACTACAGGTCCGATTGGGATGAAACTTTGTAAAGACAGGGACTTGTTAAAGATGAAATTTGAGGTGACGTCATTATGTGACTAGCTTTGGCTTTTGAGTTTTGAAATATCTCATCAACGGAGCATTGTAATTCAAAATCCATTTGTTAATAGTTTGTTAGGTTAGATACTTGCACAGATTGTGTCATGTAACATCAAACAGCGATTACAAAACAATTATAATGGTGAGTCCAATTGTCATGAAATTTGGTGGGTATGTAGATAAAATCTAAAGTGACGTCACAATGACATCATTTGGTGACTTTTTTATTAATTTTTGAAACTGTTAAAATTTTTACTAGCAAAATTTTGACGTGAAGTTCACTCAGATTGAAATTAAATTACACAAAGACAAAGCTCAAAGGTCACGATGACGTCACTCGGGGTCACGTGACGTAATCTTAAACGAGCATATACGTGAAAGTGCTGTTTCAGGGGAACTAGAAGTCTGATTGGGTTGCAACTAGGTATGTACATAATCAGTGACGTCATGATAGGTTCTTTATGGGGTCATGTGACACCATCTCTATTGTGCATAATTTAGAGCCCTATATCAAGTATCAAGTTGGAAACAGGTACGTACTTACACGGGAATGTAATATGTGTAAAAAAAAATCTTGATGATGACGTCATCATAGTTCACATGACGTCACCGTAAATGTGCATAAAGCCATATATTTAAATTGGATTGAATCTGGGTAGTATGTAGACAGAAACGTGTTATACGTACACATTGAGGTGACATGTTGATGAAGTCACCATGGGTCATGTGAGGTCATCTTAAAATTTAATGTGCATATTTTAAAGTCCTTTATCTCGAAATCTACAAGAAATCTTTCCGAAACACCAGATTCGTCCGGCAACTTTGTTCATATTTGAAATCGATAAGTTACCGGACTAGACATGGACGGACAAATCACAATGGGGAAAACCCTATGTTCTGTTCATGTAGTATAATGTAGTTGTTGTTCATGTTATTGTTTTTGTACGCTCAATGCATCCATTTTCATCTCGGTAAGTAAAGACAATTGAATTCTGCCTTTTTGTACTGTTTTACACTTAATCTATGCTACCTGCTTGACGGTAAGATTTTGTATTGGTGCTGTCGAAATTGTGTAAACCGAACTTACATTTCCTTTTCTTTTGGCAGATGCGTAAAATGGATCAAGAGAGGATGACAGACGATTACTTGTACTGAAGAACTTTTTATGGAACCACATACATGTACTTCGGAGGGTTAAAGGGGATATACAACATTTGCAATCATCGAAAAATAAAGCTAGCAAGTTTTTAAGAAATACCTTACTAGGATGTTGGTAAATGACAGTCTAAAGCATCCTGTAAAATTATGGCACCTGGTGTGAAGTAATTTTCAAGAAAATTGTATTTTTGTATACATTTCCAACGGTGGTCGGCCGACCACCGTTGGAAAAACCTAACTATTTTTCAACTACTGCTCCAACTTAACACTTTTTTCAGTCCAAATTTTGTTTGCTATTGGTTACATGTTCATGAACGGGTGCAGGCCAGCTAGACTGGTTCCCTTACCTTACAATTTTCCGGCATCTATAAATTGATCCATTTTATCTTTAGTGGAGTCAAGGAACCAGACTACTTGAACATTTTTGTTTTTCTTGGTTTTTCCAGCATTTTCGAACACAAACCTTCAAACATGTCTGTGTAACAATATTTGATATATTTACTAACCCCTCAAATAGTTCATTTCTGAAAATAACAGCAAAAGCCAATGATGTACATTCCCTCTAAATGGGGGCTATCAATGCCAATGTGAGGCCCTTGTTTTTACTAATTCCTTAACTTAGTCAAAGCTTACTATTTTGAATAACTGGCATTGGCTTTGGACTGCTATTGGCTCTTGTACACTCGGTTAGTATTATCGATGTAGCGAACTCGATTTAAGTTCAGGGATTGCTACGTAAAGTAGAAAATATGTAGAAACAAATTTTACAGTCCCAGTTTTGTAAGCAGTTTCAAACTTTGTCTTGGCAATGAACTTTGGTCTAATTTACTTTGAAACGGCCTAGAAAAGCCCAAATTCCAATTTAATATTTTTAGGGAGCGAGGGACTTCATTGCAAACCTCAAAGGTGGAACAAAATGTTCCACATGTAATGAGCACAAATGAGTTGGCAAAATGATGTTCCCGCAAAATTGCCGTGAAAACGGCAGCGTCCTTGGAACTTGCCACCCCTGCAAGTTGTCTGTAATTGTAAAGTCTTGGAAGTCACGGCAATACAGCCCCAGGCAGTATCCGGTTTTATAGTTTTAATAAATAAAACAAATAATAAAAAAAAAAAAAAAAAACAGTTTGGTGGTACCCTTGGTACAATAGTCCCTATCCACGAATAGCTCATTTTATTATTTTACATCTTGTATTAATTATAATAGCGTGTAGGTAAATATTGTTTTTATCGTAAGTAGTAAAATTATTAAAGACGTAATTGGAGTGGGGATTTGTAAAAAAAAAAAAAAAAGTAATGCATAGTGTATTTTCAGGAAACAAAAGGTGTATTTTACTTTATAGTGTGTATGTTATTGTAATAGGCTTAATATTGATATAGTTCTTGTTAATGTAACCTTAAGGAGACATTTTTCCATTACAAGGTATATCTTAGGGAGACATGGGACATTAGGAAGACATTTCACTGTCTCCCTAATGCCACAACTTATTAGAGGAAACTGTTATCGTCGACAATTGGCTAGATCGATTGGTCGTGGTCCAACACGTAAATATGCCAAAATTCGTGGGGGTGAAATAAAGGAAAATAGGGGTAAGGGTTGATTTCAGTTGAACATCTTTTGTGCACACCCCTATTACAAAGTCTCCCTAAGGTATCATTTTTATACTAGTTATGTACACTAAAGGTGTTATTCTGTTTGTTTGTTTTTACTTGGCAGGGTGAAGGTTTATAATATTAGCAGTCATGTAATGACACTGAACGTTTGTTTCATGAAATGTATAAGAGTAGTTTGCGGTAGCATCATGCGAGAGGAAACTCCCTTGTGAGTTTGTGTGGTTCTTAGAAGAACCGGGGGAAATCAACGTTTCGGACCGTATGGTCACTCGTCGTCAGGAGACTGAGGGATTTCAACGGTGGTGGGTAGTTATGTATAGGCGAACCCGGGCGGTGAACGTGCTTCAGTTCTAATGCTTGTCCGCCTCTAGTTCCCCTTTTCCCGAGAAAGTTTGAATTTCTCAGTCTCACAAGCGGAAGGAATGTGCCACATGGTGTTACCGCGGACTTACTCTTATTGGTGACTTCATCAGTAGTTAGAGTAAATCTGCCTATCTTACGAACAGTAGTGTAACGGTTTTATAAATGTTATCATGTATAATCAAAATGAATGGTAAACGGCGAATTATAATTAGCCTATAAGTGAGTAATCAATTGTAATCATGGTTATATATCGTTAAAATGTATTTTCTTTGCAATTTTCTGCATGTACAATTTTGTTTAACCGTTTGCCTCATTTCTTAACCGCATCAATCCGTTTAAAATGTACACTCTAAACCACAATGTACAACTTTTTTAAATATTGTAAACGCTTCTGCACATGTGAATATACATTTAAACCATTTTCAACATTAAAGGGTTTATTTTTTTTTATTTTTTTTTCACCCTGTATATTATTACATCTTGTATTAATTATAGTAGCGTGTAGGTAAATTGTACTGTGATCGGAAGTAGGAAATGTTTTAATTACGTTATTGGATTGGGGATTCTTTAAAAAAAATGTATTGTGTATTTTCAGGAAATATAAGGTGTATTTTACTTTATAGTGTATATGTTATTGTAATAGGTTTAATGTTGATATAGTTCTTGTTAATGTAGCCTTAAGGAGACATTTTTTTCCATTACAAGGTATATCTTAGGGAGACATGGGACATTAGGAAGACATTTCAATGTCTCCCTAATGCCGCACCTTATTCGAGGAAAATTTTATCGTCGACAATAGGCTAGATCGATTGCTCGAGCGTGGTCTAACACGTAAATATGCCAACATTCGTGGGGGTGAAATAAAGGAAAATAGGGGTAAGGGGTGATTTCAGTTGAACATCTTTTGTGCACACCCGTATTACAAAGTCTCCCTAAGGTATCATTTTTATACTAGTTATGTACACTGAAGGTGTTATTCTGTTTGTTTGTTTTCTGCTTGGCAGGGTGAAGGCTTATAATATTCGCAGTCATGTAATAACACTGAACGTTTGTTTCGTGAAATGTATAAGAGTAGTTTGCGGTAGCATCATGCGAGAGGAACACTCTCTTGTGAGGGTTGTGTGGTTCTTAGAAGAACCGGGGGAAATCAACGTTTCGGACCGTATGGTCACTCGTCGTCAGGAGACTGAGGGATTTCAACGGTGGTGGGTAGTTATGTATAGGCGAACTCGGGCGGTGAACGTGCTTCAGTTCTAATGCTTGTCCGCCTCTAGTTCCCCTTTTTCCAACTAAGTTGGAATTGTTCAGTCTCACAAACGGAAGGAATGTGTCACATCTTACGAACAGTAGTGTAGCGGTTTTATAAATTGTATCATGTATTATCAAAATGAATGGTAATTGGCGGATTAGAATTAGCCTATAAGTGTTCAATCAATTGTAATCATGGTTATATATCGGTAAAATTAATTTTCTTTGTTATATTCTGCATGTACAATTCTGTTTAACCGTTTGCCTCATTTCTTAACCGCATCAATCCGTTTAAAATGTACACTATAAACCACAATGTTAGACTAAATATTTAGTCAAAATATTAGTCAAAACATTTAGACTGGATTTTCTCACAGAAGATCGTTTGAAATTCAATTAATCAACTCCAAATATGAGGCAAATAAAATATAAACTTCTGTTGGCTTGGCAGTAACTTTTTTTTGTAAAATTTTAAAACATTATAAACACTTCTATAGTGAAGAATGCATGTACAATGTTATTAATTTTAAAAGTGTTAAACAGGAGAGGACTCATGTACTAACACTACAGTAAAAATGCTAAGGTTATAATTTGATTTATAATTCAGATATCCATATCCACCAGAGACGAACACAAGTAATCGATTGAAGTTCACCCCATTGACACCTCCTGCAGACGCCCATTTTGTTAAAAGTGTATAATTTATTTTTTTTTTTTGCCTTTTCAGGGGGGAGGGGGAGCAAGCGCCCCCTGCCCCATTCTGGTGACGCCCATGTGTGTAACATGTAGACGCTTGTGTTGAGGTTTCAAACGCGTCGAGCGTTCAGCGTTTTACACGTTCAACTGTTCAACACTGCAAAAACACAAGCATTTGTAATATCAAACGTTTTTTAAAACGTTTAAAACACTTAAAAGTGTTTCTAATTAAACTGAGTCGTTATCAAGGCGTTTACATTCATAGAAGATAAGTGTGGATCCGATAACAGTCATGCTATTATGTTCAGTTGTTAAACAGTTAATTAACCTGAAAGTACTTATTTGCCACATCGGTTGATCACGTGAATTCATAGATTACATATTGACAATTTTAAACGTTCATTTATGCTACTCTATTGCATACAGTATCATCAATGAATATTATTGTGTATAATATGTCGTTAAACAGTAAACTTAGAAAATAGTTAGCTGCCACCTAGCGTGACCGCGTGATATATTACATAGTGAAACATTATTATACTTAACATTGTAAAACTATTTGGTTATGGATTATTACGAATAAAATCAGTGGTATGTGGGGAAATGTGTGGTTGATCTAGAACCGAGTATAAAAAGCGCCCTCTAGTGTACGTATATCGCATGCTAGATTGGATGCACTTTCAATAATATATGAACAGTTATAGCGCGTACGTAACTTATGGCCCTGCACTTTGACCTTATTCTGTTTATGAATATGAAATTTGGTTTCTATGAATTCATAGGCAGAGCAGACCCTTTAACCAAGTCTATAGTATAGGTTTTCCCGTCCAACTTCAGGAAGTTTATATTCAATTTTACACCCGTCTCTTTGAAATTAGATTGAAATGAAAAGACCGCGCTGATCGTCATTTGACAATATCCGAGCATTCTATCGTCTCGTAGCTTCACTCGTCCAATCCAAGATGCATTCAAATTAAACATATCGCGTTGTTCATAGGTGTGATTTAGGTCTACGCATGCAGCCAATGGGGAAAGTCAGCAACATTAAAACAGTAACAGATTTGCTTTGCATTTTGTCTCAGTAAGGGCTCCGTGCGCCGAAGAAAGAGGGCACCCTTTTACCTAGCAACGACGTCCCGTGGGCGGGACATTTCGCTGGTTGACGTGCACCGTTCCTTGTTTGTGACGCACGTACACCAGGGGATTTGTACTATGTACACGCAGTGGCCGCGCGCGTAATTTTTTTTCCTAGGAGGGTTAGGGGCAATGTCATGAATCATTGCAAGACTTAGGTTCTCGTTCTATTTTCCCCTTTATTTAAAATTATCTCAGTGATAAATTTGGAGCAGAAAAATAGCAAATGAAAATGAGCAGCGACGACGTGGATTCCAACCAGGGATCTTTGTATCCATAGCTCATCTCGCTATCCACTAGGCTACTGTGTGGTAGCTCGACGACAACCGTTCTTTAAAATGCTTTAATGTATTGTAACTAGTTGAGTAACTAACAACAATGCTGTTGATTTCATTGTCCGTTCTGATGGATAATCATGAATTATTCATGACATTGCCCCTAACCCTCCTAGGAATAAAAAATTACGCTTGCCGCGCTTCGCGGTAAATGAATTGCAGTCAAGATGGCGTCGGTCGGTCACCCCCAACTGTACTCTCTTTGCCGGTGAGGGGGTACTTGTGAACGGAGCGGATAGATAATATAGCTGATGCTAGTATGTTGTTAAAGCCACAACTTGGAAAGAAACAAAAGAACGCTGTGACAAATTGTTTCCTTTTACTTTAATAAATTAGCTTTGATAATAAGTAGGCACATTGACTTTAGATACTATCAATATTTTATATACTAAAACACAGAGTAAAATAGAACTTTTAGAGTTGTTAACTAAACCGTCAAACATTTCGAACTGTAAACCAGTTTCACAAATTAAGGTTTCTCTATAAATTCATCCGATTGTGTTTCGTCTGTTTACCCAAGTAACATGCATCCGACCCTGAAAAGTGAAGTATCACACACAAACAATGGCACAGTGGGTATGCCTTCCTTAAAGATGGCTATATTTCAAGGTAGACTACCAATAAAGTGAAACAAATGTAGAAAAATATAAATTACAAATATATCAAGTACAACCATGCATATTGATCCCATTCCATTCTATATGCTGTTGCCTACGATGGTAATAGTCCCTCAACATGTGAAACTGGTTTTTTTAAACATCATTTTCTTTTTACATACAAGTTTAACATATATGTGAAACTTTAAAATCAAAATTTATAATTCAAACCGTTCCCACCAGGATAATTGTCCTGACCAACAACTAAGATCCCAATGGAAAAGTCATAATTCAACCCCAGGAAACGTTTTTGATAACCAGGTTTGCGGTATTTTTTATCAGGCAGTTGAAGTATTGATGACTAACCGATACAAAAATATCATTCCCTGAATTTCATTGTTTATTTACAAATTTCGAAATTCCCCTTTTCAGTATCAAATTTCATGCGAACCTTCGACCAAGTTGTCCTCAAGTAATAAATTGAATGTATATTCTTCACATCTCTCTATTTTGAATCATGACTTTTCGAGTGGTAAACCGGTAAACATTGAAAGTAAATTCTAGTTAAAATAAAAAAATCCCACACAAAACGTTTATACAGATTCTCACTAAAACTAGTGCTAGTTTGGTTTAACCTGGTTATCTTACAAACCAGAAACATTTTGGTAGCGATTCATTTACAAATAAAGTAAAATTATTTATACTTTTAATATAATATATTAAATATTTCTGGACAGGTTCTGAAAAGTTTACGGGTTGTTTCTTCGTATTGTACAATTATGTAGAAATATGTTTAATCTATGCAAGCTGCTTCAACGATTGCAAACATGGAGGCTTGTATAAAAGTCTGCTTTCCAGCCAGCTTTAATGTGGCTTACTAATATTTATGGACTTATAACTGCATTGCAAGCAATGCGTGTTTATTCACGTTGCAACTTACACGAACTCGTCATTAGACGTCTCCTCAGATGCTTTTTCCCCCAAACAAATCAACTGCCACCCATGAAAAAGAAAAGGTCCCCAAGTTACATGTGGTCGTCAAATTGAGTGTTTTTTTTAATTCAGAAAACTGTTTGATTGGGCTACATGAACAACTAGGCATTCGATGCGTTACAAGATACAGGTTCAAGGCCTTCAAATTGACGAACATTAATTACCATTTTGAATGGTCTCAGTGCAATGCTTTTCATGGTAAAGTTTATTAACATGTTTATTGATGGATTGAATGACACAGGTGACCATTTTGCAATATATTGGTAACTCTATCAACTGCTTTCTTTTTCATGGGTGATATTTTGCACGTAATGACTTGATACCTTTTCCATTGGCAGTGAATGCTTTTCTGCATAAACTCATCAAAACCTTTCCTCCATTTAGACACCACACAATCTGCCAAACACATTTTACTAACATCTTTACCATCACTCCAAGAAAATGAAAACTACTGTGTCTTGCAACCAGAAGCAAATTGCCGAACAAGATCGATCTATTACGCCCCGCCTACTGCACACGTGGACAACACGCCGCGTACGCCTGCCCGATGTCCTATAGACGCGCGCGTCATTAGTGAACGCACTTCAGATGTTAATCACAGCTGTGATTGGTTGAAACACCACAGGGCGGGGCTTAGATCGGCGGAGTGGGAACATGTCACTCATTTATATGCGTTTGAATGCAAGACACTCAAAAGTACAATATCACAAGTTAAACAAATATCCTACGAGACTAAGAATTGATCAAAATAACAATGGAACGTAAGGAATAGTTAGTGAAGTTGTCAATGTGTAAGTTAATACTTAGCTACCACCTACGAGTTCTCTGCTATGCAGATTAAATATTAAGATAAGAATGAGAGTGCTGCTTTCATTTTGTTTGGAAAAGTAAACTCTATTGCCAGTCTTCAACATTCAAATCTTGGTAAAACAAATTGAAAAACAACAGAACTGTCACAATCATAACCTCAAATTCCGATGAAAACACAAGAAGTTGCAGCTTCAACTGTGACTGCTCGTGCTGGTTGCAAAGCTACGTGTCCTGCCGTTTATGGCAGAAGTACCCATCAGGTACAAATTACTTTGATGTAGGTAATTTCAACGGGGGATAACCATAACAATGAATACAATCTTTCACGGCAGATATAATTTCTCGCCGAATTCCTGCACAATTGTAGGCTTCAAACTTGTCGGCTTATTATGACGAAAACAAAAGGAAAAACAAAGATAGAGACAGAAAAAAAACTATTGGAACTGACTTCTTTGTTGACAGGTCATCAGCATAACTGATATGTATAGTTCAAAAGTCTCCACAATCAGGACTATTATTGTTCCCGGTATAGGGATCGTTAATTTCGTCTTCACAACTCATAAAAGCTCAGAAATTGGGCTGTAAGACATATAAAAAAAAAAATATTGAAATGAAAAATGAGGATATTTTACATTCACGTATTGCACCTAGAATGTCAATTGATTGGTTTGCTGTAGCTCTGAAATGGCGCTATTTGAATTTGGTAGACAAGCACTGTGCAATAAGATATATTGTCCAATAACAAAGTATAAACTATAATACCACAATAACATTTCCGCCATATCTTTTGGGGAAAAACTGAGCCCAATTTTGTTAGGATCCAACCAGCAGTATAGTGATCATTTGATTTCAACCCACAACAGTTTGGAAGCTCATTGATATTTACTGTTTTAGCCCAAATACTGTCAAGATCTTTGATCTCTGGAATTGAAGAGATCTGGTCAAGAAGATTGGGCAAAAGAAAGAAGTAATCGGAACAGCTCTCATTAAAGGAAGAGAGCTGTTCATACGAACGGAATAAAAGTAATAACAGTATTTGAAACTTGAGCTACAGAGTAGACAAGTTCAAACAAACGAGAACATAATACGGGTTCCAAGATGATACCCAGCACTCTAGTTCTTATCTTATCAGTGTGAATATTTGACATCATTAAAGTATGCTTACAGGTCAAATGACACGCTACAAGAGATTTTAACCACGGCAGAGCAAACACTCACGGTATGCACAGGTACGTGTACACAGGTCCAAACTTCTTGCGATGATTTCAATCTTCTGGTGTGTACAAAGTGTAACATTTACTTAACAGTTTGTGAAACTTAGTCAAGGACTACAATACATTCCATACAATGAATACAATGACATGTTGATATTGCTCCAAATTTATTAATGTTTCCTTTTTTAACGAGGAGGAACTGCTGCAATAAAGATATTAATACTTGTGACCAGAAAAGGCGATGCTACATTGGTTCAAGAATAGCCCTTATTCAGAATGCACAAGTATAATTTTCTTATACCTGGCGTACATATTTTTATTTCTGTTTGACTCTGGGGAAAGACATTTTCTTTATTTTAAGGAAATTCGAAGGGATATATTACTGACAAATCTCCCTTGGATAACCTGTCCGCACTTAGAATGCTGCCTGCGTGGTATAAACTCTCTTACTCTTTTCAAACACCTACGCACCATTTTACAAGCTTTTTTTTAATTTGCAAGGAAATGCTTTCAAAAACGTCTACATGCATATGGTTACACTGTACCTGCCCAAAGAGTCTTGGCCAAACTATAGCTGATCGAACAAAGTTTCTTTTACTGGCTTGCGTTTGATCTTTTTACTTTATCCAGAAAAAAAAAAATATTCGCAAGGCATCTTGGGTCTGGGTGACACACAAACCAGGCAAGTTGTGCAAAGACCTATGGGGCCGAGTACCAGTTACAATTTTGATTTGATTCCTCCTCCATTACATCGACAATTTAGTGATTATCTTTCCACACGTTGCTGCATTGGCAATTTGAAATATACTCATTTGAAAAGTCAATTTTTAAAGCTGATTAGAACAAAGACAGTTTTGGGGAATCCTTTTTAGAGACCAGTTAGAGACTCTGCCAATACTGACCAATCAGAATCAAAACATCAAGCTCAAACTTCAACACTGCCAAATCACAATTGTTGCACTGGACCTATGATGACTAGTACCCGGAAATAAATTAAAGGTTATTTCTTACTTTTATTCCTGAAGTAAAACAAACTGAATGTTATTTACAAATTATATTTGTTATATTCTATGCACAACTTTATAAGTGAATTGATGATCACTTAATCTTGAAGAAAAAAAATTAAAAAAAATTCAAAGCTTGACTGTTCCTTTCCCCGTATATTTGTGCATAAACTGCATTACGTGTTTGTCATCCATACCCATGATGCAATGCGAACATGGATCTGCAATATAATTATGCCTGCATCATTTGTCCTTACCTCCTCAGAACCTAAAAATGTATAGGGGCATCACGTACAATAAGCATTGATGGTTATATACCTTTCATAACCACGAACACTATTCTAAACTCCTAATGGATTTTGGAACGATAGGAGATTATATATATATTTTTTTGCGTTTAGTTCAGGCAGTTCTGACAATCGTGTGACCACCGTACTTAGTACAGGTTTTAAGAGCTATATAATGTGCATGAGAAAAGCATCGTTATTGACACAAAAGATCAGAAAGGTCCTATAAATAGAATTGTCATGAACAAGCATTAGATGTATATCTTACGGGTCAATATTCATCACGATCTTATGGAATATAAGTCAGGAAAAAAATAACAATACCTTGAAGGCTGACTTGCAGCACTTTCCATTTGCGTCATAAACAACTTGAACAAAAATGACAAAAAGTTGGAGGAAATTCCATTCTTTTTACTGCAAAAGTGTCAGCTGTATCGAGCCGTATTCAAGATCAGAATGTTTGGTTGAAGACCCTTCGGGCAGGTACATTTTCAATCGTCTTCACAACACCATTCAAATCTCATAATTAATTTACTATGGGCCAAACACAGCTTCTAGCCTGTAGATATATAAAGCCAGCAAAGTGGTTATATACACAAGAAACAATGCCAAGGAATAAAAACTTACAACACCCATTGTGCATATACTACATCCATAGTAGCAGGCCAAGTCATTAACATATCTCAGTCAGCCAATGAGAAGTCCCGTCGCATCATGTATATCCACAAGGCAACTCATTTGCATATCTCTGGTCATGAGCAAGCCAATGAAAAGTCCTGTTACATGTACATCTAGCCAATCATTACACATTGTACCCACATCTTTTCCTAATTATAGCAAATAGGGGCTGGGCCAATATGACTTGCTGAATACATAGCCGTGGTACACATCCCTGATCAAATTCAGTTTTCTTTCTTTCAATTTACTCATATTAGGCCACACTCACGGGCACAACAATTTGACGTTCTGCTCTTAAATATCACCAAATATCATGGGCTATACTCATTTAAGGGGAAGTTACAGGTGTGTTATTTTAAACCACATCCAGAAACCATGCAATGTATCCTTCCAGCCATTGCCCCAACCCCACACACTTTACTGCTTTTTTCTGTCTTTAATATTAAATTAACATACATTGCTGCTTTTAACCTTACACTTTGTAGTATCATTAACAACAAGAAATACTCCAACTATCCGCAAGTGTCCAACCTAATCCTTCTGTTTTAATTTGAGAATCCTTTCTAAATAATACCTACGGTATTTGAAGGAAACCTAGCAAGAGTCAGAAATGAATGCTGCTTCAAACAAGTTGCTTCTGAGTTTAAGAAGTATTTTGGCAGAATCAAATATCTGCTGTTTATTCATAAACACTAGTTATAGCCAACGTGGTGTTTGCCTTGATTGACATCACAGTTTTGCTCATGAATATGGAAATTCATATTAGCATGAATACCAACATGGTAAATCTAAAAACAACTTTCAGGTAGAAAAAAACTAATTCTTGTGAATTCGATTTTGCATTGATGCATTCCTTCTGTCCAAATTTGATCCTTTTATCAGATATAACTCAATATGAACTATTAGTGAACTATTAGTTCATATTGAGTAAGATCTGAATATAGGGTCAAATTTTAAAAGAGCTTCAATCTACACATATTTTCATTTCAAACAACGTTTCACTATGCATGCAATTGAAATGTGTTAAAGGGGCACGGACTGAACATAAACTGGCTTGAACTGACACAAGTTCACATCCAGGCTGGCTAATGTCACCATTTCTCAGGAATCCTCTCTAACTTTAAATATCCAGGATTGAGGACAAGTTTATCATCAACAGGTGAATTGTACCAGGTGTGGCAGCATCTGCAATACACTGTGTACACAGTTCTAGATGGCATGCATAACCTGGTATCATATTTAAAGCAAAATTTGTGACAACTATTTCAATACTAGAATTTCGTCGGAGAGAGTATGGACCTCTACTTTCTTTTCTTTCTTTTTGTTCTATCCCAAATCCCATAGATTTTGTGTACACTTTTACTGCTCTCAACGTTTGACACTTGCAATGCTCAGATCTTGATCAAACTTTTAAAAACATTTTTTTCTTTGGTCAGCTGTACGCAAGCAAGCTGTATTGATAAGTGGCTCAAAGAAAATCTGTCATTGGCAAGAATTGCAATTTGTGGACACTGTGTATAGGGTTCAATTTTTTGTTCCGAGACAATTTTGTGTAGCTCTATAGTATCAATTAAAGTACATGTAGTTGTTTCAATTGGTTCACTGACAATACCGGTACATCTATCAATTAAAGAGGTTGTGGAATGCTCGAAGACATTTCCGTCATTTTTCGGGTATATGTAGCCTAAGGTGTAATGAAATAAAAACAACTATTGTTTCTGTCATGAAATGAGTACAAACGGTACTTTTGTACTCATTTCATGACAGAAACAATAGTTGAGAGCTGTTTTTCAGGTCCAGTTTCGACCCGAACGTGCAACTGTGTAAAAGTTGTCGTTGCGGGCAGCAAACAAAACACAGTAAATCGTGACGTAATAAACAGGACTCGTGTATGCTACTGTGCATCGGGAGTCCTGTTTATTACGTCACGATTTACTGTGTTTTGTTTGCTGCCCGCAACGACGACTTTTACACAGTTGCACGTTCGGGTCGAAACTGGACCTGAAAAACAGCTCTCAAAAGTACCTTCTGTACTCATTTCATGACAGAAACAATAGTCGTTTTTATTTCACCACACCTTAGGCTACATATACTTGAAAAATGACGGAAATGTCTTTGAGCATTCCACAACCTCTTTAAGTCCTGTCAACTGCACACGCAGACCACACATGCACCTCTTCACTGCCAACCTGCCTATTCCAGCTGTGTGCGTCATACACACATGCACGCATGTCTGACATTTTGTGCACGCATGTTGGATCATGTTAATCACAACTATGATTGGTCCAAACATCTTTGGGCAGTATACACATACATGTACAGTAAACATCAGCAGTGAGATGTGTGCTGTTAATATTCCATTAAAACTTGCATGTACCGGCATCCTGGAGATTTAAATAGATGGCATGAAATTACCCGGTAACATATTTCGAGAAAAATTGAAGACAGGTATTTCAATACTAGAATTTCGTTGAACCTCTAGTTTCTTTCTTCTTTTTGTTTTATCTCAAAGTAGTGAGATGCGTGCTGTTAACATTCTACCAAACTAGCAACAGAATAAGGATTAGGATGGACACTCTCAGGCAAATGGGAACTTATCTATTGACTAACTTCCTTAAAAAGGTTCTTACAGGTACTTTGGGTCCTTAATTATTCAGACGACGAGGTTTTATCCTGGGCTTGCAAATCATTAGAAAGAGGGGTTTAATGTGAAAGAAGCGTGCACATGTGCGATGAAATCCACTGGAAATCAGTGCGATGAGTGGCTACAATTACGTCCAATCTCTTCATGTAAGAGATCATCTGAAAACGATCAGTGAATGATGAAAGGCGAAGAAAAAACAACTAGTTTGGGCTTTGGTTCA
Organism: Patiria pectinifera; assembly: GCA_029964075.1. Lineage (NCBI taxonomy): Eukaryota > Metazoa > Echinodermata > Asteroidea > Valvatida > Asterinidae > Patiria > Patiria pectinifera. The sequence continues at coordinate 2,126,779 of CM057145.1, read as the reverse complement.
TCCAGCAATCTGACTGAACACTCCGATCGAAGGAAGGGCATCTTTGTTTTGGTTATGTCCAGCTGTTTCTTCAAAACGCAATTGGAGGAGTAGTGTTTGTGAGCAGTGAGGTTTATAGCCTTGGTCAAGGCGCTAAATGTTATTCATCCCGGCCGTGGCGCGTAAACGATATCCTCGCTAGGACCATGCATTATGCAGTGCATTAAAAATACAGCGCGAACAGTGACCCCATGCGGCCACCATTTCTATGCAAATTAGTTGGACCAAATACCGCACCTTGGTTCAATCGTCGGCAAAAGCTTATGTTTCTCTTTATTTTGCGCTGGATTTCTAGCGCACGACCTTGTATGCGAATACAGATAAGTGTAGGCGGGGCTAATATGTGGAGTGTCCAATCACACCTTGGTAAATCCGGACGTCATCAAATTGTTTGCAGCTAGCTATTCGCCTTTTGCGGACGTGACAGGAACCACAGTTTTTGTGCATTGGTGCCGTGTGCAGAGACACAAATCGTGTACGTGTACATTATGTACGGGTGCCACGTTTTACTAAGCAAGTTTTCCCGCAACGATCGACCAATAAGAAAACGACATTTAAGGTCAGCTAAGGCTATTAACATAATGAGCACCACCCCCAAAACCTCACATGGACGATTGAACCAAGGCCCTACATTGGGTCCAACTGATTTGCATAAAAATAGTGGCCGCGTGAGGTCGCTGTTCGCGCTGTATTATTAATGCACTGTACTGCATGCATAGCACATAGACATTATGACTGCATGCATTACCGCGCTACGGCCGGATAAAAAACAGCTTGCGCCTTGACCAAGGCTATGAGGTTTACTGGTACATTATTTCCTTGTTTCTATGATCTCCTTTATGCTAGAGTTGTTCTTTTCTGAATATATGCTATGTGTAAGTGTTAACTTTGCTGTAAGACGCTATGTTACCTGTCCCCACAAATGAGCTAAACCCTATCCACCCCGGACCAACTCTTCACAATCCAACTGCATGTTTTGTTTGATTCTGTTGGAGTGAGGACTGCACTGGTATAGTGATTATAATGCTTTTATATACATGTACCACCATAATCAGAGTCCAACAGCTTGGGTGTTGAGTTACCTCATGGTGTTGGATTTTGTAAGAGTGAGGGAGGATCCTATCAAGGGGGTTAGACTTCAAGTCAGACTATTTAAGAACTGATTCAATTCTTTTTCTGGGTTTTGCAGAACAAATGCTTTCTAATGGTGTACACTTTCTAATGGTGTATATGACATTATCTTCAAAGTATGACTTTCCAAGAAACAGCTGGACATACAGACTAGTCATTTGAAATGTTTTCTTTGATTCATATTGAGGGAAGCTAATGTATCATATAGTTTGAAAGAACTAGTTGACTTGAAAATAAAATAAATGCTGCCAACTCAAATGGTATATATTTGTACTGGAGTTATACAAAGCACCGGTAACCACAGAATATCTCACATCCATATACGTGAAAGTTCGTACAAAAAAGTATTTCAATAATCAAACTATATTCAGAATTTACAGTTTGAATCCTTGTTTTAATACAATTTGGTATTCATTTTGGCTCAGTGTATCTGGTAGGGTGTGTACAAAGACGGTGTACAGTGCAATCAAAGTGACAGGGTAACCAGTTGCTCATCAGACTACCGGTTTGCTTTCACTTTCTCATATAGTCTCATTTACCTTGCTACAAATACTTCAACACCTTCAATGTCACACACCACTGTCTACACACATCAAAATGCTTACCAAACGTTGTCAGATTGTGTTCTTGAAGACACGAAACGACACTAACAGTCATTCACAATTCAGTAAGCGAATATTAACGTCAGCACGAGTCTTGGCCATGACCTTCAACAGACCCCCTCAAGTGATCCCCTCTTCCCGCCGATTCCAAATATACGAGACATCTTGTTGCTATCTCTGTTTTCTTAACTATTCCTGATCAAAACTCTGAATAACAGTTACGCATTCTTGCCAGGTACATTACATATCCCGACTTAAGAATTCCGATAAATTTGCTATACTTTTCTTTGCTTTTACCCAAAATATACCCCGCTGTAGTCAATTAAATTCAACTTGTGATCTAGACCTTACCATCCAAAACATCCCAGAGCAGTTATCTGTACGGATTCTCCTTCTCTTCCAATGACTCTCAAACGAGTGTTATATCTTCCCACTAGATCAAGGTATACTTCCACTGTCTCCGATTTGGGAGACAGTGCACTTACCCCTATCAGATCCATGAACTGTACTGCCGAGCCCCTGTAGCCAACCCGTCTTTCTTGAGGTGTACTTACGACGGCTGAATACAAGGAGGGTCCGAGTTACTCCTCATCCCCGTCCCCCTCACCATCGCCGTCTTGATGCTCCTGCTCTTGATCCTCCTCTTCCTCCTCCACCGGGGCGGCTCGTAGCTCCTTCATCTTGTCAACATAGTCGCTGAAGACGTCGCGGAAGCGTGCCCACGATCGCTCCGGGATTGTGATGGATGTACGGTACTGGTTACGAGGCTGAGAGTAAATGGAATACGGATGTGATTAAGTGTTTCAACAATTTATAAGCATTAACCCTAACCCACCTCACTCCTCCAAAATCCTCCTGGCGGTTTTGGAGGATTCTAGAGGATTGAGGATGAATGGTGATTGAATCAAATGAGGATTCTGGAGGATTGAGGATGAATGGTGATTGAAGCACATGAGGATGTTGGAGGATTGAGGATGAATGGTGAATGAAGCACAAGAGGATTTTGGAGGATTGAGGATGAATGCATTTTGAGGCAGGACTGTCTGATGATTTTGAAGGATTTGGCGTTGGTTATCCTTCATTTAAACACGAGTGCAAAGTTTTGGGATGAGGAGGATTTTGGAGGATTGAGGATGAATGCATTTTGAGGCAGGACTGTCTGACAATTTTGAAAAATTTAGGCGGAGTTAAAAAATTTTGGAGGATTTTGGAGGATTGAGGATGGTTGTAAGCAACAAGGCCCTAGGGGGTTAGGGTTAAGAATAGTTTAAGAACCGTTAAAACATTAAGCCATTTCAGAAAGGCTGATGATGCATGCCCATTATATCTGCAGACAGCGTGATTGACACGACAAGTCAACAATTACTACGAGTCACTGGAAACGTAAAAACTTCACGACATGTACCTCGAATGTAATCAAATACTGCGGTGCTTCTATGGTCAATTAAATAGGTTCAAAATCGTCGTTAATTATTTGTGCTATGTACAGTATGTAAGATTTGAGGCTTTGCATGGTGGAGATACTAAATAATGAAAGGTTTGCGGAAACACCATGTGCGAATAATTTCTCAACTAAGAGAATGGTTCTGAAGAGAACCAGAGGTATAAACTCGACATTCCGGTCAGTATGCTCTGACCATCTTCACTCTCCTGAAGACGGTCAGAGCATACTGACCGGAACATCGAGTTTATACCTCTGGTTCTTTTCAGAACCATTCTCTTAGTTGAGAAATTATTCGCACATGGTGTTTCCGCAAACCTTTCATTATATGTACAGTATGTTTAACTCAACGAAAGATCGCGTGAACGTGGGCCCCTTTTTTTGTTCGGGTTTCGTTTTTAGCGTTTTGGAAAATATTTCGTTTACACGTGTGTACCCAGTGCTACCTGAGCGCGACCTGCAACTGCGTATTTAACGCAATCAAGGGCACATTGCGCAGTGTTGAAAATGTTCCAAACAAGCGCGCTTGTTGCTCGAAATGTGTTCGAAATATGATGCAGCCGATGCACGTTATGCAAGTTGAAGCTCAAAGTGCCGATGCACGTGGATGATCCGTAGGGGACCTATTTGAAAACAAATATCACATTGTCTATTAGGCCAAAAAAAATAAATATTCGGTCTCTGGTCAGACCAAAGTTCCGGAATTGACGCGGCCACGCAGCTTTTATTTTTTTTTTTGCTTTTTTTTTTTCTCCAAGCTTGGATTGTACGGACAAGGTGGGTACTATTTTGCTTTTTTGGTGTCCTCATGTACATTGGTGTCCTCCATAATTTGCCTTGGTGCTTTCGATCATTTGCCTGGGTGCAATTTCCCATTCCTTGGTGCTCTTTGATAAAAAAAAATTGAGGAGGTGCGGAAATGGAGGGCGCTGTTGGAGCTACCGCGGAACATTTTGGAGAAAAAAAAAGATCGACGCGCATGATTAAAATCGACGCACGCGCTGACCAGAGACCGACTTATTTTTTTTTGGCCTTACCAGCTCAAGCCCGACACGGATTAGTTTACAGCTCACCTGTACTTCACTGACGCGCATGAAGATGCCTCTGTAGTTGTTGCCAATATCAAAATAGAAGTTTTTATTTTCTACTCTGATGAAGCGATTATCCGGTAATTCAGGCTGGACTTCAGCTGAACATGTGAAACAAACGAAACCAAAATCACATACCGGTACATGTCTGTACCTGACTAGTCTTGGCTCAAGGCGTCAGTAATCAAGAGCTATAGTTCCAATGTTCTGTAGTGCCCTTGCATATCGGCAATTTATTTTTTACGCTCTCTCACAAATGTCTTGGTCATTTTGTAGCAATGGGGGCGTGGCCATTTTATGTAAATAGGACCGTCGGTATCAATTCGAACAAAACGGCAGTTCCCATTTGCCGCAGTGGTTGCGCCCTCGCGTGGGGGTATCACTGCGTCGAAGGAGTCCAGAGTGCATGAGCGTAACTCATGCCAGCCTTAATGTGCCACTGCAGAAAATGGCTGCCACCGGATTGGTCCATAAATTTAAGGTACAAAATGTGACATTGTCCTGTCTCTGTTTTCATAGGTACCTTGCATGCAAGTCTCATTAAGAATGACTTCAATTGTTGTATTTTCTTGGCCGGTAGTTTGCTATTCACAATCACTCTTAGATGACAACTGCATGAAGGAGTGCAGCCAGAATTACAAGATCATAGATGTCAGATGCAATGGAGTACCGAAGTGAATACGTCACGTGCACAAAATGTGTGTGAAATACATTACAGCGCGTGATTCAGCCCCTGAACCAACACGTGCGCGTACTCCATTCGTTTGCACTACGCTTTCTGGTTCTAAATGAGGTCACACTTCGGTACTCCATGAAAACAAAAAGAAAACCCCAAATTTATCGAATGACCATCTACGCATGTAGTACAGCAGATATACCGGTAGGTGCAGTGATTGTTACTTTGAGTATACTTGTAAGCATGACACTTGGCACACAGTCAGAGTATGTCATGAAAAGATATTATACAAATATTGAATGCTTTGAGTGGTGTAGTAAAACTAGCGTCCCGAGGTGATCCATGGACCATTCTATTTTCCTGAGGCGAAGCCGAGGGAAAATAGAATGCTCCATGGATCACCGAGGGAGGCTAGTTTTACTTCACCACGAGATAAAGCATTCAATATTTGTTTTATAACACTTCACCTACAGATTCTGCTTGATTTTAATATTTTAAATTATTTAAATCTGAACACAGCTGAAATAAACTTCAATTTCAATACAAAATTGGTGGAAAATGTATTTCTCTCTTCGAAACAACCCCTTCAAGAAATGTTTGAACCCAAGTCTGCGGCGCGCTCTCTTTGGAATAATACGCGCTACGCACAACGCGCACACCAGCATGCGTTTGCACACAAATACCGCGCCGTGGAAATAGTACTTTGGTTGCTAATGGTATAGTACTTTGGTTGCTATGCGCATAGTACTTTTGGCCGTGCAAAATTAGAAAGTAACATGTGACTCGCTCTCGGCCAATCAAGACACAGAATCTGTGGGTGAGGTGTTATAATTGGCGATAGGACCATCACATATTTGTCCTTTGAAAATAAAATATAGGTAGAATAACAAAACAACATTTTGAAAATTGCTTGTTATTCTACTTAAGTTTTCTCAAAAATGTCAGAAAGAAATGACTACTACCTGAGCCGTTTTCAGTTCCGAATTCATCTAGTAGCTCCGTCAGGGCATTCTTGAATTCTACCAAGCCTTGGGCTGGGAGGGCTATCTGGGTACGCCGTGCTCTATTGACGGTTTGTGAAACCTGTGTGGTTTGTCAACAAAATCACAAATATAAAGGTTTAACCAACTCCCTAGCGTCTTTTACTAGGAACTGGACCAAGTCCATCAAATTCCATCACTGTGCGTCGAATACAAAAATGTACATGACATAATGGAATCCACCACTGACGCACTGTTCGCATTCATGGACTTGCTAAACATGGCTTTTATCACAATAGCAGTACAGGAAACTAGGCAAATCAATCGGATACCCCTAGCACTGCTTCAGGCCATTAGGCCCAAGTCCATCATACTCCATCAGTATTTAGTCACGCCAGACCTTTTGGAAGTCCCCCAAGGTCCACCAAAATGGGGAGGTGGATTTTGATGGAGTTGGGGTAGTTAGGGTTAACCAACCTTCGTGCGGTTAGCCTTTTTGAAATGTAGTTATCACAATAGTAGGGTACCCTCTTCTGTGTTAAAACTGCTCAGAAATTGGGAACTTAGCCGGCATTTAATTGTTTGGCTATAAAAAGAGTGTGAAAGGAAAGGAAGTTGTGTCTGGATTTCCATGAATTTTGTACATTTCCTTTAATCCTCACCCTGGCAGATGGAACACAAATAATAATGCAATAGGTGTAGAACGTAGTCTGTGGAATCGTGTTGCACTGGGCCATCAACATCAGTGCATAAACTGCCCATTTCGGGACAATAAGTTTAAGCGCTAGTCCCACTAGGAAAAAAAAAAAATGACCACCACCGACTCTGAGGCAATTTGCAATTAAATTGATTTTCATGGCTCTGCTTATTACTGTTAGGGAAAAATCCTTGCTTTTACTTACCTTTTAGCAAACATTTACAGTTAGCAGATTTTTCGGGTTAGCAAGAAATTTGGGCTTTCGCGCTTGCTCACATCAAGTGCTGACGGGATTAGCACATTTGTTTTGCTAGCGTGGTTAGCACAGAATGGCTATCATAAGCACGGAATTCCGTGGCTAGCACAGTCAGTCAAATTGGGCTCAGGAGGGTTTAGTCTGAGTATCACCCGTTCTCCACAGAGCCCTGTTTCCGGTCAAACGTCTGATATATCTAAGCATGCAAATTTGAACCTGTGCGCCAGCCAATTGGAGTTGACTTTACTAAATCGTTACGTCATTTCATTCCGAAAAACTGGACTAAAGTTTTGATTGGTCAATTCGAATGCAGTGTTTTTGTAATACAACAACAGCCGGGCATAGATCTATAAAACTTAGACAAGCTTAGCGCAGCGTATGTGTATCGCGTAACATAAGACAGAGCGCGTGACAGCAGCCTTTGTTTGCTCAATTCACAGCGTATTATTGTCGTGTCTAGGTTTTATTTATCGATGTGTATGACGGGGTGAATGACTGAAGACCCGATATAGAAAGCGCCCGCTGATTGGTCAAAATCTACCGGTAGAGGTCAAGAGGCGGTTGTCTTGCATTAACCCTCACACGGGGTATTCTCTAGGAACCCTGACAAATACAACAGAATGTAGTGAACTAACACATGCCAGCCTTGGTGCCAAGTACCTACCGGTACCCTGCCAAATGCAACGGAATGCAGGGGTAGAATGCATCAGATCAGGACTCTGTTAAATGCAACAACTTGCAACAACTTTTTACCACTGGTGCATTCTGTTGCATTCAGCAAGGTAAGGGTTAAGGCCAAAAAAAAAAAAGTCTTCAGTTTTCTGGTATGGAGCTTGCCCAAAAAGTGGTGCGGGGACGCGGCTTTTATTTATTTTTTTTTACCGTTTGTTCTTCTTCAAATGTCGGCTGAAGACTGCAAATGGTGCCCGACTTAACTTTGTGGAAATATATGGGGGTCCAGAGAGGCCACATAAAGTTTATTCTCGATTGTAACCCCATCTAAAAACACGTTAAAATTGTGCAGCAGCAAGATTCCAGTCAAACCAGTGAGTTTGGCGGTTTGAGACATCATCTTTCATTGAAAAAAAAACAACAACTTTTTCATTTTGATGACGGGCATGGCTTCGGCGATGCGTGCGCAAACAAGAAACCGGAGACTTTTTTTTGTGTGGCCTGATCAGTGAATAAGGAGTAGTAAGGGTGAAGTATCAAATCTGCAAGCTTTTTTACCTTTAGAAATCTGCCCCTGTTATTTTCTTTGAGATCAAGGTAATAACGCTTGTTTTCATTGATGATGACTTCGCTCTTGAGCCGGCCATCTTCCGGTGGGTTGTCCGGGTTGGGAGGGCCGAGCTGGGCGTAGTGCTCACTGAAATCTGTCATGTGATCACGTAACGCCGCCGCGGCAGACATGGCAAGCGTTAACCTATTCTTGCCGCCGCTGGCCCCCATCTGAAGAATTCAAAGAAAAAACAAAGAACCGAAATAATCACACAATGCACTACATGTATCATTTGGACTGTATACGGACTCGTTAAAAAAATAAATAATGAGCTTTCGCTTTTATGAAAGATTTGTTAACAAAAACTCTACTCTATGTATTTGCCAACTCTTGTGTAAACAGTACCGGTATTTAAGGTGAAGAGACCGGAATCTATTTTTGGACCATAACATCAATTTTTGGCCTTGACCTTTGATTTCAAAATCTATGCATAGCCATTGCTTAATCGTAGTCGTAAGAAACAAACCACACCTGTCTAACCTACATGTACATTTTTACAAGTCCAGGGGACGTGTTAAAAACGTGGAATACATCTGATATGCGCCCAAAATCATTCTTCACAATGGTCACTATGACCTTTGAACTACAGTCGAGTCTCCTTAGTACAAACTCGTTCGAACTAACCTAGCCAAATTTTTATCTCAGAATTTTGTAATAAGAGGAACATCAGTCCCATTCACTGTGCACATAAATGCACAGTCGGGACCAAGGCCTTATGTTTGTTATAACCAGAATTTTGTATTAACAGAGTTTGTACTAACGAGAGTCGACTGTCCATGTATGAAGGAAACCCTTTATCCTTCCTTCATTATAATAATGACGTGTATTTATAAAGCGAACGTATCCATATTATTACCCTGCTGATTGGGTCACTGCAAAATTCCAAAGACAATCAAAGCTCCTGGGGAGTATACAGCTCAATGCTGCCATTACGGGTGCAAAGCAGCTACAATCAATCACAATACTTTGGCACCCATTTACTGCTAGGTGGGGAGAAGCAATGAGTGACACAGTGCCTTGCCCAAGGGCACACACACCTTAACCCCAGGCTGGAATCGAACCCACACCCTGCAGAATTACCCTCAGAGCATGTACTCAATGCTCCAGACTACGAGGTCACAGCTTCCTAGTCAGTTGAAGAGTTAGCACCCGATTTCAAGAAGCGCTGCGACGCGTCGCAACTCGAGTTACGACGTGTAACACGTCGCAACTCGCGACGCGTCGTATCATCCATTTCACGAAAGTTGCGATGTGTTGAACGCTTCGTAAGTTCCTTGACAACGGCTTAAAACACGTCCCAAGCTACGACGTGTCTAGTGGTATAAAGATAAGAAGAGTCCGTTTTTAGCCAGTTTTGTGCCATACACATCACATAAACAAGATTATAATACCGAGGCAATGTGTGTAAAGTTGTAAATAGAAAATTCATTGAATAATTATGAATTAGCCTGGAATGTTGCAGTTCAAATTTCAAAGTAGCTACACAGTCCACTGAGAGCTCGTTTTCCTTTAAAATTGCATCGCACGGCCGCCATTTTGTCCTACGTTTTAAAAAATTTCGAGCGGATATCCGACGACTCTTTGTTGAATACCAGACGACTATCTACTGTATGCTGACTTAATACATAAAACAGTCACCGAATTGTGCTATAAGTACACATACGACGCTTCCCACTTATGATGTGTTTTGTGAAATGGATCGCAGGAAGCGCAGCTGCGACGCGTCATAGGGATACGATGCGTCGCAGCGCTGCGAATGCATCGTAAGTTACGATGAGTTTCGTGAAATCGGGTGCTGGTTGGCACAGTGATTACTTTCCTTACCTTCCATTGCTATGGGCCCGGTTCAAATCCTGCCCGGACCATTGGCTTTGCAGTGCCTACCGGTACCTGATTCCGTGAGTTTCTAGTCCCTACATGAGAATATCAAAATCAACCGTCATCAAAAACTCATTTGAAGCCATACCTACCTCGGCAATTTTAATGAACTTTCCTCTCCTGTTTTGCTTGACATCGATGTAGTATCTTTTGGTCTGCACAGTGAGACTCTTGCTGGCCAGTTCTTGGACCCCTGCGAAACGGACACCCATATCAAGAAACCTCATGTTAGCAGAGTAACTATGGTAGTTACTACATGTACTAGGGTTAAAGGGAATATACAACATTTGCAAACATCAACAAATAAAACCACCAAGTTTTTACAAAAAACCTTACTAGGATGTTGGTAAATGACAGTCACAAGCATTCTGTAAAATTACGGTACCTGGTGTGATGTCATTTTCAAGAAAATGTTATTTTTGTATACATTTCCAACGGTGGTCGGCCGACCACCATTGGGAAAACCTAACTATTGTTCAACTACTGCTCCATATTTACCATTTGTTTCAGTTCAAATTGTGTTTGCTATTGGTTACATGTTCATGAATGGGTGCAGGCCAGCTAGACTGGTTCCCTTACCTTACAATTTTCCGGCATCTATAATTTGATCCATTTCATCTTTAGTGGAGTCAGGGAACCAGACTACTTGAACATTTTTGTTTTTCTTGTTTTTTTTCGAGCCTTTTCGGACACAAAACTTCAAACATGTCAGTGTAACAATATTTTGATCTATTATACTAACCCCTCAATTAGTTCATTTCTGAAAATTACAGTGAAAGCCAATGATGTACATTCCCTTTAAACTGCTCGAACATTATTAACAAATTAGACAAGGCTCATCCTTGCTGAAGAAAAACACACACCTCCAGGACGGTACAAACGATCTTGAAAAAAAAAAACACCCAAAAAACCAGTCCTGCAGCACTTCAGGGAGGAGATACCGGTACAACTTGCTCAATTATTAAGTTATTCTGAGATCATGAATAATTTATGCTGATGGTCAACGATCCCCTTGGGCTAACTGGTCAGCTTTGAGTTACACTACACTTTGAAGGAAAACAAAGGTAGGTCTATAGAACAATGTAACCTGTGTAAAACAAATGGAGAAAATCTCTGATCAATTTCAAAGCACAACATTTGTCTCAAACAAGTTGCAAAATTCTGTTTCTTCTTTTTTTCTCTTCATTTTACGGCAGTAAATTGAACAGCTGTTAAACAAAAAAATCCAAATGGCACAATCATGACAATAAGCCAGCTCGGTAAATTTGAACTGTGCAGCATGCGCACAATAATATGGGTCACATTCGGGATTTCACATGAACGCGCACAATGCTCCTGCTTTAATTACGAACAGAATGTGTGTGGGCGTATAAACATCACTGTTCCATTTTATCCCAAATAACCTTTAAGTTTAACTTCATCGTACCGAACTGGAAAATGAATCATTAGTCCACTGTCTATTCTTAAAGTCTCAATTTCCATGCATTCAATTTGCCTTCATGGAGATGTGGCTGCACATCATGCACTTAGACGTTAGACAAAATTGTGCACAAAACATCAAACATCTAACATCAAAATCGGAGTAAAATAAGCTACAGAGATTTCTCCATGTATTGACAAAACTGATGTGCATAAAAAAACAAAAACAATTCCAGTGTCATATGAAAATCAGACCCCTATGAAATCTGACACTTAAGTTTAAAGCTTCAATTATGACTGGTCACTCTCCTAATTATCTGCAATTAGGCATGCGCAATACTACCAATGAGTCCATATTTAATTAGAGTCCTTTAATTCACACTACACCAGTTTTACCCTCACACACACATTTAATTGCTATTACGCAACATTAAATACTCATAGGACGTAGGAAGGCTGCACTACATGTATCTACCTTTACCCAGGTTGTACATGTATACTGTACATGTATGTGCAAATGTACACCTACATTAGTACAAGCACATGTACATGTACATGTACATGTATGCACAGTAAAGGTGTGCCCTACCTTTTAAAATTTAAGTGTCTCGTTAGTGAATACAATTTTCAACCTATTCTTAAAATGGATGTTTTTAAGGTTACACCTCTATGTTCCGACACCCCTATGTTCCGACTGCACATGTATACATGTGTATTCCTATTCCTACATGTAACCCTAACCCTAACCGGGAGTAACACAATCTAGGTTGTCGGACCGTGTCGGAACATAGAGCAGTCACCATTTTTAAAATACCGTGTATTTTTTTGCAATCCTGTAAGAATTAGAGCCAAACTAGAACGCAAAACTACAAGGCACATCAGCATACAAACATCACACACTCATTAATAATTGCTAATGTCACCTCTACATGAACCCTGTTCAGGTCTGCATTTAGACTGAGGTTTTTCCAGGGCAATAACAAATCATGCACTGCTCCTTTGCCAGTGGGTAGGCCTACACACGATCTTGATTTCAATGACTTCACTCTCTCCATTAATTAATTAATATACTTTTTTTGTTTAAGTACAGCAGAGTGATTAGGCCTAATAATCAACAAATTATTGCACAATAAAAAAAATCTTATTAGGTCTACAGCAAACCAAATCTAAAAAAAAAAAATATTCTGTAAATTAAGGCTAAGAGAAAAAAAAGGTGTTTCTGGTTTATACCCACCCAACCTAAAAATTACGCAGATTTATTATTTTTTTTTTATTTCTCCGCCCCCCCCCAAAAAAAAAATTAACAGTTATGGTATCACTCAACCCTTGTTCATCGCCTTGCATTTCTAGAAATGCTTGCATCATTTTGTGTGAGTTTGTCGGCAGTGCGGTCTTGCCGTGCCTCACAGCAATGCCCATAGCACTGTGAATAGCATAGCAAATTAATGAAGAATGAACAGTTGATTGTACTTGTTATGTTAATTGCATCGTCCTGCATTTTTAGAAATGCTTGCTTCATTTTGTGGCAGTGCGGTCTTGCCGCACCGTGCAACGAAAAACAGCACAGAAAAATGCAGAATGAATTGATGATTCAATGTTGTACGAATGTATCCCAGTCTAGTATTAGAGAGAACCCCCCCCCAAAAAAAAAAACCACACCAAACCAAAAAACAGAAAAACAAACAAGATTCCTTTTGTCAGGTATTCATGGATCACAAAATACCAAGCCCCCTCCAAAAATATGAAACTTCCGAAATGTACATCCAAAAAAACAAACAAACAAGATTCCTTTTGTCAGGTATTCATGGATCACAAAATACCAAGCCCCCCCCAAAAAAATGAAACTTCCGAAATGTACATCCAAAAAAACAAACAAACAAGATTCCTTTTGTCAGGTATTCATGGATCACAAAATACCAAGCCCCCCCCCCCCCAAAAATATGAAACTTCAGAAATGTACATCCAAAAAAACAAACAAACAAGATTCCTTTTGTCAGGTATTCATGGATCACAAAATACCAAGCCCCCCCCCCCCAAAAAAATATATGAAACTTCAGAAATGTACATCCAAAAAAACAAACAAACAAGATTCCTTTTGTCAGGTATTCATGGATCACAAAATACCAAGCCCCCTCCAAAAAAAATGAAACTTCAGAAATGTACATCCAAAAAAACAAACAAACAAGATTCCTTTGTCAGGTATTCATGGATCACAAAATACCAAGCCCCCTCCAAAAATATGAACCTTCAGAAATGTACATCCCATCAAAGGGGGCAATAACCAATTTTAATTACAAGACAAACTTGTGCAATAAAAATGTATGAATGTGTGTTTAAATACATTTACTCCACTCTCAAACTGCGTCAAGCTTTTTGAGATAGCATCCCAATAGGCAAATTGCTGATAGTATTTTTTTCTTTAAGAAACGGAGTTTGAGCTTGCAAGTTCAGACTTGTCCATGTGCAGTTTAGACAGTACGTGTATTGAGGCAATGTGTACGATGTTATGTTAAATTTTTTTGATAGCTTAATGGCTGATTATGCCACGGCATACTTACATACACCATAATGCACACACACTTAATGCTACGTCCAACAAGTTCACGATCGCTATCAGTTTCATTACAGACGAAGGATTATTGGGCAATCTTTAAAGGGGGCATGCATGTGATGGCAAATGTGTGAGTATACAGAGCATTAGGTAATTATAATGGAAAAGTATTCACTGTTCAATATATGCCTGGAACATTCAGTCGCAAGTAATTTAAGAAAATTCACAAGAATTGCTGATTACAAAAACAGGCGTGTAACTGGGAATTAACCAAACAAAAACAAGGAAAGTCCAAGCTTTCCAATACATTACGCAGCGTTTTGCAATTTTTTAATTTGTGTGAAGTAAAAATGAGAAAATCAGCTGATCTGAGAAAGAGTTGCATGCCAGCGAAAACTACATGAACAGGACTAAACTCATTGTACTCTGTTCGCCGTTCAAAAGCAAAAACTCAGGTTTAGATTCAAAATCATTCATTAAAAACATAGGGCCTATACTGTTCAATTTAAAGCGGGCATAGGCCTACGTATTTGTACATTGTACCCTCCAAATTTAAGTACTTTGACCGGGAGTGACATTATTATTTATGTTGTTGACATTTAAATTACATACTGCACAGTATTGCATTCAGGGGTATACCAGTCTTTTGACGTCAACAATTTTCTAACAGGCCTATTTAAGCTGGTCCCAGAGTACATGAAATAACAACTCGATTGATTCGGAATGGCTACAAAGTTTGTTGAATAAGCTGTGGGTAACATGGGAATGAAACATCCATTTTCGCTGTTAACTTCCAGGGAGACTCGACTATGTATTGCCTTACACACGGATCATGAAAGTATGGTACATGAAACATGTGGTGCCAGTCTAATGGACCGATCCAGTAAGCACCGCCCCATGGTATTCTGACCAATAACAGCCGTGATTTATGTCCGACATGCGTGCACAAAAGTCCGACATGTGTGCACGTGTGTATGGTGCGCGCGGCAGGAAAATGCAGCGTGGCATTGGAGAGGAGCACGTGTTAATTTGCCCACGTGCGCAGTGGGAGGGGCTTACTGGATCGGTCCATTCACACGTGACAGTCAGTCAGTGTGAGATGTAAACCAGTATAATTAACAAGTGACAATCAGTGAGTGCGAGACATTTGGAAAGTGGTCTACTTCACACGTGACAGCAGAGTTGTAACGAGTCACTGATTTTTGTGACTAGAGTCGAGTCATTTGAAAGAAGTGACTGAGTCGAGTCGAGTCATTAGGTCAGGAAGGTCGAGTTGAGTCGAGTCGAGTCACAGTGTGTGGTCGAGACAAGTCGAGTCGAGTCAAGTATTTAGCTTGAGTCAATTCGAGTCACAAATATTTGAACACTAGGGCCTACGGTATAAACACAAGAGAGACAGTCGCCTTATGGCTTTTCTAATTTAAAATTCGGGCTACTACATGTACATGTAGTGAGACCACATTTGACTCATTAATGAAAATAAAAAGGGGGTGCCAGCTGATCGCCATTCAAATGGGGACACTGATCAAACCATGTATTTGCACACATAATTCGCGAACATTCTAACGTGACGTGAACAAAACAGCATCGGCGTAACTGTAAGTGATTGTAAATAATTTTCGCAAAGTGTTGCTTTTATTTCTAGGACTCGAGTCATATTAGCCTTCCTTGAGTCGAGTCAAGTCGAATCATTCTGATGAGGGACTCGAGTCGAGTCATTTGCTCGCAAGTGACTCGAGTCGAGTTGAGTCATTTGCCCTAAGGGACTCGAGTCCAGTCGAGTCACCAAAAACAGTGACTCGAGTCGGACTCGAGTCGAGGCATTGACCGAGTCATTACAACTCTGTGTGACAGTCAGTCAGTAAGATAGTATACTCTAAGGGACTCGAGTCCAGTCGAGTCACCAAAACAGTGACTCGAGCGGACTCGAGTCGAGGCATTGACCGAGTCATTACAACTCTGTGTGACAGTCAGTCAGTAAGATAGTAACTGTTTTAATTCACAGGTGACCTGGGGAGTCAGTTAGTCAGTATACCGGTAGTCTAAGTCAAAAGTGCCAGTCAGTACTAATGGCACGTTAGTTTCGGTCCGGATTTAAATCTGGATCCTTGGAACTAGTACTACACATGTATGCTAGTATCAATAACAAGGGCAAGTGCACAATAAGCTCTGGCCCGCTTTGGGAATGTCTCACTATGCAAATTAGACGTACGCATGCGCATTGAACGAAACAAAGCCAGTCTTCAGAAAACTGGTCAAATATTTCTGATCAATTTTAGAGGACAGACAGACAGACAGCAGACGGACAGACAGCAGACGGACAGACAGACAGCATACCGACGGACCGACCACCAGAAGCTCCTGCAAGAGCTTAAAAACTGAAAAGGCACCTGAACAGGATACAAATCTTAAGTCACGTGACTAGCCAAAACTAAACAAGGAGACGGTTAACATTGTACGTCCTTTCGTAAGTCTTCCTTTTGTAAGTCGCCACTTTGAATGTTGGGCTGATCCACCTAGCTCGGGAAGGATCTCTGAGATCCAGGACCAGATAAGGATCAGAGCAAAACAAACGAGCAAAACAAACGAGCAAAACAAGCCTCCGAACCCTGGTGGGGACCAGGGTAGAGAGAAGTCCGAGTAACTAGGACCCAACTTATCGCCTTTGTCAACTATCGCCAGACCATGTCCGAATGTAAAAAAAAAGGCGATAAGTTGGGTCCAAGTTACTCGAACTAGGTTGAGAGGCTCTACCTGCATGGGTAGAAAATCAAAAATCTACAGCTGACCCATCTTGCCTATCCGTGCTGGATGGGACCCAGTTTTGCCTACAGAGGACCCATGCTGATTTCAACATGGGTATAGGCAAGATGAAAGTGCAAAAATTCACGGTAATATGCGCCATCTTTCCCGCGGGGAAATTTTACACGTGTTGCTGTACGCATCATCAATGGAACACTTTTGCAAGTCATCATGCGTTCATTCCAAAATGCGTCCGCGTCTACATGTAGCAAAGCACGTTCTTTTTTACCCCGTGAACAAGATGGGGCATATTACCATGAAACACCTTATTCAAAGGGGCCCTGAGTATTAGTTTCCTTTTCTTTAAGTAGCCACATCCCCTTTCCTTCGATACACACCGTAGAAGTATGAGGTCACGCGGGGTCATCTCCAATAGTGATTTGTCCAAACAGTGTCTAGTACGCCAATTTTACCGTACGATTTGAATGAGCGATTTAGTAAATTTTCAAGTTGAAATTGATAGCCTAGTCTTTTTTTCTTAATATGCTAGACTTGTGAACGTGGCATTGTAAAAAATGCCACACTTTGTCCTCGCACAAATACACTCAAATTATCACGCAGCATGTCATTTTGCCAGTATTTTTAAGAACTTACATGATACCGGTATGAAACTTTCTGTGCATTCACACGAGTGTAAGGTCTTGCATTGCCAAGAAATTTGAGGGGAAAAAACGACCTCGATACGACAACAAATGTATGAGCCGATTTTTTGATTTCCTGAGGTCACGCCCGATGTGCGCTTGTAGGCCTACTCCGAGTCATGCATGCGCGAAATGGTAGGAGCCGTCCGGGTCCGAGTACCCATACAATCTTGTGTGTCGAGTGTTTCTATGCAACTCTGGAGCGTGGCTATGTAAATAGCCATGTTCACGGATATAGTGCAGTGATGACGGTGTCAATACTGCCAAATACTAAATGCATTTGGGTTTAATCGCAATGATACCGTATGTAGTAACTAGTATGTACATGTACATCACTTACGTATTCAAGTTAGACCCATAAATGTGGTGTCAATAACATTAACATTAACAACCACGTTTACGGGTCTGACACTGTTACTGTTAGTAGTAACGCAGCTAATGAGCACTCAGTCTTATTTTTTTCTGTAAAAATCTCACAAGTGTAAAAATGTAGGCGGTAAAATAAGCTTCCACAATTCAAGAGATATGCTTTATGTTTATATGCCAGTGTACGTTTGCAATTAAACTTAGTTCTAAACTTTAAGTATATCTCACAAATTAACTTGGAAGACAGCTGCAATGTAATTACAATCCGTGGTGCATTGCAATGCATAGAAAAACAGTACAGCCATGTACATGTGCAGTACAATACATGCCAATATACACGCACTGCTGGCCACTACACACACTGACACTGTCACTGCCCAGGCTGTATTTGTAAACACGTAGTTTGTACACTGCGCTTGCACGGACATGACGGAAGGAAAGGCAGCTGCGGCTGATTTACCGATGTTATTTCGGAAGCTCACACTATCTTATGCACGTGAAGATGTTATATTCTGCATGTCCATATGGTTCTTGAATACTTTTCTCATCAGAAATTATCATTTATGCATGATGTCACAGCTCCGTTAGCAAGATTTTGGCTCATATTTTCAGCCGAATTGTGCACTAAATTTCCGTGACGCGGCCATGTTGCATGACCTCTGCACGGCCAATGTAAATGCACGTAATCAGCTGACTGCCCGTGCTGTCAAAGCGAACAACTCGATGATACAACGTCAAATGTCCAAGATGTTTTACACAGAAGCTGTTCAGTACTTGAACACCATTATGCATTTTGCAAATCTGGAATATTAGTGTGTTTTACCTTGCCCCTGAGACTGATCCTCAGTGCTTTCTCGGTCAGACATCACTCCTCCTTTCCAGGCTGCGCGACAGCTCCCCTAATTTATTCGTACATGATATTCATAGCCTCGCTTTGAACAAACTTTAATATTCATTACCCAAATAATTTGCATTATTTCCTGCCAAAAAGTTCACATATATGAATATTAACTACGAGAGCATTATGTTGATTGGCCCGTGGAAACGACAAGGCGCCCGAGTCTGCGTACAACGGTCCAAAGTTATCAGCTGGAATGTACAGGAAGCAGACGACATGTAAACAAAACAACTGCGCGCGATATTCGGTGTACGTGTGTCGTGTATCGGCAACAAAATCTGCTGTTTTGGTTTTGCGGAGTCGGACACGTAAAATGAGGTGAGTATTAACTCCACAAAACGCTTTCTTCACAACAAAACCTCCAAACTCATTTTGTAACCTTTGCAAAATGGAATGTACATATTTTGACCTCGTAATAAGCCTTTATTAATTTATTATTTTATTGGATTTCCCCTTTCGATTTAGCACAGCCACTGTCTCAAAAATTCAAAACATTTGCCAACACATGTGCGCGCGATATGAAATGACACTGAATTGCGTTAAAAATGAAACAAATTGTTCATTAAAAATGTTTTGTTTTCCTCTTGTAGATTATGTATCTTGTATTATTGCAGTGAATAGTATTATTGCAGTAAATATGTCGTAAGACTAAGAACGATGATTTTCTTCTAGTTCTACGCACTAGTTGAAATAGGGCCTACTTTGTTTTTTTTCACAGGCATCACGGGACTTGACGGGAAAAATGGAACCGCCAAAATTGTGAGCGATTATGGATAGCCTGGAAGACTACATCCCATGCTACAAAAAGAAGGACTGTGATGCTTTTGCAGTAAAGCAACTACTGGCCCTGAGCGTGAGTTCATCAGAATACCCGAAGGAGTATGGAGACCCAGGCTACCCAACAACTTCCTGTAAAAGGATCAGCAGGTAGGCCTAGGCCTAACTTGTTTTTTAAGACTCTTTCAGTCCAATTCACAGACTCCATTCTTATCCATCAAGTGAATTAAAGATGGTATGCTTCACTGTTCATGTTAACAAAGAAGAATTTATTGCCTCAATAAAGTTGTTGCCTCAAAGAGATTAAAATTATGATAAAATAATACAAATCATCAAACATTTATGACTTCAATTTTCAATTTGTTTGGCACAGACCCAACACCCACCCCTCCTTAAAGTTAAAGAAAGCTAACTGAACAAATATTTAAACATAAACCTTAATTTTAAGATTGGAGGAGAGTAATTATTTAAACATTTTTGTACTTCGGCTCTGTTATGACTTTGAAAAATAAAAACAAACCTCTTATTCAAATTGCAAGGACTTTAAATTTACATGCTTTTGATGCGGCCAAAGAGTGTGTGTTGATCACATTTTTTTCTGACAGATTTTTACATTTTATTGAACTTCAAAACATATCACATTGTTTCACTTCAAAACGTTGAGATCCTATACTTCATGTAATTTCAAATGTCATAGGGCAGAATATTAATGCTTTATCCATAAACTCGAGCAAAATCAGATTTTGACTTATGGCAAAATTTAAGATTTTAATTCTTTAATTTAGAGTAGCCAGTTTCTTGAGCTTATAAATTATCTTGTGTGCAGAATGAGTTTATTACAAAAAGTTGTTTGGATTTCCATTAATCTTCTTGTATTTTTTTTGTGTGTGTCAGGCAAAAATGTCAACCAGTTAATAAAGGAAAAGAAGTTACGAACGAGACACACGAAGAAAAATCACAAGCAAGGTTGACCACTGCTGATATGTATGAACTACTTCGATTAAAAGAAAACAATGAAAATGGTGCACTTGTACATGTAAGTCCAAGGGAAATCTGACATATAGGCCCTATTGAATTCATTTTCTTTAGATTAAAAAAATACAACAAATGTGCTGAGAAATGTTAACTTCAGCACAAAGAATTTATCTGAGGGGGTTAAATAATCACAACGCTTGGGTAGTGTTGGAGTCCAGTTCATCACAAGTCCTCACACAGGTCCATCACAAGTCCACTACAAGGACAACTAAAGTCCAGCACAAGTCCAGCGCAATTAGTCCCTAGCATGGAATTTTGAAATTTCTCAGGGAAACACCAGGAAAAACTCAGGGAATGTTGTTTTCATAAAGTTCTGGGAACCATATAGTCAGGCATGCAACTGGGAAATCACAAAAAAGAGGAAATTCAAATTTTTCCCAGACTTTGTACAGTGTTTTTCTATTTTCAATGGCACACATGGAAGGTCAAAAAAGAGGAAATCAGCTGATCCGAGGAAAAGTTGCATGCCTGTATAGTGAGGACCATGCCAGACTAATTATTGTAGAACGACATTGTCCAAAAACAGTGTTGTCCAACGTGGCACTCTATATTGGAATAGTCTGGATAACACTTTTAAATCATCACCCACTCTCTCTATTTTTGCTAGAAAACTAAAAAATCAATTTTTAATTGCATACTTAAACAATGTAATAGGGATAACAACGGCCTTGATTACTGTCTTACACCGGTGTTTGTGCTCTGTCTTTCCATGTATGTCTGTCACTTGTCTGTCTGTCCATAGGCTGGGGAACAAAAGCTTATGCTTCACCCTGGACCTAGATGCTGCCATTTAGTTAATGTTCACTATTGTAAATATATATTTGTGTACATGTATTGCCAATTTGAATATATAACATTATGTATCATCCTTTATGCAGCATCAAAATAAATAAATGTATGTATGTATGCAATGGATTCAACTTCAATACTGGTATTCATATTAATGGTCATTTCTTGTTTGTGAAGGATTTCTGCGGATGGCAGTTATGCCCAACTATCCACGCCCAAACTGTCAAACATGGAATCGTCGACGCAAGCCGTCTGAAACCCAGGAACAAGAAATTCAACGCGATTCACCGCAGCGTGAACAGCGCCACCTGCAAACTGAGCGCGCGGACATCAACACCGCCGTCGAAACTGAAGACGTGTCTGAGTACCCGGTTGGACAGTCAGAGACCAAGTAGTGTTTCATCACGCCCTTCTAGTAGCAGTAATCGGAAGGAGGAGGTAGGGGTCTGGCAGGAACCGCCACCTCCTGTTCCTATAGAGTATAACTTCAAGTATCTCAAACATCCCAGGCAGTATTCAGATCAATACAGGTAAACCAAACTAAAAGTAACCCAAAGTTAAAATTCCAGTTGAAACAGGTTCAACTGGTTTCAACTGGTACCAGGTGAAGTGAAAATTGGTGACTGGTATTGCACTGGCTTTACTGGTTTTGAACTGGTTTTGAACAAACCAGTGAAATCTATTCAAAACCCTTTAAACCAGTTCAAAACTAGTCACCAATGTCCAGGTGAACTGGTTTCACCTTGAATTCTCACCTGGGGCATGGGCCACACCATCCCTACCCCACCTCCTACCATTTGAATTCGAGGAAGGCAGAAACTAGTGTTTTATTCTCCTTGAGTGCCCCCACTGTACAGCTTCAACCTATAGCCTGTAGATGTCTCATTCCCAATCATCAAATTTCCCTGTTGCAATGTCTAATACCGGTTTCGGTTTCATCTTTTATTAAAAGGTATGAGGAGTGACTCGGGTTGACCAAAATAAAATTTGGTTTCAGATAGGCAAACTTCATGTATTAATGTTCCATTGACTAAACGCTGAAGTCACTCCAAATAGCTGCAACATTGCTTTGATATACTTCCTCCTGTTCAAACATTGATTTGTGTTTCATGTACTCAATTAAAATCTTTGTAATAATTTGGTTAAGTGTGACACTGATGCAAGTCTGAGATGGGTGTCCACAATGATTATTCAAGTTTCTTGACAGATCGAGGTGCAAAACCTACAACAGGATAAAACACAAAAATAAAACTGTTTCAATCAAACATCACATGCTTATAATAATCAACACTTAGGAATATTTTAGTTCCTGGTGACTTTGAAATGCAGGTGTGTCAATTAACAATCTCTATTCAATATACCTGACAGAGAGGCTTACACCTACACCAAGATGAAAGAAAAGAGCCTTGGTCGATGCTCCTTCATTGGTGGAGTCATTGTTCCCCGACAAAGAATGAGATGTGTGAAAGGGAAAGCCATGATAAGCGGTAAATTATCCAGCCCATTATCCACACCAGTTTGCTCTGATCCAGATCAAGTCAAGTCATCGGTAAGTTCAGTGAGAGTATAGTGTGAAAATTGGACTCTATTGTTAAATACGGACTCATTGGTTGTATTACATGCTTAGTGAAGAAAATTAGGACAGTGACAGGTCACATGTAAGGGTAATTTAATCCTTGTTAGGTAAAAGAGACTATAGATTTCATAGGAGTCCAAATTTAATGACAGACTATTCAAACATTTCCAATTAGTTATAGGCCCTTATCAGTTATAGGCCCTCTATGTAAGGGGCCTTTTTAAGAAGAAAAAACAGTAAAAAATGTGATAGCCACTGCTTATTATAACTGATCTGTTAATGAAGTGTTCATTTCCACCAACAACCATCATGACCATGGAACAGATGAACACTGAGTTAACACTCATCCAGTCATTGCAACTTGTGGCTAGCTACTGCTTATTATAACTGTTAACAGTTATAGTTGGATGTATTGTGTTCATTTCCATCAATAGCCACAGGACATATATACAGTGAACATCAATCCAGTCAACTTGTGGTTAACTACTGCTCATAATAACTGTTAACAGTTAATGTATTGTGTTCATTTCCATCAAAAGCCACATGACAGATAAATAGTTAACATCAATCCAGTCAACTTGTGGTTAACCACTGCTCATTATAACTATTAACAGTTCAAGTTGGATGTATTGTGTTCATTTCCATCAAAAGCCACAGGCTGATAAACAGTTAACATCAATCCAGTCAACTTGTGGTTAACCACTGCTCATTGTAACTGTTAACAGTTAAAGTTGGATTGTATTGTGTTCTTTTCCATCAAAAGCCACAGGACATATGCCTAAACAGTCAACATCAATCCAGTCAGCTTGTGGTTAACCACTGCTCATAATAACTGTTAACAGTTAATGTATTGTGTTCATTTCCATCAAAAGCCACAGGATAGATAAACAGTCAACATCAATTCCAGTCAGCTTGTGGTTAACCACTGCTCATTATAACTGTTAACAGTTAAAGTTGGATTGTATTGTGTTCTTTTCCATCAAAAGCCACAGGACATATGCCTAAACAGTCAACATCAATCCAGTCAGCTTGTGGTTAACCACTGCTCATAATAACTGTTAACAGTTAATGTATTGTGTTCATTTCCATCAAAAGCCACAGGATAGATAAACAGTTAACATCAGTCCTGTCAACTTGTGTTAGCCACTGCTTATTATAACTGTTAAAAGTTATAGTTGGATGTATTGTGTTCATTTCCATCAAAAGCCACAGGATAGATAAACAGTTAACATCAGTCCTGTCAACTTGTGGTTAACCACTGCTCATTATTACTGTTAACAGTTATAGCTGGATGTATTTTGTTCATTTCAATCAAAAGCCACAGGACAGATAAACAGTTAACATCAATCCTGTCAACTTGTGGTTAACCACTGCTCATTATAACTGTTAACAGTTAATGTATTGTGTTCTTTTCCATCAAAAGCTACAGGACAGATATACAGTTAACATCAATCCAGTCAACTTGTGGTTAACCACTGCTCATTTTAACTGTTAACAGTTAATGTATTGTGTTCTTTTCCATCAAAAGCTACAGGACAGATATACAGTTAACATCAATCCTGTCAACTTGTGGTTAACCACTGCTCATTATAACTGTTAACAGTTAAAGTTGGGTGGTATTGTGTTCATTTCCATCAAAAGCCACAGGACAGCTAAATAGTTAACATCAATCCTGTCAACTTGTGGTAACCACCGCTCATTATAACTGTTAACAGTTAATGTATTGTGTTCATTTCCATCAAAAGCCACAGGACAGATAAACAGTTAACAGCAATCCAGTCAACTTGTGGTTAACCACTGCTCATTATACTTAATATGTGCTCATCATGTAAAACATCAGTACAGACTGACTTGCTGATGTAAGGTGATGGCACAATTCCTTGCTCCGAATATCAGTTTTGTAGTCAAAGTTCTTATGACTGAGCACAAGTCAGTCACAAGTGATCCAGTCCCAACTACATGTATGCACTTCACAAGCTCTTCAAATTAACTGTGACATAATTATAGGCATTCCTTTGTTAAAGTAAATTTTGCCAACGTCCCTTTAGCCTTTCATAATAAAGCAGTGAGAGTGTTGCAGTTGAGTCACTTGTGATCAAGCACAAGGTAGTAGCCTACACTCTTGTTTTACTATACTCTTGAGGACAATGCTTTGTGTTTCCCTTTATCCCTGTAATATAACACTCTACCATGGACTAAGCACACAAACTTACTACAGAGGATCGTTTCCAACAAAAGACCCAACTCTCGAGGACTGAAAGGATATGTTGTTCGGTGTGTCGGTCCTCGGGGTTATGAAGAACGAGTCGTGAGTCTGGTCACAAGAAATCTCATGTCAAGTCTGAGCCCAATCATCATTATTAAGTAGCCTGCGCTGCATTGTTCACAGTCCGTTTCCATTTGGCTTTATGTGCAGCAAAAGAGGATGGATCTGGCTCATAGAGGCTATATTTTTGAGCAAATGAGTTCTCTGTCACAACACACGTTTGATTACAAACAGTAAATTACATGGATACCACAATTATTGAAGCAACACAGCAATTTCACTTCAATCTATTGTAATAATAGAACGTGTTATTTTTTAATCAACTGTTGCAGATGATCAACTGGCAACTAAACCACCAATTAGTAGAGTCCTGTGACGTGGAGTTGTCGGTCAATAATCCCTCACCCACCGAGATAGCCATGCTGTCGAAGATTCCTCACATTCATCGCTCTTCGCCGTCCATACCGAGCAACACTAACGGCAAGTATGGTGGAAAAGGCACCGGTAAGTTGCCATCAGGAGCTGATTGCACAGAACTGATTTATAAACAGACATTTTGCTCAGCGCTGAAAACATTTGATCATCAAAGCAGCTTTTTAACAGCCAGCGCGTTATGTGATGTACTACATGTCAAAAAAGGTCCTAATTTTGATCCTAAATAACTCTGTTGTTTACCAATATGGAATTTAACCAAAATTTCAGATCGTGTAACAGGGGTGTGAGTGGGTCACTCATAACATGAGCTGAAAACAACTGAAAAAGGTTTGAAAAAGCTGAACTTTGGAAATATCCTATACTTGTGTACACAGCAAAATGAGGGAAAAAAGCTGAAATCCAAAACCCAAAAAGCTGAAATCAGCTTTAAAGCTGAGATTTTACACCCCTGATGTAAACAAGGCATGACAATTTTTGTTTGAGCAAGGGTCATCAGCTTTGTGCAAGATGTTTGTACATTGTGTACATGGTTGGAAATACATGTGTAATTTTACTACTGAAAAAAGAAGCCTTTTCACTTAATTAATTCCCACAGCATTCCTTTGGGCTTCAGTATTTGTTGTTTTTTCCTTCAGTTTTTGTTGTTGTACTTACAACCACACTTTTTTCCCTTTTGCACAGACCTCCAGTGTTATTTTTCTTTTCTTTTCAGTGAGTTTAAACAAACCCCATCCATCAATATTGAAGAATTTTTTTTTTTATATTTAATAAATCAGTTTGTTTTCACACATGCAAAGATCCATCACATCCAACTCTTTTATTCTCTCTGATCATCCAATAGTCGAGCATAAATTGAATAAATAGTCATTTTGTCTACTGTGACAAAGGCACTACTTTGTCATTTTGCTTCCCCGGTATTTGTCATCTGAATTTGACTTGTGATTGACTTTGGATTTGACTTGAGATTGACTTTTGATTTGACTTATGATTGCCTTTTGATTTGACTTTTGATTTGACTTGTGATTGACTTTGGATTAGAGTAGTGATTGACTTTGGATTTGACTTGTGATTGACTTTGGATTTGACTTGTGATTGACTTTGGATTTGACTTGTGATTGACTTTTGATTTGACTTTGGATTTGACTTGTGATTGACTTTTGATTTGACTTTGGATTTGACTTGTGATTGACTTTGGATTAGACTAGTGATTGACTTTGGATTTGACGTGTGATTGACTTTGGATTTGACTTGTGATTGCCTTTTGATTTGACTTTGGATTTGACTTGTGATTGACTTTGGATTAGACTAGTGATTGACTTTGGATTTGACTTGTGATTGACTTTGGATTTGACTTGTGATTGACTTTGGATTTGACTTGTGATTGACTTTTGATTTGACTTGTGATTGACTTTGGATTTGACTTGTGATTGACTTTGGATTTGACTTGTGATTGACTTTGGATTTGACTTGTGATTAACTTTTGATTTGACTCGTGATTGACTTTGGATATGACTTGTGATTGACTTTGGATTTGACTTGTGATTGACTTTGGATTTGACTCGTGATTGACTTGGATTTGACTTGTGATTGACTTTGGATTTGACTTGTGATTAACTTTTGATTTGACTCGTGATTGACTTTGGATATGACTTGTGATTGACTTTGGATTTGACTTGTGATTGACTTTGGATTTGACTTGTGATTGACTTTGGATTTGACTTGTGATTGACTTTGGATTTGACTTGTGATTGACTTTGGATTTGACTTGTGATTGACTTTGGATTTGACTTGTGATTGACTTTGGATTTGACTTGTGATTGACTTTGGTTTTGACTTGTGATTGACTCCATCACCTCCACTTTCAAAGGAGTTGCAAGTTTTACATAATTTAAATTCATACTTTTTATTGGCTTCATTTACCAGTTTCTGTTTTCCATTTACGTTATCTTTCATTTCCATTTCTTTTGTTTTGTGTTATAAAGACAAGCCTTATCCATTCCAACTCAACATTTCAGCCGACGCACAGACTGTCATTGCACCAACCGTCAAGAAATGCGGCCACCCCATCTTCATCCATTGACAAGAAAGTGTCTTGATAGTTTATTTATTGCAAAGAAACTGCTTGATCTGTCATTCCCATTTCTTTTGTTTTCTTTAGTTATTTTTTTAATGTCATTTTATTTCAAAGTTAAAATATCAAGAAGTGTCACTAACATTAGTTCTTTTTTTCTTTGATATCTTTTTGTCAATTTTATTCTTAGCTGAAATATCATGAGCCCAAGATTTGATTTTCAAGAAGTAAAAGAGTTCATCAAAACTAAACAGTAAACAAAATCAATCCAGATAATCTTTTCATCACCAGTGGTTGCCAACTTCAATTAGGAGCCATTCTATATTACATGTATTAAGTTCTTGTTTTTAAGTTCAACCTATTTGAACATTTGTTCTCGTTGACTTTTCTAAAAGTAATTAAAGACTTGATGAATGTTACTTTGTTGGTTCATTTTCATACAAGTTACAAACTTTAAGTATGTACTGAATAAAAGTAAAAGTCAGTTTGAAATATGTTGCAAAACAACCATGATATATAATAGCTTTCTTTGAAAATAAACCACAACTTAAAATTTAATTTCCCATGATGGCTTATTCAATGATTTTAAATGTTCACTATCACTTTGGGTGATCACGGGTTGGAACATTTCAGGTTTGCTGTAATGCAGCTTTTCTTTCATCATGAGTATGAGCTTGATCCAAGGCAATACACTACACGTATGTCTTGGTTTCAGGTTTCTGACTAGCTAACCCTGAGCAGGAACTTGGAGGACCACCATTACAGCACAAGATAGCTCACTTGACTGAGTAACATGCCTCAAATTGCAGAGACCGCAGGTTTGAATTCTATTTTGCTTTTGCTTTTGTTGACACTTTATTGTTGAATTCT
Source organism: Patiria pectinifera (assembly GCA_029964075.1). NCBI lineage: Eukaryota > Metazoa > Echinodermata > Asteroidea > Valvatida > Asterinidae > Patiria > Patiria pectinifera. The sequence goes on along the minus strand of CM057145.1, from coordinate 2,098,213 downwards.
CATCGAGTGTCCCCTATAGAAAAATATGCCCAAAAGGTCCTCCCCCCACAAATAGACATGATGCATTAGGCCTAAGCCAGAGTCGGAAAGCAGAGGTGTTGCATCACTTTGATAGACTAAGTAAAACCTTTTTTGTACATCTGTTGTTCAGGCATACAACTTTGGATTGGCTGATTTTTTCAACTTCTCTTTGTACCATTAAAAGTTGAAAAACACAGCATACATGTAAAGTGTCTTGTAATTAGGCTTGGCATTTCCTCTGGTTTGTTACTACCCAGTTGCATGCGAGTAAATTAAAATAGGAGCACCTTCTGCGATACCTTCAGTGCACAACTTTACGCTACTGACATCATATCCTAAATTGTACAAATCCTTCGGTTGCATAATAACCATGGTACAGACAATATTGCAATGCTCGAGTCTTTTATCCATGAAAAAAAAATTGAAGCAAGACAACCCCCCCAACAAAAAAATTAAAGGCATATATAGGATTATTTGCTTTTCATGAATTGTGTGCGTTTCCAATGATAATACTCAAAATCCAAAGAAGAATGTTCAAAACCTAACCTTTTGAAGTTTCAGCTACGTGAATATTACACTTAACAGTGAAGAAACCGTGCACAACATGTTCATTGTGAAACATGATTTCGTCCATAGCACTTCATTAATTTCACTCCATTTCCAACGACCAGTCAGTTGACTGATCATAGCCTGTAACACCAAACCTGACGGAATAATTATTTTCATGGGGTGTTCAGTACCAGTACGATTTTAATCTTGGTAAGCTTTTTGAGAATAATTCAGTAGGTTGGGAAAATGCAAATGATCCTGTATGCCTTTAAGACTGGAACACATACAAAAAAACCAAAAAACCCTGTTTTTAAGAAAGTGGACATCTTTGATAAATTGAATGAGAAATCAAGGACACTTGAGGTTTATACTTGCATTTTGAAGTCAGTGCACTTTTTGTAAAGACCCTCAAAATATACGTACATGTACATACAACATAAAGTAAATTTGTGCAGCAATGAAGCAAATTATGCTCTTTCACATACAGTAACCTGTTGAATTAATATAAATTAAGACCAAAGGCTCAGAAAACAATGACATTAACATGTATGTGTATCATTTCGGTTTGCGGTAACACCATCTGGTAATAACTACTGCTTAGAAGATATTTAGTTCTGAAAAGAAATTGTCCTGCTTATTATCAGAAACTTTCACTATGTAGATAAAGTTGATAATAAGCAGGACAAAATCTTTTCAGAACTAAATATCTTCTAAGCAGTTGTTATTATGACATGGTGTTACCGCAAACCGAAACGATACTGATACTCCACCATGCAAAGCCTAAAATCATACATAGTATGTATGTGTAGTTCCTAAAAGTAGAAAAAAAATCACACTATTAAATTATAAATATCATATGGCACTGCAATCATATTAATCAATACACAAGACAAAATGATCAACAATGAAACTAAAGTTAATCAAACCATTAAATCTAACAATTACATCGTTGACTGTCTGCAATTTTCAAAAAAAATCCCATTCACATACATGCTTAAAAACACACCATTATATGTGCACTGTAATAGGAATAATATTAATAGCAAATATTGGTCAACGGAATTTAGTCCTCACTAAAAATGAAATGAGCATGCAGAGTCAAGCAAAAATTATACTAAAGATACAACATGTTCATTATGTTATTTAAAATGAAAAATATGAGCTGATTGGTTGGCTGTACACGTACATGTACAAAGCATAAATATTTTCTTCTGCTGGCAATCAACTTGCCACTCTAGCAAAACTTTAAATTGTTCAAAGGAATAAATTCCTTTACAATAAAACTGTTTACTCAAATCATAGACAATTATGTCCAAATCTGAAGCACGAGTTGAACATCCCCAAAGGCTTTGCAGGGGGACGTGGCCTTGTGGTATGGGTTCGTAACCCATGATCAGTCTGAGAGCGTCAGGGGCTAGAATCCACCTGCTGGCCAGAATGTCCTTGGGCAAGCTACTTCACCCCTACTTGCCTCTCTCCACCCAGGAGTGTAAATGGGTACCAGCATTGGCTGGGGAATAGCAGGTTACTCTACCGCTAATGGCGGTACCCATTACTCGGGTGGAGAGAGGCAAGTGGGGGTGAAGCGACTTTCCCAAGGACGCAATATATGACCAGCAGCTGGATCAGAACCCCTGACCCTCTGATCATGAGTCACAAACCCTAACCACTAGGCCACACCCTCCTACAAAGCCTAAGGTAGGGAGAGAGGCAAGTGGGAGTGAAGATGCTTGCCCAAGGACGCAATACATGTATGCAGCAGCTGTATTCCAACCCCTGACCCTCTGATTACGAGTCACAAACCCTAACCACTTGGCCACACTCCCCACAACTCAATCAATCATTTGACCCCTCTGTAATTAACAAGTTAAACATTCGGAACTAGAAAGCACTCAGACAGCTACCGGTAACCTCTGCCAAGGCTTAACAATTCCCCGCCATATTGTCAGTTTACCCAACAGAAATACTCGCATAAATGGTGAATCCTTTTTACAAAATCCTGGATCCACACCCAGATCCGGATCACTTCCAAAATCTAATCAATTTGTACTTGTACCAAGGACCATCCCTAACAAATTTTTCATGCAAATCCATCCATAACTTATCGTGTTATCTTGAAAACATAACCTCCTTGGCGGAGGTAATAAATACACAATGTCATAAAATGAAATACATATATACACTATAAACTAGTAAATAAAATATATTAAAATTTCAAAAAAAAATATACAGAAAGGACTAAACAGAATGCTTCCTATCAAATATCAATATAGGAGGATAAACTTGGTAGGCAACCAGAATTAAACATGCAGCGTACTGTACACATACAGGGTGAATATAAAAAAGCGGAACCCAAACCCCCAAATATATTTCATATTTGAAAAAAAATATGTAGCACCAAAAATAATAATGACTGGAAAGCCAATTTCATAAACTACTTTTAGATGAAAACATGACTGAAATTGCTCAATCCGTTCAAAGAATATCACCATTTAAACGCAATGACCCTAAAATCTGTTTCGTTCAAAAAATTTAGTACCGGTAGTGTTCTGATTGTTTGGAAAAAAAAAATACACAGAATACTTGTTTCAACAACTGTCAATAGCTGTAGTACACAATATCTTTATTAACAACCTTGTTTAGGCAAACTGTATGATTTATAAAATCAATTTTTTTGAAAAGGCGGGCCTTCAAAAGGACTTTGATATTTATAACTTTTAAGCTGAGGTTTTATCGCTGGTGATGTTTGAGGACAATTGATACGACGGTTCTTGAAAATGATACTTGGACGAAAGAGGTTTTAGGGTCATTGCATTTAAATTATACTTTGAACGGATTGAGCAATTTCAGTATTTTTTTTCATCTAAAGGTAGTTCATGAAATTGGCTTTCCAGTCATTTTTATTTTTTGTGCTACATATTTTTTAAAATATGAAATATATATTTTTGTGGGTTTGGGTTCCACTTTTTTTGACTCGCCCTGTATAAACATACCCTTCAAGATGATGCCCTTCTCTTGAAATAAATTTCTTGAAGTAAATTACTCGTACAAACAAGAAACAATTCATATTCTCCGGTCACATTGTGATGCTCATAAAAAAATAAAGAAATTGTCCATCAAGACACTAAACTATAATATATAAATAAAACAGACAAGAATGAAAAGAAAACTAAAACAAGTCCACTATATTTCACAATCCCCTGAGAAGTCATTTAAATTTTGTAAGAAAACTGTGTGCATTATTTGATTTCAAAAATGAAAATATTTTTTTACTGGTTTAAGTGCAGTTGTTAAGACAAGTACTGTGAGTGCATGTACACAATCTACTTTATACATGGGCGGAGATCCTGGGCAGGGGGGGATGGTGTTTACAATCATCCCCCCCCCCCGAATTTCCAACACCGTTTATTAAATAGCGCCCTCAATCTGCAAATAGTCCTCCTCCGCTTTCAAATATTTTGCAGTCGGACATTTTTTCAGGGTCACTTTTTGGGGGATTTCACCCAAAAAAATTGTGATCATCCCTCCCACTTTGTGACACAAATCTCCGCCAATGACTTTATGACACATTTTGGTAATACCATGTCATGGGGGATCAAGGGGGATTGCCCCCCAAAAAAAAAAAAAAAAAACCCGTTTTTTTTTTTTGATTTCGCAATAAAGGCAGGCAGGCAGTACACCACCCACCATCTTTTCCTCAAAAACATTGGTTAAAGTGGTCAGAAATTGCCTCATCGCAATCGCACCACAGAGCATCTAGAATTTTTTTTTTTTCTTAAAGCCGGGCCGCCCCGAAGCCGCATTAATTTTTTTTCATTTTTTTTTGGGGGACCAAAATTTTTTTTGGCCCCCCCCCCCCGAAATTTTGTTCTGGATCCGCCCTTGATGTCATGTCAACATGGTCAAGGGTTCCCACAGATTTCTTAAAATGAAATTCCATGACATTTCCATGACTTTTCAAGATCCAGGACACATTACTTCGTCACTGACACCACGAACTGACACTCAGTTGCGGCGCATGAGTGCACGACCGGTATTTTACAGAACCAGGTTATTTTCGTTTTCACAAACTGACATCCGGCACAGTGCGGCACTTTTAGCGCCCATTCTGTACATTTTCGTTTTCAAGAACGGACACTTATCTTACATGTAATTTCACCAGTTAAAACGGTATTTAATTAAATTTTTGTGTAAGCCCACCAGTATTCGGATGGATTCAATTCATCTAAAACCTTTCAAAACATTTTCTCTGTACTGTATTGCTGCAACATGCTTGGGTGTCAGTTCGTTCATGAACACGCAAATCATTCTATTTCGGGTCAGTGCCCAATGTGAAATTTTGTGAAACTGAAATGGTTGATAACGCATTTTTCATGAACTGACACCCGCTTGCGTATGAGTGTAAGTTCATGGTGTCGGTGACAACATGTAGGGCTTTTCCTGTCCAATTCCTTCCCTGTTTTGGCATCTTGGAAGCCTAATAAATACATTGGCCAGTCATATACAGATAATGAACCTTAACTTTTCGGTAACTGCAAAGATTAGAGCAGTTTGTGTTTCTCTTGATGATGCAAGTGCCTGCCATGTACATTTATGCACCAAATTTCAAATGAAACAAACTATTAAGAATATATCCTTTCCCCAAAAAACAATATTTTAAGTATGGGTCATTCAATAAATTAAGCATCCAAAGTGTTACATTTTTCCTGTCTCTGTTAGCTCTGAACTTCATACCGGTAATTTGGCATTTAAGTATTTCAACACCAGTACAGGTACATAATCACTCTTGGACAGTTGAGAAAGAAGGCATTAACCCCTAGTCTTCTGCACTTCCCGACCCCTTGATTTTTGCAAAACCACTTCATGCCCAAAGTGTTAGCGCCAACACTTCAAATCCCTGCACAATTCTTGTGTGCAGTTAAGCTCTGGGCGGGCAGGCAGATTTGGTCACGCTTCACTGCTCTTGTGTGACAGTTACTTTAACACTTCACATCCCTTCGCTTGAAACTGACCTGCATGGTTTTAATGGGTTTTACATATCATTACTGGACCAAGCCCAGTCTAATGTGGCTTTCGCGAACCCGGGAATCCCGGGTTCATATTCATGAGCCCCCTACTAAGATAATGGCTATTTAATCAGTTGACGCCCATTAATATGTTCGCACATACTAATAAAACAGGTGGGAGTGCAGTGGTTTGTCATTGATAAGCACTCAGGCTATCCCCAATGTATGTGCGTCTGTTGTCTAGAGCCAGCCTGCCTCCCATCAGAATTTGAGTGACGAGTGATGAGCCAGTTAAGTGCTGGAAAGCTACCTACAGCTAAGAAAGCCACATTAGACTGGGCTTGGTCCAGTAATGATTGCTAAATATTGATTTCCACTGGGACTCTAGGAGGGTTAAGGACTGCATCCAGAATTTACAAACTCACACGTCGGATGCCATCACAAGGACAGGTGAAATGTGAACCCCGCATTTACCGAATGACCAGATTACGTATGATAACAAGGTGCTAACCTTCATCAGATGTATGCGCTTGTTGGTGCTGCATATTTTTAATCAGGTGCGCTTCGAACTCCTTTCTTTCATAGGCCAAGTGACGATTCTCAATCTCCAAATTCCTGATCTCAGCCAACTGACCTTTAGTCGCCATCATCTTTTGTAATTCGTTCTCATCCAGTTCGTCGTGTTCTTTCCTATCGCTCTCTGTCAGTCCATCATAAGTGTCCATGCCGACCTCGTGACCTATGGCCTTAGACCCTGTAACCTCACCTTGGTTATTGTCCCTATGGTTTCCAACGCTAATATAGTAATTTCTAGTGTTGTTGACGTTTGTGGTAGGTTTGTTACTGGCGATGATAGTAGACTTTGTTGTAGGACTCATGGAGCTTTCAGTGGAGCTGTTTTCAAATGTTTCCTCTGCGGAGTCGTGATGCTTTTTTGCACCCGACATTTCGCGCTTTGTGGATGTACTTGGCGCACTTCCCTTTCTCACCATGTGATCTAAGACCAATGCTAATGGTGAGAATGTAGATTGCTGTGCATTCTTTTCGTCAGTGGGGTTACTGGGAGCCACAGCATCTTCACTTGGGAAAAACAGAGACTCGCTTTGCCGATTCTCATCTTCTCCCTCGATGGTAAACGTACCTTCTCTGGTCAGAATCGGTCGGGGTTCTTTAGTAAACGTGCCTTGCCTTTCCAGAACAGGCCTGGATTGTTGAGTTTCAGGCCTCTCAGACTCGGAGTGTTCCGCTGCGGATCTGGTAAGTGACTTTTCTGAAGGAGAGACTTGCTGAGGGGAATGTTGTTCCTTTAACTGTGATGTGTCCTCAAGGTACCCTCCAGCTTTTAAAGTTGTGTATACCTTCTTCACAGGTATTTTCGAATATGGGTTAGATTTCTTGGATTTGATGTCTGCTTTTTGCATTATGTCATGCGTCACATGATCCGTTTCAGGTGATTTTTCACCTGCTACTGAACTGACATGGGGAGTGGCTTCCCTAGGCGGAGAGGATTTTGAGAGACCTTTGTAGACGGGAATGGCTGAGCTGGATCTCCGCCTTGTTTCATGTGGACTCTGACTCTTAGCCGTCTGCTTCTGAGAATCTCCCGCTCTCTGAGAACCAACAGGTACTGGAATCAAAGAATGAGTCCTTCCTCTAGTGTCATTAGGACTCCGTTTCAACTCTTCAGAATTCTCCAACTCAATAGATTGTGTGTTTGGTCTCCCGTTAGAAGCATTTCCTAAGCCACCGTCAGTCACTGAACTGTTTGGCAAGGCAAAATATTTTACTTCTCTGCTTTGATGTGCCTCATTCTCTTGCTTCTCTCTTAACCATTGCCTTATTGGTGAGGTACTCTGTGAGCTCATTGGAGGGCTTTCAATATGGGCTGCATTTATTGGTGATTCGACAGAATTAGCAGATCTGTGGTTTACCGTCTGTTTATCCTCGACTCTACCAGTTAAATTTGGTTCAGATTGGCTAGGCTTTATACCCCTAACTTCTGAAGTTTCCTTTTCTTTCAACCACTTTCGTATTGGAGAGCAAGGGCCCTCCTCTGAACTAACTTGAGTCTTTGGTATGTTAACGTGAGGATTGTATAATCCACTGATATCGGTGTCATTTTTATCAGAGCTTCCAATTCCCCTCAATGCATTCTTTGAGTCCATGTTTTGTGATCTTGAATCACTTTGAGTTGATGAAGACTGAATATCTTGCGTTGCATCACCTTGGCTTCGTTTGGATTGTGAATAATCCTGATTCTCTGAATGATTGAGATGCTCGTCGGGTTGTTGAGTCGTTGATTTACTTGAGTTGCTGTATGGCTGTACCGTCAAATTTTTCTTATTCACATAATCCATGCCTAATGCACAGGCTATGTAGTCAGCAGCAGTATGGTCCCTCTCTAACGATGATGCTCTTGTTGTATCTTCACTTGGAATAACTTCATCTAACTCGTAAATCATCTCATTCGAATCAGAATAAGATTCATCTTTCTTCAGATCTTTAGAGTTGTCAAGAGTCTGAGGGATACTCGTTGGATGAGTGACTGACACCTCATGTTCTCCTGTTAATTGGTCAAGTTCTTTTTCACCAGGAAATCTGCTTTCACCAGCATATCTGATGTCGGGACCCACACTGGCAGGATACTTGTCAGTGTGTCTTGAGGAAACTTTGACAGCTGGTTTGTTGTTAAGCTCATCAACAAGTGTCTGGGGGCTATTTGTTGGATGAGGGACTGACTTCTCAGACTTATATGGCTCTCCTGTTGACTTCTTTTGTTCCTCTTCTGAAAGGAATATACTCTTACCCCCATATCTGCTGTCTGGCAGCACACTAACACAAGTCTCCGTGTCCTGCCGTGAGGGAACTGGACCAGCTGGATTGTTCACAAGCTCATCATCTCCTACCATCCCTGAACCTCTCTCTTGTCTGGTGTCAGAGGCTGCAGCATGTCTCCCAGGAACTACCACTTGGTCAGTCACAACTTTTTCATGATTGACTGAGTTCTCATCCGGACCCTGAGCTGCCCTAAATGAATGGTCACGCACCTCTGTACTCTCTGTACTGTTTTGACTGATAGCTTTGGTCAAATTTGGACCTCGTAGAGGTTTATCATTTGCAACATTTATGTTTACCCTGTCCATACTGTCACGCACATCAGCTTTACGGTTATGAGAAAGTTGGTGCTCATGTCTATCAGATTGTCTTTCTGTAACTTTCAAAGGAGAAACATCTGCAGTCCTGTCTGTGCCAGGTCTTCCACCCTGAACTTTATCACTTACACCACCCACTTTGGAACGCAACCTATCAGCTTGATTTTCTACATCAACAGGTGATTTAGTTTTGACTTGCTTGGTAGTTTCAGCACTGCTAGGATTAGCCAGACGACCACTGTGTTGATCAGCTCCCTGGGATTGACCTGTCTTAGCAAGCATGGGTCGGAGGCTGCTGTCAGGAAGGACCTCTTGACCAGGGTGCTCACTGGATGGTTTCTGCTGACTGCTCTGGACACGCGTTGGTTGAACAACCTCTTCAAGTGCTTGCTGGTGACTAGGTTTAGCCACCAATTGATTCCGCCGAATATTCTGAAGATCTGGGAGATTAACAGGACGCCCCAGAAGAGTCTCATCAGGATGCTGACTTACTTGAATGTGCTGACGCTTCTGGATGTGGTGTGGCTGAAGAATGCTCTCACGCAGTGCCTGTTGATTACGATGACCATTCTGGACATGCGTCATTCCAACAGCGCCCTCAGGCATCCCCTGACGACCAGTGTGACCCTGCCATGCTTTCTCTTGTTGATCCAAATCTCTTCTCTTGACATGCTGTGGCTGAAGGACGCCCTGCTGGTAAAGACGACCATTCTGGATGTGTCCAGTTCGAACATCCCCCACAAGCAGTCTCTGTGGACCCGTCTGCTGATGGTTTGTGTTGCTCATCAGCATTGCTTCCTCCTGTTGATCCAAATCTATGAGTTGCTGATCCAGACTTTCTGTTTCTCCATCAAGCACATCCTTATACATCAGTGAATACTCTTCCTCCTGGTGATACAAAACAACAATTAATCAAACGCTTTAACAACATTTTTTTTCCCTTTTAAATCGGCATTTACAAGGCTATAAGCCATTCAAAGCAAAGAGCTACTAAACTTAGGAACAACGACAGGCACAAGGGTTGCTTGCCCATGTTCCCTCAAAGCACATTTGAGCAGTTCAATGCAGGTGCACATATCCGCTTGCTCCACTTAATGACAAAAACAAAATCGAAATCGATCGATTTTGAGTTTTGAGTTTAGCCTTTTTTTTACAGTTGTCTCAAGGAAGGATTTGACTAAGTTTTTTTCAAAAATATTTTTTGTTTTCTTAATTATTGTAAACAAACATTTGACAAAAAGCCTGAACTCCCGTGTTTTTTTTTTTTTGTAAAAAAAAAAAGGGGGAAAATGGGACCCCCAAAGTATTGATGTTTCTCAGAAGTGCAAAAAGCGTTATTAATGATGAATAACTAAAAAATGCATTATCTCGGATGATTTTTTTTGAATTTTGAGGTTTTTGTCACTTCGTGAGCAAAGCGACGATATATGACACCCATGTGGATGCTTCAGATTAGGTCATACATGTATATGACATGGGTGCCGTTACAGACTGTGTTAAATAATCACTTGGTCAACGACAGGTTGATCAGTGCAAGTGATGTAATTATTTCTGTACTACCTGATCTCTACTACCCATTAGATTTAGATACATGTAGATTCATAAGCCTCTGTACTGATGACGCCACACTTTGTTTACGTGTGCGCTTCTCTTTGGAGCTACGAATCTGTTGTCCCCACCAGCTGACCAGGCTCCCATACGAAAGCACACAAGTAAACAAAGCCTGACATCATCAGTACAGAGGCTTATTTTCAGCAAAAAGATATATTACTTCCTTTTGGGAGATACAGCTGACTCTCTATCCAAAAGAAGTGGTAAAACACTGAAGAACAAAGAACATTTTGCAGATCGATATATGAAAAACCGTATTATACATTCACTTTCTCTGTGTTTTCATGCTTTGAAATAAACTTGATACATAGAATAAAACATTCTTCATGTAACTATCATTTTAACTCCTGGTATTTTCACCCATTTGTGGACATGGCCTAAATGTGATTTTTAGCCTGTTGCAGCCCTGCATGCCAAAAATTCATGTTTTTACCATATATTTACAACTTTTTTTAGCTTTGAAGCTCCACCAGGTTTAAAATGTTGGTATATTTAGGGTAGTGAGGGTCAATCATTGGCATACCTGCAGTTTTAGTTCCAGTTGATGGAGTCTATCTGCTAACTCTTCCTGTGCTCTCTCCTCGGCATCTAAGATGGTCTCCTCTGAGAGATGTGCAAACCGGACACTAGATGTAAAATGGAAGAAATACATGCAGAAGAAAAAGATCCACACAGCTTAAAAAATAAGCTCAGTAAGCAAATATACATACATTGTTTGTCTGGGTCCAATTTTATGGTGCCGCTAAGCAAACGATTCTCTGATTTTCTGCTAACAAAGCCTTAGTCTGTTTCATGAAGATCCTAAGCACAGCAAAAGGCACGCTTACCTCGGAGGAAAAAGTTTAAATCAGTGATGCTACAATAGCAATCACCATGAGCAGCAACCCTTAACACATCCACGCCATGAAATGGTGCTTAAGGTTAGCATAATGTTCTGCAAAAGTTAGCACAACTTTTCTGCTATTGAAGAGGTAGTGCCACACTTACCTCTTCTTGGCTGTTTCTTCTGCCAAATGATGGATCTCCTCCACATCATTTAAGCTCTGCCCACTCTCAAGAACTCCTCGTAATCTGCTGGTCATGGGCGCTATGGTTCCTTCACCCACTCCTGACTCAACAGCACTTCGCACGGGATGTTGATGCAAACTTGGAGATATTCCCAGCTTACTCACGTCGTGTCGCATGGTAGAGTTTGATCCCACACCAGTGGTATTCTTTCTAGCGATAGAATTTAGATTTCCAGAGAGATGCTCACTAGGAGATATCCCAAGCTCCAGAAGATGTTGGCGTCTCCAGTCTTTACTTGAGTCAGACAAACCACCAGAAGTCTTCTTCGGGGTGGAGTGATGCATGCTTTGAGATAGTCTCGCCTCTGTCAGATGTTCATGTCCCCGCTCATTATCCTTGGTTCCAGATCTTGCTGGGTTGTATCCCAAACTAGAGTGAGGAACGCTGGACGTTATCCCTAGATCCTTTAGATGTTGCAGTCTCCAGTCTGTATTGTATTCCAATTGGTTAGCATGATTTGATAGATTTAGGCTGGGATTCAGGACGGGATGCTGTATTCTGGGAGACAAACCCAATTCCCTCAGATGCTCCTGCCTCCAATCAACCTCTTCATTTCGACTCGAAGGCCTGTAACTTTGATGTAAAGAAGATGATTTGCCAAAGCTTTCACCTGCTGTATTCATAGGAGTGCTTGTTTGAAGATGTCCATAAACCTGTGCGGAATGGTCAGCAGTTTCAAAACCTGGTTCACCAACAAGTCTCGGTCTTTGGTCAAGTTCATTTGAGGCATTAACAGCTTGGATGTTTTCGTCTTGAGGCAGTGTTGTCGACAGACCTAAGTGACGCTCAGTCCTACTCAGTCCCCTTGGTGCGACAACTGGCCGTCTCTGGGTATGATAAATTGGTGTGGAATGGTGGATACCCGATGATGCCATAGACGGATCACTGGGATGATGTTCTCTCCAACCATTCTCCGACTGTTCCGTCTTATTAAATTTAGATGTCACTGGGATTTCACTTGCATTATGTTTCAAGTGAGCATAGTGTTGACTTCTAGAAACCGTTGCATCGGAATGGGCTGCATTTCTCAGCATATTTCCGTCTTCTTTCCTTGGAGAACTCAGCAATTTTACATGTTTTTGTCTCTTTCCTGGCTTGCGGCTACTATGACCGTGGTATGACACTAATTGGTCTTGGGAAGCTCTAACATCACGTGATCTGACATTCGATTGGTTAAGGATGCTGTCAATCAAAACTTGTCTCCTCATCTGCTCTTCGTTATACTCATCTTCTTTTAGTGCCTCTTCTGCATCCATGGTTTCCTTGGCAACCTCCATCTCAAGCAGAGCGAGGGGAGACAGCGGAGGAGAGGTTTGGGGTAGCCGAGCTGAGAGACGAGCTTGGTGTCTTGTGTGAGTTGATGGGATATCATGCATCCACGCATGAGTAGATGGATCGAGTGTGTGGTCTGTCTTCCTGTGACCTGATGCGGTGGTGGAGTGGTTCTTATGAGGGGTAGAACCGGGGTACAACTTCTTGTAATACTCAACCTGGGGATCAGGCTCATCACCTCTGAGAGATGCATTCTGGGAAGTTAAGACAGCACTGGGATCAGCTGTTGCCATGAGTGAGTTCGATAAGATTTGTCCATGGTTCCGTCCACTGTGCTGTAACGCATGCTCAGAATGCGAAAGGCCATTTGGCGGTGAAAGGCCGTGTGGAATGTGACGTAGATCCATTTCACTACGAGATAAGGAATGACGTGAAGGCAAAGTCTTTGTTTTCTTCGAACGGGACGACTTGTGTCTTTTTGTCGACTGAATAGGTCTGGTAGTATTTGCTTCACGCAGATGCATCAGATTGGTCAGAACTTGACTGTACGGAGAGGTAGTATCACGAGGTACCAAATTAACACTTGGCTCTGAAACTCCATGTCTCATTCTGAACGATGTAGAATTGTACGGGTTTTGGATGCCTTGTTCAGCAGAGTGTATTTCCCCATTGTGCTGGGAGCCATTACTCCTGTTTTGAGATGGAACCACGTAATGATCCGATCTCACAGGTGATGTCTGCATTGAGCTGTACTGAACATTGGCATTGCTTGTTTGATCCATTATCGGGGAGTGACTCAAGTTCATCAAACTTCTATGCCTCGTAACTGGAGAACTGCTCATTGTCTCATTACTGTCTTGTCCGCCCATTGCTGAATAATCATTGTCCAGATAGGATTGATGAATATTCATCAAGCTTCCATGGAAGCTCATTGGAGAGCGTTTGGGTGATGTCATGCCATTTACATATGAAGGAGACAAGCCAGGATGTGCATGGTTACCACGTAAGCCATGACTCTGTGCTTGCATGTTAGAGTTCAGGGAGGAGTTATTGTTAGTATTGAGATCGGCAGGTGCTCCATTATGATGGTTATAAAGTACTGCATGTGGGAGGATATGTCCATTCTGTGGATGTACACCATAAGTATCAAGTTGGGGAGTTTGTCTTGAATTGGTATAACCAGACTGGAATTGGGTTGGATCTTGCTGTATCAACCCATAGCTCAATCTCTCATTGCCCAATGCAACACTAGAAGGATCTGAAGACGGTGCAAAGTGATGACTTCCAGATGGCGGGTGTCCCTGATGGAGCATCTGATTGCCAGGCAGCATATGTTCAGGGAGACCTTGCGGAGGATGAGGTGGCCCCTGGTGATGGATAATAACGGCAGTGTCATCCTCAACATCAGAATCTCCATAGATGCCGTATGTTTGCCCATGTTCCGAGGTGGACTGTCTGGATTGGGAGCGATCTCTTGCAAACTGACTGGCGGGGACTGTTGGCAGAGAGGGCGATGATTGCTGTGCATATTCTATGGCCCCATTTGACAGTCTTTCACTGTGTTGATTTCTCTGTGCGTCTTCCCAATTGTCTCTACCATGATCGGCCTCATCATACCCTTCACCCATTATCTGACCCTGTGTATCACCGTATCTGTCATAGAATGACCCTGGATGCCCCAATCTTTGGATCAGTGGATCATCGTTGTCGGTATCATCCACTGTATTACTGTGAGTATCAGGGTATGTGTCTCTGGGTCCATTGTGCCATCTTGTCCTCTCTGGGGTTTGTGTGCGTCTGTGATGTGAATCGTCTTCATTTTGGGTCTTCTTCGAAGATTTTTTACTTCGGCTCTTTCCGTCTGGTTTCCTGTGTCGTTGATTTTGGTGCGTTGCATCAAGACTACTCTCCGAAGCGGTTTTCCTAATCTGGTCACCAGAGGGCGATATTTCACTTGGCTGGGATGTGGAATCGTCTGATCGAAGTTGAATTTCTGATTGCCATTTCAGGATTTCTTTGATGTTTGCAGTGGATATCTTTTCCTGGTGGCTCAGTAGATTGGTCAAAATAATGCATCTGCAGGTAAAAAGAATGGTTTAGAAAGCTAATTGCTGGCTAACTTTTTTTATGAAATTGTGACGTGGTACATGTATGTCTAAATCAGGCACTTTCCAGCAAGAAGTCCACTTGCAATTATTGCAATATAAGAAAATATAGACCTTGCTCTTTCAAATTCCGCTTTGTATTTTTTAATTGGATATTCCAAAGCCAGGTTGTTAAATTTTGAAATCGGACTGTTCGCAGTGTCACGCTAGTTTGTGCCATTTCAGAACAAACTCTTGAACAAAGTGTCATTTTTTGAAATGACATGCCTCTGTTTTTAAAAATACTGTGTTGATGAAATTTCAGTTGAAACCTTTACAGAACATTTGAAACATTAGTAGCATCACAACTTAAAAAGAAAATCTCAAAATCACTGAAAATCACCCCATGTCATTTTACAGCTGTTTGTCCAGTCGTAGCCCTGCCCAATTCTGCCTGGTTTTCACGTACGTCACAATTATTATTATTATGTCGCCCGCAGGCAATAACATTTGGATCATGGTTGAGAAAGAGAAAATCAAGAGATGCTTTGTAACTTGATTCTTTCAAAATGACGATCTCTCTTCAAATGTACATTGCTAGGTTTATGTGATTATAAGTTGTGGGGAAAAAAAATGAATGAGTAGTTAGGTCAAATCTCAATCACTTTAACCATCCTACGCAAACATACATACTGTGCCAAGTTGTCCTTTCAGTCAAAATTAATCAAGTGACTGTTTTAAACAGTTAAGAGCTCCCAGCCTACATAAAGCAGGATTGACTGGCTGTGACTGTTTATGTAACTTGATATAGCTATGCGTTGAATGTAGGTGATTGATAAAGCCAGCTGTGACTACCACTTGCCTGTTTTTGTCGAAGGTATTTAACTAGTCACAGTGCTTGCTTCAAATATGATCCGATTGTTGGTGACTAGCCTGTGTTAAAGGCATGGCAGAGGAGGATTGATTTTTTGACTGTGTGATTGTTCACATAGCAGGAGGGTTAAGGTAGCATCCAATTACTTGACTACAGTTTGCAACTGCACATGGCTGAAGCCACGTCTCATAGCCACGGGTGTTACTGCGGACTGCTTTTGCTTTTAGTCTCAATCATCAAAACTTTTAGTTAAGCCAGGTCCGGGTGTCTGTCCTACATTACAATGGCTTACTCTACCTGTAAGACAGAAGTCGTCCTTTCTTCTTCAGCGATGTGGCTCCAATATCCTCAGGAATCGTCTTCACCTTCTTCAGCTCTTCCTTTGCCGGTGGGGTTTGCTTGTTCAGAAACCTCCTGACGTCCTCCTCCCACTGGAGTTTCAATGCCTGGTGATCATTACCTTTTGAGTGTGACCTTAGGCCATTGAAGAGGTCGTAGAGGTCAGAGGGCAAAAACTTGATGCAACTGATGTACCAGCGTCGTGCCTGGCAGCAAAAATAATACAAAACATGTTGACATTATTAAATCATTAGCATCTACATGCCCAACGTAGCAACATGCAACACTTGTCAAAACGAGAAGCCTAGACAGGTCAAAATTATCAAGGCTAAAATGCCTAAGACATGCCAAAGTTTATGGTCACCAACTGCAGCAGGACATACAATAATGTACCGGTACCTATGGCATTGTTCAACACGACTAGCTCTCATTGTCTCAGAATTGGCAGTTGATGCACTGGTGTTGATGGCTCAACGTAGCAAAGTCCCACAGACTTTTACACCTGATGCACTGTTTTGTGTCTGGCGGGGATAAAACTCACCTTGTTGTAGAGTTGATGGAACTGATAGACTGATTGGAGAATGTGTTGATGTTTCTGCACGGCATTTTGGAAGTCTTGTGCGTCTTGCTTCAACGTCTTGGTGAGTTGGGTGATTCCACTCAAGCTTCGATTGTTGTTATCTACAGCCAGCCTCTCACCATGATGCATTACGTCATAGGCCTTGGACAACTTCTCCTGTTCCAAACAAGAACAAAAAATATTGGCCAAGGACTAGGGTTAACCATAATTTGAGTATAGTTCGAAGACTATAGTCAACCATAGTTCGATCATAGTTCGAGGACTATGGTTAACCATAGTTTGACTATAGTTTGAGGACTATGGTTAACCATAGTTCGACTTACTTCTCCTGAAAAACTCCTCCTGTCAAAACAAGAACAGACAAACCAAACAAAGTTGTTGGCCATGGACTATGGTTAACCATAGTTCAAATATTGTTTGAACACTGTGGTTAACCATAGTTTGACTATAGTTCCAGGACTATGGTTAACCATAGTTTGACTAACTTCACTCGAACACAGGATGATGGGACTACTCTTGTTGACTATTTGGAACCGGACCACAGAGCATGGTTGCATCACTGGTAACCAATAGCAGTGCCCATAATGCACAGCAGGGAGCCAGGACCCAGAAGTTTTGTGATGACATTTTGACAGCATTTAGCTAGAAACAATCACGAATTGCTACAAGTGCACAGGCGAAAAGGTACGTAACAAATCAAACGCTAGTCGACTAATGGTCCTTAGCAAACCTTGCTCTACGGTGAGCTTACCTCAGCCTTAACTAGTAATCCATTCTCAAAGGGATTGCACAGCTTCTCAGCACAGCTCAGGTTATCAGCAATATCATCTACCAGTATAAACTGAGCCCACTTTAGCTTTAACTAGCATTAACTGAGCTCAGCTAGCACTAGTTAAGGGTTCAGTTATTGGTTATAACATCTACGGTCAACTTACCTCAGCCGTAACTAGTAATCCAGTCTCAAAGTGATTGCACAGCATCTTAGCACAGTTCAGATTATCAGCAGTATCATCTACTGGTATATACTGAGCCCACTTCAGCCTTAACTAGCAGTAACTGAGCCTTAACTAATAGCACTAGTTAAGGGTTTAGTTATTGGTCATAACATCTACGGTCAACTTACCTCAGCCTTAACTAGTAATCCAGTCTCGAAGTGATTGCACAGCATCTTAGCACAGTTCAGATTATCAGCAATATCATCTACCGGTATATACTGAGCCCACTTCAGCCTTAACTAGCAGAAACTGAGCCTTAACTAGTAGCACTAGTTAAGGGTTTAGTTATTGGTTATAACATCTATGGTCAACTTACGTCAGCCTTAACTAGTAATCCAGTCTCGAAGTGATTGCACAGCATCTCAGCACGGCTTAGGTTATCAGCAATATCAGCACCTCCCTCCAGATCTCTTTCCTTCCTTGTTTTGAACCAGTCTAACAACTGACAGAAAGACACAATGTATACAAGTAATACATTATAAGCGTACCCATCTGTAATACACTCACTGTAATCAAATAATAACAAAATACATAAAAGACGTCAAAAAATCCCATGTAAGTACAGTGTTGTAACAGAACGATTTGATCACCTCGTTTTTCTCAACACCCTTAACCCCCTTGGGTGATTTACTAGGAACCTTACTTACTCTTGCAAAATCCAACAGCAAATGATAACTCTACACCCAAACTGTTGGACTCTGATTATGGCGGTATGCCTGACCCCATGTAAAGCATAACCAGTTTACTAGTGCAGTACTCACTCCAACAGAATCAAACAAAACATGCAGTTGGAATTTGAATGGTTTGGAGTGGTTAGTGTTAAAGGACCAATATTCATGTCCCAAGTTTTAGAAAAGTCCATTTGCAGGATGAAGTTCTTCAGCAGCCCTCGTACAATCTTGTTTTAATGTAACAACAGGCACTCCTATGTTATTGTTGATACTGATGCTTGGGACTGGATTTCTGACTGGACTTGTGATTTACTTTGGACTGGACTTGTGATTGACTTAACTACAACTTTGCAAGTACATGTACATGTACCTCCATTATAACTCTGCTTTTAACCTACATGTACACGTACATGTACATGTACATGTCTGACGTCATCACTGTATTCAATAAGTTGTACAACACAGGTGAGCAGTTTATGTAGCTTGTGAGTTGATTTGGGAGTGGGCAATACTTGTGATTGACTTGTGATGACTTGTGATGCCTTCTGATGCCTTCTGATGCATCACAAGTACCTTGTCTGCAACTCTCCTTCAACCTACATGGCAGACATCTTCCCTACACTTATTAATTTGAATATAGCTTGTGATGTACTTGGGAGTTGAAGACTTGTTTGTGAAAAAACTTATGATTGACGTACAATGTACTTGGAAGTTGAAGACTTGTAACTTACTTGTGAAAGGACTTGTGATTGACTTATGATTGACTTTTGATCGACTTGTGATGGACTTGTGATGGACTTTTGATTGACTCGTGATTGACTTGTGATTGACTTGTGATTGACTTGTGATGGACTTGTGATGGACTTGTGATTGACTTGTGATGGACTTGTGATGGACTTTTGATGACTTGTGATCCAGCACGTTATCTACTACTCTGCCTTCAACCCAGTGTTGCAATACTTGTACATGTACTCATATTCAAGTACATTTTTGTACTCGAGTACGTAAGAACAGATATTACCTGTACTCGCACTCCTACTCGTACTCAATCATGGCAAGTTACTTGCAATTGTACTCGTACTCTTGCGAATGTTCTCCCACTAGAATTTCAAATTTTGTTAAGAGATACACGCACAAATGAACCAATTTTCTACTGTTTGGGAGGCTTCTGCATTTTTTAATACCTAGTTTGGACATCCAAAAACCCTTGAGAACACATGGACCCATTGAAATTTGCTCCACCTCATTGACAGTACTTGTACTTGTAAGCGTACTCATGATAAAGTACTCATACTCATGGAAATGTACTCGACTACAACAGTTCAACCTACCTGAGTGACATCCTCCCTGTACTCAATGAGTTGTAAGGCCTGAGTGATCCGGCGGGACATGTCATCCCAATCATCCTCAATCTTCTTGTTGGCAGCGACCAGTTGATCATGGCATCCCTCTACCATCTCCTTTGTCTCCTTCAAAATTGGTTTCTGAGCCAAGAGTGTGAAGACATCCTCTTCATCGCAGCTGCCGAATCTTGCACGGAGATCTTCACACTGATCCAATACCACATCAAGTTGTAGACCCCTGCAGGAAAATAGAACATGCATCTACATAGATTCACAAGGAAATCATAACTGATTCATAAGTCCAGTCACAAGCCTAGGTAACAGTGGATGGATCACACCCACTGATCTTTTTTTAAAGACTGGCTAGCAGATGCCCATACACCAGTCACATAATTGAATTTTAAGTTTGACCAATTCGCCTCTCATTACGTGAAACTCCCTTTAGCCAAAAACTCTGGATTCTTCTTCTCACCAGTTTCACTACCGTGACCCCTACCAGCTGTAGGGTCCCTAGGGTCAGTTACCATTAGCTGTGGTAATTGCCCTATCAGTCACAGCATAATGCATCGGCCATCTGGCATGTAAAGCATGAACCATGGAGGTAGAATTAGAGAAACGTCTGACTGTTTCTTAATTCCTTTCTTGAGATATGTTCGGTCGATTTTTGTGATTCAAAGTTGCTTGCATAATAACTTTTGACACTATTTCCATTACTTTACAGTATAAACAACAACCTAGTAGATTTGTGTAGATATTTTTGGTCAGTAAACTCACTATGGCAGTGGTGCCATAAAATCGTATTAAAATTGGAGGACTGGGACTGTTAGGGCTACCATTTGGTCAGATGGAAGGTCGTGTTAAAAACTGCTCCGTCCTAAACCGGTGAGTACAGACCCGAGTTTGTCATAGGCAAACTCGGGTCTGGTCATGCTGGTTCTTATGGGTAATTCACGTAATGTGATCTTCCAAAAATGGCTTCTGATATATGACCCTTCTACGCATTTATACAGCGCGCTGTATCAAGAGTTGAAGCATATTTTGATCACATACACGTATTACTATAAAGGACCAGTTTCCGTTGTGATTATATTTCCAAATGTTGCAAAAAGGGAACTGCAACATTCAAAATGTGAATCACAACATTTGAAAAACTGTGAACTGTGGTGGTGGTGGACAAAAGGTAAAACAGGTAAACTACGATGTTACCGTGAATCAAAACTTCCTAAGACTGCACCTTGTCCTTCATAGAACACAAACCTGTCTCCCCAATATTGCTTCAAATGGATTTCTTCTGCGGTTCTTTGTACACTTTCCAGTCTTTATATAGACATCAGTGATTGCACCAAAGGAATGCCTTTGTCACTAAAAACAATAGCTTGTGAGTTCACTTAAGATTAGATGACTTGTGAAGGACTAGTGATCGACTTGTGAAGACTAGCAATCTCTACCAGTACTACTTGTGCAACACAAATCTTGATTACGTACATATGAAAACTGCACCTACACCAAGTCGTTGGGGGTTGGAACCTTGAAGGGGAACATGATGTTTGTGTTCTTGGGCAAGACACTTTACTGCAATTGCATCTCTCCACCCAGGAGTATACCTGTAAATTGGTACATGATGTTTGTGTTCTTGGGCAAGACACTTTACTGCAATTGCATCTCTCCACCCAGGAGTATACCTGTAAATTGGTACATGATGTTTGTGTTCTTGGGCAAGACACTTTACTGCAATTGCATCTCTCCACCCAGGAGTATACCTGTAAATTGGTACATGATGTTTGTGTTCTTGGGCAAGACACTTTACTGCAATTGCATCTCTCCACCCAGGAGTATACCTGTAAATTGGTACATGATGTTTGTGTTCTTGGGCAAGACACTTTACTGCAATTGCATCTCTCCACCCAGGAGTATACCTGTAAATTGGTACCTGTGAGGGTAGAGACCAGGTTGCCCTGATCTCCAGCTGCTGCAGAAAGATGGTCTCGTGGCCGGCTGCATCAAGGTAATAATTTTGAAGAGCTTTGCTAGTTTAGAATAACTAATAAAGTTGTACTTCACTTGCCTTCTGATGTCGCAGTATGCATCTTGCAGTTGATTGTGTGTCTGTTGGAGTTGTTCTTTACTGTTTCCAGCTTTTGTTTTAGCCATTGCAGCTAGCCGTTGGTAGGCGTTGGACAGTCTGACCTGAACCGACTCAAAATTAGCAAAGAAGGGCTCAACAATCTGAAACACAAAGAAATTTAAATGAGTTATTAACGACTTGACGTGTTACAATCCAAACTATAAAACAATATTGTATCTGATCTTGTAATCAAATATATACACATATGAACAACACTCAACAATGTGAAACACCAAAATTAAAATGAGTTAAACGACTTCACACGTTAAAATCAAAACTATCAACCAACAAATATTGTATTCGATCTTGTGATCAAACACACTGTGAACAACTGTCTTATTTGCAATTTCAAAATTCCCACAATGTTTTATGTGTAACCTCTCGCGACAAATCACGTTGCCCGTGCTTAATATGACATCACCATTTCCACTTCAAGCAAGCGTACTTTGCGTTGTGAGGAACTGCGCCATCCACACATTTTTGAGTCTCAATAAAATGTTCTTCTTAATAAGATATCCTCCCTCCAGCAACGAAGATGGTTTTCAAACAGATCTGGGAAAAGGTAGGCTCTTTAGATACTTTCTTTCCTTAAAATTTAATAGGTTTTTCTTGTCAAAAGACAGACTTTATGTCCAAGTGGCGGGCTACAGACATGCATACATGTACTGTTCATGTACAGTGACTATAATCGTACATGCGCATGCACCACTGATTACTAGCGCCCATTGGCTGAATATGCCACTTTGTTCTACTTCCGGTTCTACTCGTTCCAATGCTAATCCGTGTGCAGTAGGCATAGTTGAAGCTGAAATGACCTCACACTTACGAACCAATTAACGTGCAATAATGATGTAATCATGTACTGTGTTACGTGTGTGTGCATATGTATACAAAAAAAAAAAGGGGTTTACAAGACATGTATGATCGATGTAGGATGGGTGTACTTTGATCACAGATATAGGGTATAATTAACTTGAACCTTGCTGTTAAATTTCCTGTTAAATTGCTTTTAAATTTCCCTTCTTTACCATGTTTACATAATGCAAGCAGCTGAAACAAAAGTCAAACAAAAGTGTGCTGGGAAAGAAATTGATTTTTACCAAAAAATTGGCTTCAAGCTCAAGTGGCACCGATGACAATGTTGACGGAGTGGGGAGGCATGTCAGCTACACCTTGAACAGACGCCTTTGGTAAGGTACATGTACATGCATATACACGATGTAAGTATAAATGAACTTGAACGTTGCTGTTAATTTCCTGTTGTTAAACTGCTGTTATTTTTTCCATCTTTACAGAATGGAAGCAGTTGAAACTAAAGAGAAAATGAAATGTGCTGTGAAATTTGGCTTAATTACAAAAAGTTGGCTTCAAGTTCAAGCAGCACGGATGACAATAGTTCTTCACCACACTGACCTCAACCTCTTCACCACCATGACCTGAATTTTTAAACACACCCTCCTGAGTGTAACGCATTCTTGATGCAAGTACCGCAGATAACCTCCCAAGTGTGGCCTCAGGTGAGTCTCTTAAAGGTAGTTGTATAGTTCTTCACCACACTGACCTCAACCTCTTCACCACCATGACCTGAATTTTTAAACTCACACTCCTGAATGTAACCCATTGTTGATGCAAGTACCGCAGATAACCTCCCAAGTGTGGCCTCAGGTGAGTCTCTTAAAGGTAGTTGTATAGTTCTTCACCACACTGACCTCAACCTCTTCACCACAATGACCTGAATTTCTAAACCCACACTCCTGAATGTAACCCATTGTTGATGCAAGTACCGCAGATAACCTCCCAAGTGTGGCCTCAGGTGAGTCTCCTAAAGGTAGTTGTATAGTTCTTCACCACACTGACCTCAACCTCTTCACCACCATGACCTGAATTTTTAAACTCACACTCCTGAATGTAACCCATTGTTGATGCAAGTACCACAGATAACCTCCCAAGTGTGGCATCAGGTGAGTCTCCTAAAGGTAGTTGTATAGTTCTTCACCACACTGACCTCAACCTCTTCACCACAATGACCTGAATTTTTAAACTCACACTCCTGAATGTAACCCATTGTTGATGCAAGTACCACAGATAACCTCCCAAGTGTGGCCTCAGGTGAGTCTCCTAAAGGCAGTTGTATAGTTCTTCACCACACTGACCTCAACCTCTTCACCACAATGACCTGAATTTTTAAACCCACACTCCTGAATGTAACCCATTGTTGATGAAAGTACCGCAGATAACCTCCCAAGTGTGGCCTCAGGTGAGTCTCCTTAAGGTAGTTGTATAGTTCTTCACCACACTGACCTCAACCTCTTCACCACCATGACCTGAATTACAAACTCACCCTTCTGAATGCAACCCACTCTTTATGTGAGTACTGCAGGTAACCTCCCAAGTCTGGTGTCAGGTGAGACTTCTCAATGTAGTTATACAGCTCCACCTCATCATCAACAGCCACACTCTGAAAAATGCAGGTAAGAAGACAAATCCCAATTAAATTTAACAACAACATTATCGCAGACATGACAGATAAAAGGTAAAATGATTTCTTAAACATGTTAAAGGGATTAAAGATCTGCCCCTCCCCCTCACCCCTTTAGGAAGTTTTGTCTTCCACTTTTAGGTCAAATACGGGCCATGCCCGCCTGTTGTTTGAGATTTACACCAGCCAGACGGGTTGCAACTATCACACCAGCCGGGCGCGCTTGCGATCCACGGACTCTACTGTGTGTGAGTTAATCCATCATGGTTGCGCCGAATCTGTGCCAGAAGTACACCAACTTTATAGTATTTGGGGGGGAAAAAATACTCTGGTTGCACAGAGAAAAAACAAAAAGGCCATCTGCAGAAAGGCTATTCATTTATAGGGAAGGAGGAAAGTCTATACCGCTATTCATGAAGATGAACAATTAGAAGTCTGGGTTCAAGACTTGTATGTTAACGTTTGCTGCAAACCGCATGGGGAGGGAATATGCTGGGGGACAAATTCTCTGTTAAGGTAGGGGACAGAATATCCTAGAGGGGCTAGGAGAAACTGTCCGTAGGGACACAATATCCTGGCAAAACCAGGAAAATCTGTCCACCGGGACAAAATATCCTGGGGGACAGAATCTCCTTGCACACCGGGCTGCATTAGGGAAGCAAACTTTAAATTCAGTCTTAGACTAGTAGTGGGAGAAATTGGAGATTTCAAAATCCGGTTATCCTAATTTCTGTCAACCGAATAACAGTTATCTTATTTCACCAGAAGTTCCCATTCAGCTCACAGACGTGCCAACAAAAAAGTGAAGAGTGAGTTGCTGCATGCAATGCCCTCCACAATCACTGGTTATAGTTTGCAGGATTCAGTGACAACTGGGCCTTTACAAAAACACTCCAGAGCTGTAATGTTGAAAAAGGGATGGGAACTCTCTGATTGGTCAAACGGGCAGGCTATTCACACCGGTATGTACATGTACCAAGAAGACACGTACCAAGTTAGTTCTGTTACAGACACGGGGAGTGTGTGGCCTAGTGGTTAGGGTTCGTGACTCGTGATCAGAGGGTCCGGGGTTCGAATCCAGCCGCTGGTCATATATTGTGTCCTCGGGCAAGGCACTTCACCCCTACTTGCCCCTCTCCACCCAGGAGTATAAGTGGGAACCGGCATTAGCTGGGGAGTAACCTGCGATGGACTAGCATCCCATCCATGGTGAGTAGAAATATTCTCAGTCGTTTCATGCTACTGAAACCGGAGATAAACGCCGGCCTGATGAGCCACATTGGCTCGGGACAGACTTTACTCACTTTACTGTTACAGACACAGAGAAAATTGGAGGTCGTTCAAGTTGTTTTCCTTACCCTGTGTCCCCCAAAATGGAAGGCTTAATTCTTTTAAGGTTGGTTTGGAATATCCAGTTTCTAAAATCGAAACCGAATAGTGGAGTTGAAAGTGCATATTAAAATATCCGGATTTAAATCCCACTACAATCTTGAACCAAGACTACTACATGTATGTACTTACCTGGAAGTATGGTGGTATGATAGTCTTATTAATCTTCTTCTTGCTCTGTCTGAGCGCTAGATGAGTCAACGTATTCTTGTGCGTTTTCTTGTTGAGCGGAAGTATTGCATACAGCACACACGTTCCTATGGCTCCTTTCATTTCAGCCTGTGCAAAGAAAAAGTGACATGCAAAGTACATTTATCATGTTTATAGCCTTCATACCAGCATGGAAAGGAAGGTAAAGGTAAGGTACAGGGTAACACTTAAAATTTCCTGAAAATGACAAGAACTTGCACGCCAGTGATTTGCTAATTAACCCACCCTCTGTGGATGGCAATTTCAACAAGGCCAGTCCAGCAGTCAAAAAAAAACACAGTGACTGTTTTTAACAGTTGAGTGCTCCCTGCCTTCATAAAGCAGGATTGACTGGCTGTGATTGTTATGACATCTGATATAGTTATGCTTTGACTGTTGGAGATTGATAAGCCAGCTGTGCCTACAGTTACATTTGCACTTAATTGCTTTTGTCTGTTGATGGAATTTGATTAGAGTCACACTGAATACTGAAATATGATCTGCCTATTGGTGACTAGCCTGCGTAAAAAGCATGACAGGGGAACAGGATATATGACTGTGTGTGACATATCATACAAAAGGAGGGTTAATTCATTTGATGGTAAAATGTCTACAGGTGACACACCATAAAGAGACAGTGATGTTGCACAGGTAAAAGTACATCATTATGTCATCAATTTCTCTTTAAATTTTTTTATTACAATAGCACTACATGTACATGTACACATACATGTACATGCAGTTTTCCTTGAAATCAAAAAGGCCATATGCTGCCGCAGAATTCTGAGGTACCTGGATGTATGTAAATTCAATATTCGATAGCCATCCTGTGTGTACTAACTGACTGTACCAGCACAAACACAATGCACAATCATTCATGCATGAATCAAGTACAAACACGGTTAATGAACCAAGCTTTGACAATGTATTGTTTCATCTTACAGACAATGCAGGATCATAAATTTAAGAAAACAGGGTAATACTTGCATGTACATGTATGTACATGTAATTCAATTTCACTCCAAATCAAAAAGAAATCAAAGAAACATGTACGTGAAATTTACAAAATAGCTAGACAAGGCATACCTAGTTAAAGCTGGGTCAAGAGCACACACAATTCTACTCAATAAATTCAGAATGTCCTTCCATACATAACGGTAAAGCTGGAATTGCCCGTTACCAGTCTTACCTGAATGCTGTTGAGGATTGATTTCATCAGGAGGATGAAATCCAAGGTGGAGAATCGGAGATCAGTCACAAAGGCAAAGCCCCGTTTCCTGTCTGCCACCCTAAGATAAAAATAAAACAAACAAAACGTTTTCACACAATACATTAACCCTATCCGTAGATGTGGTAGTACACATAAATTTACTTTGTGCATTAACCCTAGACACACTTTTTTTCTGAGAACGTTCTGACTCTACTAAAATTTACCAAAATACACAACATTTGTACAAGAAGCCCAATGTTCAAGTCAAGTCGGTAATGCGGGACTGAGGCTGAGCTTTTTACACATGTACGTAGATGTACGTGAACTCCCGAATCCACTAAAACTGCAAAACATACATGCGCATCGTGAACCTGTTAATTCATTAACTGTGTTTAATTCATTATGTGATCTGATACACTGTGCCCTCTGGAAACATGCACACAATAGGGAACAAAATATTGTATACGTCTCCACAGGGCAATTTCCATAGATGAGTACGTCTCCACAAGGTTTTCATGAAATTTATATATGGATTTTACTCAAAAACTAGGAATTTCCAAGGTGGGTTGATATGTCGCAAATGGTAGAGTTTTAGAGAAGGGATATTAAGTCCGAAATTCAGCCAAAGAAATAAATTCTGGTTATTAAAAAATAACAGCATTTTGAAAATACATGTACACTTTCAAACTCAAAAACTTTAGTACCAGAGAACAAAGAAATGTCTCCACAAGGATACAAATTTCAGTATGCGTGTTCAGATAAAACAAAGTTCAGATAAATATCTCAACTTTGTCTGCCTGACACTTCACGAGCAAAAGATTATGTTCCAATTTAATTTAACCACTGTTATTTATTTTTATGGAAATAAGATGTTGGTAACTTTTTAATGTTATCCTTGACAACACCTTTGATACGTGTGTATGTGTTCATAAATTGTTTTGTATTTTGATATACATGTAGATGTTTATTGTCTTTGTAAGATATCCGTGGAGGATTGTCAAATAAAAACAAACAAACAAACAAACAAACAATGGTACCGTAGTTAGGAAGTCAGATCAAATTACTCATAAATGCAACTATTATTGTTACATGGCTAATATCACAATTTATATGACCAATGTTTGAGTATGTTTAGTCAATTATTTTTTACTCAAAATAAAACAAAAAACTTAAGCTAGTATTATTAAAAATACATATTCCGATTAAAAAAACAGGTAAACATAACACTTTTTGGGGTCTTATTTCTGAACCTCAGACAGGTGGCGCATATACAAAAAAAAGGGCTCCTGCTCGCATCCTTTTTTTGAAACAACCTTCAATATTAGTTTTATTTGTAATTTTTGCTTTCATTTTAGGCCGAGCAATTTGACAGGGTATTTGATATCATTCGTATCTTCATTTTCAGCAAGGTTTCTGTCGTTAAATCGGTAGGTACATCCATGTAAATAGCAAATGATCCTACATGGCTTATTATCCTCTGAAAACAAATGTTGGGCGCGATCAGTGGATCTGTGCTATCAGCCGATTGCACTGCGCTATTGGTCGATCATTCTGCTATCGATTGATCGCACCGCCAATAGTCGATCATCTAAAAAAGGAAGTAAAGTTTGAGATTTCCTACAGGATCGACTGAGCAAGTGCATTACTGAGCGATCCAGTGATGATAGGGTGCTCCACCGATCTCACCAACATCAATACCAACCTCGTGATATCGATGAAATATCGCAGCAGGCTGTCCATCCCACTCGCCTTCACCTTTGATTCCAGTATGTTGTGATACTTGGCTGGAAGCGCAATGATCGGTCTGCCGTGCTGGTCCCTCCCACCTGAAAAACAAAACAAGTAATACAATTGAAAACTCAATATCATTCATTCAAAGTTGAACAAAGATATTGATAGGAGCGGGGTTTGAACCCGTGACCTCCGGTTTGCCATTCTGGTGCTCTACCAACTTACATGAAGCTACGGTAAATCTAGTCTTACATGTACTTGTACATGTATGTTAGCGGTTCCCCAAGTGTCTTTGCTGAAGGGGTACTGCTAGTCACAACTGGTTTGGCAATGGTCGTGAGCAAAATAGATTGATACATTAGGGAAGAATGCAAAAGTAACCATCAAATCCTCCCAAATCCTCTTTGCAAAATAGAGAATTTTGCAGGATTGAGGTTACATGGCAAAAGTGTGTTGCTGATTTCGGAGGATGCACTGTGTCAAGGTCTTGGCCCGGTCCTTGTGTTGTTTATGCTCAGCCATGCATACATTTAGGCCTAGATTATATATACATGTACCTGTACTTGAAATCCTTCGCACTGCTCCAGGATGTCACTGGCTCTGCCTCAACATATTGACAGTGATTGTCGTAGGATTTTGCAGGATTGAGGCAGTGGTCACCCCTCCAAGTAACACATTCAAGAAGTAACGGAGGATTTTGCATATATTGAGGCTGTACATGTATGCTATTTTTACATGGAGGCAGTTGGAGGATTTTGCAGGATTGAGGTTACGTCCCAGCAAAAAATGCCAATGGAGTTACCAGTAGGGTTAAACAAGCGGTTACTTGAGGTTTTACCCCGAGGTACATGTACCCCATAAAACCCTGTAAAACCCCATGAAACCTCAAGTTAAACAGGTAAACCTCAAGTTAACGCCTGTTTAATTTCGCGTTCTCCCCTTAGCAAGCTTAGTAGGCTCCACCCACTCCATAAGTGGAAAACAAAACTTGTGCCTCTCCAATGCTGCACTGCAGCTCAATCCAAGCGTCATCCGGTTCGTTAGTAAAAACGTCATACACGCGCGTGCACCACTGATTACGTGCGCCCATTGGATAAACCCTCAAGGTGCGTTAACTTGCGGTTCCATTTGTGCTATGCTACACCGTGTGAAGTATGCATGGTTGAATTGAGATAAGGCCAAACAAAAAAATGGTTCTGCTTACGATTACATGCCTTTCAAAAATAGGGTCGGTCGGTCGGAAAAAAAAAATTTTTGCCAATTTTTTTTATGCAGATTGAATGGGGTATTCAATTATATGCGAAGTTTTAGCCTGAACTATTTCTATTGCACTACAAAAGCTACATACGAAATGGCAACAAAAAGTGAGTAAAACCTACCTTTAATTATTGTCAATATATTTACGTTCGATAATTTAAAAAAATAATGGAAAATTCAGGCCGTTCGCACCATATGCACAACACTAGTCAAGACGCAGGGAGCTGGCCAAAACTCTGAGGTGTGTGATGCGCGTGTGTGTGGCGAGCGGCCCACCATGGGCCAACAGACCTGTTTTTAACGGTCAACAATTTCGGGAAACACGCGGCATGTATCACTCCAAATACGAGTAGTGCGATCTCAAAATGAACTCTTGAACACAGAAAATACATACACAGACAAGCTAGATCAATTCTGTAAATTAACTTGCAAAAATGTTCTCTTTCCATCGGTGTTTTCTTGGCATGTTTACGATGTCAAATCCGACCAGTTGACAGTGGCCTGCACTGTACTGAAAGCGCGCTATCGGTCGCATGGCTAGCTATGGACTGGTTACCGCATTTCATTATGTCTTCTAAATTGGCCCCTGCGCGGTGCAGCGGGAACCAGTCGTCGCCACGTGATTATAGTCACCGTGCGTGACATCGAATTGCGAAGTACATGTAGTTATATGATCGCGAAGCGAATTTGTAATGACTGAGGTTTCTTTTGAAAAAAGCGAATGTAAGTAAGAAAACAAATAAATGCAAGCATTTTTGGATGCAAAAGGGTTGTTGAGAGGTATTTTGTGAAGACAGATTTTATTTTTATTTATTAATTTTTTTTTAAATTTTTTTTTTAATTGCCGATAATGTTTTTAGGGTCGCAGCCTAAAAATAGGGTCGGTCGGGTAACCGGAAGCAGAACTATTCTTTTTTTTTGGCCTAAGGTCACACTAACGAACTGGATACATGTCCAACTTTGGTTGGAGATATTTTGGCAATGATTGGTCAAATCATCCTTCCACATGTACGCACCTGTAAGGGTGGCGACCTCTGACATGATGATGTCATCCTCGGGCATTCTGGGAGCACGACTGAAGAAAAACTGATCATCTGAAACCAAAGTATTAAGAAAAGAAATCTGTTAAGTACAGTACTGTATGAAAATCGGTGTCCATGCCCCAATAAAGCAGAAATAAACTTTAAAAATGAAAGATGTACATTTACACTTGTACCTGTATACCGTACATGTACTTTAACACAATGTTGTTTCCGTGCAACAAGGTCGTATCTCCTAAAATTGGGCTGTACGTGAAACGCAAGTTTCAGAATGTCAAAAGTTTGTATCTCACACAACCAGGATTTACACACAAAGTCAATGGACGTCGAGATACGACCTTGTTGCACGGAGCGTATTCTTATCCTGATGCCACGATGAATCTGCACATATTCACTTTACCTTGAAAATGAACAACTTTCCCTGCGAGGGCCATAATTAAGCTGCGTCACAACAGCTGCAACTCAAACTGTTGATACCCAAGCACGATATTCCAACATGAACTCCAACGGTAAATCCACGATGTTGATACAATTCAAGGCAATCCATGTAAAAATATTTCAAGTAGTGAACTGAATACATCACATACATTTGTACATCGTAGCTAGTGCAGTACATAGTGATGGTAATGATGTTGTCACAAAATTGATGAACAAAGAAAAAGCATTTCAAACGGTTGGTTGCTCGCCAAGCACAACTTTCCAACATTCATTCCCACAGTTCAATGTATCCATGATGTTGATGAAATTCAAGGTAGTCCATGCCTGCTACACAAGTTACAACAAGTACAAAACATGTAGAATACTGAGCATAATCATCCATCACTATCATTATGTTGCCACAAATGACAAAATTGATGATCAAAGGACAGAAAAGCGCAAACTGTTGATCTCCGAGCACATTATTCCAAAGTTCATTCCAACAGTAAATCACGTCCTCATGGCAATCCATTTAAATGTATCCATGATCAATCCATCACAACTACCGGATACGTTGTACAATACTCAATTCTGATGATGATAAATTAATACAGGTGATGATACAGAAAATTGATGTAAGAATCAATTTTCAATTTACCTCTTTAGTTGCATTGTCTGGGGTTTATCCCTTTGTTCAGGGTGTGATGTCATTTCACTGACTATAACCTTCACAATGTCTGTAACATCATTGGTTGCAGCTGCTGTACCAACGCCCACCGCCAACTACCAATTTCTTCTATTTGGCTATTATGACACAGTAGTTTAACAATGCAAATATTGATCTGTTTTCTGTAGTTAATGATATGTCAACGCTGTTTGCAATTTCAGTGGTCTGACTAAAAACAGAGTGAAGTTAAGAACATGTACTTGTACGTACATGTACATCAACAGAAAGCGTGCCTCATGCCACGGTCAAATCATTCGTTATTCAGGAACAGGAGTAGAAATCAGCCTGATAATAATAAAACATGTATAAAGTGCACGTACATATTGGTGCTCATTATTACAATTTTGTAACCTGCTCATTGGGCCACTGAAACATTTCAAAGACAATTTACAGAGAAAATGGACAAAGAATAATTACAGGCAAGATAATTAAACAAATGTATAAGATGGTGAAAAATCAAAACAGTGGGCCCGCTCCTTTTCCAAAAATGAGATCACAGACATGACAGAGTACAATTTTTTTGGAGTCACAATGTATCTTTACGTGCATGAACAATCTGTTAAACAGAAACTTCCGAGATTTGAAACTTGGGGTTGGGTTTCTTTAATGGGTACCCGGGTATCCGTGTTTTTTTTTTTTTCAATCGGGTATCTGGTGCCTGTACTACAGGGCCCCATAAAAGCACACCCCTACACAAATACATACAAACTGTACAATTTACGATAAAGTGTACAATTTATGATAAAGTTAGAAAATAAACGTTGACGGTTGCACTGTGTGACAAAATCTCTTTTGTGAGTTTGTGAGGTTCTGAAAAGAACCGGAGGAAAAGAACTGGGGGAACCTCTTCACCATGAAAACCTTCAAATCTCATCAAACTTGGAAGACAATTTTACAGAAGAAAACACAGCATAAACTGAAGAAATACCTGTAACTTTTAAAACTTTAATTAAGGCTGGTTTGGAGATTGCAGCGTCAACTGCATAATATATAGGAAGTGACCGATAGAGTCTAGAATTAGAAGTTCCGACTTGCAAGTATTTGATTTTACGATGGATCGTGCGACATGTTTGGGTTTTTTTTCCAAAAAAACAAAACACAACAAAACAAAACAAGCGGCCATTAAAGAGGAAGCCTGCGGGGATGCTAAACATGTTTTTTTTTTTTTTTTTTCTGTTTCCATCAACCCTTCTTCTGTTTGATCAGTCACAGATAGTCAAAAATTAAATCCTCTTCCCCTGCACCGCGATGCGACCAAACAAAGCCAGATGACCCACCATTATGATAAAAACAGTTATGATTTATCAAGTACATTTTTAATTTTACACAATGGTTTAAATGAAAGTGCCAGCTCACGCGGTAATGTTTGGCACAATCTGTCGATATGGAAAGCGCGAGTTGAGAATTCGTTTTTTTTTCCATCCAAATGAATGCAACGTTCTGAATTAATGTTTTTGATAAGGTGAAGTAAAAAAATAAAACATGTTTCTTGTCCCTGCCCGCCTCCTTTTCGGAGGCCGCCTGGATTTTCTTATTTTTTTTTATTTTTGAAAAATGCAGTAAAAAGAAACACTAAAAAGGCCACAAATTCATAGGAAAATAAATACTTGCGAAATATGGGAGTCAAAGTTTTCAGTATACATGTAGACTCTGTCGATCACTTTGTACACCACATAAATCGACGCACGATCGCTAAACACTTCGTGGGCGTCTATACCCCTGCGAACAGTGGAAACACCAACGGTTGCAGGAAATTTTTAAATGGCGGCCATCTTCAAATTTAAAAAAAAAATAAAAAAATAAAAAGCCCCTCTTCCTCCCTTTTTCAAAAACCCGGGCGAGAAACATGTTTTTTTGTTTTATTCTGCCTTATATAGTTTAGGAGTCAGTATTCCTCTTCAGGATACTTTTTGTATTTTTAGAGTAATCGTTAGCATGGTTTGAAATCGACTAATTTTGCGTGGTTACAGATATATGCAGCCCAAACCACTGGACTCCCTAATGATAAACAAAGGCAGATGAAGCTCTATTTATGGCGATCATGAAGTGTAGGGCCCCTGTTTTGTTTTGATCAAATTAGAGTCAAAAATGTTTTGTCTTGCTCAAAAATCACCTTTGCAATCAAAAGCAGACTTTTCTTAATTCTAATGACGCCAGTTTTGCAATTTTGAACAGATTCTTGGGGTAAAAATCACCATTTTCCTGTGCGGTTTGTGCCTTGCGATTCAGCGCGCCGTGCTTACTCACGGTACATCGCTCGGTGATCGCCATCTTTATTTTCGGGCTGCGTGTTGTCGCCGCGCTGTCATCGTCATTTTACCCCCAAGTTTCCCTCAAAAATTCAAAACCCTGCCCTTTAATCTATGTCTATGACGTACCTGTTTATTGAGAATGTCGCCAACTAGCAACTAGTTAGTTTGGTCATGTAGGTCCAATCATTTTAAAGTGCATTTTGTTTACTTATACTAGGAACCGGGCCCTACACTACACGATCGCCCTATTTATTGGCCACTATCATGAAATGAGTCACCATGACATACAAAACACTGGGCGTAGCCATCCCCCCCCCCCAACCTGTCCACCACCATTTTAACCAACATTAACAATAACAATTTGAACAAAGTCAAATACAAACTGACATTTATAACTTAGTGACATGACTCAGTCATTGCCACTAATGTCAGTTTGCCTTGACTGTTGACAAGTCTATCTGACTTGAAAAATGTCATTGTCAGATTGTCAACCGTCATTCCCCGGCCCCCTCAAAGCATGTGAAGACAAACACGACAAAAACGGCACAGGCATGACAGGCTTTCCTTCATTTGTAATACAATTACAAGCGAATACGTTACCTTCACTGACACTGTCTTCACGTTCACGACGTTCCTCCATCATGTCCATATTCCTGCTTTTTACATCGACAACGAATCGCCAAACTTACGGACGGTAATGGACAAGAAAGTTGTGATTCTTCGCCATCGCCAAATGCGCCATTGTCACGAAATTATTTACATTGACGATGGAAATTAGCGCCCTCTATCAGGCACCTTATGTAGGCCCACACATGGTCAAAAGAGGGCGCAATTTACAAATAGCAGTGATCAGTCAGAAAAGCAAAATTAATAATTACGACTGAAAACTAAAAAGATAAGTTTCATTATGTATCATGTATGGGTGTCGACAAGCACCTTTCTTTTCAGGTTGGGTGGTCCTCTCATTCATTTTTTTTAATATTTGAAATTATAAGATATTTTTTGTTCTATTTTATTCATTCATTTAAGTTTTAAATCTGGCCTATTTTAACTTGGCAGATTCCTTGAAATTCTTGTAGATCGATCTTCATGATCTTGTTTTGTCAATTTGATGTAAAACACACACACACACACACACACACACACACACGAAAAAAATAATCCGAGTCTACACGATATGACAAAAAAAATAGGCCAACTTTTTTTTGGAAATAAAAAGGAGGTCAGGTTTTTTAATGAACCCTGTGAGGTCACTGGATATTTTATGCGCAGTACGTTTGCGCAGGTGTATTTATCGCTGGTACTCTGCCGAAATCCGTCTCCTATTCATTTACATAGTATTACACGGATTACCAGTGAAGGCTCACCCTGCGCTGCCTCGCAGCAAAAAACTGCGAGCGGATAGACGTCGACTTTTTCCCCGAAATGCCTTGTTTTACAGGCTTTGTTTGCACAAATAACACATTTTGACGTCATTACTTTGTGGTCAAAGTAAAGTGGTAAGTTTTGTTTTGATATTGCACCTGAAAGTAACCTTCGTTTTTGTCGGAAAGGTTTTGAACATGGAGAAGCAAAAAGTGTGAAAAAGGCTGGGAAAAATTGCTGATAAACAGGGCGAAAATCAAGATGGCGTAAATGACCTGACAAAAACCTTGAAAATAAGTGTTCTTGTAAATGTTGGGTAACCATTGCGTCGATTGCCGTACCTGAAATGTCTGCAAGCTTATTCTTAAGTCGCTCACACGGACACTTAGTTATATGTAGACATTAGTGATATACTATTATGAATCTTTATTCTTAAAGTTATTGGACATGTTTAAAATCAAAACAAAGCATGACAATTTGACATGCATATCTTTCATGCATATTTGATAGGCCAATTGCAAAGTCCAGTAGGGAAGATTCGGTAATCCTTACTTTTAGGACACCTCTATTTTTTACAATCTCTGTTCAAAACTGACTTTTGCCATGTTTGCAGATGACTGTCCAGTACCAAAGTGACTTTTGCAGGCTAAAAGCAGTCTTTTTTCTTCAGTTCTTCATATAAACTCATGTTAGTCATGTTAGTTGTAATTTTGAAAGCACTTTCGAAGAAAATGTGACTTTCCTACCTTTTTTCGCAGTCAGACGTGCATGTTGTAGTTCTCACACGCATGATGAAAGCCCTACATAATGAAAGCCCGATGCTGATTGGCTGCTAAAAAATTAATTAGTCTGGTTCCTAGACCAAAAGATTCTGACTACTCCTGAATCTTTTGGTCTGGGAACCAGACTAAAAATAAATAAGTTAGTCTGGTTCTCAGACCAAAAGATTCGGACTTTTCCTGAATCTTTTGGTCTGGGAACCAGACTAAAACTAAATAAGATGTTTATTTTTTATCAGCCAATCAGCATCGAGCAACCTTTCATTGCATCAAGCTTTCACGTTTGCCATCTTGGTTTTTGAGTCTGTTTTCTGGTTGTCATCGTCGTCTTTTACCCCTGAATTTCCCTCATAAATCATAGCCCTGCCCTCTTTCCACAAAATATTACCTGCTGATATTCAAGAAGGTGTCATTGCCAATTGTTCAGATGTGTCAAGAAGTATCAGACAATGTCAGAATGTCAATTTTGAGTGTCATTTAGTCGACTGTTTTGGTGAGTCTTTCCCTTCCTATAGAACGGGGTCCTAAAAGTAAGGATTACCCATATTTGATAGGCCAATTGCAAAGTCCAGTAGGGAAGATTCAAAGATTCCAATATCAGGCCACCACTTGTCATCCTATGCACAAACCCTATGAGACTGGTCTGAAAATGTTTAAGTGTTTTCTCAGTAGGCCTAAATCCTTAAATATTTCCCCTGCTAGATCTGACTTTTTAGGACATTTTAGGTATTAATTTTATCACTTTCTGATGGCTGATTTATAATGATACTAATTACTAGGTCGCTGTCTGAAGGCCAGATATGGGAATCTTTGCGTGGGGGGGGGGAGATAAAATTAAATTTTTCCAAAAAAAAGAGAGTAAAATTCTCGCATTTAGAACTTGAACTTGAAGTACGTGGATTAACCTTTGATTACAAGTGCATATTCCCTTGTATGCTTTCAGTCTTTGCCAATGTTTGTCCTACATGACATGACATGTCATGCTAACAAAAATACAAAACCGACTATAAAAACTTTTTTTTAAAAAGGGGAAAAAGGGCGTAGTCCTGAATAACATATTCGTTTTATCTCTTTTGTTTGTACAGGTTCGTATGCTAAAGAGTGAATCGGCTTTCAACAAAGTATAAACAGAGAATTTGGTTGAAATTTGCTCATCATGCAGTAACACAATTTCCATGTTGCAGCGGACTCCCAATCTTCCTCTGAGTAAAGTGCAGATCAGTGACAGAGTACATTGTACAGTGTCTTTGACATCAGCGGACGAAACAGTTCCTCGGTTCAAAACGCCAAGATGTACTAAACAGTCCAGGCTTGCGTAAAGCTTTCACTGTTGAGAAAACCCCAGAATCTCCAAAACTGAGATTGATGGATTGTACATGCCCTTGTAAATCCATCTAGAATTTGGTGAATTGGATACTTGCGTGTGTACTTTGAACCTTGACCTTTGACCCAAGATGAGTGCATCGGGTAGAAGTGAGAAACAGAGTGCGACTCCGGAGAGTACCAAGAAACAAGTGACGGTGAAGGTGTCCGATAACAACATCAAAAACACGGGCAAGAAAAAGCCGCGATCAGCACACCCAGATGTGGTGAGTTTTACTACCTCCATCCAACCCGGGCACCTTGTATCGCGGTGGCCCCTTTCAACGTTCACTATCTCCTTCCCTATTAGGGGAGTACATTTATAGTCTGGTTCCCAGACCAAAAGATTCTGACTATTCCTGATGAATCTTAGGTCTGGTAGCTTCCGGTAATACATTGTATTACAATTTACGTCGCGTGACTAAAACGGGAGGAATTCCTCCCCTTTCCGAAAATTTCCGAAATTTGCCGAAGTCGTTTCGTCGACAATCGGATAGCGCCCGAGTATATCCGAGTATATAATATAGGTTTAATTCACTGCTAATTGCTTATTAATTTTTTGTTTTAAATGATTTGATAATTA
This sequence comes from Patiria pectinifera, assembly GCA_029964075.1. NCBI lineage: Eukaryota > Metazoa > Echinodermata > Asteroidea > Valvatida > Asterinidae > Patiria > Patiria pectinifera. The sequence continues at coordinate 2,059,743 of CM057145.1, read as the reverse complement.
ATATTCATTGCTTTCATTTAGAAAACTTGAAATTCAACGACGATTTTGTGCATCAAATATACTCGGATCATATGGGCGAACTTTTTGCTGCGTCATGTACAACTTTGAATTTGACGAGCGTTACCAAGATTTTCCAAAACTCGGTCTTCATTCAGCTCCGCCTGCTAACAGTGCTATTTGGGTGCCTAATTTTGAAGATTCCAGATCAACATTAGTCAATGTTATCTTACAGAAACAGCAAACTGTATTATCATAACTGTATGATATTACGAAGCAAGTGATTTATGTAAAAAAAAATTGATCAGAACATTAAAAGCAACAAGCGATAAAGCGAAATCGGAAACGAAGCCGAGCTTTGAAAAAGGGCCATCAATGTCGTCATGTTTATTTTTGGCCACAGGGGCTGCCTGACCTAAGATTCATCAGGAATAGTCAGAATCTTTTGGTCTGGGAACCAGACTAGTACATGTACGGGTAGCAAGGGAACCCGATTGAAAAAAAACATGGGTACCGGGTTACCCGTTAAAGAAACCCAACCCCAAAATTCAAATCTCAGAAGTTGCTGTTCAGATTTTTCATGAAGGTCCGCACGTCGTAGCGTCAGTGCAGCAAGATAAAAGTGTGTAGGCCTACAGTACGCCATCAGCCTGGGGGTTTGGTCAGTATCAAATCAGGGCATAAATGATTATAGTGCGCATGCGCAAGGTATACCGCCCCTAGAGTGGTAACAAGCATTTTGATGGCCATTTTGGAAAAAAGGGTGATAACACCCAAAAAGCTGCCACCGTTGCAATGCTATCACATATTTTCCAATTCTGGAGGTGTATACCTTGCCAAAAACCGCTATGACGATTATTCTTCTCATTTGATACCGGTGGCAAACATTTTGGACCGAGGCTGATGGCCTACAGTGAGCTCTATACTGGCCCAAAACTGCAACCTTCGTGAGTGTCATAAATGTTATGACAATCTGGAGAGAGTTACCCTATCTGTCAAAATCCAACAGGTGACAGGTTTTGACGGTTCTGTAAACTGGCCTCATATTGGTACAATTGACAGGCTGTGGTAGTTTTAACTGAGGGTACCGTGCCTTGACTGACATTGATAGATGTGGTGGGTCAGCGCTGGTGAGTGCCTGTCAATGATGGATTTAGCTCAGTAACAATGAAGGCACAAAAGATGAACTCATGCATTCCAGCCAAACAAAGGCACCACGCCTTAAAATGACTGCTCTTTTGCTGGAACAGTTTTAATTGTCGCGCTTTCTATCAAAGCCCTACAACAGGCTTTGATAGTTACGGCTTAACCCTCCTGCTATTTATACAGTGAAAGACAGTCAAAATTTCCATCCACTTCCCCTGCTACACTTTAAACACAGGCCAGTCGCCAGTAGTCAGATCACATGCCCAGCAAGCACTGTGATTAGACCATGAACAAAGCAGGCATGTTGTGGGCACAGCTGGCTTATCAATTACCCACAGTCAAATTCAAAACAAAGATGTATCAAGTACATCAACACTCCCAGCCAGTTAATCCTGCTTTATATTGGAATTCTTAACTGTTGCAAACAGTCACTCAATTGATTATGTCTGAAAGGACTACTTGGCATAGTGTGTGTTTGCATAGGAGGGTTAATCCATTTACATGTACCGGTACCTTGTACATGTGGGGTGAGATGGCATAGAGGTTAAGAACACTGGACTCATGCTCTGGTGTTTCAGAAGCAACAGTGGCGTGGGTTCAAGCCCGGGCCCGGACACTTGTGCCCTTGAGCAAGGCACTTAACCATTATTGCTTCGTCCTTCGGATGGGATATTAAGCTGTAGGTTCCGTGTGCTGTATAATGCACGTAAAAGAACCCCAGTGTTTCTGGCAGTTATCCTCATGCATACAGTATGAGGCTGTATGCGATAGCCACACCAGGCGTTGGTACAGAAGCTAACAGATACTTATAATTGCTGACCAGCCTGTAGTGTACAAAAGCTATGAGGAGGAAGTGGACAATTTTTTTATTGTTTGTGACGATTATATTAGTAGGCATGGTAGGAGGACTAATGCACTTTCGATTTTTGAATTTGTGTCTAGGATTTAAGTAAAGAGTTTGCCAGATGTAAGGAGCGGGGAGACACCAGGCTGGACTTGAGCAAGCAGTCGGTGAGTACTTAAAGATATAGTCCATCATTTGTAATTTGTGCATTTTGTTCGTTTGAAGCAACAAAAGTGCTCAAAATCTAAAGAAGGGTGCTGAACAACTAACCTGATGAAGTTTCAGCTCAGCTTCAGCTGTATATCCCGAGAAAAACAGCATTCTAGGATCTCAATTTCAAATCAAAAGTTGCTAAATCATGTTTTTAATTGTTTTGAATTGCAGCTTTACGCGATGTCGCGCACTGATCCGACGAATTATAGCAACGTTACCTGTGCGTCGTGCCAATGCTAGCGCGCTGCGCCGAATAACAAAACGAACTACTAATTTAAATTTTCCTACGGTGCTTCTTAAGACGCACCGTTGGAAATGCCTTCTTTTGTTGATTTCTTCAAAATGAGAGCTTGCCAGAAAGAATAATTTCACAGGGAGTTTAGTCCCCTTACTATCTTTCAACCAGTATGTTTTTCAACAATAATTACGCCAGGTACTTTTTTGAATAGCCGCAAATGATGGACTCCGGCTTTAAGTACATGTAAATAAACACCCAGGTGTGTTTATGGTGTAAATCAAGGACTTTCTATTGTTCCTCCTCCCTTTTACCTTTGTTTATACTCTTCAACTTTTTTTGCAACAACTCTCATTAGTTTTGTACACGTTTTCTAATCGAGGCTGTCCTCTATTTGGTTCCTGTCCTGAATACATCGATGCTGTTGCACATGTGTATCCTTGTTTTGAACAATAAACACGTACATGATCTCCACAATGCCATAAATTTACTGCCACAACATTTGTGACCTGTTCTGTCAAAATCAGACATTTCTGGGCATAAAGTCGAAAATGATATTTTTACATATTGTTAACATTATGTTCTATTTCCTTTTATAGGTGGTTTAATTTTTGAAACCGGTCATTCCTGGGCAGAGTTATGCTATTTTGAAGTTCATTGTGTCGAAAAGTAGAAAAACGGAGAAAATGGCCACGAACGTCACAAAACAGTTATTTCTTTAACTGATGTTTATATACCTTATCAAAATCATCAAAAATAGTATATATGTAGAGTTCACATTAGGGTTTCAAACTTTTATAATATATTTTAGACATGTTCAGGATTACAAATATGCAAAAATTTGAAAATCGATACAAATCACCCCCACAGCGTTTTTTGGCCCTATCTCAATTTCAACCTCTGCCCAGAAGCGTCTGCTTTTGACAGAACAGGTCACATTTGTGCTTCAACGAATATGGAACAAAATTGAACAGTTTGTGTGATTTCCTGGAATAGAGAATATACATGTGTACACTTTTGAAATGGTACGTGTAAATGTACTACTTCAAAACCCTTCACACCACTCTAAAGATGGGTCATTCCATCGGGTTGGGAAGCAATGCATGGTACATCCATATATTTGGTTTTATTATTAAAAGTATCAATGCATTCAAAACAATTCGTCGGTCGCACCACGAACCGGCGTATCTCGATTTTTTGCCAAATTGAGTTTTTGTCATTAACGTTATTATTTCATCAAAGTGCTCATTCTCAGAAAGTTTTATTCCAATCGGAGTTCTAATTAACTAAGAACGCTAATTAGACTGTGCGGCGTATCTCTAAAAAATGAAAAATGCTGCACCACGAAGTGGCGTATCCCGATACGCCGCTTTACACGCTAATTCCCATAGTGCTATGACGTCACAAAGGAGCGTCGACATGAAAAATTGGAATTTAGCGTTTCACGAACCGACGTATCTCTGTATCTGGCACACGGCCACTATTACGCGCGTTGCATGACATACGATAAACATGAGAAAAATCTGTTTCACGAAGTGACGAATAACTTTGGAACTGAATTTCTCAAAAACTAAGCAACTCAGATGCACACGGATTGCATACAATAAAGTTCAATCTATAATTTACTAGCAAAAACGAAACAGCTTGAATTCTTACACAGGGAGTATATGGAATGAGCCTACAAAATAATGACCAACTTTAAATCGGTTTTTCTCGAAACACAAAAAAATGCGATACGTCGGTTCGTGGTGCAACCGACGATTTGCTCAACATAATATTTGTCTTAGGGTGTTTCAATATTTGAGAAAGCTTGAAATCCTTTGAAAGTACTTTGACAAAAATATGAGCAAAAATGTATTAATTTGGACGTATCCGAAAAAAAAAATGTTGGCCATTTTTTACACGTATGTTAAATATTACCCAAACTGACATTGCATATTTACAACTGGACACCTAAGCACCAAGAAAAGCTTTTGTTTTAGTATGGTCAGGGTTCAAATATAGCAGAAACAATACCTCAAGTGTGGATGTAACGGTGTAAAAATCACTCAATGGAAGTGTGACATTTGCGTTTTACACCATGTAAATGTTACGTCCACACAACCAAGCTATCATTTCTGCTCCATTTGATGCCCGACTGCCATAACAAAAGCTTTTCTTATTTTGTTGCATGTATAGTAAGAAGTACACAAAGTGAATCTGGGTAATGTTTCGCAGAAATTAAAAAAAAAAAAGGTACAAATGTCATATTTGGACGTAACACTGACATGGTGTCAATGTTACGTCCAAAATGACATTTTTTGCTCATATTTTTGGCAAAATACATTGAAATGATTTCAAACTTTCTGCAGTAGTGAAACACCCAACAACAAATATTATGTAGAGCAACTGCTAGCAAGGCATTCATGCTTTTCTTAGTATGGTCATATGTCGCACTTTGTTCCCCAACCCAGTGGAATGACCCAGCTACATGTTCTGTAGCCATGAACATGTGCTGTCTGTACTCTTTACTTCATTAGGAGCTTCTTCAGAGTATTACATATATACTGTTCATTTGTTTTGCGATGAGGTTTTTTGAAAATCAAACAAAATATCGTTCTCATTTTTGTCTCATTAGATCCCGTCTCTGCCCAGTTCTCTGAAAGAGGTAAGAAGTTATTTTTTGTTGTTGTCAAATTTCATCACTTTGTTTGTGTGCTGTCCAAATCAGCCCAGCACTGTGATGTTTTATAGGTTCATCAGAGACTACATGTAAATACATTAAGTAACCCTCACCTTCCCAAATCTTCCAAGATCCTCTTTGCAAAATGGAGGCTTTTGCAGGATTGAGGCTACATGGCAAAACTGCGTGGATGATTTTGGAGGATGCACTGTGTCAAGGTCTTCGCCCGGACCTTGTGTTGTTTATGCTCAGCCGCGCATAGATTTCGGCCTAGATTATACTTGAAATCCTCTGCACTGCTCCAGGATGTCACTGGCTCTGGCTCAACATATTGACAGTGATTGCTGGAGAGGAGGATTTTGCGGGATTGAGGCAGTGGTCACCCCTCCAAGGACCACATTCAAGAAATAGTGAATGATTTTGGAGAATTTAGGCTTTATTCAATTTTTACATGGAGGCAGTTGGAGGATTTTGCTGGATTGAGTTTCCATCCTAGCAAAAGTGCCAAGGGAGTAAGGGTTAACCCTAACCCACCTCACTCCTCCAAAATCCTCCTGGCGGTTTTGGAGGATTCTAGAGGATTGAGGATGAATGGTGATTGAATCAAATGAGGATTCTGGAGGATTGAGGATGAATGGTGATTGAAGCACATGAGGATTTTGGAGGATTGAGGAAAAATGGTGAATGAAGCACAAGAGGATTTTGGAGGATTGAGGATGAATGCATTTTGAGGCAGGACTGTCTGATGATTTTGAAGGATTTGGCGTTGGTTATCCTTCATTTAAACACGAGTGCAAAGTTTTGGGATGAGGAGGATTTTGGAGGATTGAGGATGAATGCATTTTGAGGCAGGACTGTCTGACAATTTTGAAAAATTTAGGCGGAGTTGAACAATTTTGGAGGATTTTGGAGGATTGAGGATGGTTGTAAGCAACAAGTGCCAAGGGAGTAAGGGTTAATACAGTGTAATCCTAACAGGATAAACACGTCTAACGGCTTTCAAAATCTTTGATTGTCTACTAGCACTGAATGTACACAAACTTCAACTGCATACATGTACATGTATCTCTCTTCGTGTTAAGTTGGAAATCTATTGCATTTTCACATGTCCGGCGGTACGCACTTGCAGAATAACTTACTCCGTGCACAGAAACCACCTAACTCAGTTACAAAGAGAACTGTACATGTGCCTGTACAATGTATTCCTGCTGTATACCCTGCGCTCATACACACATACATGACATATGTACAGGTATGTAGTGACCATATCTGGCCTCACTGGTACCATTTAACAGCTTGGTGGGGACAAGCAATTAAGACAAAGTGTATCGCCCAAGGACACATGCAACACGACCCTGGGTTAGACTCGAACCCACAGAACTATCCACAGAATTTGAATGCAATGCCTCCCCATCATTTCACAAACTCCACACCACGTAAACTAACCATGCTTCTTTTTTTCTGTTTCGTTACAGTTGACACAGTTGAAGGAGTTATATCTGTACGGCAACCGGTTATACAGCCTACCTCCCGAGATAGGACATTTGAGTAACCTTGAGCAGCTTGCGTTGAGCGAGAACTCACTGACAACGTTACCCACAGAACTCGGCAAATTGCACAAACTGAGAGTACTGGATCTCAGGCACAACAAACTAAAAGAAGTAAGTTTGTCACATTCCGTTTCACAGTTTGTGTATCACCGCTATCCTACAACGTTAACCCCCTCGTACAACTTTAACCCCCTCGTACAACTTTAACCCCCTCGTACAACGTTAACCCCCTCGTACAACGTTAACCCCCTCGTACAACGTTAACCCCCTCGTACAACGTTAACCCCCTCGTACAACTTTAACCCCCTCGTACAACGTTAACCCCCTCGTACAACGTTAACCCCCTCGTACAACGTTAACCCCCTCGTACAACGTTAACCCCCTCGTACAACGTTAACCCCCTCAGGTATTTCGGCTAGAAAGTAGAGGTGTGCATTTACAAGTAGTACGTGAACCATAAATGCACACCTCCACAAAATGCTGTTAAGTGGTGCAGCAACTACCCATGATCTGTCACTCTTGTGATGTGGCCAGAAAATACAGAGGATCTTTGTTCTATTTTGGCAGATTCCCGAGGTGGTTTACTCGTTGGTTTCCTTGACGACACTCTTCTTGAGGTTCAATCGCATCACCCATGTTGGGGAAGGTCTTCAGAACCTCACAGTAAGTTGCCATGGTTTTCTGTGAATTAATTGTCTATTTAATTAACACTATCCCCATCTGGTTTTCTTCATGAACCATGCTAAATACAACAAAGTCCTACCCAGTTGATATAAGAACCCTGCTAAATGCAACAAAATGCAACACAGCTGAAATGAGAACCGTGCTAAATGCAACGGAATGGAACACAGCATAAATTATTACCCTGCAAAATGCAACAAACTGCAACACAGCATAAATGAGAACCCTGCGAAATGCAACAAACTGCAACACAGGTGAAATGAGAACCCTGCGAAATGCAACAAACTGCAACACAGGTGAAATGAGAACCCTGCAATCAAAATGCAACACAGCATCAATGAGAACCCTGCTAAATGTAACAAAATCAAACACAACTAAAATTTGAACCCTGCTCAATGCAACAAAAATCCAACATAGCTGAGATGAAAACCATGCTAAATGCAACAAACTGCAAACGGTGGATTCTGTTGCATTGTGCAGTGAACCCAGTACACACCAGCCATGGGACTATGCAGTTACCCTGCAAAATGCAACAAACTGCAAAAGTGGATTCTGTTGTTTCAGCCTTGGCAGTATGGGCAGCTACATTGCTAAATGCAACAAGATGCAACGCAGCATGGGATTTGACTGCTAAAAATGCAACAGTAGCCGCAACTTTTTACCATTGTTGCTTTCTGTTGCATTTAGCAGAGTTAGATGTGCTGTCCGTTCTATTAATGTTTAAACTTCACATTGCAAAAAAATTGTTGTTTTTTTTTTCTTAGCAATACAAACGTTGTTCACTTTTGATTGAAACATCAAATGATAATATGTGCCCTGGTGGATAATGGCACAAGCCGAACATTCTCTGCGACCAAGCCCCTAGGTGCTTTTAAGCGTACCGAAGTCAAAACAAGTTGAAACTTCACAGGTTTCCAATGATTTTGTTTCAAAAATTTCACCTCATGTTTTGCGAAACACCCCTCTGTCCATGGTCTATGGTATGTGCCTCGTAGTGCTAAAAATCTCCTTTAACCCTAACCCCCTAGGCCCTTTCATTTTCAAAATTGTCAGACAGTCCTGCCTCAAAATGTCAATCCTCCAAAATCCTTCTCATCCCAAAATTTTGCACCCGTGTTTAAATGAAGGATAACCAACACCAAATCCTTCAAAATCATCAGACAGTCCTGCCTCAAAATGCATTCATCCTCAATCCTCCAAAATCCTCTTGTGCTTCAATCACCATTCATCCTCAATCCTCCAAAATCCTCATGTGCTTCAATCACCATTCATCCTCAATCCTCCAAAATCCTCATGTGCTTCAATCACCATTCATCCTCAATCCTCCAGAATCCTCATGTGATTCAATCACCATTCATCCTCAATCCTCCAGAATCCTCATGTGATTCAATCACCATTCATCCTCAATCCTCTAGAATCCTCCAAAACCGCCAGGAGGATTTTGGAGGAGTGAGTTGGGTTAGGGTTAATGGTTTTTAAACTGTCTTATGAATGGTTTGTATTCATCATTCATTTTACTCTTTCAGAAACTGACAATGCTGAGTTTGCGAGAGAACAAGATCCGAGCCCTGCCCAAGGGCATCGGTATGCTGGTACATCTCATTACGTTTGACGTCTCACACAACCACCTGGAGCATTTGCCCGAAGGTAATTAGAAATATTATAATTGGCAATGTAAAAAATAGTAAAACAGTAAGATTTGAGGCTTTGCATGGTGGAGATACTAAATAATGAAAGGTTTGCGGAAACACCATGTGCGAATAATTTCTCAACTAAGAGAATGGTTCTGAGTTTATACCTCTGGTTCTTTTCAGAACCATTCTCTTAGTTGAGAAATTATTCACACATGGTGTTTCCGCAAACCTTTCATTATTTAGTATCTCCACCATGCAAAGCCTCAAATCTTGAGTTTATACCTCTGATTCTCTTCAGAACCATTCTCTTAGTTCAGAAATTATTCACACATGGTGTTTCCGCAAACCTTTCATTATTTAGTATCTCCACCATGCAAAGCCTCAAATCTTGAGTTTATACCTCTGATTCTCTTCAGAACCATTCTCTTAGTTCAGAAATTATTCACACATGGTGTTTCATAAACCTTTCATTATTTAGTATCTCCACCATGCAAAGCCTCAAATCTTGAGTTTATACCTCTGGTTCTCTTCAGAACCATTCTCTTAGTTCAGAAATTATTCACACATGGTGTTTCCGCAAACCTTTCATTATTTAGTATCTCCACCATGCAAAGCCTCAAATCTTGAGTTTATACCTCTGGTTCTCTTCAGAATCATTCTCTTAGTTGAGAAATTATTCACACATGGTGTTTCCGCAAACCTTTCATTATTTAGTATCTCCACCATGCAAAGCCTCAAATCTTGAGTTTATACCTCTGGTTCTCTTCAGAACCATTCTCTTAGTTGAGAAATTATTCACACATGGTGTTTCCGCAAACCTTTCATTATTTAGTATCTCCACCATGCAAAGCCTCAAATCTTGAGTTTATACCTCTGGTTCTCTTCAGAACCATTCTCTTAGTTCAGAAATTATTCACACATGGTGTTTCCGCAAACCTTTCATTATTTAGTATCTCCACCATGCAAAGCCTCAAATCTTGAGTTTATACCTCTGGTTCTCTTCAGAACCATTCTCTTAGTTCAGAAATTATTCACACATGGTGTTTCCGCAAACCTTTCATTATTTAGTATCTCCACCATGCAAAGCCTCAAATCTTGAGTTTATACCTCTGGTTCTCTTCAGAACCATTCTCTTAGTTGAGAAATTATTCACACATGGTGTTTCCGCAAACCTTTCATTATTTAGTATCTCCACCATGCAAAGCCTCAAATCTTGAGTTTATACCTCTGGTTCTCTTCAGAATCATTCTCTTAGTTGAGAAATTATTCACACATGGTGTTTCCGCAAAGTAAAACAGGTAAAAGCTGTCACGAGCCAATGTGGCTCATCAGGCCGGCATTTATCTTCGGTTTCCTTGGCATGATTATCATGGCATGTTATCTTTGAAAGGAAATCAACCTGGCTATCGTATTTTAGTATTTTTATGCCCCGCGGCGAAGCCGAAGGGGCATACTGTTTCCGCCTTGTCCTTCCGTGGGTGGGTGTGTGTGTGGGTGTGTTAGTGGGTGGGTGCGTGCGTGCGTGTGTGTGTCCGGACAAATCTTGTCAGCGCGATAACTTGAGAAATACTTAACATATGAACTTCAAATTTGGTTTGTGTATTGTTCTTGGTAATCCTAAGAACCCTTTTGCATTTGGGGCCGAAAGGTCAAGGGTCAAGGTCACAGTGGCTAAAACAAAAGGAATTTTGTCAGCGCGATAACTTGAGAAATACTTAACATGTGAACTTCAAATTTGGTTTGTGGATCATTCTTGGTAATCCAAATAGGCCTATTGCATTGGGGGTCGAAAGGTCAAAGGTCAAGGTCACAGTGGCTAAAACAATAGAAATCTTGTATTTATTCTGAGAGCAAAGGGATTAGGGATTAATTCATATAAAACCTACAGAAGACACTAATGCTGTCAATGAACGTTCCATGTGACCAAGGTACATAAGTTGATGTTAAAAGAGTGGTGTTATGTCGTGGGAACAGTCACGGTTGCGGGGCATTTGTGTTTTAAACACACCTGACTTGTTTTTTTATAAAACAAGCTTGTTTGTTTGTTCTTGTACCCTTTTTTTCTGATAATCCCATAAAAAAACAACCTCCAATTTTTAAGGGGTTTGTGATTTTCCAATTTTTTGGTTTGTGTGTTGTGGAGGGAGGGAGGTGAGGGTCAGGGTACTAGATTTTTTTTGTATATCGTTTCATCTGATTGGACCGTTGCTGTGGTCACCTGACCAAAAATCGTGGTGTGATCAGTCAGTGGGCAGTGTTTTGTTACAGGACATGCAGGATGGAAGGGTCTATTTTTTTTCTAGATTTCCTCGTTAACCCCTTAACGCCGACACTGTTCGGCCATGGACAGCTGCACATTGGGTGGAATCACTGATCTCTATATAAAGACTGGATAGCGGATATGCATACAATATCACACAGAAGACTTTGCATATTGACCAATTCGCCCCCGGTCTCACGAAGATGGCCGCGTATAATACGAACGTTCTACGCGTAAATACGCGCGCGTTGTATCAACAGTTGACGCGCATTTTGGTCACGTACACATATTATGATGTTCTAAATATAATATGTTCTAAATATTATGATGTTCATTGCAAAACGCCGAAAAAGTGATATTTGCGGTATTTTAGTAACCACGACGTAAAAAAAAAATTGGAGTTAACCTTGGTTAGTGGTGGTGGTCAAAATATAAGTCAAGTGAACCGCAACGTTACAAAAGAAATCATGCTGTCTATAAAAACGGCAACTTGTCCTTTGTAGATCACCAGCCGGTCTCACCAATATGGAGTCAAATTCGTACATTGTGCGGCTCTTTATTAGCTATCCAGTCTTTATATAGAGATCAGTGGGTGGAATGTGTACGTGCAGGCATTTGGCCGTTGTCTATTATGAATGAATCATCTATGCAGCAGAAATGCGACCACAGCAGTACCCCGGCTTATCAGCTTTCATCGAGCTGCGTCTAAAGCTATCACCCGACGTCAAAGGGTTAAACACGTCTGTCATGTTTCCTTTGGTCTAACTAGATTAATAAGACTTGACATAGTCCTCCACTTATTCGCCGTTTTATTTGTCCTCACCTGTAGAGATTGGCAACTGCGTGCAGCTGTCATCGTTAGACCTGCAGCACAATGAACTACTAGACTTGCCACAGTCCATCGGTAACCTCCGAGCTCTGAACAGACTGGGGTTAAGGTATGCTGTGAAGTATTCCCCTTTTGGATAGTGGTCATTCTATATACAATTGTTGGTCAACTTTTCATCCTGTCCATGTGGCATATGACATGTATAATTTTATAATATCTGATTCCTTAACCCTAATGTACCTGAATCCATCAAAATCCACACCCCTGTTTTGGAGGATTTCGGCGGATTCAGGATACCTCCATATTAAACAAATTGGGGGATTTTGATGGATCCATTATTGTAAACCTAGCTGAACGTCATGATTTTGATGGATTCAGGATACCTCCATATCATGTATATCATATTGAGCAGTTGTGGGACTATGATGGATTCAGGATCTCAAACAGTTGAACTCCTTGGCTATATTTGATGATATTTGCTGTTGGATTTTGGCGGATTCAGGATGCCTTTTAGTAAAAATACCCAAGGAGTTAGGGTTAATGCAGTAGCCTCGAAGAGTGATTATGAATAGCAAACTGTCTTCCAAACAAAAATGTCGTATGAAGTCATTTTTAACCCAAACCCCTGGAGTGAGTTGCTAGGAACCTTCCTCACTCTTGCAAAGTCCAGCACCATATGGCAAACTGATCATGACCTCTGATCATGGCGGTACGCCTGACCCCATGTAAAGCATGATCAGTTTCTAGTGCAGTCCTCACTCCAACAGAATCAAGTCAAACATGCAGTTGGAATTTGAAGGGTTTGGGTGTCTAGGGTTAATGATACTTTCGATTTTCAGATTTATTGATATTTGTAATCTTTGATTAATGATAAAATGGATCAATTTATAGATGGATCAATTTATAGATGTCGGAAACTTTTATGGTAACGGAACCAGTCTAGCTGGCCTGCACCCGTTCATGAACATGTATTAACCAATAGCAAACAAAATTTGGACTGAAAAAAATTGGTAAATTTGGAGCAGTAGTTGAAAAATAGTTAGGTTTTTCCAACGGTGGTCGGACGGCCACCGTTGGAAATGTATATACAAATACCATTTTCTTGAAAATGACTTGACACTAGTTGCCATAATTTTACAGGATGCTTTAGACTGTCATTTACCAACATCCTAGTAAGGTATTTCGTAAAAACTCGGTAGTTTTATTTTTCGATGTTTGCAAATGTTCTATATTCCCTTTAAACAGCCATAATTGCCAGTGAAATGTCCAAATGAAATGCACCAAACAAAATTGTAAGGAGACTGTTATTCCTAATACCTGCAAACCCTCATTTCGACCTCTGCCCAGTTTTGTCTTATTTTGCCAGAACGCCTCGCATATCCTGGATATTCATTGACTTTACTCCCAAGTATTCACAGTCTTAGCCGGTGTTATTTCAGTAATATTTTAGAATTAACTTGAAGTGCATCTTTCCGTACAGGTACAACCAACTGACTGGTGTCCCTCAGTCACTGAGTCAGTGCACAGAGCTGGAGGAACTGAACGTAGAGGGCAACAATATAGCAACATTACCAGTAAGTCTGGCACTTAATATAAGCATAGGTTGAATACGCCTGGGACATAATGATGTCATGTCATGTTTTGTTATTGGGTTTTTGTTGTGAAAACTTGGTGGCTCTCGTCCCACCTGTCTCCCAAAGTAAAGCGCACACGTTAAAGCGTCACGTTATTAAATGGCAGCATCGAGCTGTATACTCGCCAGGGAGCTGAGATGGTATCTGAAATGTTTCATCGGCCCAGTAAGCAGGATGATAATGTTGTAGTGCCTTGAGCACCAATATTGGTGGATACACGTGCGCTTTACAAGTAGTACACATAATATTACTAACAGGTGTAATAGGGCTACAGTTTCCTATTATGAAAACTGCCATTTTGACCCAATTTGACAAGGGCTAAGGCTTAGTGTTAGGGCTAGAGCAAATTTTTGTGCACAAGTCTATGGAAGTGTCGCCCTATTGTGGTTGTTAGTATTATAATAACAAGTACAGTCGACTCTCGTTAGTACAAACTCTGTTAATACAAAATTCTGGTTATAACAAACATAAAGCCTTGGTCCCGACTGTGCATTTATATGCACAATGAATGGGACTGATGTTCCTCTTAATACAAAATTCTGATATAACAAACAATTTGGCTAGGTCCGAACGAGTTTGTTATAACGAGACCCGACTGTATACCCTTTGGGAGACACTTTAGCGTCATAAGTTATACTTTTGGGAGACACGTCGAATGAGGGAGACATTTCAATGTCTCTCTAATTCCATATCTCCTACTTAGAGGCAAAATTCTATTGTCGCAAAATCGATTGCTCGTGGTGCAAGTAGTAAAAATATCAACATTCGTGGGGGTAGCATAAGGTAAAATTGGGGTTGGGGGTCATTAAAGTTGGGGAAAAAAATGTGTGTACAAGTCTATGGGAATGTCTCCTTAGTACCCAATTGTTGGTGACTATTATTATTTTTGTTATTATTTGAAAAAAAATGTTTTTCAATTTTTTTTTACTTGATATTTAGGAGGGCCTCCTGTGCAGTCTTTGTAATCTCACCAGTTTGTGTTTATCAAGAAACAACTTCACCTCATACCCAGTCGGGGGACCACAGCAGTTTGCCACAGTCTATGTAAGTAGAACAAGGTCATCGGTTTACACAGAGAGATACTGCGCAAAAACCAGCACTGACGCTGGAGAGCAGTCAAGTGTGACCGAACATGGTCAACGGTTTTACACAGAGAGTTACTGCACTAAAACCAGCACTGTGGAGAGCAGTCAAGCGTGACCGAACATGGTCAACGGTTTACACAGAGAAACACTGCACAGAACCAGCTCTCTGGAGAGCAGTCAAGCGTGACCAAACATGGTCAACGGTTTTACACAGAGAGTCACTGCGCAGAAACCAGCACTGTGGAGAGCAGTCAAGCGTGACCGAACATGGTCAACGGTTTTACACAGAGAGTTACTGCACTAAAACCAGCACTGTGGAGAGCAGTCAAGCGTGACCGAACATGGTCAACGGTTTACACAGAGAAACACTGCACAGAACCAGCTCTCTGGAGAGCAGTCAAGCGTGACCAAACATGGTCAACGGTTTTACACAGAGAGTTACTGCGCAGAAACCAGCACTGTGGAGAGCAGTCAAGCGTGACCGAACATGGTCAACGGTTCACACAGAGAGTTACTGCGCAAAAACCAGCACTGACGGTGGAGAGCAGTCAAGCGTGACCGAACATGGTCAACGGTTTTACACAGAGTCACTGCGCAGAAACCAGCACTGTGGAGAGCAGTTAAGCGTGACCGAACATGGTCAACGGTTTTACACAGTCACTGCGCAGAAACCAGCACTGTGGAGAGCAGTCAAGCGTGACCTAACATGGTCAACGGTTTACACAGAGAGTCACTGCACAGAACCAGCACTGTGGAGAGCAGTCAAGCGTGACCGAACATGGTCAACGGTTTACACAGAGAGTCACTGCGCAGAAACCAGCACTGTGGAGAGCAGTCAAGCGTGACCGTATCTGCGTGTCTTAACCGAAGTCTTGTCATACCAAAGCTCATATTAAGCAGAAGACTCGGAGGGTTAAAGTATGAAACATGACGTTTGTTTGTTTGTTTATTTGCAGTCAATAAACATGGAGCACAACCAGATCAACAAGATTCCGTTTGGCATCTTCAGTTGCGCTCGCTACGTCACCAAACTCAACATGAAAGACAACAAGCTAATGGCTCTGCCACTGGGTAAGTTGCCCCGCAATTCTCACTTTTTGAGCATTTATGATACGAGTCGAATAAAGCTGCTCTTGGGTCAACCTTGCGACAACTGACTTTTCAGGATCAAGCTGCGCTTGGAGCTACGACCCTCGAAAACAAATAAGTCACCATTTTTTTGGCAACCAGTAACTGCGATGATATTAATACGATCGGCATCATTCGGCGCTCTAAAAGTCAAGTCGCAAGAGTAACAAAAATTCAACTTCTGCGACATGCGCCGGACAGGCGGGCATCAATCTCAGTGTACCTGTGTGAAGTTACGACGTTGTACCGCACATCCGGATCACCTTATTTCATTGTGTAACCAATCAGCGTGCGTCAAAAATGGTTGAATGAACAGCTGGTCCGATGAAGGTCATTTGATTGTTATCAACTCGCTGTAACTGCCATTGATCATGAAGTCACGTGACGGTCCATGCCATGGCGTCGTGGGTGGCACGAGCATGGTTGCGATTATTTTATGTCGAGATTCCGCTTGTTTCTCGAGAATTCCACGATTTCTCGGTTTAGTGACCTGAGCATTACTTTTCGGCTTGATGCTCTTGGTTCCGTCGTGGCGCAAGAAAAACGCAAGTCAACCTGAGGATGGATTTAGGACTTTCTTCCCCACACAGTGTTTATCATTACACTTTGTACATAGTTCTGAGCAAACATTTACTTCATTGGTCGATGTTCCAAAAAGTTAAAGTGGCTGGGGATGGACTTGAATACGACACTGCCAACTGTTACTTGTAGCTGAGTGCATTTCTTAATATTTTCATGTTTTATTGCAGATGTTGGGAGTTGGACCACCATGGTTGAGCTGAATCTAGGAACCAATCAATTAACCAAATTACCGGAGGATATCCAGTTCCTGACGTCACTGGAAGTACTCATACTCAGTAACAACTTCCTCAAGGTAAACCTTTCCCTGCGATCTGAGAGTTGTTACTACCCGTAAATGCACATCCCTAAACTGTTGCACTGTGTCCCTAAACTGTTGCACTGTGTCCCTAAACTGTTGCACTGTGTCCCTAAACTGTTGCACTGTGTCCCTAAACTGTTGCACTGTGTCCCTAAACTGTTGCACTGTGTCCCTAAACTGTTGCACTGTGTCCCTAAACTGTTGCACTGTGTCCCTAAACTGTTGCACTGTGTCCCTAAACTGTTGCACTGTGTCCCTAAACTGTTGCACTGTGTCCCTAAACTGTTGCACTGTGTCCCTAAACTGTTGCACTGTGTCCCTAAACTGTTTCACTGTGTCCCTAAACTGTTGCACTGTGTTGCATTTGTCGTGTTTACGGCTATCAAATTGGCTTTAAGCTTCCAAACCAAGCTTTAGCCAAACTGAGTTTTGTTTTTCAGTAATGCAATTGTCGCTGTTTCATTTGTTCCCCTCGTAGAAACTTCCTCGTGGCATCGGCAGTCTGACAAAGCTGAGGGTCTTGGATCTGGAAGAAAATAAACTGGAGTCACTGCCCTCTGAGATAGGTAAGAGGAAACCATTCATGGGCGACGCGAGGGGGGGGGGGCAAGGGGGCACTTGCCGCACCCATGTAGAAGCCCCCCCCCAAAAAAAAGAGAAAAAAAGAAAGAAAAAGAGGCGCGAAATCATATTGTTGTTAATTTCATCAAATGTCCCTGCCCACCCTCGAAAATATGATCAATAGGGAAAATGCTGGAAAATATAGGGATTTTGGGAGGAATATGGGCTTTGCCCCCCTCTAAAAAAAATCCTGGCGATCCCATGCCACCATTCGTTGTAGTCTGGTTCCCTGACTCCATATAAGAAGAAACAGCAGTTTACATACATTGGGGAATTGTAAGGTCAGGGAACCAGTCTAGCTGGCTTGTACCCGTTCATAGGTGTGTAATCGATTGCAAACAAGTGTGATGGTCAATTGGGGCCAGTATTTGAAAAAAGGCCAGTTTTTTCCAACGCTGGTCGGCCGATCAGCGTTGGAAATTGATACAAAAATACCACTTTTCTTGAAAATGACAGTATACTAGGTGCCATGATTTTACAGGATGCTTTACACTGTCATTCACTAACAGTCCAGCAAGGTATTTCAAAATGATTTTGTAGTTTTATTTTTTGATGTTTGCAACTGTTGTATTTTTCCTTTAAGTCTCTCCATTGGTTAGTTAGTTGGTTGGTAACACACTTCACCACATGGTGGGTTTTTTTGTGTGCAATCAATCACCTTGTCCAACAACAGTGCCTTAGGTTCATGGCACTGAATTGTGACAGTTCCATAGGTCTCCCCTGACCAGCTATTAATGTATTGCAGTTGTGGAAATAGAATCTTTTGAGTCAGAACCAAATGTTTTGTACTAAAAACACTTCCGCTGTTCTGCACACAAATTTGGTTTTCCACAAGAACCTAGCATGCAGCTATAGAACGCTCCATGCACCAACTGACATTCAACAAATAGGATCCTCTATTTCAATCCACAGTCACAAGCCAGTCAATCCTGCTTTTTGTAGGCTGGGAGTTTTCGAAAATCGACAATTAGTTTTGAGTTTTGGACCCTTTACAAGAAATTTATTTTGGGTGAATATCTCCTGTTAATAATTTGTATTTCATGTTTGTTTTAATGTTTAGGTAATTTGAAGGAACTTCAAAAATTAGTGGTGCAATCAAATCAACTCGTGAACTTGCCAAGGGGGATAGGGTGAGTGTGTTTGTAGTAACCATTTGCACCTGTAATATTTATTATTACATTGTATTACATTGTACAGTACTCATTGTATTATATTGTAGTACATTGTAGTACATGTACATAGTATTACATTGTACTACATTGGATTACATTGTATTACATTGTATTACATTGTACTGTATTGTATAACATTGTACTGCATTGGATTACATTGCACTACATTGTACTGTATTGTATAACATTGTACTACATTGGATTACATTGCACTACATTGTATTACATTGTATTACATTGTATTACATTGTACTGTATTGTATAACATTGTACTACATTGGATTACATTGTATTACATTGTATTACATTGTACTGTATTGTATAACATTGTACTACATTGGATTACATTGCACTACATTGTATTACATTGTATTACATTGTACTGTATTGTATAACATTGTACTACATTGGATTACATTGCACTACATTGTATTAAATTGTATTACATTGTACTGTATTGTATAACACATTGTACTACATTGCACTACATTGTACTACGTGTACATTGTATTACATTGTATTACATTGTACTGTATTGTATAACATTGTACTACATTGTAGTACATTGTACTACATTGCACTACATTGTACTACATTGTACTTCATTGTATTACATTGTACTGTATTGTATAACATTGTACTACATTGTAGTACATTGTATTTCATTGTACTACATTGCACTACATTGTATTACATTGTTTGACATTGTATTTATTTCCTGATGAATCAAATGTGCCATGTGAGTGCTCAGGAAGTGTGGGGCAGTACAATGGTAACAGACATGGCAGTTATGGTTTAGCAGCGATATACAAACAAAAAACATCAATTGTTTTGGTATGGAAACATTCGCCCTTATTATGCCTGGGTCACAGCGATGAAAGGTTAGGAAAGTACAGCTACGCCAACCTCTTAGAGATTGGAAAAAAAAAAAAAACACTGAGTACGATTTCAAAACATGAATTCTGTTAACTCTCTTTTTCTGGTGAAGCAGAAAATAAGTGGCCCTACATACATTGTGTATACTGTAATCTAGCCGTACATGTACATAATGATAACTGGATCAAAATTGCCCACCTCTTTTCATTATAGGCGGTTGACCAACTTGACCAATCTTGGTGTTGGAGAAAACAACCTGAACTCTCTGCCAGAGGAGATAGGTGAGTCAGGGAACTAGACTTGCATTGCTCAGTATTCTCTCTGCTAGTAAAAGGCTTTTCTGCTAGTTTTTGTGGACAGACCTTCATCTTTACAAGCTACATGTATAGTACAGAAAAATGGAAAAAACGAATGGGGGTAACTTTTTTTTCGATTTTTCAAATTTTTTGATTTTTGTAATCTTCGATATGTCTACTTTACATATTTTAACCCTAACCGCCCTGAATCCTCCAAAATCCTTTTTGCAAATTGGAGGAATTTGCAGGATTGAGGTTACATGGCCAAAGTGCGTTGCTGATTTCGGAGTACGCACTGTGTCAAGGTCTTGGGCCAGACCTTGTGTTGTTTATGCTCAGCCGTGCATAAATGTAGTCCTCAATTATACTTGACACCCTCCGCACTGCTCCAGGATGTCACTGCCTCTGCCTCAGCCTATTGACAGTCATAGCCGGAGGATTTTGCAGGATTCAGGCAGTGGTCACCCCTCCATGGACCATATTCAAGAAACAATGGAGGAATTTGCAGGATTGAGGCTACATCCTAGCAAAAAGGCCTAGGGAGTTAGGGTTATTAAAGAAGTAATATAAAACTGTGGAATAAAAGTGTTTTTTAAGGAAAAACAATTGGTATATCTTTCATTTGCACGACTACAAAACTTAAAAGGCCTTTTCTCCATTTTTTTGGTATGTTGATAAATACTAACTTTAAACGGGCATAACTTGTCAATGGGATGTCCGATGGAGGTGTGATGAGCAGTATTCTAAGGAGAATGTTATTCTCTTTCATAATACCCACAAACCCTCATTTTGACCTCTACCAAACTCTGTCTCAATTTTGTCAGAACGCCTCACATTTGTTTTCCATTATTTTAAAACAGTTTGCAAAGTCTAACGATCATGAAACTCGGTGGAACATAGAACATGTCTGTGGAACATGTTTGCAAGATACAAAGTGTTGTCATGATATAAAATCATTCATTATTTTGTTATAAATAACAAACAAAAAATGATTTGCAAAGTGTGTCCTAAGAAATCTTATCAACTTCAGACTTTCAGTATTCAAGGACTATTGATTAAAAAGATGTAAAAATATGGAAATGAAAAAAAAAATAATAATAATAATAATAATGAGTTCTTATAAAGCGCTATTTCATATAGATCACTGTTAATGTGCTTTGTGCTGTGCTTCTGCAGGAACATTGGAGTTACTGGAGCAGTTGTACCTCAATGACAACCCCAAACTGAACGCACTGCCCTACGAGTTAGCTTTGTGCACCTCCCTACAGATAATGAGCATTGAGAACTGCCCTCTGGCTAACATACCTCCAGAGGTGACCGCAGGTGGACCCTCATTGGTCATTCATGTAAGTTTTCTGCCCCTGGACTGTGTCAATATCCATTAGGGACCGTGACCATTCAGCCCCCGTATGAAAAGGGCCCCCGGTAAGCTCGTCCGCTCCCAAGAAGTCCTTTCGCACCGTCCCAGCTACCGGCCCAGGAGCTGATCCGGTCGCTAATCAGGAACTCCTCTATCCTGGGGTCTATTGTTTGCAAGTATTGACACATGTAATATATCCCAGAAAAAAACCCGCTTGTGGTTTTCATCTCTCAGCGCGAAACAATAGAACACTTTCGTCGGCACAGATCAAACCCCCGCCATGCGGTTTCGCGCACAATGGGACCGTAAATTGCTAAGGCGTTTGGAAGGATTTTATCATTAATCTGGTAAGTCTGCTGTTCTGCTCTGGAGGTTCTCTGAAGGGTAATAAATTGATGCGCCTGACTGACTTCAAAACTTCTGGTCAGACAGGACCATGTACCGGACGAGACTGGGCTGAAGACCGGACTGGCTCTGGATCAGACGAGGTACCGGTACCGGTGTCACGGTCTCACTTCTCCGGCGTGCTAGCTTCTCCGGGTCGATTTGGCGGATAACTGAGCACGTTACAGTGCACGTTACATGAGCACGATTCATGCCCATGTGTCCGCTGTGCTTACTTTTCCTCATGCTGTTTTCTGAAGTCTACCAAGCCCATTAATAACACAGTGAGGGACACCCAAGAATGTGTTATGTAACACTTCCTGTGGGTCAAGTCATTCCACGGTCTTGCAAGCATTCTGATTTGGGTTCCCAGCGTCATGCATGTGTGTGTTCATGGAGGAATAATTAAGAACGAACTCCTTGGTCCGTGTTCCTTGCTCGTTCGTGATCCATTTTGTCCTTATTTTTGCAACCACGGCTTAAAATAAATGTGCATTTCAAATTCAAGTCTTTAATATTGGGAGTTAATAGTGCGCGCCACGAAAATTCTATGCATACAAATATCTTACGTACACAAGTACAGCCCCGAAAAACTCAGCACACTAATACAGTGACGAAAATGTACACTACTGCGCAATTTTGTGCATGCGTGTTGAAGCAAATTTCCGTTTTGGAGAAGCTAGCACGCCGGAGAAGGGAGACCGTGACACCGGGGGGCCCTTTTCATACCAGGGCTGAATGGTCACGGTCCCTTATGTGTTTAACAATTCGTTGTGTTTTTTCCACACTGGCGAACAGGTTGCACCGCGCCTTTATCATACCGGCGAACATGTATACAAAGTTGTATACATGTTCGCTGGTATGGAAAATGTTTGGTGCAACCTGTTCGCCAGTATGGAAAAAAAAACGCGAGGAATTGTGATTTACCCAGGCTAAATAAGCAATGTTCCCCAAGCAATTTTCCCCTTGGTTTGAGTAATCGGCGCCCGAAGTTGGAATAATCATGGCAAAATCGGTTTGTATTTTATTTTATTTATTTTTTAAATTTTTTTGAGCAGCAAAAGTGTTAAAGATCAGACTCCGCATTTTGGTTGGGGAAAAAAAAATCCCAAAAGTGGAAAAGGTGTGTTTGTGTGATGATTTTCGGGAAAATGTCAGTAATTTTCCTCTCAACATCAAGAAATGACCCAAATTCGCTGTGAAATCTCAAGAGAATCCTTTTAGTGGCATACCTTTGAATTGGGTGTGTTTTGACCAGTTTTAATGTGACACATAACTTGATGCCTTTGAAACAAGTTCACCTAAATTATTTTTGTGTTTCTGTTTCATTCACAGTTCCTGAAGATGCAAGGACCTTACCGTAACATGGTTAACACTTGAGACTCGTCCAGGTTCAGGGGCCACAGTGTCACATGTAAGCCATTGAGATAATGTTAATGCATGTTCAGGGGCCTCCCTACAACTTTTACAACCCACCTGTGGCATTTTACTCTCACATCACAAAGACATGGATAACTGTGTTGCATCTGCAGTTTTTGCACTGTGGCGCTCCATGGAGACTCTACTTGTACATATTCCAGGGCCAGGATGTTGAGTGGGTATTAAAAAAAAAAATCGCCAAAATGTACAGATTTTTTGTACAGAAAGCAGAGCATCAATGTGTGTGTCTGTAATGAGTTGATTACTGTCAGAATGTCTGTAATGTACGTCTGTTATAGATTACGTTCATAAAACCAGGGCCCAAACTCATGGTGGGTCTAAGCACACAATTTTCTCTTTGTAACAACCTTTGTCAAATTAATGAAGAGAAAGCAAAACAGTTAGCATACAAAAAGATACGCTAAGCCTGGTACGAAACAGTTATTTAAATTTGTGCCATAACAATAGAAATACCGCAAACCGGTAAGCACATTGTACTACATTGTATTAAACTGTGTTTGTTCACTAAAGTATCCATATAACCAACATGAGGTGAACACTCCTCTTAAGACCAACCCGACCAATCATATAGGCCACTCGGGTTGGGACACACCATTTTGGAGAGTTTGCCCTGGGGGATTATGACTCTTAACCACACTTATCCTATAATTGGTTCCATAAAGGAGTGAAAGTCACTATGCCTGAGAGATTTCAAGCCTATTATTTCGTTGCTACATTCAATCTAAAAGTATTATCACGATGATGTACCTGAAATGTTGACTTGTTTTATATGTTAAACTGTGAAAATCGGTGAATAAATGGCCAAGAAGGATCTGTTACTGCTATGCTAGCATAAACCACAATCACCAGAAAATATTGTTCCAGAAAGCAGTGTGGCTAACAGGTGGTAGTTCATTTAACCACAAGTCATTATCTCGCTGGGACTGTGGAGGAGGGAGGGGAGTTTGGTTTACATAAGGGCTCCCCAGGGGCTCCCCACAGAGGTCCAAAATGGTGTGTGAAACTAGCCACTTTCTTAAGAGTGCCGTTGTCGAAATGAAAGATTGCTTGGGCAGTTTCAGGCCCTACAGTGGCTAAAAGGCAGGGTGGTTTTAGTCGCTACAGTGACTAAATGGTTAAATTGGTGACACTACAATAGACATCTTCATGCACGAGCAGCCGTAACCGCAAATCCGTGCTGTAAAATAGTGCTTAACTCATAATACCTGTACTTCTATGTTATTACCTGACGTTAATTCACTGATTAACCCTTCTGCCATTTAAACAGTCACAGACAGTCAAAATTCACTTCCATTCACTTTTAACAAAGGCTAGTCACCAGCAGTCAGATCGTGTGTCAAGCAAGCACTGTGACTAGTCAAACTTGGTCAACAGACAAAGCAGGCAAGTTGTGGTCACAGCTGTTTTATCACTCGCCCGGAGTCGAAGCATAGCTGCGTCAAGTTACTTAATCAGTCCCAGCCACTGCTTTGTGTACGCTGGGAATTCTTAACTGTTGAAAACGGTCACTTGTTTTGACAGAAAGGATCGGCAACAAATGTATGTTTGCAAAGGAGGGTTACTCCGTAAAACCGTAGAGTTTTCGGGCGGTTTTAAGCACTACAGGGAGTAATAGGCAGGGGCAGTTTGGGGCGTTGCAGTGACTATTGTGTTAAGGGGAATGTACATCATTGGCTTTTGCTGCTATTTTTTAAAAATGAACTATTTGAGGGGTTAGTATAACAGATCAAATATTGTTGCACTGACAGCGTTTGAAGTTTTGTGTTCGAACATGCTGGAAAAGCCAAGAAAAACAAAAACGTTTAAGTTGTCTGGTTCCCTGACTCCACTAAAGATGAAATGGATCAATTTATAGATGCCTGAAAATTGTTAGGTCTGGGAACCAGTCTAGCTGGCCTGCACCCGTTCATGAACATGTAACCAATAGCAAACAAAATTTTGACTGAAAAAAATTTGTTAATTTGGAGCAGTAGTTGAAAAATAGTTAGGTTTTTCCAACGGTGGTCGGCCGACCACCGTTGGAAATGTATACAAAAATACAATTTTCTTGAAAATGACTTGACACCAGGTGCCATAATTTTAAAGGATGCTTTAGGCTGGCATTTACCAACATCCTAGTAAGGTATTTCGTAAAAACTTGGTAGTTTTATTTTTCGATGTTTGCAAATGTTGTATATTCCCTTTAAGGTTGGCACGATTTTCTTCTATTGTTGACACAATGTTACTGCTAACTGCTGATTTGGCCCGGTGCTTTGCTGCCGAGCTCTTATAGTGCAAAGTCGTCATTTCTGGTCTTTCATGATTTGAGAAAGGGCATACCTTGTTTCCTAAAGCTACAGGTTCACTACGCATACCACCCAGCAGGACTACCATAGTTTATACACCAACAATTCGCCATGTATCGCTTATATTGTTGAACCACTGTTGTAGTACAGTTCATGTACACGTAATTTATAAGCATTTGACCCTAGCTCAACATGTACATGTATGTTCCTTCAATTTATCCCATATAAGCATCTGTATGTAATACAGTGTGTTACATATTGTATTACATTTTATTACATTGTATTTACATTGTGTTACATTGCATTACATTGTGTTACATGTAACTCCCTGATGAATGCATAGCGCCATACAGTGCTGGGGTAGTTTTGGGCAGTGTAGAGAGCAACAAGCATTATACATGTACATCGCATGACATGTTGGCCGGTGATTTTTTTTGCTCGGTAATTCTCAATAGCCCTAACCCCTAGCACTCACTGCCTAGGGTATTTTGCCTAGAAACCCTGCTGAATGCAGCAACATGCAACACTTGTCAAAATGACAAGCCTGCTCAGTGTAGCAAGATCAAAAATCTCAAGGCAAAACTCCCTCGTCAAGAGTCTGTGTGGTCACCAATGGCAGCAGGATACAACTGTGAGATTGGACTAGCTATCATTGTGTCAGAATTGACCATTAATGCACTGGTGTGGATGGCTCAATGCAGCAAGGTCCCACAGATTTTTTACACCTGATGCACTGTGTTGGGCAGGGAGGGTCACCGTTCAAGAGGTTGTGGAATGCTCGAAGACATTTCCGTCATTTTTTGGGTATATGTAACCTAAGGTGTGATGAAATAAAAATGACTATTGTTTCTGTCATGAAATGAGTACACAAGGGGTACTTTTGAGAGCTATTTTTCAGGTCCTCTTTCGACCCGAACGTGCAATTTGTGTAAAAGTCGTCGTTGCAGGCAGCAAACAAAACACAGTAAATCGTGACGTAATAAACAGGACTCGTTTATGCTACTGTGCATCGGGAGTCCTGTTTACTAGTCACGATTTACTGTGTTTTGTTTGCTGCCCGCAACGACGACTTTTACACAAATTACACGTTCGGGTCGAAACAGGCATGACAGGACGTGAAAAACAGCTCTCAAAAGTACCCTTTGTACTCATTTTATGACAGAAACAATAGTCGTTTTTATTTCATCACACCTTAGGTTACATATACCCGAAAAATGACGGAAATGTCTTCGAGCATTCCACAACCTCTTTAATGTTCTTACCCTTAACAGCAGAAGCTGTTTCATACACAGATGTCTGATACTCTGATTATATGCAATTTATGTAGCTCAGAAACAAGACTTAGCAAGTCTAGTAAGGCCGGAGGTAGCCCATTCATTTGTATTAAGGGAATAAATGTGTGCTTTGGAGGTTTTTATCACTCTGTTTAAGATCACTTAGAGTCTGGGTGCTGATAATTACCCGAGCCGGAGGCGAGGGTAATTATCAGCACCCAGACTCTAAGTGGTCTTAAACAGAGTGATAAATACCGACGGAGCACATATTTATTCCCATTCATAAATACCTTTTCGGTAAGAAAACATCATATAATTCGTTCAAAACATCCCGATTTTGTTCAACAAATTCACTTTATGCTTTTTGAAACATCCCTCTTGCAAAATAATGGAGTGTTCATCTGGCGAGTAAGATGTAAACAACCCTTTTATGGAGATTGACGAGCGTGTATCATGTTCTGCGCGATGTCGCGCAGAACGCACCTGGCGCGTTGCGTTTTGAATTTAGAACTATAAAATTCTGACTCCCTGGTAGTGTTGCGCATGCCTACGTGAGGATTGTGAACGTTCAACCAATGACACGATAAGAGGCACTGGATTTTTAGGAGTCCACATTTTATTGTGACACTGGAAAAGTGTTTAAGACCAGCTAGCCATGTCTTTATCATCCGTTTAAGACGGGCCACGTGACGGGCTCTCGACCAATAGGAATAGCTAAACTGTCTGAGGTATTTATGAATTCAGGTTAACATATAGGATAGCACTGCCCAGCTCACAAGTAACTGCACGTCAACCAGCCAGTCAAATGTTTTCAAGTACAAACTTAAGTAAGATTTGAGGCTTTGCATGGTGGAGATACTAAATAATGAAGGGTTTGCGGAAACACCATGTGTGAATAATTTCTGAACTAAGAGAATGGTTCTGAAGAGAATCAGAGGTATAAACTCAAGATTTGAGGCTTTGCATGGTGGAGATACTAAATAATGAAAGGTTTGCGGAAACACCATGTGCAAATAATTTCTCAACTAAGAGAATGGTTCTGAAGAGAACCAGAGGTATAAACTCGACGTTCCGGTCAGTATGCTCTGACCCTCTACTGACACTGCAACCCTACTGTTCCACTTCAGTGGGCACCAAGCTTGTTCTAGGATCCTGCCTACTTGGCATCCTCACAGGATGCAACTTCTCACTTCACTGACTTCGCCTTTTGCTACTTAAGCATTCACTTTCTTAGAGTTCAGGCACTCTCCTGGAGACGGTCAGAGCATACTGACCGGAACGTCGAGTTTATACCTCTGGTTCTCTTCAGAACCATTCTCTTAGTTGAGAAATTATTTGCACATGGTGTTTCCGCAAACCTTTCATTATTAAGTACAAACTTGTTCAATATTTTAATTGCACATGCGAACAATGATGTGGGTCGTGGGTCATTCGGGATAATCCAATGCTCATTGAAGGCACATGAACACGCCGGGAGACAGGCGCATGACATTTTGTGTTCAGCAGTTTTAACCTGAGTGACCTTTGACCTGGACTAATTCATCGAGATACCAAACTGGGGTATTCCTACATGTAAACTTGCATATCAACTTCTGCTTTGAATATGTACAATGTACTAGCTTTGTTTGCTTTTACATTTGTGCTTAAGAGTCAGACATGATAAAAAGTGGGGAAAAATGAGTAAACATGTTGGCAGACAGAAATGAGCAACACGTTGCAGACAGTTAAGGTGTTTTTAATAGCTGAGCTTCAGTCTTGTATCAAGATGTTCTATGTGTATACTTATCTATTTTATTACTATTTTATTACTATTTTTTTCATGTTTCTATTTTATTACTGTTTAATACCACAGACACTGTCACATACAGGAATCAGGATAAGTTTAGTCAGATTGGAAAGCAATACATCCTATGTCTGCACTTTAATTTGCAGTCTTGTTTGGGGGGGGGGGGAGGGGCAAAGAAAAGAATCCATATCAGACATCTTGAAATGGGCTGGGAAAGTTTGATAAGGAAGCCTTTTACAGACTTTACCCTTACACAATTTTTGGTTGTCATACGCATAGTGTGAACATAGCGTCATTATGTTGTACGTCACCAGTGGTAACTGGTGCACCACACGCACGCCGAGATCTTGGCTTTTACAAATTTATACCCGGTGATCATGAGTATTCATTTTGTTTTCCTTTCTAGTGTAAACATAAACACTGCCAAAAAAAAGTCCACACTCATTGGAGGGGCCATAATTTTGAATCTGATCCTCTTATGATGACGTCAATTATATACACCTTTGCGGAATTTTGTTAGCTACATTTTGATATGCCATTTATTGGCCCGTGTCAACTGCACAGTGCCCGAACAAAGCGCGGGTTATTACAATTCCATGCATTTAGCACGGTGCAATCAATATTCCCTGGCATTCGTTTCAGGCAGTGTCACATTGTTGTGCGGCAATTTTTACTCGACTCGCAAACTCTTGAAATTTGCAGCTTTTCAAACTGCATCATATTTCATAAACTGTTGTCAGTGTTGGACGATTTACAGTCTTTGGTTGCAAGCGGGATTTCAAAATGTAGCCAAGAACATTCCCCAAAGGTCTTTATAAATGACGTAATCATCAGACAATCAGATTCAAAATTGTGACCCTCCAATGAGGGTGGACTTTCTGTTTTTGGGGTGGTTAATATGTATACCATATAAATTCCAAGCAAGCTGGCCTTCGTCAATTTCTTTGATAAGTTCATAAGGAGATCAGACTAATTGTGATGAGAATCGGACCCAATAGGCCTTATTCTCAAGCACATGAGGGCGCTATAACGATGCTATATTGGGGGAGCTAATTAACCAGCACCTTTTTTTTGCTATCCAGCAGAGCTTACACCTCAAACATTATTTTGTTGTCAGTCTTCAACCCTACTAATCCTCCTCGATCCTCCTAAATCCTCCAGGCGATTTTGCAGGATTTTAGAGGATTCAGGCTAAATAGCAAACAAAATGTTGGTTGATTTTGGAGGATGCATTGTGTCGAGTTTGTAGGCTGTACCCAGCATTGTTGATGATAAGTCATGCATAATTGAGCCCTGCATTATACTCGACATCATCCACTCTGAATGTCATCGGCACTGCCTCAACCAATGAACAGTAATTGTTGGAGGATTTTAGAGGATTAAGGCAATGGTCACCACTCCACTGAACAAATTTTTAAAAAATGGATCATTTTGGAGGATTGAAGCTATCCAATTTACACTGTGGCAATTGGAGGCTCTGACAAAATTGCGGATGGTTCCTAGCCAAAAAGGCCGATAGGCTTAGGGTTGTTATCGTGATTTAAGTTACCTTAGCTTACAAAACTGATTCAATAAATGGTGATTTTCTCTTGGTACTCAGAAAATGACTTGAAACTGTGCCCTCATTTGTTTGAAGAAATTTGGCCTATTGCAAATAAGAGTTCCGGTGTCGTATGGAAAACAGACTCCTGTGAAAATCGTATTCAAACACACCATTTTATTCAAATACAAAAGTTGTGGTAATTGTCATAAGCGTACAATTTGTTCAGACTTTTATATTGGATATTAAGTCGGTGATTCCGTTTGTCATTTGTAGAAATGTTTGGTAAAAGTTCACAAATAAACCTAAGTAGCAACTAGCTTCCCAACCCAGTAAGTTTAAGTGTATTTATGCGGAAGTATAGATGCTCATGAATAAGGGATATGTGCATTGAATGTGCATTTTCTGGTGTGTCATGGCTCCTAGATATCGTCTACAGCTTATCCTTAATGACTGAAAACAAAGGTGTGCCTGGGATAACAATAACACTGAGGACCTGAGTTGAGTCTGTGGAATTTGCCTATACCTTAGGGGACCATGGTAAGAGTGTACACACTCATTCACAACTGAGGACTTGGAACAAAGGGTTGCCTGAGACAATAAAACCGAGGACCTAAGCTTTAATCCACTGAATTTTTTGTCTACAAACCTTTTAGAGGACTGTGGTGTGTACATGTAATCATTGATGTCTGAGGACTTGAAACAAAGGGTTGCCTGAGATAGCAATAACACCGATGAACTGAGCCGTTGTCCTCAGAATTTGTCTTGTACAACCCTAAGGGGACTGTGGCTAGAGTGTACACGTAATCATTTATGTCTGAGGACTTGGAACAAAGAGTTGCCTGAGATAACAATAACACCGAGGACCTGAACCATAGTCCTCAGGGTTTTCCATGTACTAACCTTTTAGGGGACTGTGGTGTGTACACGTGATCCTTTATGTCTGAGGACTTGGAACAAAGGGTTTCCTGTGACAAGAACACCGAGGTCCTATAAGACCAAGTCATTGATAATTATCGTATACATAACTTTTGGGACATGTGGCTGGTGTGCACAGGTTGTCCTTTACGACTGAGGACTTGGAACAAGGGGTTGCTCGAGATAATAAACCGAGGAACTGAGCCGAAGTCCCTGGTACCGTTCGTGTACAAACCTTTTGGGACGTGGATGGTGTGTACAGGTCATGTTTTACGACTGAGGACTTTGAACAAAATGTTACCCGAGATAATAATAAGAGACTCTTACCATGGTAGTTTTCGTGTACAATTGCTATTGGACATGTTACCACAAACTTATATTCAAACATTAGGAATAAAAGATGGAGAAATATGGGTCCTCGGTAATAAAGTAGATCAAGACAATAACCCCGAGTACCTGAGCCCAAGTCCTCGAATGGGTTCGTGTATAAAGCGTATGGTATAAGTCAAGAAAGGTATATATGGAAAACAAGAGGCATGACATAAGAGAACAAGTCCGGGTCCTCGGTTGTATTGTAAAATTAGACTGTGTTTGTCACTGTGCCATATGGCTCTGTTTGGCTACTCTGTACATTATGTTATGCTACATAGTAATGCTTAACCCTTGAGTCACATCCCATATCAGTTCAAAATATTACATGCTGAAAAGTGCAAGTGTGTAGTATTGTGGGAGTATTGTCATCCTTTTATTTATATTTCAGTCCAACCTAAGCACAATCGTCGTCAACGTACCACTTTCAAAACCTGTGTGCATGGAAGCCTGGTTATCTAAAATACATGTAGGCCTAGTTCCTGTGGGCCGACGTCCGAAAGAAACCATCCGTACAAATGAACAATTTTACAACTCTTATATTGAATATCATCTATACTTTTTGGTCTGTGCATGAAATTGCACAATATGGATATTGCGTCAATAATGTGCGAGCCCACGATGCTTTCTCCAATGTTTCTGTAGGTATCAGTAGCGTACTTGTCATTTTGTATGAGTTGTTTGTTAGTAAGAAGTACACTCTGTACTTGTATATTTGCTTGTGTATTTTGTATGCAGTTACTGATAACTTCTTATAACAATCACCTTTTGGAAGCCCATCTTATTTTGCCACGAACTTAAAGTCACGTCCGTGAAGCTGCTCCAAGAAACCAAACAACCGATTCATAAGCCCGGCCCATGTTGTGTTGACCAATCACAGTCGTGTTTTATGTCCGCCATAATGATCTGTGTGAGTGGAACTTGCAGTATCCGCTTCGTAAGTGTGACGTCATTTTAACTTAAACCACGCCCACTGCACGCGGTGTAACACTGGAACCAATGGAACCCGATGTAGTACATATAGTGGCCAGTTCAGCCAATGGACGCTAGTAGTCAGTAGTGCGTGCGCGTGTATGAAGCAGTCACGAACCCTATTTGGCATCCGAGAGGCGCACGCGCGTAGTGGGCGGGATTTAATGGATGGGTGGATACTTCTTAGATATGGTTTCAATACAATTTGGTCCTTAAAAAAAGGAACAGGTAGATCGGCCAGAAGCCACTATAAAAACACTGCCTTTACATAATTATGAAGGCTTGTATGTGTATGTATTGAAACGGATGTGTTGAAACTTCATTCGCTTTGCATTGATTCGTTACAACGTTCTGCGTTGTCTACAGGGTGAGTCCAACAAAAAAAATGTTGGGACCATTGTTTTACTGAAGTACTGCATGTAGCACTGCCAAAATCTAGGATATGAAAACCCAATTAATAAGCTTTCTTTTAGTACAAGAATCATTCAAATCACTCATGTAATTTTCAAGTTACGGAATTTTAAACACAACCACCGTTTTAAGGTTCTGTCCACGGATCACACAAAAAATCAGTGTTCTTTCAGCAAAACAAAAACCAATCACAAAGGGACGTGTGTAAATTCTTTTCGTTTTGCTGAAAGAACGCTCATCTTTTGTGTGATCCGTGGACAGAACCTTAAAACGGTGGTTGTGTTTTAAATTCCGTAATTTAAAAAAGTGATTTGAATGATTCTTGTACTAAAAGAAAGCTTATGAATTGGGCTTTCATATCCTAGATTTTGAAAGTGCTACATGCAGAACTTCAATAAAATAATAGTCCCGACATATGGGGTTTTGGGGGTTTTACTCGTGCACCCTGTATAAGAGGTACACTTACCCACATTTCTTTTACAAAGAGAGTGTCACCAGCTAATTATAATGAATGTCCAACTATAAAGACAGTGTCACCAGCTAAATCTAATGAATATCAACTACAAAGACAGTGTCACCAGCTGATTCTAATGAATATTCAACTCTGAGAAGATGAAATGCGCCCTTTCGTGACAAACATCAATGTGGCAGAAACCCAAAGAAAACATTTGTGTGCATGTACTATGTCAGCTCAGCTATTGGTGTCAGTTGTATACATTGTAGTTCCTTGTCATGATATCTTGATAAATCTCTAAATGACGCAGTGGATGGAGTGTAAAATATAGTAACATTTATAACAGATATTTGTAAATTTGTATCAGCTTTTAGAGCTTTGTTCTTTTCTACAAAAGGCTGTGATTTTGTACATGGGAATCGTGTTAAATATGTTAAGGGTTTAACAAACATGGACATGTTTTTTTGGTGCTTTATTAAAGGAGTAGATTTGGAACGGTGACGTAGAATGTAAACAAAAGTATATTAAAAAAAAAAATACCGCTAGTGTACTACTAACGTTATTGTGTTTGGAGCAAATAAATAATTTATGGATCCCTTAATCCATCAAAATGGAGAAGTCCAGGACTGATTCTTTTCTGCCTTTACACGTACGTTCTCTTCTTTCAGTCTTAAGCCCCTGTCACATAGTAGCGAATAGAGCTAATTTTTGCCTAGCGTACTGTGTTTTTTTTCTCGAAATTTGGCAAAGTCCAGATACGCTCAAATTCTCGGCCATAATCTGTGTTGTAGCGAACTCCTGACCGTATAAGACGATTTATAATCCGATGTAGTAGCCATGACACCACAACAGTGACTCGATGGATGTGGTAGTTTTATACTCTTGCATATATAGGGCCCTCCAGCGTAATTTTATATTCATGTATACTAACAGCGTGTGGTGTGGATAAAAATAGCGCCACCGGGTGATTCACAATACAGTGCACCACCAAGAGTTTGCCGTGGAGAATTCATTTTTAAACTTTACCGTCAACACACATCGGTAGCATAAAAAGGTTCGAGAGTAGAGCGGGTAATGAATATGCATACCATGACGTCATCACAGCTATATTCGTGTCGTCACACTCGCGCGAAAATATGATCATCGGTAAGCTTGTGGGGCGACACTAAAGGGTGGCGGCGCGACAGTAGAAAGAGGACTTGTTAAATGTAATGATCATCGGTAAGTGGGGCGACACTAGAGGGTGGTGGCGCGACAGTAGAAAGAGGACTCCACTAAACGTGAATACGTACCGTGATATATTACTCATGAGCTTCTAGTGACGTCATAGTCATGCATATTCATTACTCGCTCTACTCTCGAACCTTTTTATGCTACCCAACACATCACGGCCCATTTGATTGACCTTCAGTAGACAACTTGAGTAGATTGGGGCATATCGTTCTGCCGCCTTACAACCACCACCACCACTGTATTGATCAAACAAATTACTCGAATCATACGTTGTATACGGGAAAGTCTATAGGAGACGACGATCAACTCCTAACAGAGATGAGGGAGGGTATGAACTGTCACACAATGGACCCCCTCATACCCCAAGTACCACCCCGGGGGAGGACACAAGCGGCCAGACCACCATCTAGTGGCCGCAACGGGAAACAGCGCCACCAACCGACTGGTTGTGCTTCGTTCAGAGGATGACTAGTGAGTAGTGAAACTAATCGAAACGTAAATGAAACTACGTAAGTAATTGGCTGTGTTTATAAAAAAAATCATTTACAAAGTCGAATCATACGCTTACGATTTCCCCCTCCAGGTGGTGTTTAATGAATTCACTACACAGGTTCCTATACACTTTGGAATTTTCTGCCCTTAAGTTTCAAGAAGCTATCCACATGAAAATAGTTCACTTGGCCTCTTTCGTAGATGTGCAATCCGTATTCTGCAGACTTCTTGCACGCGTAGTAATTCCTGGCGTGGCGGTGACCGCAGTCGGATATAACGCGCCTACTTGATTGGTCAATGTTCCCAATATCACAGCGCGTTACGGCATTTCCTATTGGCTGAATTTCCCTTTTGTAGGATTGTTGAGGACTACAATAATACACGTTTGATAGTCGCTGCCCCCATTTTGGCAGCATGCACCGACGCGACGCGCTGTGCACGTGCGCGTAATGCACAGTCTGGGTGCGAGACTTCTGTATCTGTATCATGCATGTAGTCGGCAACGCATCCCGGGGGAAACATCACACTAACTTAGAGAGAAGACAATGGGAGGAAATTACAGTTACAGAGGTGGGAGGAAAAGCCCAGAAGAATATTCTGGGAAAACCCACGGAATCAGATAGGGACTGAAAAGGCCAAAAAAAAAAACAAGTCTCCGGTTTCTGGTATGGAGCTTGCCCCAAAAGTGGTGCGGCGACGCGGCTTTTTTTTTTTTTTACCAGTTTTTTTTTTTTTTTGGCCTTCAAATGTCGGCTAATGACTGCAAATGGTGCCCGATTAAACTTAGTGCAAATATATGGGAGTCCAGAGAGGCCACATAAATCTTATTCTCGATCATAACCCCATCTAAAAACACGTTAAAATTGTGCAGCAGCAGAATTCCAGTCAAACCAGTGAGTTTGGCGGTTTTGAAACATCATCTTGTATTGAAAAAAAAAAATTCATTTTGCCGACGCGCATGGCTACGGCGACGCGCGCGCATACCAGAAACCGGAGACTTTTTTTTTTGGCCAAACCCAATCCAAACGTTGGCCCCGGCGGGATTCGAACCCGGGTCACGTATAGTGGTGGAATTCGAAGGCGAGGAAAGTACCGCAACGACAACCTGACTTGTGATGACGTTGCACGGAGACAAATTTCCCAGGGGGCACATGGGCAGGGGGACGTCATATTTCGCTGGAGGGAGACGGGTTTACCTAGGTAAATGTGTCCCCCGGACAGAGTTACCGGGTTGTGACCCGATAAATCTGTCTGGGTCGGAACACATTAACATAATTACCTTTTACACCGTCCAAATCACGATTTGCATGCCCTCAATATTGTGTTTGCTAGTAAATCATTTTGTGAGCAATGAATTTGAGAGTTTGTCAAAACGAAGGATGGAAGCGGGGAACAGGACTGCGTGCTCGTATTACTGTGAATGTCGGATGAAATTGGGCTCTACAAAATTATTGCTCTAATTTGCAATGGAGCGTAGGCTGGTTTTTTTTGTAAATTGCGATGGGCTGAGAACTACTTTTATTAAGGGACGAATTTATTTGGATGGTATTTTCTCCCATTGGTACCCCCCCCCAAAAAAAAGAAATAATAATAATAATAATTTGATGTGGGTCTCGTCCTGTTGATATCTTACGTGTAAGATTTCGTCATGGATGGCACCTCCAGGGCTCCGTAGTAAATAACTGTAACATAACAATCAATTCTCAATTACTAACGTCGTGGCGTCGATTAACTCAAGTGCAATCCTGTCAGCATTGGTCTCCCGTGACCCTGACGAGCCCCTTAATTAATCATTTTATAATTGATCCCCATGCGTAGTCACTTTAATAGGCTCGTGATGCCAATAGAGAAAACACAAACACTCACTCAGTCGAGTTAATTCTTGGGGGGGGGGTGACCCTCTAGATATAAAGGTAAAGGGGACGAACCTGTATTCACAGGAACGCAGTGCCCATCTCTCTTTAATTAGCGATTGGGCCAGACTCATATGCTGCTGTGGGGGGGGGGGGGGATCGCCACATCCTCCACAGCGAGTCTGTTACCTTCCTAGCATTGAACAATGCCGGTACCCATTTAACACCTGGGTTGAGAGGAGTAATTGAGGTGAAGTGCCTTACTCAAGGGCACAACACGCATGGCCACGGTGGGGTTCGAACCCACAACCTCTCGATCACGAATGCTGTGCTCCACCGCTAGACCATACGATATATTTAACTGGAAAAAAAAAGTCTAAAAGATATTTAGCCTTGATAGGCTGTGATTTTCTATAGCTGGCCGACCGGCCCGAGGCTGTACGGAGTAGCTGACCAGCCTACCGGGCTCCACATATGTCCATATATCACGTGGATGGCTGGAAATACGTATACTCATGCCACAAAATACACGCTGCGTCAAAAGTAACGTATTCCGAATCAGGTGACCTATTTATTTGTTCACGTAATATGTTTACGCCTGCGTATATATTTACGGTCAGTGATGGTTTGACATATACGCTTGTTCATGGATAATGAAAATGCAGTGCTTCTTATTGTTTGCTAGCCACGTTTTCAAGGTCTTGTTCACAGAAAATCATACAGTTACGGGAAAAAGAATTGTTGAAAATTTCCGTTTGTTCGTTAAAGCTATAGTCCATCATTTGCAACCATCCGAAAAAGTAACTGGCGTATTATTGTTGAAAAACATACTTGGTTGAAAGATAGTAAGTGGACTAAACTCCCTGTGAAATTAATCTTTCTGGCAAGCTATCATTTTGAAGTAATCAACGAAAGAAGGCTTTTCCAGCGGTGCGTCTTAAGACGGACCGTAGGACAATTTAAATTAGAAGTTCGTTTTGTTATTCGGCGCAGCGCGCGCAAGAATTGGCACGACGCGCAAAAGGGCGCGGTTGCTATAATTCGTCATATCATTGCGCGACATCGCGTATAGCTGCAATTCAAAACAATTCAAAACATGATTCAGCAACTTTTGACTTGAAATTGAGATCCTGTTTTTCTCGGAATATATAGCTGAAGCTGAGCTGAAACTTCATCAGGTTAGTTGTTCAGTATCCTTCTTTAGATTTTGAACACTTTTTTGGCTTCAAACGAACAAAATGCACAAATTACAAATGATGGACTATATTTTTAACATTCGCTTGGGATTTTATTCCCCTGCCTATAGCATTCCAAGCACTGGATAAAACCCTTGAACTTTGAACATTTTTTTTTTGACTACATTGGTGTGAGGAGCGAGGGAGAAATCTCCCCTCTCCTTCTCCCGGTGAAAGCAATTAATGTCTTGTTAAGAAAAAAAAATAGAAACTGAGCAATAACGTAATACGGAGCTCCAGAGGTGCCATCCTAGATGTTGAGATCCTGACACAATTTATCACGGGATGACAACATCTTAGATGTACTAACGTTGACACTCTGAGATTATTAATCACAGGAAGACGACACGTTTAAAGGGAAGATACAACATTTGCCAACATCAAAAAAAACGAAATGATCAAATTATAACGAAATATCTCACTCGATTGTAAGTGAATGACAGTCTAAACCATCCTGTAAGATCTTGGCTCCTGGTGTGCTGACATTTTCAAGAAAACTTGTATTTTTCCCACACTGGTCGGCCGACCATCGTTGGAGAACACTGGCTTTTTTTCCAAAAAGGGCTCCTAACTTTTCATATTTAGTTATTCCACATTTTCTTTGCAATTGATAACACAACTGTGAAGGGGTACAAGTCTGTTAAACTGATTCTCTGACACTACAATATTCCCCTTAGTCTATAAATTGCAACGTCTCATCTTAAGTGGGGTCAGGGAACAAGACTACAAGAACATGATTGGTTTTCTTGGTTTTTCCAGCATTTACAAGCTCAAAACGTGAAACAAGTCAGTTTAACAATATTTTGTATACCATACTAATCCTCCAAATCCATTTATTTTTGAAAATTGCAGCAAAAGCAAATGCTGTATATTCCCTTGAAGAGGGTTGCCAACATCCTCAGATAGACCAATCAGGGGTAGCACAATATGCTGAAGTAGGATCCTGAAATCGTGAGACAACAATCACGGGATGACGACATCCTGAAAGTAGGATGTCGACATCTGGAGATACCTTCAAATGCTGTTTAGTGGAGTTATGGTTAAGCAATCCTACTTTCCCGTGACGCTATCTGAAGATGTCGACATCTAGTTTTACAGTGTCATCATCCTATGATAAAGTATCGAAGGACGTTGACATTTTACGTGTAAGATATCGTCATCCCGTGAGAAGTTATCTCGGCATCTCAACATCTGGGATGGCACCTCCAGAGCTCCGTAGTTAATAACTGCAACAACAAAAAGCATCAATTATTTTCGTCGTGGCGTCAATAAACTCAAGTGCAACAATATTAGCGTTGCTCGCCCTTGACCGTGAGCCCTAAGTATTCTATTATAGAGACCTTTGCGTATATAGCAATTTAATAGCTTGTGGCGCGTACAACACTTTAATAACTCCTGGCGCCAATAGAGAAACCACCCCGCACGTACTCAGTCGAGTTAATTCTTGGGGAGGGGGACCCTCCAGATATACTGGGAAAAAAGTCTTAAAGATGAGAAATATGTTGACGCCCCTTTGCAAACATTGCCCTGCAATCAGTTAAAAGCAGGCATATTTGAAAAGAAAATGGAATAAATAAAAGTGTACAAGTGGCAATTTCACCTTAACATTTAGTTTAAACCTATTAGTGCACCCAGCCGCTTGTGGCCTCCAAGCATACTCGTACATAATATCAATTGACAATAAAATCTTGTTGTTTCCTTTCATATTTCCTAGATACAAAATCGCCACTATCTTCTTACATCACCCTCTGATTTTGCATCAGTGGAATCTACCACTCTGTGGCACAATCAGTTCTCCTGACAGAAACTCCATCAGTGGGTCAAATCGATACAGGGATTGCCATCGATCTAACATTATTACTCTTAAGGTTAATTGGTTAACTCTTGTTGTTTCGAGCGCGCTCACTCGTAGCCAGAACTGCGTTAGTGCTCATCATGGCGCTTTGGGTAATGTTGGCGGTCGTGCTTGCCGCGGATTTGGTCGAGTTTACTCAAGCAGCTTGTTTGCCGTGCAATTTCCAATGGACGGAGAACAATGACAAATGTTACAGGTATTACCCTAATCCTCTGCCGTACACGGAAGCCAAGGCATTCTGTCAGCGTCTCAACTATCACGGGCGAAGTGGCTCCCTCGCAACGGTAACAAGCCCTGATGACATCTTATTCATTTCGAAGTTCGCTGACAACATGTTCAAGAACGCGACTGGATTTGCTGTACCGTCATTCATTTCGCTAGATACACCTGCCACGAACACCACAGGTAAGTCGGTAACACTTTGTAATGACATTTTAAAATCAAATTGCATACAAGTCACAAATAAATATCACAAAAGTACGTTAAAGAGAAAATTGGGTAAACAACAAAATCTGGATACGAACGTTTTATATATAGTAAAATGCACATCGATTGGATATTTTGATATTTTCACACTAATATCATTTCGTGGCTGATATTACTTCAATGAATCTGTGATCTTTTAAAGCTATAGTCCATCATTTGCAGCCATCCGAAAAGTAACTGGCGTAGGTTGAAAGATAGTGAGGGACTAAAACTCCTGTAAAATTATTCTT
The DNA here is from genome assembly GCA_029964075.1 of Patiria pectinifera. Lineage (NCBI taxonomy): Eukaryota > Metazoa > Echinodermata > Asteroidea > Valvatida > Asterinidae > Patiria > Patiria pectinifera. The sequence goes on along the minus strand of CM057145.1, from coordinate 2,019,423 downwards.
TCTGGCAAGCTGTCACTTTGAAGTGACACGGAATTCAGGCCCAATTCAAATATGATTCAGCAACTTTTGATTTGAAATTTAGATCCTAGAATGCTGTTTTTCTCGAAATATACAGCTGAAGCTGAGCTGAAACTTCATCAGATTAGTTGTTCAGTATCCTTCATTAGATTTTGAACCCTTTTGTTGCTTCAAACGAGCAAAATGCACAAACTACAAATGATGGATTATATATCTTTAAGATTTACCATCATGACTCCTGAAAACACATGCAAAACTACATGAACACGATACGTCATCCTTCTTTATATTTCATTATACATTTTTATTGAACTTTTTTATTGCAAAGGATGCATGACATGATCTTACATGGGAACATATTTGTGCAACTTTCTACTCCTCTGAAATGTATGGAAAATATTTCTTTTTGGTCATTGTTTTGATTGAAAAATGCACCTCATTTTAAAATGTCCATGCTTTCCTGAAAAATGAGGGCGCTCTTGCAGCTGTGATGTCATTTTAGGAAGACTACTGTTTACTTAAGGGGTTTTCTGCTTGAACCCAAAATTTGCTAACATTTGAAGACATTTATGAGACATTTGCTCATTGGCTTACTGCCATGCACGGAAACAACAACGAATCACCACAGAAAGAACATTTTATCCGCAATTCTGGCAAATGTAATCGCATTTTTTGGACGAAAGAGGTTTTAGGTTCATTGTGTTTAAATGGTGATATTCTTTGAACGGATTGAGCGATTTCAGTATTATTTCATCAAAAAGTAGGTAATGAAATTGGCTTTCCAGTTATTATTATTGTTGGTGCTACATATTTTATTGATATGAAACTCCGAGTCCCTTCATGACAGACATTGAGGACAAAACCCTAAAAGGTTTACCTCGGACAAAATTTTGACCAAAATTTAAGTCTATCCAATTGTACTTGTGTTATTTCAGTTTCGGACTTGGAACCAATTCTTGACCAACCCTTCGGCCAAATGATCACTTTGTGCGACAATAATACAGTGGTGGCTAACGAGGCGTATCAAGTTGAGGGAACTGCTCAAATGGTTCCCGGCCCAGATCTAGTGGAACAACCATGCGCAGTGCACGCATCACTTGGGTCCTACTTAGATCTCGGAGACTTTGCAGGAGTTGTGTCGCAGACCCTGGACTGTGTGAGTCTGAAACTGTGACCTGGTCCATTTGGTTGAAAATCGACACACCGGCATCTGTGAACAAAAACTACTGGTATTACTTGAGCTCTGGGGGACAGACTGGTTGAGCCAGAGGAATAGCTTTCATGTATCAAAAGAACTCTCAGAAATTCTTGATCACGGCAAAGTCCGAACAATTTCATTTTAATCGTAATTATGACAAAAGTAAGATACCGCTGGACGAGTGGTTCCACCTCGCATTCACGGTGGACTTGTCAGGCACGCGGGGCACAGACTTAAAAGTATTTGTCAATGGGGAGATGGTTAATGCGGACGTGATGGGAAACCCAACTGCAACAACTCAATCGGACGGGTGCACTCATCTTTATTTCGGCATGTCAAATACATGTGATCGCACATACTCTGTTGACACGTACGGTGGCTCTGCGGCATACAGCAATCTGGTTGTGTTTGACGGTCTTCTGAGCTCACTACAGATAGCAAACCTGTACAAATGTGGATCTATTGGTACGTACCCCTTCACCTGAATCGATACGATTAAGATGTTTTTAAGATGTTACCAGGAAACATCTCTGAGGTGCACTTTCTTTCGGCAAACAAAATTGAGGTAATTAGCCTACTGGCGAAAGATGTTGCTATGGTTTGCTGCTGTTGCTGTTGATATATGGTGCTGCTGTTGCTGCTTCTGTAGTTTGTTGTTTTGTTACTGATCTTGCTGCTTTTCCTGCTTGTGTGCTGTTGTGGTTATTGTGGTTATGCTTTGTTGTGGGTTGATGTTGTTTGCACTAATGTGTTTGGCATCTCCTTGTTTTATCTTGTTGTAGATTGGTCGCCCAAGGATTATCAACTTCACAATGACAAAGGACGGCATCGCTGACAGCCCAATCTGTTTTGAATGCACGGCCGATGGTGAAGTCCTCACCTGAAGTTTACTCCACGAAAACAACCCCAACAACATGAGTTGGGAGAATTTGGCAACCGTAGCGGGAGCCGGCTACACAATTCAAGCAGTGAATGCTTCTAGACGCGTCATTCACTCGACTCTTGTGATTGCTCACAACCACGGCTTACCGCTTGAGGGCGCTCTAGTGGCCTGCACTGCGCATTCGTATCGTCTGCGCGACAATGCGTCTATTTTCATCTATCAAGGTATTCCACATGATGAAATTCATGGAACTTTTTTTCGCTGATTCATTTTCAATAGGCATTTTGTATATAATTCAGATTTTTATATTGTTAAATGTGGACCACCAAAAAGTTGGCATTTCCTATTGATTTCCGTTATATAAGATTTATTTTTCGACGTAGATTTGGTGATTTCAGACTCATTTTGAATGGTCGAGTTTTAGGGTGTTGCTTGAAAAAGAGAAATTAGTTTGATTTTTGCTCTGTGAACTCATCGTTTTTTGGTGATCATGCCCCCTCTTAGATTTTTTAAAAAGATTTTGTTCCTCAATTCACACCTTTTTGTCGGGGAGCACTCTCCGTAACGCTTCGCTAGATCAGCATGGGAGTTAGTGAATTTTTCAAATTTTTATCAGAGGTAAAACAAAAATAAAACTTTCTATTTAGGTCGTCTATTGTTCCATCCCAACCGATTACACACAAATGTTAATCATTCCAGTTATTTTAACAATCGTGCACAATTAAATGCAGATATCCACTTATCGTCAAGCATTCACATGATAATATCTTAAGGAGGCGGGCGGAAACAGTGCCAAAGAACTTCACGATTCCTACTTCCAAATTGTACACGAAGGCAATTGAGCCTCAAGAAAAACACAGAAACTCAAATTATATCAAGCGTTGCCATTTTCATTATTATTATTTTGTTTTATTATTTTAAGGCAAACAAGTAAATATCGGAACAAGTGACCATGGTTCTTTCGGTAAGTGTGATTCTGTGTGTTTACGTTTATACCGACAGTAAAGTCACTATATAGGCCTATATAGTTTTGCAAATAATGGATGTTGTCCCTCGCCTGGCAGAATAGAAAACAAACATGAACAAAGTGAAAAGTCATCACATCGTTTTATGAATAAGTTAAGTACTAATTAAATGGCAACGAATGTCTAAATATCTGCACAGCGCCACCACTTGTCTTGTCAGAATTTCCCGGTCTGAACGAGATGCTATTTCACTGTATCTGTTTTCCTCCTTTTTCAACTGAATATCGTAGGTCTTTCGTTGTGGACATTTAGTAACGTTGGAACCCAGTTCATAATCAAAGATGGCGACTATCCTGACACGTTTTGCGACACGGCGCCCCCTACTGTCGCATCAAACATCGGCGGTTCGTGCTCAGAGGATCAACAAAAACATCCTTTTATTTGCCAGATGTAAACGACTTTTTTCGGCGAAAAATTATTCAAATGGTGTAATTGTTTTCTTTGATACCTTTGGACAGCGACATAGGCATGAATCTAAAAAATAGTGGCACAAACGAAATATCCATGTTAAGAAAAATACAGGCCCAAAGTGTCCTTATTCTCAAATCTTAACACATGTACGTACGCCCGGTCAAAGTTAAAACACTGAACTTGTACAAGTTGTCAAAAAAACGGTGAGTCCAAGAAAGTGACTAAAAGGTGGAAAAAATATTTAAATATATGTCGCTCGCTCCATTTAATAAAAAAACTAACAAAACAATAATGTAAATGTCATTGACTACTATCTCTGATAATTTCACGTAATTTGTATACACTGATCGCAAGTTATCTCTATTTTAATCAAATTATACCACAACATTTAGCTGTCCGCCACTGACCATTTACTGATACGAATTAAGTGATACCTTCGAATACAATGAACCATTGGGGTTTTGGTTTTCCAACCTGCATAAATGAATGAAAACTTGCAAAGAAAACAGACAAAAATCACAATCATCATTTAAGAAAAAGACTTGATTTGTTCCCCACATACAAAACACGAACACTTATAGAAATGTAATCTTTCAGACTTGACTAAGTTTATTAAAATCCCATTTGTATGTGAATCCCCACGTGCAATCTTTGGTTCTCATTTAGCATTCTATGCTGGGCAGCTATAAAAATGTGTTCTTGTAGTGAAACATGCATAACTTCTGATGACATGGATTGATTTTTGTATTTTTTTTCACATGAGCGGAACGACATGCTCGTTTAATACATGCTTCATTTGTGTATTAAAGGGAATATATGCATGTCAAATGCAACATTTGCTTTTTCAGAAATGGATGGATTTGGGTGTTAGTTTTTAATAGCAAATACTGTTACACTGACTTGTTTGAAGTTTTGTGTTCGTAGATGCTGGAAAACCAAGAAAAACAATCATGTTCATGTAGTCTGGTTCCCTCACCCTACTTAAGATGAAACGGAACAATTTATAGACGTTGGGGAATTGTAAGGTCAGGAAACCAGTCTGGCTGGCTTGTACCCGTTCAAGGTGTATAATCGATTGCAAACAAAATGCGGACTAACTAAATATGGTAAATTATGGGCAGTATTGGAGAAAAAAAACCAGTTTTGTTTTCAACGCTGGTGGGCCGATCAGAGTTGAAAATTGATACAAAAATACCACTTTTCTTGAATATGACAGCACACCGGGTGCCAAGATTGTACAGGATGCTTAAGACTGTCATTCACTAACAGTCCAGTAAGATATTTCATAAAAATTTCGTAGTTTTGTTTTTTGATGCTTGCAAATGTTGTATATTCTTGGTTTTTAAGGGGAAAAATCTTTAATCCAGGTCACTTTTGTTTTGACTGACCCTGTAGTCCTCTGATTTATTCCTGCGTTTTGTTCACAAATCATCGCAGTTAACATTTTGTAAGCGCCTTTAACTATCGTCGCCACAGTCATGCGTGAAAACGTGATGGTTAAAATTTAAAAAAAAAAGCACATTGGTTTCAAGTGATACGATTGTAGGTAAAATTGTGGATTTTCAATTTTCAATTTTCAATTTTCAATTTGTCTTTAAGTACTTTAAGTCTCGTATGAAACTTTTTAATTCTGTAACAGTTATTGCACGTTATTAATTGTTCTCGAGAATTAATGCTTCTAGATTGGTGTTCTTTTCTTGATTCCATACAAGTTGGTCAGTTGTTGCCAAGCACACAACAAACACGTACATTAAAAAAATCTTGACATGCACTTGTGAATTATTGTTATTATTATTAATGCTTATCGTAAGTAAGATAACAGAAAAATATACTATTAGAGAGATATTCTCATATGCACAATTGTTTGTTTGAATTTCTTGACTCCTAACCCCAATTTGGCCTTAACCTACCCCCACGAATTTCGAGATTTTTGTTTTGTTTTACTAATTGGACCACCAACAATCGATCTAGCCTATTTGCGACAACAAAATTTAGCCCCTAAATAGAAGCTGAGGCGTTAGGGCGACATTGAATTTCAAATGTCTCCATAAGTTCTGACGCTAAAGTGTCTCCCAAATGGTTAAATAGCGATTACTGGCTGCTATCATGTATGAATGAATCATGATAACTTTGGTTTCATACTTGTAGATGAGACTTGTAGGTTGCATGGTGGACATGAACACAGTATGTATGTAACACCATGTGAATAACATATCTTATTTGTGGAGTGCCGTGGCCTCGTGGTTAAGAACATTGAATTCGTGGTCTGCGGGTTATTCTGCGGGTTGTGGGTTCGAGTCCAGCCGGGGTTATGGTGCGTGTGCCCTTGGGCAAGGCACTTTGTCACTCGTTGCTTCTCTCCACCCGGGAGTAAATGGGTGCCTGTGAGGGCAGAGATGGTTATGTGATTGAATTAGCTTGCTTGCGCCTAACAGGCAGCATCGAGCTGTATACTCCCCAGGGAGCTGAGATGGTATTTGGAATGTTTGCCCAATAATCAGGGGTAATAATAATACTGTAAGCGCTGTGATTTAGTTTACTAATATGAGCGTTCTTAAATGCCAATTTTTATTATTTTTATAAAACTTTGTCAGGTTTAAATACTTCAGGTTTCAATTCAAGGAGCCAAATTAACTCTGGGCGTGGGTTATGAATCTCAAACATGACGCTTTGTCAAGCGAACCTTGGAACACGAGTGAGAACAGCTTGGAATGATAGGTCGAGGGGGCAGTTTTAAACGTGTGGTTTAAAACTGGCTTATGGAATATCCCCTTGCACAGCATGCGTGTACGATATGCGAGTAGATTGAGCGATTAATTATGCAAAACAAGATTGCGTACTTGACCTCGCGATTCTGGCCCTTGAGCGGACACTTTCTATCGGGTCTTCAGTAACCTGATGCAGTCCGGTTTTGCATAATCAATTGCCAAATCTACTCGCATGTCAATTTCAGGCTTGCGTGCAAGCCGCTATTCCATAGACTACCGTCCCATTTTGGATCGACACATGTCTGATCAATACTTTGTGTTCACAGAATCGCAATCTGATGTAATCTGATTTTTTTTCAGTTCCTTCTTTGAAAAAAAAATAATAGTGTTCCGTGTGCAGCTCCACTGTCAAACATACAAATGGCAGCCAAGCGAAACGATTGAACAGTTCAGGCAAAATACCTTTAGTGGAACACAAGTTCAGTATTTATCACTCAACAGCTTAGGTTGGTTAGCCACTAAAAAAAAATGCGTTCAAATATTACTCTGTGCATGTAAAAAAAAAAACGCACCGTGCCATCATCAGTTCGAAAGCTGTAACACTGTAATATTTCGTGCTTAAAATACTTTTCAAAAATCCTCAAAACGAATGACATCATTTAAACTGTACTAACAGCTATTGAAATCAACCGGTGCAACCGGAAGATCGGCCCCTCCTCCCCTCCTCCTCCTCTATCTCCACTTCCTGCTCCCGCTTTTGCTCCTCCTTCTTTCTTGCTCATGCTCCTGTCCATCCATCTCGGCTCCTGCTCCTCCTCTCGCCCCTGCTCCTCCCCCTCCCCTTCCTCCACATCGTCCTCCTCCTCCCCTTCTTCTTCCGACTTCTGCTCCTGTTCCTACGCCTTCTGCTCCTGCTCCTGCATTATGAAGGGCGGACTTGAATGTGGGACGGTGTCTCCACTGCTTGTCCAGGTCCTGGGTTCATCGGGATGACAGGTTGACTGCGAAGTGATGGGGTTCCTCCATGGGTGATGGGGATGGGGTCTCCACTGCTTGTGAGTGTCCTGGGTTGTGTTGAAGACTGGGCAGGATCATGCATCAGAAACAGGGGGTACAGCAGCAAACATCAAGATGGGTAACAATTAACTAACATAAACAGCGCACCTCTCAGTTCTCTCTCTGAATGCTATGACGAGTATCAGCGAATTGACTTCAGCTTCCCAAGGAGGGAATTTCGGAGACAGCTAAAAAGTGTAGACGTTGGCGCCCTGAAGTACCTCTCAGGTAGACCCAAGCTACATGACTGCAAATGTTGATCCCTTGACGGGTCAGTTCAACCTTTAGGTGCACCCCCATGTAGATGGTTTCCAACACCAACCGTACCTAGCTGCCTCATCACCGCTTGCTGCAGTTGTGCTTAGAACTCCACACTCCCGCCAACTCTCCATCGACGTTCTGGGCTAGGTTGCTGTCCCAACAATGGGTGAGGGTAACACATGCTGCATCACATGACGATGTCTGGGCCCCAAACTACTTCTCATGTAGACCCAAGCTACACGGCTGCAAAAGCTGAATCCCTTGACGGGCTGGTTAAGCTTCAATATGCACCCTCCGTGTATATGGTTCCGGACATCCACACTTGTCCACACTGCACTGGGCGTCGCTCTCCATCCAGCTTTCTGCTGCATCATCCTGCTGTGATCATCCTCTCTTCCATTTCCAGCACTTGGTTTCTACCTCCATGGTTTCTCTCTCAGAGGTCCCCATCCCAGGTAGCAAACCCATATGGGGCCCATATGGAAAGTATCTGGGCAACCTGGGTATGGACAAACCTCTATGTATCCCGTATGGGACCCATATGGGTTATCCCATATGGGGGTCTACCTGGGCTTTCCCATATGGGTGTCATATGTGGGAAAACTGCAAAACCCCATGGGGCTAGGAAATGGGTTGACCCATAATGGGTGTCATATGGGAAGAACAGAATATGGGCTGGCCCATGTGGGTGTCATTAGGAAAAAGCTGGGCAAGCCCTTGTGGGGAAAATACGGGCTGACCCATGTGGACGTCATAACAGGCTGGCCCATACCTGGGCAAACCCATGTAGGCGGAAAACTAGTACTGGCTTGGGTGTCATAATGGATAATACTGGGCAACTCCATGTAGGCAGAATACAGACTGACCCATATGGGGGTAAACGGTAAAAAGGGTGTGTGGGCAAACCGGGGTGTCATTAGGGAAAAGCTGGGCAAACCCATGTTTGCGGAATACTGGCTGGCCTATAAGGGTATCACATGGAAAACCGTGGGCAAAACCAAGTGGGCAGAACACCGCCTGGCCCATTACGGATGTCATATGGGGAAAAGGCAATACAATGTGGGTTGAATACGGACATGGGAACAACCTGGGCAAACTTATGTGGGCAGATTGGCCGGCCCATATGGGTGTTACATGGGGAAAAGCTGATCTAAGTTTGAACTTCCGGTCGATCCGGAAGTAAATGTCGAAGGAGGTCATGTACAGTTCGCAAATGTTGATCTATGAATGTAGCATCGCATTACAAAGTATGAACACGATTGGTGATATTGTCGAACAGTTATTAGAGAAATAATTGATCATATTTCGAACATCCGGTAGATCCGGAAGTTAAGGTCAAACGAGGTTGTGCACACTGCCAAGTTGTTGATCAGTGAATTGTCTATGGAAAGGGAAAGTATTCACAAGATCGACGGTGTTAGTCAAGAGTTATAAGCTAAAGAAGTTGTTTAGAAAATGTCTTGTTGATCATTAAGAGTTGCTATGCAAAAGTCATGAATATTTATTACGTAACTGAGCATGCTCACTTGTGAAACAAAGCTGTGGGCGGAGCTTGACAATTTGCTAACTGTGATTTAGAAATTGGAAATTATTGGGCATATATATAGGAAGTGTGCACACAAAAGATATAATTAGAAAGGATAAAGAGGGAGGGATGATTATGGGGAATATGATTACGGGTATAGGGGATGTGATTACGGGGTATACTATGGTTGTAGATGCTATTTGGGAGGATTAAGGGATTAATTAGGAGTTGGAAAGTTGGATGGAGCATTGTGAGATGTATTAGCGAGGAATGTGACTAGGGTATGCAAATATAAATATAAATGGAAATATAATGTGATTTGGACATTATGGTGGATGAGAATGTAATAAGGGAAAATTCAGGATTGAAATTTAGGATTAAGATTAGGATTATATACATTTAGGACAACCCACATTTTACCCAGATGGGCCCCACAGGTAACCCATATGGGTTATCTGGGCTGGCCCATATGGGCCCCATAAGGATCTTGGGTGCAAAATTATCTGGGGCCCATATGGTTCCGCCCATATGGGACCCATATCTTGGCCCAGATGGGGCCCATTAAAGCTTGCCCATATTTTACCCAGATGTTTGCCCAGATGGGCCCCAGACATAATCCATATGGGTTTATCTGGGCTGGCCCATATGGGCCCCATAAGAATCTTGGGTGCAAAATTATCTGGGGCCCATATGGGTCCTCCCATATGGGACCCATATATTGGCCCGAATGGGGCCCATATGCCACCCATATGGGCTTGCTACCTGGGTGTCGGACTTCTGTGCTGTTATGTTTACTTTTAGGTACCTTCAATGGTACTATGTTTAATTAACCTGTTCATTTGTTTAATTAAACTAATAACACACATAGTTGCCAAATATGGCACTAACAAGTTTGAGGTTGGCAATTTCGTCTTTAAAAATCTGGGTACGTCGGGTTACCGTACACACAATTGTCCTGGAAACAGCAGTACCAAAGTACAGAAAGTCGTACGCAAGAGCTCCCCAGCAAGTATCGCTGACGCCATTTTGATTCCAAAATTTCTCACTGTGTCACACTGTGAAATATCTAAACAGCGTCGTTGTATTGTGAACACATAAAAGCATTCAAGTCGCGTTCTTGCACACGTTTTGCATGTCGACATAGATATCCTTGAACCACTGCCCCTGCTTTGCATAACAAGTGCACATGAATGAACGATTCGACTTTTATTCAAAGAAATTTCTATGTACAGTCACCAGACTCTATTCACGCACGGCTACACCATATCGTACAATGTGGCAGGGACACCAACAAGTAACACAACAACTAAACATTTTTTTGTAAAAAATTGATAAATATTCTGATTGAATTTCGTTAAAAGATACTTGTTGGTGAGGTATCACATATTTTATCACATAAAAGAGGAAGACCGACAACTTCACGCCGTCACTGAACTAGACACACATGTACATGGTGTTCAAGTACATGTACATGCAAGTGCATGTACATGTACATGTTCAGTTTTTTATTAATCGAAATTAGGGGTGGGTGGGTCAAAATAATTTGGAAAAAAAGTCGAAATTTTAAAACATTGAAAATTCTGAATGGCCCCTAGGCCAACTGATTTGTATATATTATCACAGGAACACAAATTGTAGACTCGCAAGGATCTATTCTCGCTTCTTGTTCTACCTTTAAATCAACCATTAACAGCGGAGTGAAATAGCAATGAAATCAACTTTATGTTGTTCCAAACCAAGTAAGGACCAATTTCCTATCATGAAAAAATACCAGATGATGTACATGCATTAATTACAACTAATCAAAGTAAACCAATCCAGACAACACAGTTTGCATGGCTATCCCTTCTCCGTTCTAAAGGGTCAAGGAAATAATATTTTTTGGCAATACCATGTGTTCACGAAATCGTAACCTGATATAGTGGACGGCATTAGCAAGTTATTTTTGTTGGGGTTCACTCTTCAAAAAAAAATGGAATGCTTGTGTGGCAGTGGCCTTGTGTATCGAGTGCAGTATTGTCAAACGTACAAATGGCAGCCAAGCAAAACCATTGAACTGTGAAGATCACCCAATACCTTTGGCAGAGCACAAATCACTTGTTCGAAGTAGTTCCATTGCATTTCAGTGATACGTATTTATAAATATATAATACCAACCCACGAGCCGTGTCATATGTGTAAACTATGTCACTGGTGCCGCATCTGTGCTTCACTCCGCCATTTTTGAACATTTGTATGCACGCCTAGCCTACTCAGCGGGAATTCATTTCAAGTCAGCTGCAACAGTGAAAGATCCCACACGGTGATTGATAATTAAACACAGGTACGTTTTAGTAAGGGAATAAATGTGTGCTCCGGAGGTTTTTATCACTCTGTTTAAGACCACTTAGAGTCTGGGTGCTGATAATTACCTGAGCCGGAGGCGAGGGTAATTATCAGCACCCAGACTCTAAGTGGTATTAAACAGAGTGATAAATACCGACCGAGCACACATTTATTCCCATTCATAAATACCTTTTCGGTAAAAAAAGATCAAACAATTCATTCAAAAATCCTGATTTTGTTCAGCAAGTTCACTTCATGCTTTTTGAAGCATCCCTCTAGCAAAATAATGGAATTTTCAGCTGGCGAGTAAGATGTAAAGAACCCTTTTATGGAGATTGACGCGCGCGCAGCATGTTCTGCGCGACATGGACGCGATGTCGCGCAGAATGCACCTGGGGCGTTGCGTTTTGAATTTAGAACTATAAAATTCTGACTCGCTGGTAGTGTTGCGCATGCCTACGTGAGGACTGTGATTGTTCAACCAATAAAACGGTAAGAGGCACTGGATTTTTAGGAGTCCACATTTTATGTGACACTGGAAAAGTGTTTAAGACTGGTCTTAAACACTTTTCCATGTCTGTCCATGTCTTTATCATCCGTTTAATACCGGCCACGTGACGGGCTCTCGACCAATAGGAATGCGTAAACTGTCTTAGGTATTTATGAATAGCTTATAATTATCTATATGTGTCTGTCTATTGTTAATTCCTTCATCTTGAGAATAACTAGTGATGTCGAGACTAAGCTTTAGAGCCATGACTGGGTACAATGATTTATACATCTAAGGAATCATTTGTAAAATGAGGATTTAGATAAACAAATGTCCCCTGATTGTGATCCATCTTGGAATTTCACTACAGCAATTTGGAGGTCAAGTTCATCTTGATCTCTTGAACCGAATCGCACTTCTAGGTCACATGCTACCAGTGTTGTAGTCGAGTCACCAACGTCGAGTCTGAGTCCGAGTCCCGAGTCACAAGCCTCGAGTTCGAGTCAGAGTCTCGAGTCACAAGCCTCAGGTCCGAGTCCGAGTTACAAGGGATTTGTTCTTAGTTGTTCACCAAAGTAATCAACATTTTTGTAAAAAAAATTTTCAATCATCCATTCTGTCTTTTAAGTAAATCTCAGTGTATATATTCGGTTGTTTTAATACTTTGTGTGTGTGCGTTGTTGTTTAGACCAAAATGTGTTTTCTTTTAAATTCCCATCCCTAAAAATCCCTCCTCCATCCCTTCCCTCCATGTTTTATCATCCAAACAGTATTCCTCAATGATGCTTTCCTATCCCTACATTATGGGTTTTTTTTCTGTTGATGAAAATACGTGACTCGAGTCACGAGTCACCAAGCTCGAGTCCGAGTCATCATTGTCGAGTCCGAGTCACTTTCCAATGTGACTCGAGCCGAGTCTGAGTCACGAAAAATGTGACTCGACAATGTGAGTCCTGCAACACTGCTTGCTACCACTACTCAATTTGGTTTCAACCATATGAAATTACAGCCACGGCCAAGTTCGGGCAAGGACTATTAGTCGACTAGTGGTTGATTTGTGACGTACCTTACGCCTGCGCACTAATAGCAAAGTGCGAACGTCTCTAGTCGAACGCTGGTCAAAATGTCATTGCAAAACGTCTGAATCCTGGCTCCCTGCTGTACGTTATGAACGCGCGGCTATGCTTACCAGCGAAGCAACCAACCCCAGTAGGTTGGTTCCAAATAGTCGACTAGCATATGTAGTTAACCACCGTCGACTAGACAGAGTTCGGGCAAGCGTTAGTCGACCAATGGTTAACTATAGTCCTTGCGCGAACTTTCCCTATGCAAACAGCGGCTTCTTTTGAAATTTACCAAAGCCGGTGTAGAAGTTGGGACATTGTGTCCTAATACTAATGTCCTAACAGGAGTGTGATTGAAGGAAAATGAAACAGCCAAGAGATATTCGGCAAGTTTTTTAGGGGCCACTAGGACCCAGAACAATGAAGGGAATAAGATGTGTCTGTTTGTATTTACTTGAAGGCATCCCTAAACATATATATTTCGTTTGTTCTGCTACGATATTAACAAACCTTTAATGTAAGGCTCCTTTAATGGGAAAAACTCAGGAATTCCAGATCTCAAAACACTCATTTTAGAAACGGAAAAAAAATAACATTTTACGATCGTGGTCACAAACAATACCTGCATGTGTACCGGGAAATTCTAATGCCACTGCCGCTGGAACAAACTTTTGTCAGGGGTGCTGGAATTTAAAAAGGACGGACAAAGCCCTTACGTTGTGGCTCAATTTGGAATATGGATGTTCTGTGGTGCAATCTGAGGCGATTCCTGGCCACTTCCATTTGGCTTTTTTTAGCAAACGTTTTTTTGAGATTATAAAGACAATTTATTTTATTATTTTGTTTAAAATATACTGTTGCTCTTTAAACGTTTAACTGTACTGAAAAGTGGGCGAACCCTGTATTTTTATCTTCAATTTTGGTTCCATTTAATTCTGGAAAAAGAATCGTATCATTACGCATGACATCGCATGTAAATATTATTGTTGCAAGGCTGCTTTCTTACATGGCATTCGTTGTTTCAAGTCGGAAAGAACAGGCTACATTTTTTAAAACCCCATCGTACTTTTACCTTCTCGATTACAAATGGAAAAATCCATTACTCCACCAAGGAATAGGACATGTTTGTTGTATTTTCTTTAAAATGTCCTGCTGTGTTTTTCCATACAGTTCTTCGAAATTCAAAGATCAGTCAAAATCTGTCTTTGTATAGCAGCATTAGCTCTTTTCGTCGTACGTAATGAAACAAAATCGTAAGATCCTATACGTTCATAAAAGGGGATCATCTATTATCGAATTCCTTCAATTAAGAAAAGGGGAGAAAAAACTTCAGAAAGTTCGTTATAAAAATGAATGAATTACATTTAGAGTTTCTATATATTGATATTATCTAAATGCCATTAAGCAAATCTCAGTGAATCTTTTAGTGGAGTTCTGCGTGTAGCATTTTCAAAATTTAGGGTATGATGTGTCTGTATGTATTTACCTAAAGGCATCCCTAAATATATATCCCTCAAAACACTCATTTTAGAAACGGAAAAAAGTAAATTTTTACGATCGTGGTCACAAACAATACCTGCATGTGTACCCAGAACTTTTAATGCCATTTCGCCGATGCAATACGCCAAAAAAACCTTCCCCATTTTTTAATGATTTAAATGAGTTGTATTTGAATGCCTGTGTGCAATCTGTAATTCTCACTCAGCTCAATACCTTCAATTGGCATTCCATGGACAAATATACAATAAAATGGGTTCTTTTAGTAAAACGTGCATAACTTCTGATAGCATTGATCATTTTCATTAATTCGGGTAGCTTTCTTTTTGACTGAACTGTTTTACAACCGACGATGCTGTTTCGCAGTGTGTACAGGATGAGTCAAAAAAGCGAAACCCAACTGTCGGGACCTTTGTTTTAGTGAAGTTCTGCATGTAGCCCTTACAAAGTCTAGGATACGAAAGCCCAATTCATAGGCTTTCTTTTAGTACAAAAATCATTCAAATTACTTATGTATGTGTCAAGTTTTAAACACAACCACTGTTTTATAGTTCTGTCCACGGATCACAAAAAAGTGTGCGTTCTTTCAGCAAAACAAAAAGAACTCACACACATCCCTATGGGATTTGTTTTCGTTTTGCTTAAAGAACGCACACATTTTTTTTTCTGATCCGTGGACAGAACTTTAAAACGGTGGTTGTGTTTAAAATTCTATAACTTCAAAAGTGCATGACTGATTTGAACGATTCTTGTACTAAAATAAAGCGTATGAATTGGGTTTTCATATCCGATATTTTCAATTACTACATGCAGAACTTTACTTAAACAATAGTCCCGACATTTTGGTTTCGCTTTTTTGACTCACCCTGTAAAAGTTCAGCCTCAGTCTGATTTAGATGATAGCTTTCGATTTTATTAAATCCTTGCCGTTAGTTACTACCTGAAATACGACAGGGCCAGGCGAATACGGTCGTGTTTGTCCGTTGTTAAATAGAATTTTCGTCAATTTCAACCCATTTCTACCGTCCCGATTTGCTTTTATCAGCGTTTTAATGTCGCTTTTAAATCTCCATCCCACTACAATCTGCAACTTTAATCGTAACCCCCCCCCCCCCAGCTACGCCCCTGGATAAGGCAAGGTAGAAAGTGCGAGTTGCGTCAGACGTACGTTACAGGGTTTTCAGCATTCTAAGAGATTATGTGCATTTCATTTACTCCACATCTTTCAAACGAGATGATAAACAAACTCAAACACGTCACCTTTAACACGTCACCCGTCGACACACGTCACCTTTAACGGTCACGGCTACGAACAATACTTGTTTATCAGCATTCCTTTACGCCAGACCGCAGCAGGATTTTAGGGACAGCTTAAAAATACAAGTCTATCAGGCGTGTCGATAATAGCGGCCTATACAATGCATTCGAAATACGCCTACGGCAAACGGTACAGTCTCCAATATAATGGCAATGCCAGAACTGCTGTGAATTACTCAGGGATCTCGATCTGCGAGGGATGATAATTTTGCCCCGTACCATATAGGGCTAAGCAAACGCATTTGTTCAATACTACAAGCCTAATCGAATTCCGATACAAAAAAGATGGCACTCTAATATTTGTTATCATAGTTTAAATTCTGCAGTTGATCAGTAATTTGCGAATTTAAAACAGTTTGCCTGGCAAATCATAGGGGTGTCAAATCATAGGTTGAGTAGTCGGAACGTAGGGACGTCGGAACATATTTTGAGTCGTCGGAACATAGGGGTGTCGGAACGTAGGGGTTTAACTGTTCGGTCCAAGTCAAGGCCGCTACGTTTACTCAGCCATAAACCCTTGTGCCCGGTATTCCGACACCAATCTGTCATTCTAAGACTACACACAAGAAAAAAACATCTGCATGTTGGCATAGCTTTTGTAGCCACTACCTTTATTCCATTACCGATAACCTATCGGGCAAAGGACCAAACACATTCAAAACATTCAGAAACAATGAGGTGATATTGTTACAAGCCAATTCTTGAGAAATTAATGGGCAATGCTTACCCCAAACATTCTTGGCAGGCTTGCCACAACATTGGGCAGATTTTGCCAAAGAAATTCTACTATTCCTCCGTTTGTAAATACGTTTGGAATGCTTGCAATAATTCTTTAGAATTTCCGGTTTTTTGGGTACAAAAAAGTGCTTCGATTTTTGTCCATTATATATACTGTTGGCTTCATTCGGATTTTATTCTTCACGTTTATAACATTAAATTGTTTCTATCTCATTTTCTGCCTTGTCAGAGGAATTAGCAAGAAAATATACTCCTTGTTGTGACACATCATGAAGAATTATTGGACGGAATTTCAATTCAATACATTCTGCAAATCGTGAATTATCACCCGAACCATGGAGTATTTTGTCATGCACGATGATATTCATTCTTCAGAGTGTATTCTTCATGTTTAACACATTAAGTTGTCTCGCTCACATTATTTGTACTGTTGTGTAAATTGTCATGAAATTAAATTTCCGAATGTAACAAAATGTGACCAAAATGCGCGTCAACTGTTGATACAACGCGCGCGTATTTACGCGTAGAACGTTCGTATTATACGCGGCCATCTCACTGATGTCTTTATATAGAGATCAGTGGGCCATCTGCGTGAGACCGGGGGCGAATTGGTCAATATGCAAAGTCTTCTGTGTGAATGTTGTATGCATATCCGCTATCCAGTCTTTATATAGAGATCCGTGGGCGGCACTCGCAAAGCTTACTTTGCCCAGCCTCGACTCCATGGGCGCGTGTACGTTCCTTCACTAATAACCCCTGGCCGTGATGTACACGTAAACGATGCTGACTGGTTATTCCGAGCGGCGTACTGCGCGCGCATTTCGTAGATTGCACGCCAGGCCATAGATATAGAACTTAAAAAACTGAATCAGACGCGCGTATAATACGCGCGTTTTGAAAGGGCGCAGTACTTTTCTAGCACATGTAAACCAAAGATGTACTTTTCTAGTATTTACCTAGAACAATTTTGCTGTTTCCTCTGAAATACTTAGTGATCTCAACGTCAGTTACATCTGCAGCCATTTTGAAAACCAAAAAAATCAGGTTTACTTTTCATGCCTTTCGTTTTGTTGCGTTTAATTTAACGAGGCCTGGGGTGACCCCTCGACTCTTTAACGCAACGAAGTTAGTGCTCGCCATTGCACGTTCCATGAACGCTTCGTGTTTTGAGAATTGTATAGGCTTACTTTGCATGATGGGTACAACAATCCTTAATAAAAAATCCTGGATCCAGACCCAGATCCGGATCACTTCCAAAATCTAATCGGTTTGTACTTGTACGAAGGACCACCCGTAACAGAAATGTCGAACCAACAAACATGACCTCCTTGGCGGAGGTAATAACAAGCAACGACAGCCATTTTGAATTTTTTTTTTAGGATAAAAATCGCCCGTGTGTCAAATGCCATGCTTGTATCATTAAAGGCACAATTCCCCCAAATATTTCCCCTATCTGCCCCACTAGTAGACCCTGGGAACGAACCGGTACAAAAGAAGAGCGATTTCTAGCCCAAGGCAAAACATTCATGGCTGAGTGCACTCACTGGCAAACCACTGGGCTGAACAACGGGCCATTGTGTAATTCTTATTTTAGCACGCTTTTAATAGCATTAGCAGTATTTTCTTTTTAAAATCTGTATTCAAGGTTTCTTCACTTTTGAAATGAGTGGGTTAACGCACGCACCCTTGGTATGTAGGTCGGGTAACAAGTAATTGGATAGAATCGAGGCCTGTGAGCCGTGAAAGCTACCTCGAAATGCTAAATAGTTTCTGGATAGTGATGATAAATCCAGTAGGTCTTACGATTTCTTCATCCCAATGTGAGTCTGTGAACTAGTCCTACTGCACAAACCTGTTTTGCTTTCTTAAGTCTCAGACTGGGTGGGAACAACATTGTCAAATGGGTAAACCCTGTGGTCTGGTCTGGCTCCTTGTCAATTCGTCTAATTAATGCAGGTATCTGATACTATGTTCAATGATCATAAGACTTGCTTCTGACTTATTACAACGCACAGTTGATTTCATATTTTACTCTGCGATTCAAGATTCATTTCAACGTAAAACCAGAAACGAGAGTGTTTCAAAGTGGCTCCACAATTCTGTTCCCATGAGAATGTACGCATACCAATGAGCCTCAATTTACTGCATTCGTGAGTGGCCCGTGAGACTGTACCCTGTAAGGAGTCGCTGTAATGGTATAGCCTTTGATGTCAGAGACGGTTGAGCTCAGGCTATAATTGGTTTTGAGTATCAACAAAAGAAGATAAATTCAAACCAAGTCGTGCAAAACAAAGGCATGTCATCAATCTAATCTGTAGACCACACAGATCAGGCAAATATGACAGGCGTTTGCCCCTTGTTCTCAAGGTGTTGCTGTCTGCCAACAATATGAAAAGTACAACACTAGCTTCATGCATAAGTGGTATACTTATATTATTAAGTGGTATAATTACATGACACTTGGTCCAGTGGTTGTTCATTGAACACGATCTGTGCAGCTGAGTCCCATGTAGATTCTTTCAGATTAGATCATAGCATACCTCTACTGTTGGGCACAAGGTCAATGGAGTACAGAAGTGTGACATCATTAAGAACCAGAAAATGTAGCGCAAACGAACGGAGTACGCGCGCGTGTGCTGGTTCCATAGATATAGAACTTTTAAGTTCTATATCTATGCGCCAGGCGCGCCCATAATGCGCTTGCGTGCTTTGCATGTCACGTCACATACGAACATTTTTATTATTGTTATTCAAAACTCGCGATGCCTGTACGATATCGATTATGGCAGCCTCGTTTTGCGCAAAAACAAACCCTGTTTCTTCGGTTGTAAAGAGATGAGAGGGGTACGTACATTTAATACAAATCGTTGCTAAATAACACAACGTCCAAACCTTATGTTTGAAAGGATTGATTCTTCAAAATTACAACTCTAAACATTTTGAAGATGGCGTCGGCACGTAAAACGGATAAACTGCAGCCTTATTATAATGTGCCATATTTTCACACATTTAAATTACACAATTCCAGAGGTTAAGATCGCGCAAGGCATGATGGGAAACAACATGGCGCAGCACTATCTCATACCCATGGGAACGAGGTTGTACTTTGCCCAATAACCTTTAAAAAAAAATGCGGGAAAATATGGTCTTTTTAACCGATTTATCCAGGGTTGCACTCAAAAGACAAATTATATAAGATGAAGAGAAAAACAAGCAATCAAACAATCAAACTTCAACGTGTAGTCATGATGTTACTTCAATATTTAACTGCATTAACATTGTTTGGGACTGCGTTAGTTTTATACGGCCAATGCCATTATATTGTTTTAGTACAATTCTTGCAATTACACATACATTTATTTCCAATGTTTGTTTTGCCATTTCAAAGGTATTTTGGTGTTTTTCTGGCTTGTATCCAAATGCGAATTTTCTATATTAATGAGAAAAAAAAGTGTGATGTAATGTTAGGCAGAACACTGAACCAGTGCCGGTTCTACGGGGGGGGGGGTAGCCCCCCAAAATATCCATAAAAAAATGCACTAGCAAAATGTAAGAATCTCCCCCTAAATGAAAAGGGTGCATTTGTACACTTTTAGTTAATATAAAGTGCCTGATTGTAGGATTTTATCAGCACTCCGCATTGAAAATATTGGACGCCCCCCCCCCCACATATTGATTTTCAGAGGCCTAAGCGTCCCACCTCGTTAGCCCCCCCCCCCCAAAAAAAAGAAGAAAATATTGGCTCCAGAACCGCGCCTGGAACACTCAATGTTACAACTATTTCAGTACAAATTACAAGAATTTTGGAGACGTAGCTGTCGTAAACTTTCTTTTCTCTGCTAATTCCTTGTTTCAGTACCTGGCAGTACAGCCAATGAGCAAACCTTTCTCACAAATGTGCTCAACCAGCAAGTTTGTGGATCACAATTTGAACGGGACGCCCCTAAAATGAGCACTGTTAATAATAATTTCATGAGGTGACAGATGAAAATGTTCCATTCGCCTCGTGGAATGGAACATTCCATCTGTCACCTCATGAAATTATTCTTTCCATTGGACGAATAAATGTGTGTTTGGGAGTTATTATAACACTCTGTTTAAGACCGGTTTGAGTCTCACGTATGTTTCAGCCCATAGACCGTGCATGCATTTAGTTGTCTTCTCACGCATGCGCAATGGTTTCCTCCACGTCGTCGGCTTGCAAACAGCGGTAGCAGACGACGCACTGAACGATTGTCTGGTTTTCATGTCTTAAAATGTATCCTTCTCAAACGTACTTAAAAGATGATTCAAACCAAAAATTATCAGTAAACCAAGTTAACAAAGATATAAATTGTCTCTACAGTGTGGTAACGGCGCTAAAAACGTTTTCAAATATATAAAAAAAGCAATAATTATGGACAAAAAACGTACAAAATGAAAAGGAAAAACATCGTTCGCTTTTGAGTTTGGTTTACACATTTGGACAATTTGCCGGGTTTACCTCAGATCAGCCGTAGTACCATCGGAAAGGATGATAGATTATTTTCATTTTACAGGTGATTTGATGTAAGAAGGAAACCTGTAGCTTATAAAAATCGTCATTTTTCGAGTAAACCCATTTTGAAAGCTTCGTGCACAAATACACTGGTCCCAGTGCCCTCTATGATCGTACTTAACTGCATTTCAGGGCCGGGAACCAGTCAGTTGTAAATCGTTTCAGTTAAATGTATACATTTCCAACGCGTCAAAAGATTACAAACGGAGCGGCGCGTGGCGCGTGGCTAGCCATATGTTTACGGGCCAGATTCCAGGGTCTGTGTACAGGTACGTGCACACTAACGTTACATTCAACGAAAAAAACGTATAACGTGAGACCTTACTTTTCTCATTGAAACGGTTTCCGACTTAAATGATATTTATACATCGCACTTTCCGTGGCATCCTTTTCCATTTTTCAGTTGAAGACAAGTTTACAATTACTCGGCAAAACTGAAAAATTATCCCCTAAACTGTCGCCTGTTTTGAATTTGTGACCCAATACTTTCGTACTACACGACACGGAAAAACAAAAAAAATGCATCAAATACTCTCCGGTTTTTTTTGCGCTAAGGTTTGCAAAAGTGACTTTGATTGCCTAAAATTCCTGTCCACGTGGAAAGAAAAATGTATTAAAGTATTTCGAGCGTGATGTTGACCGATACTTCAGTGGGTCAAACTGCGACTGCAAACATCCATGTTTGCTGATTATCAGTATTTCATATTTTTTCATGTAAATGAGCGGCTGAAACATACGTGGTCTGGATGGGCGATAATTACCCGAGGCGAAGCCATTCATAAATACCTTTTTTTGGTCCAAAAATATCTAAAAAAATGTCAAAATCTAGACGTTGCCAACCATTTTGTTCAACAATTTTACATCATGTTTTACGAAACACCCCTCTGACTATAATATGGAATGCCCCTCCACAATTCGTTTCCTTATAGGGACATTGGCGTGCGCGTCGCGCGTACTGCGCGATGTCGCGCAAAAACGCAGCTGGGCTGGTGAAGTGTGAATTTCGGACCATGAAATACTGATTCACTGGTAGTACATTGCGCACGCATACGGGAGGAATTTGAACGTTCAACCAATTAAACGTTAAGAGGCACCGGATTTCATAGGAGTCAAAATTTCATGTGACACTGGAAAAACGTTTAATACCAGCTAGCCATGTCTTTATCATCCGTTTAAGATCGGCCACGTAACGGGCTCTCAACCAATAGGAATGCGTAAACAGTCTTAGGTATTTGTGAATAGCCAATTTATTCAGGTTAAAACTGTTCAAAAATTCGACAAGTTCATCATATTTATATTAAAGGGACACTAGGTCCTGGGACAGCCCAATTGGGCTACAAAACGCGCTTTGAACGAAATTTTGTTGATCGGAAAGAACATTTAAAACTAGGTTATAAACATCCACAGTACAACTACCCTTTAAAAACTGGGCGTTTTTATGTTATTCCTGTATTATGTGTGCGAGAACGAATTTCGGGGTCCATTTTTGCGACCCCATAAATTCGAGCCGTTTGGATGCTAGTTGCGATTTCATTCGTACGCGTAAAGTGTTTGCCTTTTGCGGACGTTGAAGTAACAATTTTTTTTTGCATTGGTGATTGGTCACAGCTGATCCTGAGACACACAACGTGTATATCGTACACTAGAGAACGACACGAAAAACGTATTCGTGCTCCGTCGTGTCCGATGTAAACAACCTGTTTTTTGTTCGTCTTTTCTCGAGAACGGTAAAACATTAGGTTGGTTTCTTTTCAACCACATGTTTGAAATAGGATAAGTAAACAGTCCAAAACATGACATTTTCGGGGATTTCAGGACCTAGTGCCCCTTAAATGCAAACTGTTCAACAGGTTGAGAACAATCATATTCAATTTATCTCGATTTAAAACAGCGCCACCACCAGCAGCAGTGACACCGTGCAATGGAAGTTCTATTCAGCGTGCAATAGAACTTCCATTGCACTGTGCGCTGCGCGGCACGCGCCCGCCGTGCGTTGGTACGAATAATTCAATGACATGTGATCAACGATCCACCAATCAGGTGATGGGGATTTATTCAGGTGTTGTATAATATACAAATAATGAATGTTTGTGAGTGCAATGGTAAGAATAATTTGATGAGGTGACAGATGAAATAGTCCATTCCACGACGCGAAGCCGAGTGGAATGGAACATTTCATCTGTCACCGAATAAAATTATTCTTTCCATTGCACGAATGTGAAACATTCATTATTTGTTTCATATAACACCTGAATGAATCCTTGTCATCTGATTGGTTGACTTTTAATAGCCAATTCATTCCGGATAAAAACTGATTAAAAGTTCGACAAGTGCATCATATTTATATTAATGCAAACTGTTTGACAGGTTAAGAACAGTCATATTCAATTTATCTCGATTTAAAGCAGCGCCACCACAAGCAGCATTGACACCGTGCAATGGAAGTTTTATTCGCAGTGCAATAGAACTTCCACTGCACTGTGCGCTGCGCGCCACGCGCGCGCCGAGCGTTGGTACGATTAATTCAATGACATGTGATCAACGATCCACCAATCAGATGACTGGGATTTATTCGGGTGTTGTATAAAACCAAATAAACTGAGACACAATTCCGTCGCTTTAAATTATGCGCATTGTATGCGTGTGTCGTGCGGTCACCGCACGATGCATGAACTGCATGCGCACCACGCGAACTTTTCACGGGTTCTGCCGGCATATACTGTAAGCACTGTGAACATGACGATATATTTATGTAAATGAATCTTCGAGGCACACCCTTATTTTTGTGAATACTGCATTTTCTTGGTGTAAAATTCCTTTGTGATTTGTACTTTACTATTTAATGTGTGTGATGTAAAAGGCAAAATGACAAAAACAAACCAATTATCCGTATTCAGGTTAAACAAACGGTTAAACTGAAATGAAATGACTTCTAATTTAATTGACGTCAAATTGGGAACGTACTATGCTTTGATTTGTCGTTCTTCTTCGATACATTACTTCAGATATTGTTAGAGAGAAAAAAACAGTTTCAGGTGCTAAGTTGAATGGCTACCATATGCCCACTTTTTTTTTTAAATAATGTTCTTTGTCATTTTAATTTCCCTCAGATATATACAAACAAGGACATAGGAGGTCGGAAGCGATTAAGCCATGGCTTGGATCCGGTTGCTCTTGCGTGTTTTACTTCATTTCAGTCTACTGCTGGGAGCACAATCTGTTGGTAGGATTTTTTTTTTATGAACAATCACAACACACATCCTGAAATTTGTATTCCTGTGGAGACATTTCTTTGTTCTCGTGTAGTAAAGTTTTCGAGTGTGAAATTGAAGTTTCAAAATGCTCTTATTTTAACCAGAATTAATTTCGTGGGCTGAAATTTGGACTAAATATCCCTTTTCTAAAACTCTTCCATTTGCGACAGATCAACCTACCTTGGAAATTCCTAGTTTTTGAGTAAAATCCATATATCTATTTCGTGAAATTCTTGTGGAGACGCATTCATCTATAGAGTTGTTCTTCTGGAGACGTATACAATCCTTTGTTCCCTATTGTGTTCATGTCTCCGTAAGGTAGTAAATTCCAGAACATGGCAATGTTAACGCAAACACACACAGCACTGATGATGAAACTATGGAAAACTTATCGCGTACGCGTTGCGGAATCACGTACGTACGTACGTAAACTATCACGTACGTACGTTGAAACTTATCACGTACGTACGTGTAACTTATCATGTAATGTACGTGAAACAGATAACTTATCTGTGTACGTGTCGTGTGAGTACGTACACGTACGTGAAAAAAATAAATAAATGTGTGGCGGTAATACGTTTCCGTACCTTCTGAACCCCGGCATGGTTTTAAACATGGTAATTACAATAATGCGTTACTAATGGCATTATGACGAGAAGGACAAGATTCACTTTGCCCAATGTGTAGAGACACCAATCAGTTTGTTTAAAGTTGGTATATACGTGCTTTTTGGGGTGTGGCACCCAGAAACATAGATTTTCAAATTAAATTGACAAAATTCTAGCATTACATTAGTTATGAGCTTTCCAGTGAGATATCTCACAAAAAAATTCGGCCGACGATAAGGCCAAAAAAAAAAGTCTCCGGTTTTTGGCATGGAGCTTGCCCAAAAAGTGGTGCGGCCACACGGCTTTTTTTTTACCGGATTTGTTTGCTTCAAATGTCGGATGATGGCTGCAAATGGTGCCCGACTAAACTTAGTGCAAATATATGGGAGTCCAGAGAGGCCACATAAAGCTTATTCTCGACCATAACCCAATCTAAAAACACGTTAAAATTGTGCAGCAGCAGGATTCCAGTCAAACCAGTGAGTTTGGCGGTTTTGAGACATCATCTTTCATTGAAAAAAACACTTTTTCATTTTGCCGACGCGCATGGCTACGGCGACGCGCGCGCATACCAGAAACCGAAGACTTTGGGTTTTTTTGCCTAAGTAATCAAACAATGGGTCCATTCGAATCCGAGGCCAGCCGGACTTAGTTACGCATGCGCTTTCGCTACAGTGCAGCTTATGAATAACAATTTCAACAGCTGTTCAGATTGACCGTACGCAAATGTGCGTGTGCGAATGATAAGTTAATCCGGTACACAAATGGGACATTTTTAGGATGGATAAAAAAAAACATCAAAAATTAAGCCTGTAGGGACCAAAAACACACACAATACGTAAATTTGATGTAACCATCATATTTGAAGGTCAATTTGAGTTGTCAATGAATATATAGCAATGTCAGACACATTTGCTAATGTACAGGGTGAGTAAAAAAAAAAAAACGAAACCCAAATGTTGGGACCACAGTTTTAGTGAAGTTCTGCATGTAGCACTTTCAAAATCTAGGATATTAAAGCCCAATTCATAAGCTTTCTTTTAGCACAAGAGTCATTCAAATCACTTATGTACTTTTTAAGTTCGGGAGTTTTAAACACAACCGGCGTTTTAAGGTTCCTTTCCACGGATCACAAAACGTTCAGAGTGTCTTTCAGCAAAACGAAAACAGATCACGTAAGGATTTGTGTGAATTGTTTTCGTTTTGCTGAAAGAGCGCCCACCTTTAATGTGTATGTGATCCGTGGACAGAACTTTAAAACGGTGGTTGTGTTTAAAACTCCGTCACTTAAAAAGTACATAGGTGATTTGAATGATTTTTGTACTAAAAAAAACCTTATGAATTGGGCTTTTATATCCTTGATTTTGAAAGTACTGCATACAGAACTCCACTAAAACTATGGCCCCGACATTTGGGTTTCGTGGTGTTGTTTTTTTGACTCACCCTGTATAGTAATATAAACATTCATTTTGCTGATTTCAGAGCATAAAACCACATAAATGTTGCTTGTTCTATGAAATCCCTCTCTTTCTACTATATCTGTAAATTGTTGTTTTACGCCTAAAACAATGACATACCAGCTAAAATATCAAAACTTGAGTTAAATTGGCTGTTTTTTGTGTTGATATTATGTGCCCTTTCTTCATGATTTGACATGTAGACATGCTGTTAACCTCGTCTATTATACTGCCTGACAAAAAAAACCCCACTAAGATTGCCCATTCCATCTAAATTGTCTGGCAACACCATTTGCTCCACCCACTTTTATAAACTGTGGTACCACTTCAAAAGAGGCAACATTCTGAATTTTTTTTATTCTCATGATGTTGCAATTGGGTGAGCTGTCTAATTGCAAACAAAGAAAAGAGAAATGATCTGCTTTTATTGCGCGCGCAGACTCAGTCTTGTTAACGTTCCTGACTTCAAAAGGGTCAGAGAAATGACATCGAGTGGTTTTGAACTTCTTGAGGTATCCATTAGTGACCCTGGGAGTTTCAAAGAATGTTCCCACAAAACGTATATGGCCCTACAAGCCCACTGACTAACATGCCTATCTGAATATTATTGAAACGATACAGGGTAAGTAAAAAAAAAAAAGAAACGCAAATGTCGGGACTATTGTTTAATTGAAGTTCTGCATGTAGCACTTTTGAAATATAGGATATAAATGCCTAATTCATCAGCTTTCTTAATAGTACAAGAATCATTCAAATCACTCGTGTGCTTTTCAAGTTAGGGAATTTTAAACACAACCACCGTTTTAAAGTTCTGTCCACGGATCACCAAAAAGGTGTGCGCTCTTTCATCAAAACGAAAGCAATTCACACACATCCCTATGTGGTTTGTTTTTGTTTTGCTGAACTTTTTAGCGATCTTCGGACGGAACCTTAAAACGGGGGTTGTGTTTAAAACTCCGTAACTTAAAAAATACATAAGTGCTTTCAATGGCTGTTGTACTAAAAGAAAGCTCATGAATTGGACTTTAATATCCTAGATTTTGAAAATGCTACATGCAGAACTTCAATTAAACAATAGTCCCGACATTTGCGTTTCTTTTTTTTTACTCGCCCTGTACAGTAATTTATGAGTTGTCGAACATCCTCTGCTTTTTTTGTGCAGTCTGTAACTTCGATAGTGGAACTACCTGCGATTGGCTCCAACCATCTGATGGAACTGACTATACCGACGTGGCTTTCTATGCGGGCTCCACGTGGCTCCCCTATGCAATACCGTTTGATCACACCACAGGTACAACTCATTTATCGTATTTAGGCCATCGGCCTGGGGGTTTGTTCGGTATCAAATCAGTGCATAAATGACTAATAGTGCGCATGCGGAAGGCATACCGCCCCTACAGTGGTAACATTTTGATGGACATTTTGAGGAAAAAAAGGGTGATAACACACAAAAAGCTGCCACCGCTGCAATGCTATCACATATTTTCCAACTCTGGAGGTGTATACCTTGCCAAAAATCGCTATGATGATTATTCCCCTCATTAGATACCGGTGGCCAAAATTTTGGACCGAGGCTGATGGCCTTATTTAAATCCGATACCATTTAATAGAGCTAACCGCTGGACGGCAGCTCATTGTCTATCAAACATCACCCAGGATCAAGTCATCGTAAGATATTCAGATGAACTATGACAAAAACGTTCGTCGGTGATTGTTCATTCCCTGTTATATATACCTGGATTGGTGAGGAAAAAAATGACATGTGATAAGTTCTTGTCTTGACAAGTGACGGACTCAAGTACAGCACTAGTCCGAAAATTTTGGACTCTCAATACTGTGTATGAGAGTCCCAAAACTTAAGGTATTCATATCGTGCAAAAGTTTGTGCTGCATAATAAAACCAGTGTGAATCACATTTGCAAGCTTCTTACTCATTACAGTTTCTTCAATAATCCCCGAAACTTCTGCCTCGCAAAGTTGCTGTTGTGAGCATTGCATCAACAAGAATTCAGCTTTTAATTCTAATTTTGCAGGGAGTTATCGAAATCCAAACACGGAACATCACGTTGATCAGTACTGCAATGTATTGTGCAAAAAGACTCCTCAGCTAATACATTTTCATCGTGAAGATAAAACAGCACCCTCTTGTTGATCTGAGAAAATGCAAAATGTTTCATTTTTTAACAGAGGGCGCTATGTTCATTTGGCCATCGATTAAAAAACAAGTAAGCTGCAAGGCTCTTCTTACACCTACCCAGAATACCTTGGGAATCACACAACCATTTATAGAGCATGGGGAATGACGTGGTTGGTTTTTGAACTGTCAAAAACTTGCCTTAAAATTGGATTTAAGGTCTCAAATTTCGCCGGTGACATGCTTGCAACTTAAGCATTTTGATATATGTGTTGTTTGGGCATTACTTAGCCGAGTGGTGATTTACAAAACGTCAGTAGTAATTTTGCACGTTTTTATGCACTCACGGTTCCAGTCTGGTACAGCACTACCAACTACACTGTTAATAAGTCGGCCATATTAAATTGAACGCGAAGTAAATATTTCATTATTGGAACTTGCGAATAGAAACGAAAGCAATGAGCTAAAGTTAATTACAAATTAAAACCAGTCTGATCTGATGAAAAATTGAAAATTTGCAATGAAACATATGCCAGACTTACAAAAAAATGAAAGTGATGATCGGAACGAATACAATGTCTGTCAACACCCCCATTCAACTGACTTTAGAATTTATACAAAACATTCAGGGAACACGATCAAAAATGGTTCCTCGTGAATGCGGTATACAGGATGAGTTAAAAAACAAAAACAAAACAAACCAAAATGTTGGGACTATTGTCTTAGGGAAGTTAACCATATAACATTTTCAAATCTAGGATATAAAAGCCCAATTCATAAGCCTTCTTTTAGTACAAGAATCATTCATGTACTTTCATCATTCATGTACTTTCATCATTCAAATAATCATGTACTTTTTAGGTTTTTTAAACACAAGACTTTTAAACACAACCACCGTTTTAAGGTTCTGTCCACAGATCGCAAAAAAAGTTCAGTGTTCTTTCAGTAAAACGAAAACAAATCACATAGGAATGTGTGTGAATTGTTTTTGTTTTGCTTAAAAACGCACACCTTTTTGGTGATTCTTGGACAGAGGCTTAAAACGGTGGTTGTGTTTAAAATGTGAAAAGTTAGCGATTTGAATGATTCTTGTACTAAAACAAAGCTTATGAATTGGGCTTTCATATACTAGATTTTGAAAGTGATACATGCAGAACTTCAAGAAAGCAATAGTCCCGACAGTTTGGTTTCGGTGTTTTTTTTTTAATCAACCTGTATTACCTCGCTTCCAGTGAACCAGTGAAGTTAAAAATACATGTGTAACTATGGAGAACTTTGCCACCATATGTGCAGAAAATCAAAGCCCAGCATGCTCTGCGGTCACACACAACGGTGCATTGACACGGCGACCTGCACAGCCCCACTGCGTTGACCGGACTATACATAAACAACAGGTCGATCCTCAGAACAAAAGCGATGTCTGATTTGACAAGAAAAGTGCCCCTTGTTCTTCTCAACCAATCAAAACGGTTGTTACATGAATGGAAAGCTTATTGTGTTATCTTTCGGAAACCGTGCGAGGTAATTGTATGCGACCGGGTTCACACGTGTGCTGTTCGAAGAAGTAAACCCGCACCCTCCAAAATCGGGGAAATGTGCCGTGACCTCCATAGGAAACGCGAAATTTTCACTGAGTTGCCCGTTTTTAATGAAAAAGTGCACATAGTTATTCGCCTTTAACCATGGAGAAATTATATTCATTTGAAAGAGGAAAACCTATATTTTATGATGCGATGCAAGGAAGTAAGTTTAACCAACATACTTTCCGCGTATTAACGAAAGTTTGCTGAGAGCGCCTAGATATGAGCCAGTCTTCCCACGTAAACAGAGCTGCACTACTGGCGAGTGAGCAAATGCTCCCTAGTTCTCCATATATAAGTAGTATTTCTTAGCGCCGAGTACCAGGTCCAAACTAAAAGCCTCGTTGTTAATAGCCACAACATCTTCGATTTGATTTAAATACAATGGAAAGTGTTGTTCTTTATTAGTATACAATTTCGTTATATCCTCTTGCCTTTCGCTTTCAGCGAGTTCTGGTCAGTACGTTTATTTGCGAGCTGACGAAAACCCCAATATTGGAGCGGCAAACCTTATAAGTCCAGGCATGACTTTGACTGACGTGTGCGTGAGCTTCTGGTACAACAGGTTTGCGGTCGGGGTTGATATGATTGGTAAGTTTAACAAACGGTTTATTTACTTGTTATTAATTATCAATATTAGTATAGGGATTATGGCCGATTAATTTTACCGGCCATATACTTAAAAACCCTATGATGCTTGTGCACTGGCTTATCCACAAAACAAATGTGATGCGATCAGGCTAAATGAGTCGTTTGTCGACCCTGGTAATTTTGTTTTATCAAATTTGAAAAGAGCACAATCTCAGCATTACTGCTGTGAAAACCGCCGCGTGCTGATATCATCTTTTGTTCAAAAGTTATGGAGGTTGGAACACCAAGAGATGTGATAAAGTGGCCCTATTTTTGCCCCTTGGCGAGCACTTGGCCGCCAATGGCATTAGCCATACATGTGGAATTTTGTATTTTATGGTAGTGCCCCCCCCCCCCAGTTGGTACTATGCCCCCCGACGCTCAGGGTTGGCAACGGGCCTGAACCCAGTGACCATAATCATTGTTGCTGATTTTTTTGCCCACTCAATTAAAACCAATGTAACCAAATTAGGCTTGCAGGAAAAATAGTCTGGTTCCTTTATGCACAAAAACAACATTTTCACTCAGTTCTGTTATTGGACACAGGGAACATGACTAAAGGGGTGGCAGCATGAGAAAGGTCTATTGTGATCCGTATGACCCTCACTCAGTGCCTACATCAGAGATAGACTGAACGTTTCTGTTGTTTTCATTTCATTTATCCAGGCGATCTAAACGTGTACATTTATGACCAAGACGAAGATAACGACTTGAGCGCAAAGCAGCCGTTGTACAGACTAACTGGCCCTCAGACCGGTTTAAATGTCTGGCTGCAGGCCCACGTTTATACCTATCCTAATGATGATTACAAGGTCGGGCTGGAGTTCATAGAGTCAAGTTCAAGAGACTTTATCATCGCAGTTGACGACTTAGAAATATTACTGAACTTTTGTCCAGGTAAGCATTTATTTTAGCTTAATTTTGAGCATCCATGAATTGTTTGGGTTTTACATGTTATCTGAGTTTTACACTGGTGGCTACCAGACCTAAGATGAGTCAGTTTTTGTTGAGTCACAATAATCAGGTTTGGAGCCACTAATTTTTCCTTTACAAAAAAAACCAGAAACAAAACACTCCGAAGTTGGGGCATAAATACAATTTTGGATAAAAATTCAAATCCAAATAGATGCTGTTTACATTAAAAAATAAACAGAGGCATACCTGTTTCATATTTATCTTTGTGCCCATGAAAACTGCTATGCATTTGTTTTCTAGAACCACTTGAAATTGTACTGTTTTGTACACATATGCAAAGGAATCCTGTTTTTGAAGTATGGTCGCGCTCACTGCACTGTCGGGTGGGGTTGTGATTCAGTTAAGGCGCGAATTCACGAGGCGCGAAGCGCCGAGTGAATTCGTAAATTAAGAATCCACACTTGCGAGTGTATTCTTCGACTTAAACCATTGCGTCAAGAGAAGTATTGGAAAGAATGCTGCAACCTGACGCCACTTTTTGCTTCATATATCATCTCAATGAAGGTCATTCGTTGCAAAAATGATGATAAGACATGAATCTGGGACTGAGAAATGTTTCAAATTTTGTTAGGAAATACTTGACTCTCCATAGACTTCGTACACAAGCGCGGAAGTGGCGTCAGGTTGCAACATTTGCCCCTGGCATGTTTAGCTTATGTATCGCCACACCCGTACAACCAAGCCATTTTGTGTGTATAGGCTCCTTACGAAAAATGGATAGTTCAGACGACGATTTCTTTCTGATTTAAAGTAGTTTTTGCAGTGACGGCAGCGAATGTGACAGTGACGATGCATTGGTAATTTTCGGAGAACAAATTTTCACGCAGACGGTCCTATTAGTCAGGCTCATTATGGGGAACAATTGTCCGACATGTTCAAAGTGTTGATTCGTAATTCCGAATCCACACTTTACAAAAGATTCTTCGTTCCGAATCCACACTTTGTGACCAGTGTAAGAGATTCGTAGATCCGAATCCACACTTTTAACAAAAGTGTGACTTCATAGCAATGGTTTAAGTCCTGTACAAGTCTTTACAATGCCTTTATAAAGTCACACGCTATTCAACTATATGAGCTGTCAAAAGCATTCCTTTATAAATGTGAACAGTGACGACGCTGGGGGTGGGGCAATGGGGGGGGTGGCATTTCTCCCTTAAGTTGCCCCCTCCCCAGTTTGTCCCCCGGTTTTCCCCTTCACTTTATCTACAAATATATCAATTATGTCTATTTTCTTCGCTGTTAAGATTCAAAACAAGTTATCATTGGTTCTGTGGATACATTTTGGGCCAACGAAAGCATTATAAACATTGGTACTTTGGTAGACAAGACATTCCACACATGCATTTATACAGCCGCAGATAGTGTGCAGCTAACGTCTTTGTACATTTGATATACATCTGTTAAACACCATTCTATGGTTTGATATATTACGACTATATATAACGACTTCACCTCTAGGTGTTCTGGTGGCATAATTTTCCGGGCCATTGACTACCTCCTGAAATTAATCCTTGCCCCCCCCCCCCCGATTGCTAGTCTCCGTCATCCAAGGAGCCAAGTATCCTGTCTAACGTCTGATATATCTAAGCATGCAGATTTATGCGATCGCGTGCCTCAGCCAATCGGAGTCGACTTTACTAAATCGTTGCGTCATTTCATTCCCAAATCAGGACTAAATGTTTGATTGGTCAATTCGAATGCTGTGTTTCGTAATACAACAACGGCCAGGCATAGATTTATAAAACCTAAACAAGCTATTACAGATCGCGTGACCACAACCTTGGTTTGCTGTGTTCATTTTTTTGGTCCTGTCTATGACGCGACAATGGGTAAATGATCGAAGACCCGATATAGAAAGCGTCTGCTGATTGGTCAAAATCTAGAGGTCAAGAGGCGGTTGTCTTGCATAATTAATCAACGAATCTGTTCACATATAATAGACCATGGCTTTGCCCATGGTCTCTCACATGGACTACCCAATCCCCCCTCCAAAAAAACAAATGTGGGGGCACCACTGATTTTGAAGTGAGCAACCCAAAACATTCATTGAGCATTGTTAAGCAAATGTATTAATTAATGTATTGTCAGATAAGCTGATCGTTATTACCGATTGGAAATATACCGACTTCTCTCTTCTTAGAGCCGGACTTGAGCTTCAACTGCACGTTTGAAAAGCACTCCTGTGGCTGGACTCAGTCAGAGCATGATGATTTCAACTGGCTTCTGGAACAAGGGCAGACCGTAACAGACGGCACCGGACCGGTGACTGACCACACTACTGGGGGTGAGAACACACTTCCCTCGGCCCCATCGCCCTAGCCGAGGGTGTTGGTGGCCTTTTTATTGCTTTGCGCTCTCACTGGATACATATTAGGGCGTATTGACTTTCCAAAAGGCAAATCGGATTTGAAGTTCTGAGTAGGATATAATGATGTTCTGGCAATATCGCTGATATTACCGTCGTACTTCTAAATGGAACGACAATTGTACACATACCACTATAGTAATGTAAGATGTTGAAAAAAGATGGCGCAACTCTCTAAATTCCAAAGAGTGAAATTAGGGACTAGACGTTTTAGAGTGAAAATCACTCTCATGCTTGATTGAAAAGGTCTGAAAAATGAACCACTTCAGATGAAGCATCTCTACGATTGACTCTAAAACGTCTAGTTCAGAGTTTCCGAATGTGGGAGTGAAACTTCACTCGAATGGAGTGAATTTTCACTCTTTGGAATTTAGAGAGAACGTGGCATGCTTATCATGGTACCTTACCATGGTACCACCGGATGTTAAAAAAACGAGGTGACGGTTGAAATTACCATGGCAAGTTGGCATAGGGTGTACGACTACCTACAAGGTAATGTACATGTACACTCAAATATGTACAGGTACTCCATGAAAAAAAAAACAGTCGGTTCCAATGGTATTCATGCGATCCCATGCAATGGAGAGCAATTGGATCCCATTTGAATTTAGAACACCTTCAATTGGGTCCCATGTTGGCCCCGTTGTATGGGATCCCACTGCATTCTGTAAAGTGTGATCCCAAATGTGATCCCATTGGACCCCTTAAAGTGTAATCCCATTGGATCCTATAAAGTGTGATCTCATTGTATCATGATAAATGATACCAATTTGAATCCCATTGTATCATGTTAAATGGGGCCCATTGTGATCCTATAGGATCCTAAAAAAAAAGGGAGATTACATTGGATCCTATAAAGTGTGATCCCTTTGGATTCCTTTAAATGGGATCATTGGATCACATATGGTGTAATCCAATTGTATTCTATAAAGTATGATCCCATTGTATCTTAAAAAGAGTGACCCCATTGAATTCCGATGAATGGGATCCCATTGGATCATATAAAGTGTTTCCCCATTGGAAACCGTATAGTATTATGTTAAATGGGACCCATTGTCATTCCATTGCAACTTGATAAATTGGATCCCATTGGATACTAAAAGTGCGATGACATTGGATCATATAAAGTGTGATCCGATTGGAAACCTTATAGTATTATGTTAAATGGGACCCGCTGTGATTCCATTGGAACATGATAAATTAGATCCCATGGGATACTAAAAGTGCGATGACATTGGATCATATAAAGTGTGATCCGATTGGAAACCTTAAGCCCCTGTCACACTTGGCCGAATCGTCACTCCGTTCATGTTCCGAGTAAAACATTGTGGATTCGGTGTTTAATCGGTTTGAACTGAACTCAAACGGATTTCCCTCGGTTTTCCTCGGTTTTCCAACGCTATATACTCGTGTACGTTCGGTGATGCACTGAGGAACTCGGAGAAATTATTGAACCTGTTTAATCATTTCTCCGAATTGTCGCGGCAACCTCAATACGGACGGTATCCGGTATACACACGGAATATGCACGGAATGCACGGAATACACACTGTACTCATTCGTTGCCATTCGTTGCAATGCGGAATAGGTACGGAAGAGTACGGAACAGGCCTCCGTATGTATTCAGAGTTCATTCCGAACCCACATTGTAATGCCGATCAAAAAACGGACTTTGATGTCACTTTATCCGATGATATACCGCATTACCACGATGTAATACCATATATATAACGGAGACGAACGGAATATAAACGGAATGTTCGGAAAGCGGTCGGTCTTGAAATCAATGAATTTTTCAAAGTTTGGCATGTCAGGTGATGATCGGAGAGGTTCTGAATATAGACGGATTGCAATCGGAATAGCAACTTATTAGATCCGGAATAAGACCGGATTATGATCGGTGTATTTTCATTTCTGGCTGTTTTTTTGACATTTCTCTCCGAACGTGTCCGAATTAATAATATTTCAGATCGGTTTATGAACGGAATTATAGATTCGGACAAGTGTGACAGGGGCTTTAAAGTGTGATCCCATTGGATCCCGTGAAAGTGCTTTACATTAGATCATATGCATGGGATTAATATATTTACTGATTATCTGTGTGGAAAGAAGTGATGCCCACGTGGAAGGCATTTAGCCATGAGGTGTTTACTTCAACGATGAGAGTGGTTAAATCAAAGAAAAGGATGACTTCTTTCTTTAAATTAAGCCGTTCCAAATACCTAGAATATCAGTTACCCTTTCTGCACATACTTTTTGTGCACATTCATCCATGGCCACAGACACACAATCATACTATCATTTGAAAGGAGACGTATCGGCGTTTCACATGATCTCTTATTATTTGCAAATATTTACTATAATACGGGCGATTCCCAATAGTGCGCCTCCAAGAGTTTGCAACGCGTTGGCCAATCACAATGCGCGAAATCAGTCGACCTTTTCCAAACGCGCATTGGGTCGACAGATTTTGCGCATTGTGATTGGCCAACGCGTTGCAAACTCTTGGAGGCGCACTATTGGGAATCGCCCGTATTAATATAATTTACATTTACATCGAGTTTTCCTCTTTTTTGATACACCCTGCATTTCCAAAAAAATGTAAGTCTGCCCTACCTTTAAACAGCGTCATGTTCCTAGTGTTCACCTCTTCTTTATACTATTCTTATTCGTAGCTATAACTGGCCGTTACTACTATTTTCAGTCGAGAGGATTAGTCTCCCCTCAGTATGCTGTGCTCCTCAGTCCCAGAGTCAACACTGCTGGCAATCAAAGCAACTCATGGTGCTTCAGTTTTTGGTACAACATGTACGGAGAAGATATAGGTAATGAATGAGTTGCAGTTATAAGATGGAATTCTGCGTCGGGGTGATAGCAATCAAATTAGGTTTTTGCCCTTCACCGACGTGTAAACACTGTATACTCAGTGTGTTACCTCCCGAGTGAAAGTTGGGTGGGACTTTAACCCATGACCTCCTGCTTTCTAGTGCAGACATCTTACCACTCGCAGGAGGTCGTGGGTTCGAGTCCCACCCGAGTGATTTTTTCCAACTTTCACTCGAGAGGTAACACACCGAGTATACAGTGTTTAAACGTCGGTGTTCGAAGGGCAAAACCTAATTTGATTGCTTTCACCACGACGCAACATTCCATCTTATAATAGTTTATGCGGCACCCGCTGCTATGTACCAGCCAACCGATCCCGACAGTTCGGTGGTCGAGTGGTAAGACATCTGCACTAGAAAGCAGGAGGTCGTGGGTTCGAGTCCCACCGAGTTATTTTTTTTTTCAACTTTCACTCGGGAGGTAACACACTGAGTATACAGTGTTTAAACGTCGGTGAAGGGCAAAACCTTATTTGAATGAACTGCAGTGTCATGGTCATCGGCTTTTAACAGCCCCCCCCCCCCCTAAATAAAGATGGTTTTCAGCCTCCCCCTCTCCATTCAAAGTGCTATGGCGTTTCTGGATTGACATCAATACTTGGTTTTGAAAAGAGCGGACTAGTTGTGTGAGACTACGCAGCAAGCACGCGTGTAAATGTCAAGTATGAGGGTTTGCAGACTTTCTCCTGAAATTAGTCATACTTTCAATGATGAGAAAAGAACATGATTATTATTATACATGGTGGTGCAAAAAGGAAGCAAACCCATTTTTGACTGGAATTCTTACCTACTTACTTCTTGTCTGTTTTTTTTATGTTGAACCAATCTTAAACAAATTGCAAGAATCTTGGGTTTATTCAAAATCAAAATCAGTCATCAAAATCACTGTCGCCCACGTGTAAGGCTAGTGTAGTGTTTGTTGTGTTCAAATCAAGCTCTAGAGCTCAGTCAAGCGGATGGAATAAAGCTGTCCGTTGACAAACAGGTTTGGCGCAGGAAATGTTTAAACTATCATATCTGAGAGACAAAATATGCACATTCAATCATTTTTTTTCACTTACGTTTAAAGATCAACGTACCATCTAATTGAATTCTCGAAATACGCTCAACAGGTAAGTAAAAAATGCTGTGAAAAGTGTTTTTTTTCTTTTTTGCACCACCCAGTATAAAGAAATTCATCCTTTTGGTCATTTTATCCATCAAGAGTTGTTTGGGGTTAGACATGTCATCCCTGAATACGGGTGCATGACGTCTTTTCGGTTTTTATTGTTAGCCACCTACAATAAACCATTGATGCACGAACGTATTTGTCTGTGGTCGGTCCAATGAAAAAACATGTACTAATAATTCTAACCTGCATACACGCATATGGACTACCACCCCCTCTTACAAATAATCCAAAACTGGATCAAAATTTAATAAACATATAAAACCAGAAAGTTGCAAATTCGACATGTTTTTTTTTTTTTGCCTGGCTCACGCATTGTGGCTGCCGAACGAACAGCAGCTGCAATACGAGCTAATGGTTTGTTTTCATTTCTCTTAGGTGAATTGGAGGCGGTTGTGACAACAAACCTGGCCGAGCCTCTGGGCACACCCATCTATCGTTTATATCAGCAGCAAACGAGTCAGGATGTTTGGCTGCAGGCAATGGCTAATATTATCGATCAAACCGAGGACTTCTATGTCGGACTTGTCGGTCGTGCTGGTTCCCCAATTTCTAACGGGGACATAGGAATCGACGACGTAGACATTCAGCCAGGTGTATGTCCAGGTAAGTTGAGAATAAAGTATAAAACGAGGACGTCATCCAACCAGAAGTCTTCAAACGAGCTCGTTATAAAACGGAGACATGAACAGGTGACTGTGCGAGATACAATGTTATCCAGCCCAGGAGTAAAATAATGGTTACGTTAAGGGCAGGGAAAGTAAACCGTGAGTTGGGTTTCGCCAAAATCGTATCAAGCTGAATACCCCCTTTGTAGCCATTGTTGTCGTTGGAATGTTATTTTTGTTGCCCGATGAGAAGGGGGATAATTACATGCTTCAGCACAAAATTTCAACTACATAAAACGCGGTTTTCACGCAGAGTGCACTACTTAACTATAATAAATTAATTTACCGTTTTAGTATTATATTGTGACCTAGTGGTTAGGATTCGAAACTCATGATCCGAGGGTCAGGGCTCAAATCCAGCTGCTGGTCATATGTTAGGTCCTTGGTCAATCGATTTCACCCTCACTTGTCTCTATACAATGGGTACCGGTATTACCTGGGGAGTAACTTGCGGTGGACTGGCGTCCCATATATGGGAGGAGGTAATATTCTTTGTATTTTCCTACTACTGAAACCGGAGATAAACGACGGCCTTTCTTTGCTCAACACACAAACCAACGTATACTTGACTTTTTTTGCAAAAAAACATTAAAGGGGAAAACCCTCCGTTTCAATAACTTGAGTGGACTACTCCACATATGAATGTTATTCCGTATTACCTGCCCATTGCATTCAAGACAACAGACCATTCAACTGTTCCTTTGAGGATGGGTATTGCGGCTGGACCCAGCGTGAGGGTGACGGCGGTAACTGGCTACTGGGAGCAGGCAGCACACCCACCTCCGAGACTGGTCCTGATGTCGATCACACTTTAGGAGGTACGTCATATCTATACAGTGTGTCTCAAACAACATGCAAACAACATAGTGGAATGCAAGATGTAAAATGTGTACCCAACATATATACCATAGGTATGGTTAAAAAAATACGCCTTTCCACTTTAAAATGAGACATCAAATGTCCAAATCCGATTTTGTATGCCAGAGTTATGAGTAATTTTCCAACACGAGAAGTCAATTGACCATGGGACCAACTTTTAAATTTTAGGTATTGGGACAAGCCTAATTGCCCCTGTGTGGATATTTGCCTTGCCCACAAAAACGTGTGTTTAGCGAGTAAATGACAATTCTAAACACCTTCTTGCTATCACCTCATGCTAAGAATATTTAGCATTTGAACATGTTTACATACTAATAGCAAAAAGTGTTTAGAATTGTGTTTACTCGCTTAACACATTTTGTGTGTCCCAAGAAATAATCCACAACGAGTAATCCACAAAGAGTTAAAAATACGGTTCCATGGCCAATTCGACCTCTCTATGAAAATTACTCATAAGTTCTGTCCAAAAATATCAGATGTAAACGTTTGATTTCCCATTTTAAAGTGAAAAGACGTATGTTTCAAGGCATACCTATATTACATGTGTTGGTTGCACAATCTACATCTGACATTCCGTTTTATACAACACCTGAATAAATCTCCGTCATCTGATTGGTGGACCGTTGATCACGTGTCATTGAATTATTCGTACCAACGCAGGGCGCGCGCCACAGTGCAATGGTAGTACTATTGCACTGTGATTAGAAGTACTATTGCACTGTCACTGCACATGTTGCCGATGGTGGCGCTGTGGTGTTTAAATTGGCAATAAAAGTTCTGAACTTATTGAACTGTTTGAGTTCTAAACTTATGGAAAAGTTTTAAGGTGAGATAAATTGAATATTTAAGTTCTCAACCTTTTGAACAGTATGCATAATATGATAACTCGGAACTTGTCAAACTTGTAAGCCAATGAATAAATTGGCTATTAAAAGTCAACCAATCAGATGACGAGGATTTATTCAGGTGTTATATAAAACAAATAATGAATGTTTTACGTTTGTGCAATAGAAAGAATAATTTCATTCGGTGACAGATGAAATGTTCCATTCCACTCGGCTTCGCCTCGTGAAATGTAACATTTCATCTGTCACCTCATGAAATTATTCTTTCCATTGCACTCACAAACATTCATTACTTGTATAATATTTTGTTTGCATTTTTTTATACACACCCTTCTTCAGTGCGTTTCGAAATACCCACAACTTGTTATTCTGAGGTTCTAGCGTCAACGCGGAAACACGTATTGCCATTATTTTGTATATTATTTTAAAGATTGCAATCCGAACTTTAACCCTCGGTAGTATTAGTTTGATATTTCAAAGAATTGTATTAAAAGTGTTCATGCGGATGCATGTGGAAAACAAACTAAACCAATTTCAAGGAAAGTTGATGATGCATTACACTTCGAGCACTATTTTTGAATAGGTAAACAGCTGCACAATGAAGCTGAAACGAAGGAAAATATTGTGACTTCATCTAAGGTGAAGTCTAAGTGGATCAAAAAGAATAGGAAACACAGAAAGTAAAAGGCAACTTGATTGTCACATCATGAACGTGATGAACCAGAAAGTGCGCATGATTGATTCTCCTTGAAATCTGTTGAGTTTGTGTTTGACATGCCTTTATTTGAACACGAATAATTTATAAACCCTTTTGAAAATTAAACTAATTTTAATAAGGGAATAAACGTGTGCTCCGGAGGTTTTTATCACTCTGTTTAATACCACTTAGAGTCTGGCTGCTGATAATTACCCGAGCCGGAGGCGAGGGTAATTATCAGCAGCCATGGTATTAAACATAGTGTATTAAACATAGTGATAAATACCGACCGAGCACACATTTATTCCCATTCATAAATACCTTTTCGGTAAAAAAAAGATCAAACAATTCGTTCAAAAAATCCTGATTTTGTTCAGCAAGTTCACTTCATGCTTTTTGAAACATCCCTCTAGAAAAATAATGGAATATTCAGCTGGCGAGTAAGATGTAAACAACCCTTTTGTGGAGATTGACGCGCGCGTAGCATGTTCTGCGCGACATGGACGCGATGTCGCGCAGAACGCACCTGGGGCGTTGCGTTTTGAATTTAGAACTATAAAATTTTGACTCGCGCGCTGGTAGTGTTGCGCATGCCTACGTGAGGATTGTGAACGTTCAACCAATGAAACGGTAAGAAGCACTGGATTTTTAGGAGTCAACATTTTATGTGACACTGAAAAAGTGTTTAAGACCAGCTAGCCATGTCTTTATCATCCGTTTAAGACCGGCCACGTGACGGGCTCTCGACCAATAGGAATAGCTAAACTGTCTGAGGTATTTATGAATCAGGGATTAAGTTAAGATTCCAAGCTTTAAACATTATGTAAAAATAATGGCGGTACGTATTTCCACGGCGACGCTAGAGCCTCGCAAAAAGAAAAGAAAAAAAAAGTGAAGGGTATTTTGAGACGCGCTGTGCTCTGTACAAACTGTGTTCAGAGTTTAACATAATGAACACTGACTTGTACCTCCTTTATTTCATGTGTTTCAATCTTCAACATATTTAGGTTTATAAATGTCTGTGATATGAGTAAATACAATTTGCAACTTCGAAAGACAAAACAAATTCCTATTCCAATTAACTTACATCTGTTTTTTTTTTCATTTTCATCCTGCTATAGAGGAAACCGGAAGGTATCTTTACTTTAAGGTTTCGACTCGGAACGACACGCCCATAATTGACAGTCCTGTGGTGGAAGTTAACGAGGAGGATGGAGTAGACTTTTGCCTTAGTTTCTGGTACAGCATGTACGGGCGATATATAGGTAATATACCAATCTTCTTTGTTTATTCCATTTTGAGGGCATCGCTTGAATACAGGTAGCGTAACTGTGATCCAATTTGAAGGGACATTTAGGTGCCTGCTTTAAGATGGGTGGGGCACATTGGTAGTGTTGTAGTCGAGTATCTTTATCCAAATACTGCCGAGTACCGAACTACCAAGTAGTACCACGAACATCTGAGTACTTTGTCCACTGAGAACGAGTACAGTACCCTAGTCCAAGTACTTCGACCAAATACACACATGCCTCTCCACTCCTTCAACAATTACATTGGTTACCAGTTAGACAACGCATCAACTTCAAAACAGCAGTTTTCATGCACAAAGCACTGCATAACACAATGCCGCAGTACATAATGGAATCACTCAACCTTAATGCACCCAGCCGTAGTGGCCTCCGCTCCAGTAACAACCTTAGAGTTCCACGCACATTCAAAAAGGCAGGGGACAGGGCCTTCTCAGTGTCTGGTCCCCGATGCTGGAATTCCTTGTCACACAACATCCGCAACATCAGTTCTCTTGACAACTTAAAGGGCAGACTGAAAACTGATCTGTTCTCTCCACATAACCTGTAACTTGTCTTCTGGAGTTATTCTTAGTTGCGCATTGATACTTGCGAAAATGCGCGCTATAAATCGTGTTAGTATTATTATTATTATTATTATTCGACCTTCAAGTGCACATTCTGTAAAGCCGAGTCTGAGTACTTGTGCCTCTGAGTACAAGTACGAGTAATAGCACATGAACAGGTTCTTAATGGAGAATTCGAGTAAAAACATTAAAATGTAGTGCAATGAAATGTTGACTCACTAGTAGTGTTTCACATGCCTACGTGAGGATTGTGAACGTTCAACCAATGCACAAAACGATGCTAGCACCTGATTTTATAGGAGTCAACAATTCATGTGACACTGGACAAGTGTTAAGGACCAGCCAGCCATGTCCTTGTCAACCGTTTAAAACCGGCCACGTGACGGGCTCTCTTCCAATTATAATGGGTAAATCGTCTGAGGTATTAACGAATATTATATAAAACCAAACACGGGCGTCTGTGACTAGACCTGTCTATGTTTGGTGCGAATACGTTCACATAAAATGTGAACAGGCAAGACATGCGTTAAGCTTTATAAACCAGAGAAACGACAACATTAATGTTTCGAGTGCAATTTATTGTAAAAGTCGTCGTTGCGGGCAGCAACGAGTCACGTCACGATTTTACTGTTTTTGTTTTGCTGCCCGCAACGACGACGTTTACACAAATTGCACGTTCGAGAAACAATAGTCGTTTTTATTTCATCACACCTTAGGCTACATATACCCAAACAATGACGGAAATGTCTTCGAGCATTCCACAACCTCTTTAAGCACCATATACTTTACTCGTTGTACGTCAATCAAATACTTAACTATTATATTTTCAAGGTGTGCTTCAGGCGTATGCGTACAACAGCACCATGGAGGTTTTCGGCGCGAGAGGGGGACAGACAGGAAGGAGGGGATGGCTTCATGGGCTGGTCGACATTGGAAGTGTAACTTCTCATGTTAGTTTTTACTTCAAAGCAACAAGCAACGGAGGACTTGATGGTGATATAGCGATCGATGACATCAACCTGCGGATGGGTTTGTGTGAAAGTAAGAAATACATTATTTGACTCATATGATTTGAT
Organism: Patiria pectinifera; assembly: GCA_029964075.1. NCBI lineage: Eukaryota > Metazoa > Echinodermata > Asteroidea > Valvatida > Asterinidae > Patiria > Patiria pectinifera. The sequence goes on along the minus strand of CM057145.1, from coordinate 1,975,276 downwards.
TTAATCGATTTGAGGCCATAGTATTGGCTTCAAATAATTTATCCAACCTGTAAAGGTGGCCCCAAGGTTTGCCGCAAGACACAATGTTGTATTCCCTGGGCTTGTGAAACTGAACGGCAGTTTGGCTATATACCCTGGTTTTACAAGCAAAGTTATACCCAATTTATTTTGCTTAGCCAAGAAAATCAAAAATAAGGCTGCTTAAGCCACAATGAACCATAGAATATTGAGTTAACTGCCTCATTTTTGTGTGTCCAACTTTTAGATCGTGCTGGGATTTGTTTGTATAATGAAAATAACGATATTGAGATATTGATTTGATACACGTTGTTTCGTTTTATATATTCCTTAACATTTTTTGAAGTTTTGAAGTCCTTGTTTTGTATTTGTGTATTTTAATTGCTTGGTACACGACTACTGATCTCTGATAGCACATTCGGAGGAACATAATTATTTATTTTAAGTGCGGCAGATTTTATAATTAAATTAAATTGAGTTAAGCTGGAAAACAATTTCTGCAACGGGGAAAGAGGAAATCTAGCTGTGTTAACCTTTTCACTACCGTGGGCTCCTCTTGGAACTTAATATCGACGCCTCTTCCTTACCGTGGCTCCATTTGGCAACAAGCCATATGGTATTAAGCGAACTTAAGAATATCGTCATATCTCGACGAAAAGTGTATCTCACGTATGCGTTGATCGTAGTTGTTGAAACATATCAAACAGATATACAGGATGGGTAGAAACACAACGAAACTCAAATGTCGGCACTATTGTTTTAGTGAGGTTCTGTATGAAGCACTTTTGAAATCTAGGAAATAAAAGCCCAGTTCATGTGCTTTACTTTAGTACAAAAATCATTCAAATCACTTATTTACATCCCACGGAATTGTAAACACAACCACCGTTTTAAAGTTTGATCCACGGATCACAGTGATCAAGTGTGCGTTCTTTCAGCAAAACGATAACAATTCACACACATCTGAATGTGATTTGTGTTCGTTTTGCTGAAAAGAACACTTCAATGTTTGTGTTTCTGGTTCTCAAAAAAAGCTTATGCATTCGGCGTTTATATCCTAGATTTGGAAAGTGCCACATACAGAACTTCACTAAAACAATGGTCCCGACATTTGGGTGTTTTTTTTTAGTTTTTTTTTTACTGAAGCCCGGTTCATACTTCACGCGAAAGCGTGACGTCAACAATACATTCGGAGCGCGTCCACCATTGTTGACGACATGAATTTCGCTTCGCACATGCTTTCGCGTGAAGTATGAACCGGGCTTTACGCTGCATTTATCTTCTTTTTATTCACAGGAGATACAAACTTTAACTGCACTTTTGAAGAAGGTTCGTTATGTGGATGGTTGCAGTCGCAAAACGATGATACGAACTGGCTCATGGAGATTGGAGATACCGTCACAGCTGGCACTGGACCTGAATCTGATCACACTACTGGAAGTAAGATTAGTTTTAATTTAGTTCAATAAGCGGATTTTTTTCTCGATCATATCAACCCACTGAGTATGAGAGAGAGAGACGATGTTTTTGCAAAAGAATTCATGCCACGTGGATAAGGACAGGCACAAAAAAGTGATCACTTAGTCCCAGCCAAATATTCGGGTTTTTTCCGGGTCGGGTCGGGTCTGGTTCGGGTCCGTTTTACCGTATTTTTTTGTTGGGTCGGGTCGGGTCGGTTTAAGGGAGTTAAGATCGGTTTCGGTTCAGATTCGGTTTATATCTCTAACATGTCGGTTCGGTTTGGCCTTGTCAACCTGACCCGATGCACATCATTAATAGAGAGTTCTGATATGAACGAGGAAGATGAAAGCCCCAAAACCCTTACAATAAGCCTTGAAAATGGGCACACAATGCGTAGTTTGCGCACAATGGCCGGTTTTGAAGAGCGCCCCCTATTTTGGAAAATGGTACCAGCCCAAGCCCCTCCCCCTCCCTCCCCCCCTAATATTGTAATCACTTCGTCCCGACTCCGTCATTATACTAATTAAGCCTATGTGACCCAACCGATAAAAAATAGGCTCAAGTCGACACAAATACTGTTAAAAAGTACGCCTTTATAAACAAAATATCAATCTAATGATTGAGGCGGGACGAAGAAACTGTATTATACCAGATTTTCGTATTTAAGACATTTTCCATATTTTGTGAAATATGGTATTTTTAATACCAACCAAATAGTGGATCTAAATTCGATCAAACCAATTCACAATGCAATGCGCTACCAAGAGTTTGCCACGGAGAGTGCATTTTTGTCCCAATGCATTGAGGGAGAAGGTTGACAAATTCGCAGTGCGTGACATTTGAAAGTTGTTAGCTTTGCCGGTCAGTAGTTTTGTTAGCGTGGTTCAAGCATCTGTTTGCCCTTTTCTTTAAGTTTATCAATATGGTGTTTTTGTAAGGCTGCAGAACGCTATTCCCCAATCCCTAACATTTCAGCTGATGTTCACTACTGATACTCATTCAAATTCACCGTGTTTTGTTGACCGTAAAATTAAAAATGGACTCTTCGTGGCAAAGTCTTGGTGGGCGCACTGCATTGTTAAACACCAGAATTGTGGACATTGCGCACATCGTTAAATTCCTTTCCATTGGTCATTTTGTGGAATTAGGTGGATCCTATCTCTACTTAGACGGGAACTTTTCCTCTGAGGGGGATACCGCTGTCTTACTTAGTCCTGTTGTGACACATACTGGCAACGTGACCTTCAGCTTCTGGTATCACATGTACGGCAGTGGACTAGGTAGGAATATCTTTCATTCCCTTTCATATTTAGCAGGTGATAGGTTCTATATCGGTAGCGGATGTAGAACCAGCCCCCCCCCCCTTCCCCTTCATCCCCGTCCAACAGCTGACTACTGTTATGATACAGAAAATGGGGCCAACAAATAAAACCTGGAATGCTAGAGTTCCTAATTTCATTCTCGGATTGCCTTAGAATGGGAGAAGGTTTTGGTAGATTTCAAAAAATCGGGGGCATGCCCTGGACCCCACAAGCAGGGCAGGAAGGCACGCCTTCACTGAGACCCCCCTTTACCATTAAAAACGGTGGGGTATCTAAGGTTAACTGCCAACATCGACTCACCTCTGATGACTGATGTCTACGCCTGTCCGATGATCGAGGGCTGCAGCGTGGTATAGTCCGATGGCGGTGCACCGCGACCTGGTCGGAGCCGTGCGTTCGGTGAATCACAGCTCGGGTTTTATTCCCGTCGAATATGGCAGAAATAACACTCACGGAGACAAACAGTTATGTACAGTTGACAAAGACGAAATGGGTGAAAATATTTACTAAAGACAATGACGAAAATATATACAGTATAACACGATGAAAAATGATGAAAAATTTATGAAATTGACGTACTAACTCTTCTGAATGCAACGATGACAAAGATGGCGATTTGTACATACATGTGCGTTTGTTTGTGCAGCGACATGTGTCTCCAAAGTACAACGCAAGTATGGTCAGCCAAACGGACAAAAATATTTTAATTACGTGTCGCTACAGAACCTTTGGGAAGCTCTCTTTGCTCTACATGGTTGTTTGCCGCAAAGAAGTTGTTTCTGTTTCCTTGAAGAATAATATAGTGTGACAACTCCTTCGAATCTACCCTTTAATCATACCACAGCAATATACCATTAAAGTTCGGGCGTTTCACAATGCAGTGCGCCACCAAGAGTTTGTCATGGACAGTTCATTTTTCCTAGTGCATTGTGGGAGACGGTCGACAAATTTGCAGCGAGGGACATTTGAAAGTGTTCATGCTTTTTCCGGTCAGTAGTTTCGTAAGCGTATGATTCGAGTATCTGTTTGTACTTTTCTTTTCTTTTTGTCAATATGGTGTTTTAGTAAGGTGACAAAACGCTATGCCCCAATCAATAACAAATTAGCCAAGCTTTCTACTGACACGCATTCAAATGGGCCATGGTTTGCCGACTGTAAACCTACAAAAAAATAGACTCTCCGTGGCAAACTCTTGGTGGCGCAATGCATTTTAAAACGGCCGAATTATGTCACCTTTTTTTTTTAGATTAATGTTCGCTTTGCATTTTGACTTCATCATTGAAATTTGCAGGTCGTTTAGATGTCTTCAAAACCCCAGAAAATGGGAGTTTATCCGAGGGCGACCTTCTCTTCACTTCCGGCGGAGGGCTAGGTGACCCCAGCTGGATCCAGCACGAGGTTCTGTCGGAAGTGACGTCAAGCTTCAGAATAGCTTTCCAAGCAGTTCGTGGCCCGACGGCTCTGTCAGATATCGCAATCGATGACGTGGGAATAGCATTGGTCGAAGGTATACTTTTCGTTTCTGTTTTTGTTGGCACTGTTTGGTGTTTTGCTTCCCATAGGCCCACTTAAAAAGGGGGTTTCTTGAGGTTCAGCAAGTTGTAACAATGAAGGTCTGGTGTTACGTGGGTGTTGGTATTTTGTAATTAACCATTCAAGTATAATTAACAATGACTTCAAACAATTTTTTTTTTTCAAATTTATTCCAATAGGTAATAAGCAGAACCCTTATTTAAAATGTTGCCATTTTTCAAGGAGTGTTACAATCTCATATCAGAAAAACATATTGACATTCATATGTAATCAGAAATATGTAATGGGTCTTTACACTGAAAAATTGCCTTGGCTCATTTACCCCAAAAAGGTTGAAAACTGCAATTAACTCGAAATTGGGTTGATGTTGGTTTGGTTAGAATTTCTGTAAAATTCAGCCAAATTTGGTCTGTATGGTCTTGTATGACTACAAGTTTTAACAAAAAAAACCGACATATTTACATTAACGTTATTACAGAAGAAACACCAACCACAGAAGTAACGACTATCCAGCTATCCACTACTGACCAAAGGAGCGATGTGGCAACAACGGAGGCCTCGACCGACCAAACTTCCACTGCAGAAGCAACAGTCGAGCAATCCACTACTGACCAAGAGAGTGGGATTACAACAACAGAGTCCTCGATCAACCAAACTCCCACTGCCGAGGCAACAATCCAGCAATCCACTACTGACCAAGAAGGTGGGATGGCAACAACGGATGTGTTCGTCGACCAAGCATCCACTAGACCAGAATCCACTGTTGGGGTATCCGCAACTCATCAATTGATTGAACAAACCACAGGATCACCAATCGACACCACCAGCCAAGCATCCCCTTCAACAGACCCACCGGTCGATCAGCTTGCCACAACCGGTCTGCCGGGTCAGCTGCCAACAACGGCGCACACTTTAACAAGTGATGGACTATCCACAGCAGGAGCACCACTCGGGGAGTTGTCAACTCTCAGCGTAACGTCAGCTTCTGGAGGTACGACACTAAGCCATCTTCTCTAACCAGGTCAAACCAGGGTAGTCGTAAATGTTGTCCGCCCGGTAGTCCGAAGGTTCAATAGTCCGCATGTTCTCTAGTCCAAACAGGGCTGTCGGAGTTCGGCACAGAGTTACTTGAGAGTTACTGTGTAAATAGCCGGATATATTTTGCTGTAACAGGTCTCTTGCAGTTCGGCACACAGTTACTGGTTCTTGAACTGTGCGGTCAGCCTGCGGTTTTCAATGAACAACTCAGGGACAGTACCTCGCAACTATTCCGTGAACGAGCAGTATGTGTTCGCAATGCAGTAAGTAAACAATACAGCTTTGTATTAGTATTATAAACTAATTATTCAGTATAACAACAACATTGATCAAACATGGTTTTGATTTGTAACACATTTGGTTAATTTCCCCCAAGTAAAATGGTCCAATGTATATTTATGACAGAAGTCCTTTCTGGCCAATATTTATAAATCTGTTGCCGCAAATTTCACGATTTGTCAAGTGCTGTGCTCTGCTGGATGTGTCATAACCGTCATCACAAAATGAGCTTAAGTCAGATTTTTATCCAAATTCGGGCGATCTACAATATGCAGTGCGCCACAAAGAGTTTGCCATGTCGAGTCCCTTTTATCTAGTTTACGGTCGACAAAACATGGCCCAGTTGAATGAGTGTCAGTAGACAAATTGAGCTAATTTGTTATAGTAGGTGCATAGAGTTCTGCCGCCTTATAAACAAATTATATTAACTCTTGGGCACGCACTGTGGTAAATCCCTGAATTGAGAGATTTATTTATTTGCATTCTGCCGAACAGGAGCTTTCCAATGATATGTACATAACATTTAAGGGTACCAACTGCAGTAACGGAAAAACAAACCACCAACTTACTTGAAGTAGTAAAGCTGTTAATCGAGAAATGGCATTCGAAAATCCCGCAGGTCTGAAGTTGTGTGACAATGAATAAACAGTCAACCAATGAAATGGGATGAAAGACCCACTCCTTCAAAATGCTGGCCTTGCTTACTGTACTTGCTAACTGATATAACTTTAACACTGCAAAAAACTGCAGTTAAAAAAATTAAATATATCTATACAGACCATCTGGTGCTAAATTTAAATTTGTGTTGTATATCCTATATAGATACCAGTTAAATTATTACCACAGTTTTTGCATTGAACCAACAGATAACGTATCACTAGACTTGACCGATATTGTATCACTAACCGATTATGTAACAAAATAATACCGAAAAGGTGGTAAAATATACTACACTATCAGTCAATTGGTATTACATTATTGGTTCCAACCGATAATCTAACAAAAATGACTGATAAAGTACCTTAATTCATTACACTATCAGTCAATCTTTGTTACATTATCGGTTACTATACATTAATCATCGGTCAATTTGTGATACATTATAGGTTGGTGAAACATTATCCGTTGGTTAGTACATTATTAGCTTTAACTTTACTGCAACATGGCAATTTTAATTTGAAGCAAATATTTTTGGGGGGATAGGTCACATGCTATTCCTACATTTATTGTTCATTAGAGGCTAAGTAGCTGTGATTTTCTTTCTGAAGATGCATAATTTGATGTTTTGTAATGTTGTACTCTTGCTTGACGGTGCTTCTCTACTCAATAGGTGATTGCAGCCCTCCGCAGGTCACCTAGGACATCCAATGTAGTGGACTATGAAGTGACCTCTTTTCGTGACGGGAGTTTGTTGGTGAACGGTGTGGCCCGATTCCCTGTCAACTCCGTCATTGAGAGTGAAACTATCAGAGAAGTGCTTCACGGCGACGCGACGGCCAATAACGGACAGATCGACAACTCACTCACCATTGATCAGTCGGGCACAGTCGTGACAGGTATGTGTTGAATATGTTTGGTCATATTTGAAGTAAACTTGACACATCGATGATTCTGTCATCCTTTGAAACTTAGGTCCAATACGCTCCCGAGCAAACTTCAATTTAAACCAAAACTAAAATGTTTCAAAGCTGCTGTTTTCGTTCATTTGTTTCGTTTTCGTTTTTTGCTTGTTTGCTTTTTGCAACGTAAAGGAAAAGCATTTGTTCGTCCCCCCTCTATTTCTACTTGAATCTTCTATCCCGAATCAAATAGGCTTTTTACAAGTCTTTTCTGACGGTTTAATTCAGCATTCACTACATACGTGAAATAATTAACGACATTAACGTAAACAATGCCTGTCTTTTTATAGCCACTATAGTAGGACATCATTAAACAATTAGTTAACTTTTGGTGCTTTTTCGGAATCCTTTAATCATTAAAACATACAACATACTAATTTTGCCAAAAACAAATCTGCTAATGAAGTGTCTGGTACAAATTTGAAGGAATATTTTGTCTACAACTAGCTCCGTAAATTGAGCTGGCGTTCTTATTCTACACGCTCTAACGTTCGTGGAAGTGACTGTCTATTAAAACGTAATAATGACGCTTTTACAACTCCTAAGTTCATTTTGATGATTTGTTTTCTTAAAACAGCTCCCACTGACGGTTGTCCGGAATATCATTGTAAAAACGGAGGTGTTTGTACACAAATTGGAAGTTTCCCAGATTATGTGTACACGTGCGAGTAAGTCCTGCAAATCTTAAAAAAACAATATGTGAACACGTGGTGCACTTAAAACTAGGAAAATGTATCCAATGGCTTCGTAATACGTGTCTGATGTCGTCAAAGGTCGTCTGATATATAAATGGGGCTATGATTTGAACATATTTTCAATTTAGAGGCTACCTAAATTAGACAGGGAAGTCACTGAGTCGAGGATTTTTAATATTTGTAAGTAAACTTAAATTCTTATAAATCTTTGTAATGATTAATGTATTGAAATCGTTATCATTTCTCAGGTGTACGGATGGTTACAGCGGGACCAATTGCGAGGAAACAGGTGCGAAATGTTTGCTCTGTACGTCAATGCAAAAATGACATGAAACAGCCGCTTCATACTGGTTGAACAAGAATATATTTCATAACTGCATTTTACTCAACGGCTAATTAGTGTAATTGTTCATCTCTAGACGCGAGCTCGGTGTGTGTCTTGTACTAACTTCTACGAACAACACATAGGAATGTGAACAGTACCGGTATAATCTTAATACATTGAATGTCCCAAATTAAGTCGGCTATTTTCTCGTTGCGTCATTTAATAGTAAAGGGCAATCTTTCCCATTGATTTTATCATAACAGATGGACTTGCCAACGGTGGAATCATTGCCATTGCCAGTACAGTCGGGGCAATCCTGTTATGCTGCATTGTTGTGGCGATGTGCATGTGCTTCATCATGGCAAATCGCTCTGAAAGCCTCTATGATGTTCAACGACGCAAACGTTTAGCACAACAGGTAATAGAGATATGGAACTTTGTCTGTCAGTTTAGTATGACGTCTAATTTTTAATCGACTGTAATTGGACAAAAACCCACAAAAACAGCTCAGGAAGGAATCTATAAAGTCTCAAATACTGAATCAAGCATGGGTCACTGTCTGATCATTACTACATCTGTTATGATACGACTCGGTTGTTTGTAATGTCCAACGCACAAAAGTACCAAATACGCTGAATGTTCTAGTACTTGTTCTAAAGTCAGACAATCGCTTAATAATTACAAAAAAAAGACCAATCAAGTTTCACTCAAATATGTTCAGTTATAAGTTGTATGACCGAAATGCTTTCTAATATTGTATCATTGTGTAACTAGTGTGTGTAAATTCTGTCCATCTATTCCAAATAGGATATGGACCATGCCAGAGAGCGTTATGGTTACGGAGTGAGGAATTGGACTCGTCCTGCTATCATGCCCCGCACCGTCTTGGTAAGCATGTTCAATATACACGCAACAAGCCGAATCACGATGGCTTGTTTGCATTATGTAAATGGAGGGCTTACCAATAAGCCAGTTCGGTATTCCAAAATAGTCTGGTACACAGCAAGATTCGACGATTTGTCTTTCTCGGAATAACCGCGGCAAATAAATGCATACCAGGCTATGGAGGACATGGTAACCAAATCTGCAGTCTGTGCATTTTTTTCGTGCAATGGAAAAGAGATTGAACTTTCGTTCGCACACAAGTTTTGACACACAAAACACTATAAAACACTTCGCTGTCCACTTTTGTTTTTTGCAAAATGTTATACTTCACGATGATCTCTTCACTTTGGTTGGTACCCCGCTATGCTCTTGCACGCATACGATGAAAGGTTTATCCACATGTGTGCACTTGCGCAGTTGGAATACCAAACTGGCTTATAATTATTCACTTCTAATGTGATTTTCCAGCTCATTTCGTTTGTGAACCTAATGTATACAAAGTATTTTTCCGATCATAAAACTTTGAACTTTGTAAGACACAAGTGTTGTATTTCTCTAAGGGATATTTTTTATATGAAGTGGCACTTACTAAGTGGCACTAACACTTTTTGTCCTGTTTTTCATGGCAATGCAGGCAATGGACGATGGATCAATGGACGACGCACGCGCATTCTATGGCGCCTATGACTATAGTACTAACTATCGTAGAGAGGACGGCTTCTCGGGGCCTCCCAGTACATCTCCATACATGATACCCGGCCCAGCACTGGTAAGTACACCCTTTTATTTTTTCAAACACATAGGTCAGGGTTCAACAACTCCTACTGGCTTTTAGTTTAAAACATGTAGGACATGTAATCGGATTGATGGTAGAAATGTGTTTGTGCTGTCACATTTTATATGAACGATCAGTTCTGAGTATTTAACTGAACTTTTATTTTGCAATTATTTTCTATATTTTTCTTTTTAAAAAGATGCGTCAAATGGATCAAGAAAGGAGAGACGATTTCTTCTACTGAATCTCGTCATATTTTTACTGTATACTTCAGTAGCCTACATGCAGTGTATCAATGCCGGTGTGTGACCCGAAACCTTTTGTTTACTGGCCTTTATTTCATTCAGCTTTATAGTGTTTTTCGTCAACATTGATTTTTAGAGGGGTGAACATATTTAACCAGTCAAATACTAAAAAATGTAACAAAACTAACAATACATAAATATCGTAACATTTATTTCTTTTTATATTCTATTATCATAATGACTTTTATTCATTTGGGTAGCGTGCATATACTTTTTAAAGGGAAAATACAACATTTGCAAACATCAGAAAATAAAACTACCAAATCATTTTGAAATACCTTAATGGACTGTTAGTGAATGACAGTGTAAAGCATCCTGTAAAATCATGGCACCTGGTATACTGTCATTTTCAAGAAATTGGTAGTTTGTAAAAATTTCCAACGCTGGTCGGCCGACCAGCGTTGGAAAAAAAACTGGCTTTTTTTCAAATACTGGCTTCAATTGACCATCGCACTTGTTTGCAATCGATTACACACCTATGAACGGGTACAAGCCCGCTAGACTGGTTCCCTGACCTTACAATTCCCCAATGTATGTAAACTGCTCTGTTTCTTCTTATATGGAGTCAGGGAACCAGACTACAGGAAAATGATTGTTTTTCTTGGTTTTTATAGCATTTTCGAACCCAAATCCTCAAAAAAGTCAGTGTAACTACATTTGCTATATATTTCCAACTCCCCAATTCCATCTGTTTCTGAAAATTGCAGCAAAAGCAAATGATGTATATTTCCTTTAATCGTAAAGTAAAAATTGGAAATGACGTCAGTGAATTTGGGATTGTTTATAATTGAATAAAAAAAGCAATGTTTTAAATTTTATATTACTGATATTTATGTGACTGTAAAAGGTATAATTTTCAAATGCAATAGTTATGTACGCAACGTCGATTTGATTGCTATGCAGCGTGACGGTTTTTATAGTCAATAAAGTGGAGGTTTTAGAAGTAATGAGTAAGTTGGCGTTAGCACTATTTGACAATTGTTGTGTGTACATTTGTGTGGTTCTTAAAAGGAACTGGGGGTAATTCAACGTTTTAGGTGCACATTCTGCTCGTCGTTATTTCTGGGATTGAAATAGTGAATATTACCCGAACATTTGTTCGAGTAGTTTGTATAACACAGGATTTTAATTGGAACCACATGGAATTTAAAAAGGCTTTTTAGGTTATGGGCAGTATTTTATCTGTATCAATGTTAATATTGTTTATATATATTTCTTCTTAGTGAAGTAGGCTACATGTGTTGTGATTTTTGTAAAATATTATTTGTAATTTTGTAACTTTTTTTTCATTAACGTGTTTAAATGTAAAAGGCCAATGGGATTTCCCGTCAGGGATAATAAAGTCAAATTGAAATGAATTGAGAGAGAGAGAGATCCCTGCGGTGGTGGGTACTTGTTTAGAACTGGAGGCGGAAAGACTGGCGCACACGAGAGCTATCTGCTCAGTCGTTCAGCGCAGAAGTTCAGTCGTTTACCTTTCATACTTGCTGTGGACATTCCTCTTCAGATTGAGACCAGTAACCCTAAGCTCAAAATGCCTCTAATCCTGTTATCAAGAGAGAGGGAAACCTTGTGTTGCCGTTGGCAATTCCACACAACGTCTCTGCTACCTGGTTGATGTGAACCTCTTTTGTTGAGAGGTGAATGGGTTGCTTGTGCGTAAAGCGTTCGCCTCTCACCAAGGTGATCACGGTTCGAATCCTGGCCGCGGATCACATGTGAGTAGAGTTGTGCGTTGGTTCTCTCCTGTGCCACGAGGGTTTTTCTCCGGGCCCTCCGGTTTTCCTCCCTCTGGCAAAATCAAACACTTTTGATCTCAGGCTGTGCTCCGTGGTCATATATGGGTGGATGTGGCCGGCAGCCATAGGCGCCTTCACGTGCCAGCGGCCCGACCACGTTGTAGCCGCATCCTTCGCAATTCAGCATCCCAGCTGCGAGTAAGGATGATTAGCCTCCCAAAATATTATTATTATCACACAATGAATGCTATGTGCACCACCTCTAGTTCTCCTATACCCACCATAGTTAGAATATCTTAATCTTACACACACCATTATTATTTGTTTAATGTGTTCTCAACGCAAACTTATCCTTATTGCTGATCTTCATCGTGCGAATCTTCTAATCTCACGAAAGGTGCGGTAACGGGCTTCAAAAGAGCCTTTAGCATTTGGCTTATGTTTAATCAAAATGGATGGTAAACGCTGGATTGGAATTAACCTATACATGTGTAAATAAAATGTAACCTTGGTTGTTATTCTTTATATGTAATGACGTTAACTTGTTGAATGCCTTATACATACGTTGTTTGCCTTATTGTCTAACCGCAATAATTCGTTTGATATTACAACTATAGAATCTACTGTGCATATTGAACACATTATAAATATCTTTGGTGGCAACATTTTTTTTAAAAATATTTTGTGTAATTTCTCCTCTAAACTCTTCAGGGCAGTTCTCTCTTCTGTCCTGCTGACTACAGTGTTAATTCTTAACAGAGTCCTCGTGTTGTCCCTTGCGGATCTGCGCAAGCTTCTCACTTCCACACGGATTCCACACAACAACCAAACTACCATACTGAAATGTGTAACCTTGTGGAGACATTTGTAGTTTGAAAGTGTAATTTCAAAATGCTGTTATTTTAACCAGAATTAATTTCCTTGGCTGAAATTCGGACTTAATATCCCTTTTCTAAAACTCTTCCATTTGCGATGGATCAACCCACCTTGAACATTTCTAGTTTTTGAGTAAAGTCCATATATTTATTTCATGAAAACCTTGTGGAGACGTATTCATCGATAGAAATTGCCCTGTGGAGACGAATACAATCTGTTGTTCCCTATTGTGTGCATGTCTCCAGAGGGCACGGTGTATCGGATCACGTATACAACTTACAATCAGACTGACGACTGACCACACAGAAAATATCCAAACCAGCATGAACTTTACTCACAAGAGATCAACCTAATCAGTTCAAATCAAGCATCCCACTTCCGACACCATTTGTGGCGGATCTCGGCTTGATTCCCTGTTATACCTGTCGGAACTGCGGAGATCGTCAGAGCGATCTAGGGCATGAGCAACATGGATTCGTTTTGGGAGCAATTTTCCACCGATTTGTAGTTGATTGTTAATCTCTTGGGTTCACGCAATAATAAGGATACAATAATGGACAAAAGGACAGTTTAATTCTGTGCAGGGACAATCACTCTGTTACTTGTTTTATTCGCTGTATAATCACCTCTACAATTTACATATATTGCCGCTTACATAAATATAGATATTATCTAAAGAAACTGGTTTAATTGGTAATTGCAGCCCACACGTGTAACCCGCAAATGTAATCCGTAAATGTAACCGTAAATGTACTGATTGAAATAAATTTCTGGAAATCGGACTGAAATGACACGAGTCAAAGCTCTATTTTCACTCCGTCTGAACCCCGTTCTGAATGTGCCTTTTGTATACAGACGCGAGCGCTCGACCTGTGTCCTAGTTTTCTCAGCCCCTGAATTATGTGACCTATAAACACTAAATTAACAAACAATGTTTGTGTTTACAATGCTGACACTGTCTCTGCTCGCACACATAAAGCCGAGGAAAATTACACTAGCATAACCCACCGAATGGAGCTGCACGCAATGCACGAGGCCACTATCAAACAGGACTGGAATTTGTTTTATTTCAAAGAGAGAAACTTAAAAAAAAAAAAAAAAAAAAAAAAAAAACTTGCCAGTACTTTCTATTTTATCAGCTTACGCTTCTGTGACCACAAAGTATTGAACAAATACTATTTTACCTTACCCTATGGGGCGAGGCCGAGGCCAGCAAATCATGCGAACTCCCCGTATGGTATAGACTGGTTCACTTTTTATTCAGGTATCTGATAACATTTGTCAAGATAGGGACTTGTCCTTGGTAATTATGGAAATGTCTAGAGTGCATTTCATCCATGTGTTACTGTGCGAGAATGGATCAATGGGGCTCCAATGAGAATACACACACACACAAATTGACCTAAATTAGCGGCTATTGTAAGGGACCCGTGAGACTAAAACCCAGTAAGTAACCGGTAATTGTATAGCCTTGTAGGTCACGGACGGTTGGGCAAAGGCAATTATTGTTACCACCAAAGAAGGGTAAATTGTGATCCAATAAAGTTCACGTCGTCTATGCGTAGGGTAACCCCAGCCATGCAAAACAAAAGCAGGTCACAAATCAAAGCAGTAAACCACACATGGTTTTTGACGATGAATTATCTAAATTTAAAATACCTGTTGTTTGACCTTTCTGGAAATACACCACAATAAAAAAAATGTATTGGTTATTTATTCAAGTTTGAAATTCATAAAAAATGTACTTGTTCAGATCGGTTGGATAGTAAAACTAGCAAATATGGCACACACAGAAACTGACAATAGAAAAAGAGAATGCGTCTTGATTGACAGCTGATTATAATTGTTTTGAAGCACGCATCAATGTGTATATTTTTTTACAGTTTGCAATTCGCAGTTTTTGTTTTAAAGTCTGAATTAGCCTCGAGCCTTGCGCATCTTTCTGCCCCTGATTGATGTCATGAAACTCTTAAAACAGGGCTACAAATAATAAATTGAATGCTGAAGTTCCCAACTGTATTCTCGAATTATTCTCAAATTGCCGTAGAATGCAGGATAAATCGTAATAAATTTCAAAATGTTCTGGGTCCGCACACTCCCAGACCCCTAGCAGGGTGTACCATCCATATCAAAATCCCCAAACCTGGGGATTTTTTTTTTCTTTTTCATATTTGAACTATATTGTTGTGTAAGTTTTTGTAATGTTTTTATATTGTAACATTCTTACAATTTGGCCTGAGGGCCACGAGTTGAATGAAAATAAACCAATATAAACAAACAAACCCCCGTTTCCTGAAAGGTATTTTGTCTGTACTGTTTAATCGTTTCGCTTGGCTACCATTTGCATGTTTGACAATGGAGCTGCACACATAACACGAGGACATTGTCACGCATTTCTTCCATTATTTAAAGAGAGGAAATTCCAAAAAACAGATGCCAGTACCGTTTAATACATCATTGCGATTCTGTGAACACAAAATACGTTTTGTCCCACCAGAGTGATCTTTTCCAACTTTCACTCGGGAGGTTACACGCTGAGTATACAGTGTTTATACGTCGGAGAAGGGCAAAGACCAACATTGAAATATGTTTTGAACAAAAATGGGACGGTTGGCTGTGGAATAGCCACTGCCACGCGAGCGTCACTGACATGCGAGCAAATTGGGCAATTCCGGCGTTTCACAATACAGTGCGCCACCAAGAGTTTGCCACGGAGAGTTTTTTTCCCGGTGCATTGTGGGAAATAGTCGACACATTCGCAGCGCGGACATTTGAAATTGTTAGTTTTTTTCTAGTCATTAGTTTCGTAAGCATGATTCCAATATCTGTTTGCCCTTTTCTATGCCTTTTATCAATACGGAGTTTTTTTTGTAAGGCGGCTGAACGCTATGCCCCAATTTATAACAAAAATTAGCTCGTAGTCTACTCGTTCAAATGGGCCATGTTTTGTCGACCGTAAACTTGATTAATGGACTCTCCACGGCAAACTTTTGGTGGCGCACTGCATTGTGAAACGCTTGAATTGATAATGCAAAATCAGACTGCATCAGGTTACTGAAGACCCGATAGAAGGCGCCCAGAATGTTCAGAATTGCTGGGTGAAGACGTAGTCTTGTTTTGCAAATTAATACCCCACATTATCATAATAGGCCACATAATAGACGCATGCTGTGCAAGGGGATATTCCATAGAACAATTTTAAACCAGATGATATAACAACACCCTCACACTATATTCCCTTATTGTTCGATGCTGGTCTCAGCGGCTTGTTTCACTCGTGTAGTAAGCTTCGCCTGGGAAAGCGCCAGGTTAAATTTGAGATTCATCAAGCAAGCACAGAGTGCCTTTGGCTCCTTGAATCGAAACATGAAGTAATTAAAATCTACAAAGTATCGCCTTTCAAATCGCTAGGTTCTCATAGTTCATTTATACACGAAAGCAGCAAGTGAATACTTACGATAAGCATAAATTAATATTCATAAATGCCTAAGACAGTTATTAGCCCATTCCCATTGATCGAGAGCCCATCACGCGGCCGGTCTTGCTGGTCTCAATCACTTTTCCAGTGTCACATGAAATTTAGATTCCTATGAAATCCAGTGCCTTTAACTGTTTTATTGGTCGAACGTTTACCATCCTCACGTAGGCATGCGCAATAGACCGCTTGCAGACGCGTTCGATTATCGACGCGCGAAGGCGCGCGACGCCATGTTGTGGGACAAGCGCATATCTATCCATGCACATTTTGTCCCACAACATGGCGTCGCGCACCTTCGCGCGTCAATTATCGAACGCGTCTGCAAGCGGTCTATACTACAATTTATAGTCCTTAATTTACAACGCACTCACTAAAGCTGCATCTGCGCGTCAACGCGCAGTACGCGCGACGCGCGCTTATCTCCAGAAAAGGAGTTGTCTATCTGCATAAAAAGGAATTGTCTTACTCGCGAGCTGGACGCTCCATTATAAAGCTAGAGAGGTGTTACGAACAACAGAAAGTAAAAATTGTTGAACAAAATCGTTGGACCTTTTTAATTTTCGACTTATGTTGACTTTTGGACCGAAAAGTTTTGAGTTTTTGACCGAAAAGGTATTTCTGAATGGAGTCTGGTGTGCTTATAATTACCCTCGGCCAGCACTGCAGACTCCGGCCAGTTTTAAACATATAGTTTTTAACACCTCCCAAGCACACATGTATTCCCTTAATAATACACACGTAAATGCTCAAACATGTTTAACCATTACTATACACAATATAATATCACCATCTATTGCTGTTATGTACGTGTCAACAATTGTGAAACTTCATCCAATTCGGGCGATTCACAATGCAGTGCGCCACCAAGAGTTTGCCACGGAGAGTCAATTTTTAAAGTTTACGGTCGACAAAACATGGCCCATTTGAATGAATGTCGGTAGACAACTTGAGCTTATATGTCAAAGATTGGGGCATAGCGTTCTGCCGCCTTACCAAAAAACACCATATTGATAAGAAGAAAAGAAATGGGCAAACAGAGCCTCGAATCATACGCTTTCGAAAACCACTGACCGGAAAAACTAACGATTTTAAATGTCCCGCGCTGCGAATTTGTCGACCATCTCCCACAATGCACTGGAGAAAAATAACTCTCCGTGGCAAACTCTTGGTGGCGCACTGCATTGTGAATCGCCCGAATTAGGACACTAATCTAGAAGCATTTTACTTAATTTTCGAGAACAATAGATAAGGTGCAATAACTGTTACAAAATTACAAACGGATTAATACGAGACTTAAACTACTTAAAGGCAAAATGAAATTTGTTGAAAATATATATTAACAATTCGTTTGATTCTGAAACGTTTTAAAGCATTTTCAAACGCTTTAACTATAAAGGAGCTGGGTTATTTTGACCATCTCACACCCGGGGACGGATTCCTGCCATTTAGTGACAAAAACATTTGAAACTTGGTGTAACAACTTAATCTATGAACATACCCAAGAAATCCCATGACTATGGGTTTAAGGGTTTTGGAATTATCGGCTACTTAACTATTGATAAGCACCAATGGTTGTTATGCTTTGTGTACACAACATAAGGGGAAATTCAGTTTGAGAAAAAAAAATCGCTGCGCGGTAACCCACGGTTGAAATTTTATGTTTTTGGTATCAAAAGACGCGTAAGACTCGACTGAGGCTTAAAAGTTAGGAAAGCTCGGGTCCGGAATTGTTTTTTGCAAGGGTATCGCGGAAAAAGTTGAGAGGGGACGGATTCCGCCACCGGCCCTTTTAGGGTTAAGTCACTTTATTACGTCAGCTGTTGCGACGGTTTGTGCACAAAACACATTAATATATCAGAGTGGGTCTAACAGAATTGACCACTGAGAATTAATAACAAATAAGAAAAAAAAAACAATTAAATTTGATACACCAATAAAGCATGCACTAAACGAGCCTGTTGTTTCACTCATTTGAATAAAATATACAGAAATCGACCCTTGTTATCAGATGTTATGCATGTTTTACTAAAATAACTTCTTCTTTTTTTTCTTTTCTTTTTTACAGCTGTCCATTATTATTGTAAATGTTTTGAAGGTTTTAGGCTGATTGAGAACCAGAGATTACGCATGAATTCACACACAAGTGAGGTTGTAATAATTTTAGTCAAGTGTGAAACATAATTGTTCGGTAAGTTTTTGTTTGGGGGGAACAAATCCAGTCTTTCTCAGAAATGATGATGGTGATTTTTGTCGATTTTCCTTTGCGAGTTTTCATTCATTGATGAAGGTAGGAAAACTCAAATGGTTCATTGTACTTAAACTATAACATGTATTCATCAATGCGTATCGGTAAACAATCGGTGATGAGCGGCTGAATTTTGTGGTACATGTATATTAAAATAGAGATAACTTATGATTATAGTATGCAAATTACGTGAAATGGTTACAGTTATACTAGTCAAAAAATAGCCTGTACTGCATTCCTGTGTTATTGTTTATTTAATGGAGCGAATCATATGTTTTTTATATATATATTCTCTGACTCGGTCATTTTATTTTTGACTCGCACTGTTGTGGAAATGTGTGCAAGTTCAGTGTTTTAACTTCGACTGTGCGAATTAAGATTTGAGAATGAGTCAGTTTAGGACACTTTGGGCCAGTATTTTTCGTGACCTGGACAATTTTGTGTGCCTTTTTTTTTTTGAGATGCATGTTGTTGTCCAACGATATCAGTGAAAACAACTACCCTTGTTCATACTTCCTAGCTGAAAAATGCGTTTACATCTGGCAAATAAAGGGATGATTTTGTTGATCCTCTGAGCAAGATTCACCGATGTTTGATGCGGTGGTAGGATGCGCCGAGTCGCAATACGTGTCAGAGTAGTCGCCATCTTGGATTATGAACTGGGCTTCATGGTTTCCTACTTCCCGCAAGGAAAGACCTGCGACGTTCAGTTGAAAAAGGAGGAAAGCCGATTGAGTAAAGTAGCAACTTGGCTTGGAAATGTTCCAAGGATTTTGTTACCGGGGTTTCTGACACTTGGTGGCGCTGTGCATACATTTAGACCAGAGCCGTAGATAAAGAGCGTTGCGACAACCTCAAACTGTTGAACCATAATGGCCGTGCAATACATTTCGGTGTGTTTTCACAGAGGTTATGTTGTAGTAAAAAAAAACACCAAATTTGCCGTCTAAGCAAAACAAAACAAATCAATACATTTTTTTTCACGTGCCAACTGTGACTTCAGAGGACAGTGAAATCGCTGCATGTGTAGCGGACCATACCCACGTCAATAAAGGGGAAGGAAGGAGGAAAATAACACAATTTCTCTCACAAAAAATCAAACAGATCATACTGAAACGTATTGGTAAACACAACATTGATGATGAGAAATGGGATAAAAATTGATTCACCAAGGAATTACCACGCCCACTTGGGTCAACATGCCAACTGAGGTTACAGTAAACATTAGTATATGACTCCATCCTGCTAGCGGGTGCCGGGCAAAGCGCGGCATCCCTCTAGTAATTTACAAAACAACTGATGATCATTCTGTCGATGTGAGAGTAAACACACGGAATCACACTTACCGATAGAACCATGGTCGCTTGTTCCGATATTCACTTGTTTGCCTTCAAATAAAAATAGAATTTAAAACATGAAAATAGAATTGTCAAAATTTGACATCATTTGGGATTCTGGGTTTTTCAAATTTACATGAATAATTCACGCGGGGTCGTCTCCAATAGGGATCGTTCCACACAATATCTCGTCCGCCATTTTAATTGGGCGGTTTAGGTTAACATTTTCTAGTTGAGATATCCCAGACATTAAGAACAAAATAAGGCTGGGAAAATGGCACAGTGCTTCGTAGCTGACTGTATTCATCACTAAGAACGTGACAGATGCCCGTTATTTTTACTTCCAAACGGATGAAAATTTGATGAAAATGGGCCCCTTGCTATCGCTATACGTAAGGTCAGGGTTTATGTGGAACGCCTGACTTCGGCAACGCGTGACCTCGGCGGTTTATGACGTAACCCCGCCTACGGCGTATTCACTAGTCTGGTTCCCTGACCTGACAATTCCCTGACACCCTGACGTCTAAATTGTAGGTCAGGTAACCGCCAGTGGGCTGAAAATACACATGATGGCCCTTTTTCAAAGCTCGGCTTCGTTACCGGTTTGGCTTTGTCATTAACAGCTTTTAATGTGGGTCCACGTAAATATTTTATATAAGTGTCCTCGGCATTTTTTTTTTTTAATATGAAAGGACTTAATGAGCAAGAAACCAAAAATAGAACTTCATTTTTTTTTTGGGCGGGGGGGGGGCATTTGTTTGCCAGTTTTAGGGCTTCAAAAAGTCTTCTTCTTTTTTACTTATTTTTAAAAAATCGCCATAATGCAAAATTATATCACAAATTCAACTTTATAATTACAAAGTATCATCCTTGCCCCTACTTGAGAACAAACAATAATTGTTGAAAATGTCACCCTTATGCGATTTCTAGAACATGCGTTAAAGCACGTTTTTAGAACTTGCAAAATTGTAATTTTTACACTATTTTTGTCCCTCAAAAGTTCAACTTGCCAGGAGTCTCAGAATTTTTTCATTCAGGATATAATGAGAGCCAACATTAGTTTTTCAATATCTGGTGAGAAAAGCTTGGGGATTGTATCCTATTTAGGCAGTTCATCAAAAATGGCCACTTTCCTCAAAAATAGGAACAGTGAAATTTGAGGATTATCTTCAGTTTGAAGTAATAATACACAAACTAAAATACTTGAATCTGGCGCCTTTTTCAAATAATAAGAGTGAGTTGTAGGCCTGTGAATTACTCTTACCGGTCAAGCAGCATTTTTTGAAGGCGAAAATCTAGTTCTCAAGAAAGGGCAAGAATGATACTTTGTAATGATATAGTTGATTTTGTGATATAAGTTAAAAACTGGCTAAAATTACAGTAAAAATTACGAATTGTGACGAAAAACAACAAGAGCTAAAAGCAATATGAAGACATGAATCAGGAAAAACACAACAAAAAATACTACGTGTTAACACAGTAATAATCTAGGTATTTGGCTTTCTTTATGAAATACCATAAAACCAACCCTTCAAAATGAGTCTGAAATTACCAGACCTTCTTAGAACTTTCGGTCCTAAAACAAATTGTGCATAACGCATATCAATAGGAAATGAAACTTTTTCACCTGGTTATCCACATTAAACAGTTTGTCAATCTGAATTATATAAGAAACAGAATGCTTATAGGCGACTTGATGCTTACTGAAAATGAATTAGTGAAAAAGTTGTCCGTAAGCTCATTATGTGGAATACCTTTATAGATGAACATAGACGCCTTGTCGCGTAGACGATACGAATGGGTCGTGCAGGCCACTAAAGCGCCCTCAAGCGGCAAACCGTGGTTGCGGTAAATCACAAGAGTCGAGTGAATGACGCATCTAGAAGCATTCACTGCTTGAATTGTGTAGCCGGCTCCCCCTGTGGTTGCCAAATTCTCCCAACTAATGTTGTTGTGGTTGTTTTCGTGGAGTACACTCCAGGTGATGACGTCACCGTCGGCCGTGCAGTTAAAACGGATTGCGCTGTCAGTGATGTCGTAGTGGGTCATTGTGAAGTTGATGATCCTAGGGCGCCAATCTACACAAAGATAAAACAAGCAAAAATACAAAACTCATGAAGTGCAAACAACACCAACCCACCGCAAAGCACAATAGCCAACACCAAAATAACCACCACAAAAGCAACTGCAGCAGCCACATCCAACAGCACCATAACGATTACAACTACCACCGCCACCACTACCACCAGCACAACCACCACGACCACAACAGCCACCACAACCACCAAAAACAACAGCAACCACAACAACCACCACAGCAGCAAAAGTAACATCAGCAAAAGCAGCAACAACAAAAACAACAGTGATAACAACAGCATAACAGCAACAACACAACCACCAGACATCAGCACCAACAACAACAATAACAAACAACAACTTATCAACATCTTTCACAAGAAGGCTAACCTTGATTTTGTTTGTCGACAGAAATTGCACATCGGATACATTTCCCGGTAATATTTTATTAAATTCCACAAATGTATCAATTTCAGGTATTAAAAGGTATACGTACCTATAGATCCACACTGGTACAGGTTTGTTATCTGTTGTGAGCTCAGAAGACCGTCAAACACAACCAGATTGCTGTATGCCGCAGAGCCACCGTAGGTGTCAACGGAGTATGTGCCAGGACATGTATTTGACATGCCGATGTAAAGATGAGTGCATCCGTCCGATTGAGTTGTAGATTGGTTCTCCGTCACGTCCGCATTGACCTTCTCCCCATTGACAAATACTTGCAAGTCTGTGCCCCGCGTGTCTGACAAGTCCGCCGTGAATGCGAGGTGGAACCACTCGTCAAGCGGTATCTTACTTTTGTCATATCTACGATGGACCCTAAATTGTTCGGACTTTGCCGTGATCAGGAATTTCTGAGAGTCCTTTTTATACATGAAAGCTATTCCTCTGGCTCGACCAGTCTGTCCCCCAGAGCTCAAGTAATACCAGTTGTTTTTGTTCACAGACACCGGCGTGTCGATTTTCAACCAAATGGACCAGGTCACACTTTCAGACTCACACAGTCCAGGGTCTGAGACACAACTCCCTGCAAAGTCTCCGAGATCTAAGTAGGACCCAAGTGGTGCGTGCACTGCGCATGGCTGTTCCACTAGTCCTGGGCCAGGAACCATTTGAGCAGTCCCCACCACTTGATACGCCTCGTTATCCACCACTTGGTTATTCTCGCACGGAGTGACGTCACTCATTTGGCCGAAGGGTTGGTCCAGAATTGGTTTAAAGTCTGAAACTGAAATATAAACCCGAGTAAAACGAGATGGGCTTAGAGTTGGCAAGAATTGTGTCCCAGGCAAAACTTCATTTGCTGTTTCATCCTCAAAGTAATTAAGGGACCCATGTTTACGCGGACGCTAGATCATCCTGTAAAACAGTCTTCGGTTGGGCTGTTGGCCGCAATCGGTCGATATGCGCGATCGGTGGATTGCGTTGCGCGATTGGTCGATTCTGTAGGATATCTCGGACTTTACTTAGTACCTTTGAATCTTCCAGAGCCGCGAATAAGTAAGAAAAGATGTTAAACTGGTGGCAGCGCGATCGACGACATCGTCATGATCGACCGATAGGGTCGATAATTTAACAGGGGCATGTTTCACAGGAAAAAAAATAGAGGTCTTTGTCCGTTTGATGTACAGAACACTGGGCTGTTCTGCCTTTTGTTTTAACATTTTTAACAAATGAATATGAACATTTATAAAAAAAAAAAAAAGCAACCGATTACGTCATTATGGCGTCACTTCGGATTGTACATACTAATAACATTATCTTACTTCCCACAACGTTTTATGACGATCCATCCAACCCTTATATGTGTATCAACAACATATCTTATTATTCATGAGTGAAGTTCATAATACAATAACGTTTGTCACGGTTAAAGTGAGCATAAGTCATTCAATTCTTACCATACTCAACTAAGCAAGAGTCTGCATTTAAAATCGTCAGTGACATTTGACCTTTTTTTCTGATTATGTTTCAGAAACGCTCTATTTATGTTCACATAGTATAAAAGTATCAATTATTCATTTTTTGGGATTTTAAAAAGGAACAATGTTCCATTCAGTTAAATTGTCATCACATGTTTGTTGTTGACAGTGTTGAGGATTCTTCGTCATGTCTCAGATTTTACTTTCCAAAGTTTGCATTATCGTCAGAAGGAATTATACTAAAGCATCCCAATACAGCAGCCGAACAGGCCGAATAGGTCAATGTGATAAAAAAAATCACATTGAAAAAGTCATGTTTATCGTGACTTTGGGTAAATCTCCCCAATTTTGACCCAATCAGACCGTTAGTTTTTGTCAATACGAGATTTTGAAAAAATGTACTTTCATGATTACGTCAAATGCCCCGCGATGACGTCATCGTACCAACACTTGTCAGTGCATATTGTACACTGTGGTCTTGGCTTGTACTAAGTTTGAAGTCAATCGGATGAACGAAAGTGTAAAATTTTGTAAGCGGAATAAAATTTTAAATATTTAAAAAAGGAACAAAATCAACTAATATCGAATGACGTCATGAAGACGTCACCTCGGGATTTGCATATTAGAAGCAGTATTTACCTACCGACCAGATTTCAAGACAATCGGACTTACCTATATCTGTGTTTTGAAAAATCGCATTTTGATGACGTCATCGTGACGTCAGACATTTTTAAAAATGTTGTGCATATACCTAATACATATAACACACTTAATACAAAAAGAATTTCGGATTTGGCATTTGGCAATCTTTAAAACTTCAAAAATCTATATAAAATCACACGATGACGTCATGACGACGTTACCTCAATTTTTACCTATAACACATCCTGGTAATAATAATATCAAGTTTGCGCTAATGACACCTATCAAGTCTGCGCTAATAAGGGATCAACCAGTGATGTAAACCACATACACATGTACATCTTCTTTTTTTTTTACTCTGCACATGTACATACTGCACCTGCACGCATTCACACTCACACACACCACAGTGCGACTATCCGCTCCGTTCACAAGTACCCCCTCACCGGCAAAGGAAGTACAGCTGGGGGTATAATAATAATAATAATAATAATAATTTGGGAGGCTAATCATCCTTACTCGCAGCTGGTATGCTGAATTGCGAAGGACGCGGCTACAACGTGGTCGGCGCCACATCGACCCATATATGACCACGGAGCACAGCCTGAGATCGAAAGTGTTTGATTTTTCCGGAGGGAGGAAAACCGGAGGGCCCGGAGAAAAACCCTCGTGGCACAGGAGAGAACCAACGCACAACTCTACTCACATGTGATCCGCGGCCAGGATTCGAACCGTGGTCACCTTGGTGAGAGGCGAGCGCTTTACGCACAAGCCACCCAAGCCACCCGTATTGGTCTGAGTACAAAACGAGTTTCAACCCAATCGGACTTAAAGTTTTCTAGATATAGGACTTTAAAATATGCACTTTTAAGCTGACGTCTCATGACACATGATGACGTCATCATGACGTCACTCTGCGGGACACAAATGTGCACTTTGCCTATTGTTACTTTGAAGAATGTATGACAAATATGAATGCCAAAAGTGACGGCCGGAAAAATGTGTACAAAGTGTATGGGATTTGCAAGCGAACAAAAAGAAGAAGAAAAAGAAGAAAAAACAAGAAGTCTTATGTCTGTTTGATGAACGGAACATATTTTTGTTAACAATAACACGTCCCTGACTATGTGTGTACAACGTTTCAACCCAATTGGACTTATGGTTCTGTAAGTATATTTTTAAAAATTCATCTTTTAGACTACGTCACAAGACCTGTGATCACCTGCCGCCATAGCGCCCTCGAATAATGCATGACGTCACTAGTCAATTTTTTGAAAAACCCACCCTTGCCGCAGACTTACATCGTTGAAAGCAATTTCACAGCTTTTACCACTTTCATATTATAAGGCACTTCCGGTTTGAACCAGAAGGAAGGGTCACGTGAGTTTGCAGGTAATATCCAAAATGAAGACCCTGGATTATTTTATCCATTCCGTAAAAAGCAAAATCATAGCACTCACAATTGATTATATATATATATTGATTTTCAAAGATTAAA
The DNA here is from genome assembly GCA_029964075.1 of Patiria pectinifera. Classification (NCBI taxonomy): domain Eukaryota; kingdom Metazoa; phylum Echinodermata; class Asteroidea; order Valvatida; family Asterinidae; genus Patiria; species Patiria pectinifera. The sequence goes on along the minus strand of CM057145.1, from coordinate 1,949,208 downwards.
TCATGAAATCTTTGGTTGCTTGTCATCTGAAATTTGTTGACGTCATCGTGACGTCATTACCAGTAAGCTTGAGAGTTATGTTGACTGTGCTATTCAAAGTTGATTTTTTTAGCATTTGTTTAAAGTTTAAAGGTCCGTTTTAACCTCTGGTCTGATGACGTCATCAATCTTTCTCCGCCTCAACTTTTTCTTAGCATGAAGCTGAGTTTATACATCAAATACAAAGTGATTTCAGCAAATTTTGCCAAACACATCAACTGATTATTTGTTTCACACATTGTTCAACCTGCCGCTAGAGGGCGCTGTTTTATGTTATGGCGTCACCGGTATTTTGTTTGTGGAGTGAAACCTAGCCAGAGACCCCAGAGACTAACATCGTTGAAAGCAAGTTCACATCTTTTTGGTTTATTTATTTTTTTTCAATTTTAAATTATAAGGCATTTTCGGGTTGGACCGGAAAGAAGAGTCACGTGATTTAGCTCAGGGGATAAAATGAAGATCCTGGATTATTCTATCAATTCTCGCAAAAGTCATGTCCAGGTAGATTTTATATTGAGTTTCAAAGATTAAATCCAGAATTCTTTAACGTGACGTCGCGTGACCCATGATGGTGAGGTCTTCGGACACATCCTTGATATAGGGACTGTAATGCCTTTGGTAATTTTGAAGGATGCGTGCCAAAGATGAACGCCAGAAAAAAAAGTGCGAACAAAAGGAGCAGAACGAAACAAAATAGAGTTATGTCTGTTACATGGACGGAACATACGTTTGTTTTTTCCGCGAAATGAGTTTTGTATGAGTTCATGCTTATTTTGTCCATGTGCAGTCAGGCAAATGATGAATTTTAATACAAGTACAAAGTTTCATGACTGATTTGCTGCTTGGTAAACCTTGCAGTTCTCTAGATGTATGCATTTTGAAGAGACTTTACATTACCCATGAAGACGTAATCATGACATCACCTCAATTTTAACCTGCATTACATCCCTGTACATGTTCATACCAAGTTTCAAACCAATAGGTCTTGCATTTTTATGGGTCCTTAGAAAATGCACAGATAAGATGACGTTACATGACCCATGACATCATGACGACGTCACAGGACTCATGATGACACATGACGTCTGATGACCCCCTAACTACATCATGATGACATTATGACGTCACATGACCCAACGGCGACTTGACATTTCCAGTTGAACGCAAAACGGCAAAGCAAGTTCACATCTTTTACCAATTTCAAATTACAAGACACTTTCGGTTTCAACCGGGAGAAAGGGTCACGTGATTGTGCACATTATATATATCAAACACTACAGACTCTGCATTATTCTAAAACTTCTTGTAAATAATATCCAGATTTCTCACAGTTGATTTTATATTGACTTTCAAAGATTCAATCTAGAAATCTTTGGTTGCTTGTAATCTGATTCTTGTTAACGTCCTCATGACGTCAATACCAGAAAGCTCGAGAGCTATGTTAACTGTGCTATTTGAAGCGAAAATCTGGATTGAATCTCTCGCGGTTTATTTTTCAGCAATTATGTAAGGTTTAAATTAAAGGTCTTTTTTTATTTTAACTTCCGGTCTGGTGACGTCATGAATCTTTCTCCCCTCCGTTTTTTTTTTAGCATGAAGCTGACTACATACATCAATTATAAAGTTATCTAAGCAAACTTCGCCACACACATCAACTAATAATTCATTTTAAACATTTTTCCACCTGCCGCAAGAGGGCGGCATGTTTTGACGTCGCCGGCATTTCTTGGGTGAAGTACAACCTAGTCAGAAACTAACATCGTTGAAAACAAGTTCACCTCTTTTTCCAACTTTAAATTATAAGGCACTTCCTTTTTGGACTGGAAGGAAGGGTCACGTGATTTGGCTCATATGAGAGATAAAATAAAAACCCTAGATACTTGTATCAATTCCCGCAAAAGTCAAGTTCGGGTATTTAATGGGTGATTTTATATTGTTTTTCAAAGATTTAATCTAAAAGTTCTACACGTGACGTCACGTTACCCATTATAACGTCATCGTGACTTCACTCTTCGAGACACATCTTTGCTATAAGGACTATGACTATGGTAACTTTGAAAGATGTATAATAAAGATGAATGCCAAAAGTGAAGGGCGGGAAAAAAAGGAACAAAAGGAACAAAGAAAAAAAATCAGAGCAAAAAGAAAGGCTTTTTCGCAACTATGCGGAAAAGACAAAATCAGAACAAAAAGAACAGCTTTCCGCAACAAAGGGGAAAAGCCAAGTATTTAATTGGACAGTTGCGATTTCTAGGGAAAATAACATTTTGTGCTTCGTAAAAGGCCAACTCATTCGCTACACAAATAATGCTGGGTTGATGATTGTTGTAGCTTCTAAAATAGTAAGGGTCTGATATTCTGATCAGAAATCAAATGTTTTTGGCTGTGTTAATTGCAAAATATTACTGTCGTTTGGGCATATACTGCATTGAATGCCGTAAATCGAAACATAGACATGAACAATGTTAACTTCTGGAAAAAAATGCATTCGGTATCAATCAGTCTTTTAAAGATACAGAATACATGGTACCCATGGTAGATGTCAAGATAAATAATAGATAGGTGACTTCAATGCCCATGTAATGTATTTTTATGCAATCATTGAAAATACACGTTTGTGTCCAGTTTAACCTGATTTTCAATATTCAATTTAGCACTTTTAAGGCCGTTTTGGTGCCCTTTGGTTTTCATGCTAATGCGAATTAATATTCATGCGCAAAAGTGTGATGACATTTCAGGCAGAAACCTCAATGTTACACCTACTTACAGCACCACCATTTGCCAGAATCGCGGATACTTTTGCTGTGAGTCGTAAAATTGTCTTTGCTTTGGTTATTCGTTGTTGTTTCAGTGCATGACATTAAGCCAATGAGCAAATGTCTCACACGTTTTCAATTAGCAAGTTTTGAGTTCACAGTTTGAATGGAAAACCCTTGAATAAAACAGTGTCTTCCTGACATGACATCACAGCAAGAGCGCCCTCATCTGTCAGGAAAGCACGGACATTTGTAAACGTGTAAGAAAAACGTGCATTTTTGAATTAAAAAAATACCAAAAAGAAATATTTTTCCTACATTTCAGGGGAGTGGAAAGTTGGACAAAATAATGTTCCCATGTAAGATGATGTCATGGGCCCTTTGCAATATAAAAAAGTTCAATAAAAATGTATAAGAAATTTCAAGACGGATGACGTTTCGTGTTCATGTAGTTTGAACGTGTTTTCAGGAGTTATGATGGAAGTCTTTAAAGGTCACATGTTCATTTAAGTAATATTAGCACAAAAGGATTTGAGGGTAAAAAAAAATATCCAATCGATGTGCATTTTAAATATGAAACGTTTTCATCCAGATTTTGTCATTTTTACCCGGTCTTCTCTTTACCATTGATTTTTGATATTTTTATAAATTTACTTGTATGAAATTTGATTTTAAAATGTCATGACAAGATTCATAATGGTGTACAGACTTACCCGTGGTGCTCATGGCATGTGTTTCTAGCCAAATGAATGACGGCACATCAAATCCAGTCGCGTACTTGAACATGTCATCAGCGAACTTCGAAATGAATAAGATGTCATCAGGGCTTGTTACCGTTGCGAGGGAGCCATTTTGACCGTGGTAGTTGAGACGCTGACAGAATGCCTTGGCTTCAGTGTACGACAGAGAATTGGTGTAATACCTGTAGCACGAGCCATTGTTCTCCGTCCATTGAAAATTGCACGGCAAACAAGCTGCTTGAGCAAAATCGACCAAATCCGCGGTAAGCACGACCGCCAGCATTACCAACATTGCCATGTTGAGGGGCCCACGCAGTTCTGGCTTTGTGATTGGTGATCGCCAGTGCACTCGAAGCAACATACAGCGTTTAACTTAAAACGTGTAGTCAATATTTTAACCTTTAGAAGAAAACAAAGGCATCAATCGGACCCACTAATGAACCCATTGTGAGGCGATGAAACCGAAGCGGGCGATTCCACTGACGAAACTAGGGTGATTTTAGAAGTTATTATGATATATGGCCAAAATGTAACATAAGACCAAAATGTTTATGGTTATATACAGTCGACTCTCGTTAGTACAAACGCTGTTAATACAAATTCTGGTTTTAACAAACATAAGGCCTTGGTCCCGACTGTGCATTTATGTGCACAATGAATGGGACTGATATTCCTCTTAATACAAAATTCTGATCTAACAAAGAATTTGGCTAGGTCCGAACAAGTTTGTATTAACGAGACTCGACTGTATTTTAAAGGAAGGTTGCACGGCGAACATGTTGCTTGAGCAATATCGACCAAATCCGCGGCAAACATGACCGCCAACATTACCCAAAACGCGGCCATATTGAGCGCTCGCAGTTCTGGCCAGGCCTATATGATATACGTGATCTAGAAGCAAAATATAAAGAGCTTGACAATAAACACGTACTTGTCAGTGTTTTAACCTTGAGAAGGAAACAAACAAGTCATATCGATTGGACCCACTAATGATGCCTTTGTGAGGTTGTGAAACCGAAGTGGGAGTTTCCACTGACGAGGTGATTTGAAAAGTTAGTGGCAATTTTGTGTTTAGAAATGGTTATTAAAAGAGTACATACATGTACGTGTTTACAACTGTAGGCAGGGTCGGCACTGTACCTAGGGCCTACGAACAATTCGGGGCTGACGAACAACTTGAGGGCCCATGAAAATACCTCATGGACTTGGCCAACGTCTCGAAAATGGCTGCAGTCTATTAAAAAAAAATGCCTTAGACACTTGTGATAATAACGCCCACTTAAAACAGAAGATTGGGGAAACTAGTCACAACTCTCCACGATGCTTGAGACACACATCAACTTAAAGTGAGGATACAGCATTTGGAAACACCAAAAAAATACGAAATAATCAAATTATCACGAAATACCTTACTTGATTCTGAGGGAATGGAAGTCTAAAGCATCTTGGAAAGTTGTGGCTCCTGTTGTGTTGACAATTTTCAAGAAAAAAATGGTATTTTGCCAACGCATGGTCGGCCGACCAGCGTAGGAGAAAACTGGCTTTTTTTCAAAAAATGCCCATAATTTTTCATATTTAGTTATTCCGCATTTTCTCTGCAATTGTCATTCTCTAACCATAAACTTCCCCAAAGTCTATCAGTTTCATCTTAACTGGGGTCAGGGAACCAGACTACACGAACATGATAGGTTTTCTTGGTTTTTCCAGCATCTACAAGCCCAAAACGTGTAACAAGTCATTTTAACAATATTTGCTATAGCATTCTAATCCTCCAAGTCCATTTAATTATGAAAATTGCAGCAAAAGCGAACGTTTTACATTCCCTTTATTAAAGCTCGTTTCATCATCTTTCATTTTCTGTTAAATTTGTTTGCGGTATGCCGATGACTCTTAGGAGAAATTTCCATACTAAATGAACACCCCTGAAAGTAATGTTGATTGCCATCGCCATTTTTGTTTAAATGCTGTCTATGCGCTCAATTGCAAGGTAGACTAAGGGTATTTTAGGGCCCAATTTCATACAAATTTCATAGAAATACAATTGCTCGCAGTCCTGTTCCCGGTTCCATCCCACATTATTAAAGCTCTTTTCTAATTTCACTGTACACTTAAAGTTAAAAAAAATCGTGTGATATGCTTGTTTTATAGCTAATATAATTTGTTTTCATATTATATAAAATAATAGTCATGGTGCCAGCAATTATGCTAAACATAGACACAAATGTTCATATTTTAAAGGAAGCTTATACGTGATAATTCGGGAAGCAAATTATAATGGCAATTCTTGACAATTTCGAAAGCGGTACTAATTACACATAAGCCGCATTCGTTTTAAAATGTATTTCTGTGTACTAAGCTAGATATACATGGTGAGTAAAAAAATATAACCAAATGGCAGGACCAAATACTTAGTGAAGTTCACTCATGTACTATTCAAGTTTAATACGGAATGTTGAAAACAAACACCGTTTTGAAGTTAAGTCCACGGATCACAACAAAGTAAGCGTTCTTTCAGCAAAACGAAAAAAAAATCACATGTGGGTGTACATGAGTGATTCGAATGATTCTTGTACTAAAAGAAAGCTAATTAATTGGGATTTCATATCCTATATTTTGCAAGTACTACATGCAGAACTTCATTAAAAAATGATCCTGACATTTGGGTTTCTTTTTTAATCACCCTGCACAACAAAGTAGCACTTTAATAATGATCATTGTACACTGTATCAGCATAATAGTAGCGCCACAGCATTACTATCATTGAAGGTCAAACCTAAAACTGGTTTCGGCATCAACATGATTTGACATCGTTGGTAGCCGGCCGTTTACTCAGTCCCTTCTACGCAAGTGGAGGAGTTGATACCATCGACGCAGTGGTACCCGGTAGGGCATGTGACGATAGCACACTCATCGTCATCTGTAAAACAAACCGGAATTCATTTCAAAACCATTGCTATTTTGGGATGTCATTTAATTTCAGGCTGCGGCGAATGTCCTGTTTTTAAGCTCTGACAACAGAGCTTCTACAAGTCACTCGGGTGTCAGTCGGTCGGTTGGTATTCCCCCCCCAAAAAAAAAAATGACAAAAAACGAACCCCCTTACTCACCCATAATTTAAGTACCAAATGTTAACTGTCCAAAAAAAAAGCAAACACGATAAATACTTGACGAATTTTTTTGTGTGTACAATTCGTCACATTGTTTAGGGTTTTTTTTCAATAGGGGCAAGAAAATGTGTGTGAATGTAATAGTCACGTGGTATATACACACGCCATAAACTTGAGGAGCTAGGGGGCTTCTACACACCTATCACTATACATTACACCTGCCTCTGGCCCTGTGACAGGTTCACGAGTCTCCATGGCTTGGAGTGAGGATACAGTTTCATTATGAAGGTCACTATTATTTTGCATTGTGACTTTCAACAAAATGGGAAATTCTTATTTCAATTGACATTCATAAATACCTCAGACAGTTTAGCTATTCCTATTGGTCGAGAGCCCGTCACGTGGCCGGTCTTAAACGGATGATAAAGACATGGCTAGCTGGTCTTAAACACTTTTCCAGTGTCACAATAAAATGTGGACTCCTAAAAATAGTCCACTGTGGACTCCTAAAAATGTGGACTCCTAAAAGTAGTCCACAGTGCCTCTTATCGTTTCATTGGTTGAACGTTCACAATCCTCACGTAGGCATGTGCAACACTACCAGGGAGTCAGAATGTTATAGTTCTAAATTCAAAACGCAACGCGCCAGGTGCGTTCTGCGCGACATCGCACAGAACATGATACGCGCGCGTCAATCTCCATAAAAGGGTTGTTTACATCTTACTCGCCAGCTGAACACTCCATTATTTTGCAAGAGGGATGTTTCAAAAAGCATAAAGTGAATTTGTTGAACAAAATCGGGATGTTTTGAACGAATTATATGATTTTTTCTTACCGAAAAGGTATTTATGAATGGGAATAAATATGTGCTCCGTCGGTATTTATCACTCTGTTTAAGACCACTTAGAGTCTGGGTGCTGATAATTACCCTCGCCTCCGGCTCGGGTAATTATCAGCACCCAGACTCTAAGTGGTCTTAAACAGAGTGATAAAAACCTCCAGAGCACACATTTATTCCCTTAATCAAAACCAAGTTTGTGTATCATTGCATGCAAGACTTTAATTCATGCATTGGGAAATCCTTATTTCATTTGACAATCACGACCTAGTGAGTACATGTGTAATTGTATCATTTCATGAAAGACTTTCATGCAAGACGGCCATAGCTTATTGTGCAGTCGCACTTTTTTTGTCGTTGTTGTCGTTGTCGTTTTACGTAATTTGTTATATTATCCTGAAATGTGTGGGTCCAAACAATGGTAAATCGGGGGCAGTATTTGAACAACCATTTTTTTCCAACGCAGGTCAGACGACAAACGTAGGAAAGTGATACAAAAAGTGAACTTTTTTGAAAATGACAGTACACCAGGTGCCATGATATAACAGGATGCTTTAAACTGTCATTTACTAATAGTCCAGTTAGGTATTTGATAATAATTTGGTAAATTTGTTTTTGTCGTTTGCAAATGTTGTATATTCCCTTTAACCAGTCTCAGAGTTGAACAATTGACAGCAAATAGTTTACCCTTGCGTGTACTACAAACTGCAGTACAGTCCTGCAACCATGCATGGAACATACAATATCAATGCCAAGTGGCCATGAATAATCAACCATCTTGTCAACAAGAATAGGAAGCTCCCTTAACGGCAGGTTGCTGCCGTCTGACCACTTGACAACATTTTGATACACAACAAACCTGTACTACAACCGTTCTGAAACAATATTGCACGGAAAATGCCATCAATTATAGGCGAAGATTAACTCCGATCTGACATGCTAATACAATTTTATGGCAAAACAGCGTACTTCGATAACTATTCTGAACGTTTTCCTTTTTTGTGATACAGTGTTGGCCTATACCGAAAATGTGAATGAATGCGTGGATATTAGTACTATTTTGTTGTACATTTTAAGCATAACTGGATTGAGGATTTTGAAAATATAATATTGTATTTATTGGTATTCTTTACCACAAAATAATTAAAACAAGAACTGCATTCGAATACTATATTTGTTGGTAAAGTTAGACTTAATGTTATGAGTGTAACTATAATGATAGCATATGCATACAAATGTAGTTGCTTGTATCATTTTTGTTGGCAGCAAAGGGGTGAGTTCTTTCAGCAAAACGAAAACAATTTACAAACAGCCCTGATTTGTTTTCCTTTTTTCCTGAAAGATCACTTACCTTTTCGTGATCTGTGGACAGAACTTTAAAACGGTGCTTGTGTTTAAAATTCCATAACTTAAAAATTACATGAGTGATTTTGTACTAAAGGAAAGCTTATGAATTGTGCTTTTATATCCTAGATTTTGAAAGTGCTACGTACAGAACTTCACTAGAGCAATTGTCCTGACATTTGGGTTTCGTTTTTCTTTAATCACCCTGTATTTTGTCAAAAATTAAGAACCTGATGAATTTTAAGAAACCATTTTTTTTTAATGGTGAAAAAAAAAATTAATTTCATTGATGTAAATTGCCAAAAAGAGGTCATCCCGTACGTGAATTTTCTTTTCCCAAACTATACATCCGAACACGGATGAAATCACAACTAGCACCCAAACAGCTCGACTTTTTGGTGTCGCAAAGGTGGACCCCAAAAGTCGTTCTCGCACGCATAATACAGTAATAACACAAAAACCAGGGGCGGATCCAGGAATTTTCGGGGGGGGGGGGGGTTTATCAGCAACAAAATCTGAAAATGTACACATGTTTTTACTCCGGACTCCTGGCCACCGTAAAATCAAAAACTGGGGGACCATATTTCAATAGGGGGCGCTGTTCACATTCAACGATTATTAACACTAGATTACAGAATGATGTACCGTATTTTGAACAGGCGGACATCATACAAGTATAATTTTTGGGGGGTGTCACAGGAGGGGTTATTTATTTGGAATTTGTATTTTGTTTGGATCCGTGCCTGAAAACGCCCAGTTTGTTTAAATGATAGTTGTGTGGATGTTTATATCCTACTTTAAATGTTCTTTCCGATTAACATCATTTCGTGCAAAGTGCGTTTAAGGTTTGATATGCATAACTAGGCTTTAATTGGCCCTTACGAGACGCGCTACGTTAGTATAGGGACCATCACCAGTACATACCTCTGAAGTACAAAAGCAGGCTGTTTGACGGTGAGGGCGTTTGGCAGTGGCTATCATACAACATATCCACACCGTACACGTTTTCCGGACCATTTCCGGTGTGGAAACCCTGACCGCACATGCCGTGGCCGATACTCAATGACGTGTAACAGTCACAATTGTCGTCGTCAATTTGGAGAGACTTGACGCCATGTTCCTGGCGATAGTGGAAAGAGTCTTGTGTACGTCCAGGCGCCGTTCCTGAAAAGCAGAGTCCCAAAATATTTGAAATGGTAATTGTCTAATTTTCAAAGTAAACCATATGAGGTGTTCACGTTAGCCTAGATAGTGTTCAAATATTTAATTGAATTTTCGGAAGCAACCCCGACCAAGTCTGGTTCCCAGACCAAAAGATCAATGACTATTTCTGACTATCCTTAGGTCAGGTAGCCGCCACTACTAAAAATAGAAAGGGGAGGAAAACCCCCCCCCCCCCCCCGTTTCCGAAAATGTCCGGAGTTAGTTACCGAACGCATTTTGTCGACACTCTCAGAGGGCAACCGGGTATTTCCGGGTATAAAATATGATGTAATTACCTGCCATGCTTATTAAAAAAAATGGGTTCATATGTTCATTGTTGCATTTTAAAAACAAGAAATTCAATAACGACTTTGTTCATATCGTCACCGTTTTCACGAATGGCGAATTTAATGAAAATCGTCTGTTTTTCGAAATGTTGTATTTTTTTTGTGAAAATGAGTAAATATATCAATATCTACAACCTGGTGAGGCTATACTTTCAAAAAATTAATTAAAATCTTAATTAACCTAATTAACGAATGGGCGAATTTGCCAAAAGTACCGTTTTGCGGGGCGAATTTCCGCACTCTATGGTATTAATAAATTTTCAGTAAATAAATACATTGTAATACAATAGCGCGTATTATCACGAAGGGGCGAATTCCATGCGCGTGCAATAACACGTTTTCACGAAGGGGTGAATTTCAAGGCGCATGCGCAGTGGGGCAGAATCTGCGCGTACTGTACAAAAAATGCATTGTCTCAGACCGAGGGGCGAAATCTGCGCGTTGCCACTTTAGCTTTTTCACGAAGGGGCGGTTTTGCTAATTGGTGTGTTTTTTTTTTCGTTTTCACGAACAGCCACGTCTCTTAATTGATTAATTCTGCCAAACTAATCACCTATTTTTCTTAAAGTTTGCTATATTTAGGAAGATTAGAAGCTCTTCTTTCCTCTGACACCTAAATCTTGCATATTTTTATGCATCTTTAAGTTTCAAATTGTCAAATGAAAAAGGGACCAACTTTAATTGCGATTATCTCGAATGTTTGTTCAGACGGTGAAATACTAAATTCGCCTCTTCATGAAAACGGCGACGATATCGTATATGCACTTGGATCGTATGGGGGCGAGCTCTGCTGCGTCATGCATGTACTAATTTGAATCTGACGACGGTTACCCATAGGGGTATTCCAAAACTCGGCTTGGTCTCCATGTCGGCTTCGCCTGCTTTTAGGTCCCTAACTTTGAAAATTCCAGCTCAACATCAGTTAACATTTTCTTACAGGAATATAATAAGAGCTTTTAATGATAAAGGCAAACCGGAAATGATGCGCTTCGGAAAGGATCATCATGTTTATTTTTAGCCGTGGCGGCTATCTGACCTACATAAAGACGTCAGGGCGTCGGGGAAATTGTCAGGTCAGGGAACCAGACTACCCCTGACCCGTCAAAGTCCGTCTAGCACTCTTTGGGTGCATCCCAGTATACATTTCCCATAGACCCAGTGATAAATGGCCATACTTAAACATTCTTTTTAAAATACTCAGAACTCTCACAGGCGTTCAGGCTGCCCAGAAAAACGATGATCAACATGTCATCTTTCATTTTCTTTTCAATTGTTGGTGGGTTGACCATTGACTTTTCGAGAAATTCTCACCCAAAAAAAGACCACCCCTAAAACGAGTGATGTTTCCCAAACTGGAAAAGTAGCCATCTTGGAAAAAAAGATACCTCCACAACATGGCTAAATAGCGCCACTTTCGGGCCCAATTAATTGCATCCAAATAATCAGAATTGGAAGCACCAAGTCCAGGCCAGAGGTGCATTGCCATATCTCTTCAATTCCCCCATTCCATGTCATAGCTATCAAAACTCTATAAATAATTTTAGTGTATAACTTTTATTCATGAGCTTGGCGGACGGATTTTTTTGGCCTATTTACCGGGGTGTACCCTTATGCCGAGCAGCCGCCTGCGTGGTGGTTAGTTTTACATCCCAGACGCATTGGGACATTGACCAATGAAAGAAATGCGTTCGACTTATAACTATGTACGAGGTGCATGGATATTTATCAGGTGCAACACGTACCAGCCACAGTAACTGGATCCCAAGCATTTCCATTGGTGACCTTGCCTTCCTGGTGATCATGGAATGCCTGCCAGACAGCGTGTGCTACGTCATTACTAGGATTGAATGTCCACCTTATAGAAAATGAAATCAGATATATTGGTACTTGGTTCTTCTCCTAAGTACTCCCATAGAGCTAGGGCCCAAGGAGTCAGACCTCCTGGGCGATTTACATTTTGACCATTAACATTCCAATCCCTCGGGAATGTCCAGCTAAAGTACTGTGACCGCAACCCAGGACCATTCATTGCGTGACTGCAAGCGGCCTTTGAACACGATGACCGTCGCCACCTTTTTGGTTGTTAACCAACAACCTTCCTATATGCTGCATAAAAAGTCATGGCTTTTTTTTTTTTTTTTTAATAATAAAGCTTACGACAAAATAGGTTTTGAACACTGCGCAGTTGTCAGACGTGAGTTATGAATTCAAGTTATCGATGTGCAAATGTTGGTCCTTGAAAGCGCTAAATGTTCCTGTTATTTGATAATATTTAATTCTTTTCCGATGAGTTATCATGTCTTTTCGGAAATTTAAATTGGCAATACATCATTTGTGAAATGAGATATTTTGGGAAATTTCACAAGTTTTCATACTAAAGGTATAGAGCATTTTGTTCGTCATGAAATGATTGTTTCAGTGATTTATGACCACTTTGTTAGCCAGTATTAGCCAACTCCGAACAAACACTTTGAAAATCATCCATTTTTGGCGATGTATGACAACTGCGCATGTGTATATACATGGCGCTATCCACAAAGCAACGCAAACTCTATCTGATCTCTTTTCTATAGGTATTAGCAAAGTGAGCGATTGAGCAAGCAGACTGTCAGGTGCTTTCTATTGTTGCTTTCGAGCGCGGCGATGATTATCACTTTGAGCATAGAGCTAGGACCCAAGGAGTCAGAACTCTTGGGCGATTTACATTTTGCCATTAACATACCAATCCCTCGGGAATGTCTATAGCTACAGCACTGTGACCGCAAGCCTCGACCATTCAAAGCGTAAATGCCAGCGGCCTTTGAACACGATGATCGTCGCCGCCTTTTTAGTTGGTAACCAACAACCTCCCTATATGCTGCATAATAAGTCATGTCACGTCGCTGCTCTTTTTTGAAAAATATATTTTACGACAAGATATGTTTTTACAACTGCGCAGTTGTTAGATGTGAGTTATGAACTCAAGTTAGCAATGTGCAGTTGTTGGTGCTTAAGAGGTTATCTGTCCCTGTAATTTGGAGATAAATTGGATTTCTTTCAGACAAGTTTTCATGTATTTTCAGACATTTTAATTGGCAATATATCATTGATGAAATGTGTTTTTTTGGAAAATTTCACAAGTTTTCACACTAAAGGTACAGAGCATTTTGTTCTTCATGAAATGATTGTTCCAGTGATGTTGACCACATTTATATACAGTATCATCCAACTTCGAACAAACACTTCAAAATCATTCATTTTTAGCGATGTATGACAACTGCGCATGCGTATTTACCATGGTACTGTCTACGAAGCCATGCAAACTCCTTTTTGGCATTAGTGAGCGCGGATCTCTATTGTGTCGAGATTAGCGTAGTGAGCAACTGAGCAAGCTGGCGCCAGGTGCTTTCTATTGTAGCTTTCGAGCGCGGCGACGATCATTTTACTTTTGAAGTCTTGGAGTACGAACTCCTTGGGTCCTAGCTCTATGCTTTGAGGTACTGGAGTTCTGGCTCCTTCCGTTCATATTTCCATGGTACTCCGCAGGGGAGTTTTAACAGGAGACCAGAAACACCGGGGCAAACCCCTTCTCTTAGTGATAAGTGTTACTGCATCACACAACACACGGGACCTACAGTTTTACGTCCATCCAAAGGACGAAGCATTAATGGTTAAGTGCCTTGCTTGAGGGCACAAGTGTCCAGACCCGGGGGGGGGGGGCGCGAACCCACATTCTGATGCCTCTGAAACACCATGAGTCCGGTGTGGTGCTCTTAAGCGCTAGGCCATGACACTCCAGATAAAGCAGTGAATAGTACGTTACATGCAGATTGCATACAGGAGGGTCTTGCACTCCACAAAAAGTTGCCGGTCAGATTGACCAAGAATACAGGTTTTATTTGGTTTAGAGGCACATGCAATGTATTTTTAATGCAGTCCTTGTAAATGCTTCTTCGTGTCCCATTTAACTTTATTTTCAATTTTCATTTCAACATTTTAGCGGCCTTTTGGTGCCTTTTGGTCTTTATGCTAATACAAATTTCCATATTCATGAGCATTAGTGTGATATCATATCAGGCAGAAAACTAAATGTGACAGCTACTTCGGCACCAACATTTGCCAGAAGTTTGGATATTCTGCTGGCGGGAATTGTATGTTCTTTGTTAATTCGTTATTTCAGCACATGGCAGTAAGCCAATGAGCAACGTTTTCTCACAAAACGCAATGAGCAAATTTCGGGTATTGGCACAGAAAACCCCTCAGCTGAACAGGGTGTTCCTAAAATGACATCACAGCAACAGCGCCCTCATTTGTCCCAAAAAAAGCATGGTACACTTTAAATGTTTAAAGTGCAAGTTTCAATTAGATAAACCAAAAAGGGATGCCAAGTTGTTTTCATACATTTTAGTAGAGTAGAATGTGGCACAAAATAATATTCTGAAGTAAACTTCATGTCATGGGCCCTTTAATACTTTTCAGAGTCAAAAACGACAGTTCTCCGGATCATTCTCCGTGTCACTTTGACCAATAAAGGGGTCATGTTGACCCTGAAAAGCATCATGCGAAATAAAACCTGAATTTCGGGTCAAATATTTCCTGGGACTAATTCGAGTGGGTCGACCGCAAATCGCGTAACATTAGCCTTTATGAGTTATGGCGGACACAATAGGAGGCGCTATAAGTTAGTGTCAGGCCAAAAAAAAAGTCTCCAGTTTCTGGTATGAAGCTTGCCCAAAAAGTGATGCGGCGACGCGGCTTTTTTTTTTTTTACCTGACTTTTTTGCTTCAAATGTGTGCTGATGACTGCAAATGGTGTCCGTCTAAACTTAGTGCAAATATATGGGAGTCCAGAGAGGCCACATAAAGCTTATTCTCGACCATAACCCAATCTAAAAACACGTTAAAATTGTGCAGCAGCAGTATTCCAGTCAAACCAGTGAGTTTGGCGGTTTTGGGACATCATCTTTCATTAAAAAAAAACTTTTTCATTTTGCCGACGCGCATGGCTACGGCGACGCGCGCGCATACCAGAAACCGGAGACTTTTTTTTTTTGGCATAACTGCTCATAAATATGTTCGCCCCCAAACCAAACAACGCCCCCTATCGCCTCTATACCATATCTCAGAAAAAAAGCTAATGCGTTCAGGTGCTTAATTAGAAGGAGGGCATCTATGACCAGGCAATACCGCTCAATTAAAGCAATCGATAATTTTTTACTGAATGATAATTTTTTTTCTCTCTCTTCATCCCCCCTTCACATTCAAAGTAGCTTGATGGCCTAGCCTACTAGCACATATAAACAGGGTGAGTCCAAAACAGCGGAACCCAAACCCCAAACAATATATTTCATATTTAAAAGAATTATGTAGCACCAAAAATAATTATGACTGGTAAGTCAACTAAGTAAACTACTTTTAGATGACCAAAACTACTTTTTGACTCGCCCTGTATGAGGTCCTCTAATTGATGTCATTAAAATGACAACAGCCTGAATAGGAGGCATACTTTTACTTTTTCATATCAGGCCCATATTATTGTTAGAGCAATTTTTTTAGGGCTACAGAGTAAAATTACGATTGTTACACCGCTGTCTTGAATACTGTATTTTCCCCGGCCTAGAACGATCAAGTGTTAAGTTGATAAAAAATCAAGACACACTCCCTGTATGTGGGATATCACGTACGTGATATCCCACAGGGAGTGTTTGTTGTGCTATGACTTTATACGTGCAGTAGTCAGCACGTACGTTGTGAAACGCTTGTATCGTTGGACAAGCATTGCATTCACTGTGTGGACTCCCGAAGAAAATATGTCCACATAAACCAGGTAGCAGCGACGTTGTGTGGACTTGCCCACGTCCACACAAGGTTTTCCCCTCTCTGGAAAACAGGTTTAGAGGCATTTTTGGCTTAGGTTTATCAGTGTCAAAATGAAGAAAACAATAAAGAGAATCATAGAAGAAACAAAATTGGGTTGATAGAGTTTTCACAGTTTGAGAAAAATGACATTTTTTTTCACTGGTTTTTCTTAACTACACGAAAACAAAGGAATGTCAACACTAAGTATGTAAAACAAACATGTGCAGTGGTGCCACGCTATTTTCACCATGATTTCACGCATGAGTGGGAGCACAGTCTGAGACGATCAGCTGTTTCGAGCACGCGACATGCATGTAAGTTCTTGTTGGATTGTCATGATTTCGTGATTTTTTTTTACATCAAAATCCAAAGAATCCAAGACAGAGGTATAACAAAACGATTGTTGACTGCTGTAATGTGGGATATGACTTTTTGAACACCAGAGGGGCGCATAACACCCAAGGCGAATAATACTAGCCCTTTTGATAACACATTATAAACAGTGTTATATCAACTGTAGACGAGTCAGAAAATAGTTACCTTTAAGGCACGTACCTGTATACATTCCCAGCTGAATCTCTGCCAAGCATCTCTGACGAAGATTCCTGCAGTTCCTGAGGCAGCCGACTAAAACAATAGAGGGCGCTAGACTCACACTCGCCATATTCGTCTGTAATGGAAGAGAATGTGACAAATATATACCGGGAGGGTATCGCCGAAATGGAAGGTCAAAGGCGATTCAAGTTGAGGACTTCAAATGTTATTATGTAAGTGATTGTCCTTTGATTTAAAAACAAATAATTTGCGTTTGTGCACGATCATTAAAAGTAGAAAAGAGCTGAGTAAATCGTATTACCGTAACAAAAACAAAACAACAATCAGATGAAGTGATCATTTGCTCAAGCCCCCCAAGCCCCCCCCCCCCCCCCCGGGTGTGCCACTGCATGAAGATGGACATTGACATTTACATGGACATGGACATGAACCCGGACATGAACATGGACATGGACATGGACATTGACACGGATATGTACATTGACATGACCCTGGACATGGACATGGACATGGACATGAACCTGGACATGGACATTTTGTGGGTATTGTGATCTTCTCTATACGGTTTTACCTTGCAATACGTCATTCACAACATCTGTGCCCGGCCAAACGGTACCAGTCCACCACCAGAACAACCTCCAACGTACTCCATCCTCGTTGACCACGGGGTAATCTGAAGATGCTATTTTACCAACATAATTATTTTTGCTGAAGTGTTAACATTTATTTAGAGCTCAACAAGACTTCCAAACACTCAATGTAGCTACCCTATTTAACGTTTAGTAATTATGTCTGTGCAGTGTTCCAGCATAGTATTAAAGCCTCTAAGTACCCTATCAAGCGTAAATAGTAAAATATGACTTACGGAGTTTAAGTATTAAGTCAGGACAGGTACACACTTTACTCTCATGATTTTCAAAACATGTCCCAGAAAAAGTACTCATACTTGTAAGTAACTTAACCTAATTTATTCACAAGTTTTTAATATTGGCACTTCAGGGTATTGGGTTTTCGTTTCTTTTTGTTTATAGATAAGACAAGATTAAAGTGGGTACAAAAAATAACAGCGTTGCTGTTGAAACCCCTCGGCCAGAGTCAGGTTATCATCTGGAAACCATTAACCTTTATCTCACCACGGTGACCTTGACCTTTGACCTTTTGACCCCAAATTCACTCCGATCTTAATTGCATGTAGGGTAACCCCCTACCGAAGTTAGACACCGAAATTTCATTTCTAACTCAAGTTATCATCCGCGAACCATTTACCTTTAACTCACCACAGTGACCTTGACCTTTGACTTTTGACCCCAAAATCAATCCCGACTTGCCTGTACCCAAGGACAACCCCCTACCAAATTTAGACAGCAAAATGTGATTTCTAACTGAAGTTATCATCCAGAAACCATTTACCTTTAACTCACCACGGTGACCTTGACCTTTGACCTTTTGACCTCAAAGCTAATCCCGACTTGCCTGTATTTTGTACGTACACCAAGGGCAACCCCCTACCGAAGTTAGACAGCAAATGTGATTTCTAACTCAAGTTATCATCTGGAAACCATTTACGTTTAACTCACCACGGTGACCTTGACCTTTGGCCTTTTGACCCAAACCCAATCCCAACTCGCCTACTCCCAAGGGCAACCCCATACCAAAGTTAGACACAAAAATCTCATTTCTAACTCAAGTTATTATCCGGAAACCATTTACCTTTAACTTACCACGGTGACCCGGACCTTTGACCTTTTGACCCCCAAACCAATCCCAACTTGCCAACTTTTAAGGGCAACCTCCTTCCAAAGTTAGACACCAACATCTCATTTCTAACTCAAGTTATCATCCGGGAACCGTTTACCTTAAACTCACCACGGTGACCTTGCCCTTTGACCATTTGACCTCAAAACCAATCCCAACTTGCCTACTCCTAAGGGCAACTCCCTACCGAAGCTACAATCCCAAACAACATTTCTAACTCAAGCTAACATCCGGAAATAAGCTGCCCGGACGGACATGCGGACGGACGGACGAACGCCGTAGGCGATGACAATACCCCTCGAGCCTCTCGGCTGAGGGGTAAAAAAAGTGTTTAAATTCCTATACAAATCGTTTCAATGCAGAGGTAAACATATCGTCGGTGTTTTCGAGAAGTGAAAAAAACCTCAATGTCATGCAAAAAGGTCACACCGAGATAATCGCCTTTGAAGTTAATCGTTTTTTTCAAAACACCTTTCGACTTGTTTTTAGTTATGGATTAAAGATATTCTTGCATTGTCAAGCAACGTATGCTTAATTTGTTCTTTGCTAATTCAAAGTTGTTTATTAGGAGTCTCTCTTAATTAAACTGTAATTCATTAATAAAGATCAAGAGAAGTTTTTTTCACTTTGTGAAAAACGGCAAAACACAGAGGCCTCACTTTTTTGTCCCATTAAGTTGTACACACTCTTTGTCACTTCGTGAAAACATAAAACGTTCTAAGAAATTGTTACATTTGCGCGTCTGACGTCACTGCAGCGCGCGCGCGTCCGTTCTTATCGACTTCGTTCACGGCGTGCGCGTCCAATCCCGACCAATCCCATCCTAACGTGTGTACGTGTGTAGAGAAATGCTTTATTCCTTTGGCCCAGCTAACGAGTTAAGTTTTTGTCACTTCGTGAAAACAGAAAACACGGATTTTAGGCATTTTGTCAAATGTTTGTTTACGATAATTACAAAAGTAAACAATATTTCGCTTTGAATCTCAGCCAAATTCTTCCTTTTGTCAAATGCAATAAATTGGTAGGCAAAACTCAAAATCGAAATATTTTCGATTTTGGAGGTTTTTGTCACTTCGTGAAAACACCGACGATATTGTCAGACCATATTTTGTGTGCAATCTAAGAAGAAAACAGTCAGGCATCCGGGCTCCTTTTGGCCTAGTACTTTTCAGGGTCTTCGTGACATTTGTTTCCCGGGTAAAATATGACACTGCTTTTTGATCATTTTGAGGGTCACTTTCCACCCTGAAGTGCCGGAAAGGTATTAAGCCAAACAGAACCCCGGTTCCGGTGTCGTATGATATTTGGACTCCTACGAACACTGGTTTCTTTTACCTTATGGACTCTTAATACCCACACGTGACCGCTCACTGTCCAAATTATATCTTCACTGAAGCATGCGAAATACAACAAATGAGTCTGTATTTCATGAAGTCCAAATGCAACACTACATGGGATCAAATCTGGTAATTTTGTTCCTCTAGTGTTTATTTTTTTCCGGTGACTTACCCTCAACTGGGGCGTCGGTGACGTTGGCGGAGCATGGTGTCTTGGTGCACAGTTCAGCAACAATGGTCTTTAGTTCTTCCACAGTTTGTTGGAGAGACCTCAGAATTTCTACGACGTCGGTGCCGCACTGGTTTTGCCCCAACTTGTGCGCGTTGTCTGAACAAGTCTGTGTGGTGTTCAAAATCGGTTGCGCTGTTGCAGAAACAGAAATACTCAATCTAAGGACCTGATAATAAGTCTTATACTCAGCGATGTAGCCACTGGTTCTTACAATATAGGGGGCTGGATGTTACAGTAGAGGTGGCAATTTCTGTTAAACCCGCTAACGGTTACTTACAGGACTAACACATTTCCAGTGGAGGGGAGACAGAAGGGGGGGGCCCATTTTTTAATTTTTAGTCAGGGCGTACGTGCGCCTGCCCCCCCCCCCCCCACACACACACACACACCCACACATGTGTGTGTGTTTGTCAGCAATTGGGGAACCTACCCCCCTTGATCTTTTGTTTGTGCTAACTTTTGAGGAAGACCTCGAATATGTTTTGTACACGAATCCAAAATTAGCGACCTTTCGGGAATTAGGGACCCTACTAACTTTTTGTTCAACGTCCCCTTTTGAATGCAGAAACAAACTCACACGTTTGTTTATGGTGTAAATCGAGGATTTTCTTTTGTTCCTCTTCCCTTTTCCTTTATACTTTTTCGCAACAGCTCTCATTGGTTTTGTACACGTTTTCCTTTTTTGCAACAGCTCTCATTGGTTTTGTACACGTTTTCCTTTTTTGCAACAGCTTTCATTAATTTTGTACACGTTTTCCAACCAAGGAGTCCTCAATTCGGTTTCTGTTTTCGATTCATCGATGATGTTGCACGTGCATGTGTGCCCTCGATTTACGCCATAAACAAACTATCAACCTTGCCTTCAAATACAGATCTAGATTAGATAATATTTTGGTCAAGTTACTTTCTTTTTTGGTTTCTCACTCGTATAATTATATCAACTTTATTTATCGACTTTTAATGAACTATTTTTATTTAATTATCTAAGTACTTTAATGGTTTTTGTTTTAACTTATCTGCTGTTATAACGTCATTTATGGTATTTTTTAAAAATGTATTCATGGTCTTTCAGAACAGCAGTTTAAGCAACTGAAAAAGCCTACCCGTTGAAATATGATCATAACTAGAGCTAATGTATACGTGCTTCCCGAAGCACGGATATCAGCCTAAATTGCCGTTTTAACGGTTTGTCTGAATACTGACTCGCACTGACCACAAGGTGATCATTTCTACATGTGGCTGAAATCGGCAGAAGAATGTAAGAGAAACAGATATGAACATTTGACATAAAGCCCGCCGAAACATTACATAAAATAGCCGCCAAGACAATACACGAAACAGTAGTTAATGCCTGTAGATTAATCCGCATAAACCATCAAAAAATAATCGCAGCAATTGTGTGGTTTATTTGCCTCCGTACTTTTTCATCCGCGGCGGGGTATCTGGCCGAATACTTGGCTACCTTTACCTAATTAGTGGCACTGCTGCTAAAACAAACCGAAAGAACGCAGTATCCAGACGCCACTTCAGCGGTTAATTGTGTACAAAGTCTATGGAGTGTGCGGCACTGTGCGTGCAATTTGCCTGTCAACATGGTCGGCCGCGCTCGCACGGATGGCATCGTTTTTTAATGCAACTACAACAACATTCACAGTATCGTGCGTGGTGGTTTGAAACCTTCCCAAAAACTCCTGTTTTTTATATTGTTTTTACGTGCGTTTGAAAAATGATGAATTTGAAATAACTCGATATCGACAACCAAATAAGTCAGGAATACGAAATTTGAGAATAAGAGTTTGAAAAATACACTGAACATGGCTGCAATTTTTTTTTTCAAAATGTCCATCAAAATGTTGTTCCCACTCTATATCTAGGGGCGGTATACCTCACGCATGCGCACTATAACCATTTATGCCCTGATTTGATACTGACCAAACACCAGGCTGATGGCCTAATAAGCGTGCTTCGCACAGCTGATATAAAAACATATGAGAACAAGGGCCGCCTACTTCCATTTTTCAAACATTTTTACCCGAAATAAATCTTACCTGAATTTGCTGACTTCAGAGTGAAGGAAGTCTCCTGCCTGGCTTCAATATCAGCAGAGGAAACCTGCAGGACCGCTGATACGGTAGTGTGCTGTTGGTCATTGGGGCCAGTGTCGGGGCTACATGAGGTGTCAGACACACCTACTGGCTCAGTATCAGCTATGACTTGCTGTGCAGTAAGACAGAGAATGAACATCAATATCAAAACGGATGCCATGCCTTACTTAAAAGTCTTCGGTTGTGTCCAAGTCCGACACCTGCCAATGATACGGTACGTTCTCACTATTATGATGCAACGTCTATAGTGAATTTAAGTTTATTATTGCGCCACTCATATACACAGAATTTAGGTTACTGCGCCGCTAGCGCTAAAAAGGCCTTATACAGTGGAGTGGTACTATTTTAACGGAAGGCGTATTGATTTTGGTATTATTTTAGGTCAGCCGTCTCTCTGAAGTATTTTGTAGCCACTTGAGTCCTATGCCTGTTTCTGCATCAAGTAGTTCCCCGTTTAGTTTCATTTTTAGTTTCAATGTTTGCTCTGTTTTCCTTCTTTGTTGGTACAACCGAGTTGCGAAAGTCACACTCTGCATTGCAGGGAATATAAAATTGTTCCTTGAAGTGTGCACTTTGTGTGCTTAGATAAAGGAACTTAGATATATGACGATACTAATTGTTAAACCAACGGAATCTGAAGTTCAAGTGGCGGCTCAAAACATTTTTTTAACGGGGAGGCTTAATGCATGGGCATAAATACTGGGGGAGGGTTAGGAAAGATTCTCCCCCTCCCCTCTCACATGTGTCTACATTATTAACCTTTGACGCGCGTGGCTTATACCGGACGCATGCGCGCCCCAGATGCTGGTACAAAATTTAAAAACTAAAAAATGCCAGTCTAGTTCTAATTCTCCACGAGATCGTGACCGCGTAATTGTTCAAGAAATTACTTGAGTGTATGAACTTATTTGTTTTGTCTGCGTGAACTTATGGCTATTTCCTCTTACGTTTCCATTACTCACCCTTCTTTCAGAAATGGACACAGCTAGGCAAAATCCGCGTTGTGATTGGTTAACCTTTCAGCACTTTACTTATTTGAATAAACAATATGAATAATTCAACAAAATCACATTACAAAAGGCCTCGTGGCTTTGCCACTTGTGCGCGCTGTATTAGTTTTCGCTCCAGTCGCTCGCTGCTTGAAGCCCTGCTAATGACAACAACAGCAAAGAACGACGACATTGTACTGCAGCGGTGTGTATGGTGAGCACCTATTTATTGTAAAACAAACACACACATACGATTTCCACAGAACAAATCGTGAAAATACATTTAAATAAACCCTGAAAATAATATATTTTTGGTCACAGCATTAAGTTTACAATAATGTCAAAAAAAGTTTAGCGGTTTGAGACATCATCTTTTATTGAAAAAAAAAACGTTTTCATTTTGCCGACGCGCGCGGCTACGGCGACGCGCGCGCATACCAGAAACCGGAGACTTTTGTTTTGGCCTTAGCTGTTCCCTTTGCAACAAATTTACATTTAGTCACAACATAAATGAAAGCCACAATAAATAATATTGCATTTCAATATAACTTACTTTCCATTTGCTGGTATAATACTGCTGATGAACTACTATTGTATTACGAACAGCAAACTAAAAGTACATGTACTTAGCATACCCATCACCTTTTGTTTTTAAATGTTATTTCAATAATTCAGTGAAAATTACAAAGTATCAAATTAACAGGGACAGGAAAATGTCACTGACACTATTACTTGACCCAAGTGTACAATGTACACTTCAAGTGTTAGTTAACAATAATTAACAATTGTTGACTGCTGTGATAGGGATATGACGTTGTTAACGCCCGAGGGGCGCATAGCACCCGAGGTGAAGCCGAGTGTGCTATGCACAACTTAACACGTGATCGTTCTAGACGAATGGAAATACAGTATTCAAGACGGAGGTATAACAATTGTTCATGACTGCTGTGATGCGGGATGTGACGTTTTGAACACCCAAGGGACGCATAGGCCTACACCCGAGGCGAACCTCGGGTGTTCAAAACTTCATTTCCTACATCGAGCAGTCCACAATAGTTTTGTTATACCTCTGTCTTGGATTTGTTTTTGGATTTTGGTGTAAATATCACGCCGTACGAACAGCAGTAAACACATCAATCATGACGATCGAACATCAACTCCCATATGCAGATGTAACGTGCTCGAAACACCTGATCGTCTGCAGCTAGTTCGCTGCTCCCTTTCATGTGTGAAAACAGCGTGGGTACTAACGATATAAGCGTTTCACACCGTAAAAGTCATATCACACTCCCTGTATGTGGGATATCACGTACGTACGTGACATCCCACGACCCAAGCGTTTCACACGGTAAAAGTCATGGCACAGTCCCTGTGATCCCACAGGGAGTGTGCCATAACTGTTTTCATTTGTTTTTATAAACTTAACACGTGATCGTTCTAGGCCAATGAAAATAGTCTTGAATAATCTCTGTCTTGAATAGTGTGATAGCCACAGGTTGACATGTCACACATACATAATGATCGTCCTGATGAAACATTAGTAAAACATATTTTTTATTTATTTAGGCCTATTGTAATTTGTAACGAGGGTAGTCCATTTCAGTTTAAAAAACCTGCTTTCCAAAGGAGCCCTCACAGTAAAATTACATGAAAACCGAATGAAACAAAGAAAATAAAATTACAAAAATAGACAAGACTTTAAAAAATTTTTTTTAAACAAAACATATAGCAGGCGCAGATCCAGGGGGAGGGTTTTTGGGGTCACCCCCCCCCCAGCCCTGTCACAAAAAAACCTATCATACAACTTCCTAAAAAATAATGCGAACCCCTAACCAAAAAACACATATAAACCAAACAGTTACACATGATGATTACTAAAAGTGTAGCTACATGTATAAACTGCTATCATATCACAGACCGTCCCCTAGCCTAGCTAAGAATTAACTGATCATAAAAACCGGATTAATTTAAAATATGTTTGCATTTATAAGACTTTGTCTGGAAGGTTTAATTGCCCTATATTTTGCTTTTCCATGACCATATGACAACAGTTTGAATAAGGTTTATTTATTTTTTGAAACATTTTGCGAGGAAATTTGACTTTTTACCGAAACAAACGAAGAGCACCGACTTCCCTGCTCTGACAATGGGCGCCGCCATTTTGAAATGCTGATGTCCGTGACGTCACGTCATCAACATCGTTAACAATAGCGAGCAGGCCCACTACGTACACCTTGTTAAACAGTGTGCATTTAAGTTAGGCACTGGGAAAGAGGTTGTGCATTTAGTCTGTGTTTATGTCATTGTGTATTGCGTATTTTATAAACGGACTGCAGAATTACTGCTATAATTTTTAGTGCTTACCATGACTACGGCTCCGATATGATGTGTGTGCTATGTAGATAGGATACTCAAGAACTTGAACGTTTGTGTGTCGAGGAATCTGGAAAGAAAATCGGTATAAAAAAAGGTAGGAATTAACATTAACATTGCGAACCTAGTGCATGTACTTTTGTATGTACATGTTGGTTTCGATCCAACTCGGACCCAAACCAACTCGGACTCAAGCCAACTCGGACCCATGCCAACTCGGACCCACTACCAACTCGGACCCATGCCAACTCGGACCCACTACCAACTCGGACCCACTACCAACTCGGACCCACTACCAACTCGGACCCACAACCAACTCGGACCCACTACCAACTCGGACCCGTGCATGACCAACTCGGACCCATCGTTTTCAATCATTCGACATCGTTTTCAATCATTCATTTCATAAAGTTTGTCCACTTCTCATCTGTTATTACAGTGATGCTGTTTAGTATAAATTTTCATTGTAACTGTAAGGTAAATTATCTCATATCTGTATTGCAGCAGTATAACATTTTTGTCGTTGTAAAGCGCATTGAAATGCTATTTTGAAATGCACTTTAAAAGTGTAATTAATTATTTATTATTTTTATTTGTTTCCATTAAAACATATTGCGCTTTAAAAGTTTAACCAATTATTTATTTTCATTAAAACATATTAATTGACATCGTTAAAACTTAACACTATCTTGCTAAATTTAACAGCAATTTATTTCGTTTTTAATCCAAACTTCAACGTAGCGAGTATACACATTAAGAACAGATCTTCATAAGAAAAATTAAATTGGAAAGTATGGCATTAAAACATAAACACTTTCAAACATAACATTATTAACTCAATAAATATTAGTAAACATTATAAGCCAATAAATAAAATAAATAAGATATAAAAACGAAGTCTTTTCTAATCTCTATTTTAAAAAAAACCCACATAAACACCATTGCATACACTGCAAGAAAAATGAAGGTTCCGTATTAAACAAAAAAGTTAAATCAAAAAAGTATAAAAAGTTAATCGGATTCGTAAAAAAAACCCACAAAATTCAAAGCCAGCATGTGAATTAAAAAATGATCAAGTTTAATCCCCTACAAATAGATGCAATGTCAATCATCAAAAAGGAGTATTGGAGCTCTGGGAAGATTATCCTTCAAGGCCTTACAGGTAGCTGCCTGTATGTTCCACTATGATGTTCCACGGGGGGAAAAAGTTAAATCAAAAAATTATTAAAAGTTAAACAGATTCATAAAAAAATCCCACAAAATTCAAAGCCAGCATGTGAATTAAAAAAACCCAAACAATTACATGAAATGAAAGGCCTAAATAGTTATTTCAAATTAATAACTTCCTCACTGAAACAAAATGTGCCACTTAAAACCACTTGTTACACGACACAAAGGCCTGCACTGAAAAACACACGAGTAATTTATTTTTTACTGAAAATTATAATCATTTGAATTTCGTTAGGAAAAGAAAATCGAGATTTTGAAAAAGCACGTATATATCAAGTTGTACAAATGACATACGATATGCCTAACCTATACTATACGCTATTCTCTTGGTTTAGCTTCACAGGTCACGGTTTCAAAAAGCTAAGCACGTTTAGTTTCATGACGTTCAAAACGATAAGCATTTAGCAACAGTATTTACTGTACGCATCATAAAATAGCGCTCCACACAGCGGCAATAAAAGAAAACAACAAAACTAAAAGCCCCATTCTGCCCAATATAATTACAGAATATCTTCACTATATAAGCACTAACATTAAGATCAATTATAAATATAATCTCTGAAACTAATGATTGGGTCATTGTTGGGTCCGAGTTGGTCGTGCTTGGGTCCGAGTTGGTAGTGGGTCCGAGTTGGTAGTGGGTCCGAGTTGGTAGTGGGTCCGAGTTGGTCGCGGGTCCGACTTGGTAGTGGGTCCGAGTTGGTAGTGGGTCCGAGTTGGTAGTGGGTCCGAGTTGGCGTGGGTCCGAGTTGGCATGGGTCCGACTTGGCATGGGTCCGACTTGGTTTGGGTCCGAGTTGACCTGATACCTACATGTTGTGGTATGCGAATCTCCGTAGTACAGTCGTTTTCCAAGTTCCGGACAATGCCGGATGGCAAACATCACTCAGGCTGTTTTCGGCTCAACTACTCAACGAATTCAAGTGACATTGATTGAAATGTTTACCTTAATTGACTGATGAAGATACTAGAGGCCTACACAATAATTTTCCAAATTTAAGCTCCTTTTAGTTTTAATTTGACTTTACGACATGTACGACGTTAAAAGTGCTGATGCCCTTTTTCCTTGTTCCGGATCGGTTCAGTCAATTCCAAATCAATCAAACACTGCTTCGTGCAGAAAAAAAATAATGCAAGAAAATCAATTTTTCGGCCAGAAAAACCTCGAATCAAGCACATTTCTGATAAAGTATTCCTATATTAGAATTAGCTGATTAGGCTATATAATTTTTCAAAAATAGTTTATTCAAGAGAATTCCAGCAAATTTTAAAAAGAGAAAAGTGTAAATGATTTGAAACTTTTGTCTGCAGCGCCAACGGCACAAACTCACACACGGACCAAAAACATTTTGACAGAGCACAGAATACGTCCCACAAAATTGATTTACGCGCGTGTAGTTGGGTCGTAAGTGCACGCGCTATCCGGAACTAGGCAAAAGCATACATGTACAGTAGGTCCTACGGTCATTTGTTGGCAAATTTTCAAAAATTAGAGACTCTACAACTTATTTTGATTCAACAAACATTCGATGGAAGAGTTTATATGACTGTAGTGTATGAACAAAATATTCGAAATCACACGGTACCAGTGATGTACTGAGGAGGAAATTATGCATTGATTCGCAGCTCCCGCGATTTTCCACAAACCGTCCAAACATGTCAAAGTGCGAGTCGGAATTCTGGCCAAAATTCCTCTTCTAAAGAGGTTATCGAAAGATCTTTGTGTATCAAGAAGCTCACATTTTCCTTTTCTACATGTAAATGCACTTCGTCAGAAAAAAAAATTATTGGAGACTTACATGTATCCAAAAGAGGTTTTTATTTATTTGAAGCGATCCAAAACTAGGAAAAATGCAGAACTAGGAAAACGACTGTAAATATAACATGGTTTGAGGGTGGACAGTGGATATTCGCACCCCGAGGTATTGAAAGTTGACGAACTAGTTCTCGAGCGAAGACCAACTAGTCTCTTTTTACACATTTAATGGTCAGCCACCAGACTAATGAAACTGAAGGGGTCCGCTCATAAGTCCGATGCCTCATAGGTCCGACGCCTCATAAGTCCGACAAAATCGCATCCCCTAACCAAATAAAGGCCCATTAGTCCGACGCTTCAAAGGTCCGACGCCTCATAGGTCCGACGCCTCATAGGTCCGACGCCTCATAAGTCCGACGCCTCATTAGTCCGACAACGTAAAAACGAGGCGTTTAATTTGTCGGACTTATGAGGCGTTGGACTTATCAGGCGTCGGACCTATGAAGCGGAATTAATAAATTGTATGCCTCATAAGTCTGACGCCTCATAAGTCCGAAATTTCGGACTTATGAGGCGTCGGACCTTTGAGGTGTCGGACTTATGATACGGCCCCAAACTGAATGACATGAGAGGACAAGTCTTTTCAAATGGTTGGACATGAACCAGTCTAGTCTAACGTAAGCCTCATTTTGAAATCACTTGACTTCCCTCTCATGTGCAAAATAG
The DNA here is from genome assembly GCA_029964075.1 of Patiria pectinifera. Taxonomy (NCBI): domain Eukaryota; kingdom Metazoa; phylum Echinodermata; class Asteroidea; order Valvatida; family Asterinidae; genus Patiria; species Patiria pectinifera. Next base: position 1,919,938 of record CM057145.1, on the reverse strand, counting down.
TGAAGAAAAACTCCTTTCAAAATGGAATTGAGTCTGCAAACTTGGTTGGTGAAATACTGAGGACCCTTTCTTTGCCTAACGGAATATTTTGAGAAATTTAGTTAAGAGTGAGTATAAAGTTGGCCTAATTTAGGTTTGCACATTTCAGAGCACTCCAGGGCCCAGTCTGGGTGCAAGCCAGTTAGTCTGGTTCCTTGGCCTGATGATTCTCCGAAGTCTATGTAAATTGCTCTGTTATGTCTGAATAGATCCAGGTACCCTGACTGCAAGAACAACAGGAAAGAATGTTGCAACCTGACGCTACTTCAGCGGTTGTGTACAAAGTCTATGGAGAGTCCAGAAAATGTTCCTAACAAAGTATTTCCTAACAAAACTGGAAATGATTCTCAGTCCCAGATTCATGTCTTAACATCATTTTTGCAATGACTGACATTCAATGAGACGATACAAAAGCAGCGTCAGGTTGCAACATTCTTTTCTTAAACAGGTCAGTGTAACAAAATTTGCTATTTACTAACCCCCAAGTCTATCCATTTCTGAAATTACAGCAAAAGAAAATCTCTGAATTTGATGAAGCTCTCCAGGGCCATTTTGAACCCTATAAACATGAACGACATTTTAATGTGTTGTGTGATTTCCATAGATTGCAGGACAAATGGCCAACCGATCCTACCACAACAGTGCACCCAGCACATCACGGCAGCATCAAGCCCCTAAGGTCACAGGGGTCATGGGGCCAAGAGGTCGTGGGGCGGGTCAGAGACACCCGGGCGCGCCGATGAGCGACCAGAAAGCGAAGACTGTTCTCAAGGAAGCGGTAGACGCCGTGGTGAACAGCTTTGCCAAGCACACACAGGGCTACGGAAGAGGTGGGAAATGTGTTAACCCCCCCCCCCCCCCGGCCCTTTTTGTTAGAAACCATCCTCAATCCTCCAAAATCCTCCAAATTATGCAACAGCGCCTTAATCCTTCAAAATCATCAGACAGTCCTGCCTCAAAATGAATTCATCCTCAGTCCTCCAAAATCCTCATGTGCTGAAATACCATTCATCCTCAATCCTCTAAATTATCCTCATCTTCAAACATCTTTTATCCTCAATCCTCCAAAATCCTCATGTGCTTAAACATCATTCATCGTCAATCCTCAAAATCATCCTCATCTTCAAACATCTTTTATCCTCAATCCTCCAAAATCCTCATGTGCTTTAACATCATTCATCGTCAATCCTCCAAAATCATCCTCATCTTCAAATACCATTCATCCTCAATCCTCCAAAATCCTCATGTACTGAAACAACATTCATCCTCAATCCTCAACATTCCTCCAAAAGCACAATGAGGATTTTGGAGGATTTTGGAGGATTGAGGTGGGTTTACCCTCGAATTCAATAAATTGGGTTTTGCCCTTAACCAATGCATTTGTTAGAAACACTGTATACTTGGTGTTGTCCTGATTGATTGTGAAAAAAATAATTCACCAGCTACTCTGGTGGGACTCGAACTCAGGACCGCCTGTTATTAAAATAGTGCAATTCAATACTGGCAAAACCAAATAATGAATTTACGTCAACCACATGCAAAATTCTTTCTTTATGAATAATTACCTAAACAGCTTGGGGGAATTGCCTGACTTTGGGGGACGCACTGTGTCAAGGTCGTAGGCCAGACCTTGTGTTGGTTATGCTCAGCAGTACATAAATTTAGGCCTACATGTACATGTATAGGCCCTATTACACTTAAAATCCTCCGCACTGCTCCAGGATGTCACTGGCTCTGCCTCAACATATTGACAGTGATTGCTGGAGGATTTTGCAGGATTGAGGCAGTGGTCACCCCTCCAAGGATCACATTCAAGAAATAACAGAGGATAGTGGAGGATTGAGGCTGTATGCTATTTTTACATGGAGGCACTTGGAGGATTTTGTGGGATTGAGGTTGCTTCCCAGCAAAAAATGCCTAGGGAGTTAAGGTTAAACATGTCAAAAGAAAATGTAGCTTGAAAAACTGTGCCTGCGTATTGAATGTTAGTAAGGAATCCAGTCCTCAGGCCCCTCCCACCCACCCCCCCCCCCATGGGCATTATATGTTTTCTCTGTTTTGTACTACATGTAGGTTAGTTAAATGCATGAAAATGTTCATGTACATTTTGAGCAATTTTGTTGCTTTGAGTAAAAATACACGGCGTGAAAAGCAAATGATCTTGTTTACATCCTGTTTATCCTTTTCCCCTGTTACAGTCAATGTTGTGGAGGCGTTGCAGGAATTTTGGCAGATGAAAGCCTCGCGTGGTGCCGAACTGAAAGGAGGCCCTCTTGTGATCTACGAGTCGGTTCCTTCGTCCTGCCCGCCGTACGTCTGCTTTGTCACCCTGCCAGGGGGCAGTTGCTTCGCCAGTTTCCAGGTAGAACAAAAACTCATGTCCTTTCTGTTAACTCTTTCAGTGCCAAACTCGTACATGTACGAGGTATATTTGTTAGTACAAAAGCGCCAACCTCGTACATGTACGAGGTAATGTTCGTACTTAAAATTGCCAAACCTCGTACACGTACGAGGTAGAGTAAATATGTTATCAAAAGGGGGCGCTCTCGCTCTTTCTAATGGTACCATTTTCATGCATGTACGACCTGTATTTATTTTTTCATTCGAGTTCTTGCGAGAGGGCGCAGCACTAAATCTCATATTTTCTTCAAAAAGTGCGGAATCTCCCTGTGTTCAGGCTAGTGTTTCAGGGTGTATCACAATGTTTGTGACTACTTTTGACTTTCCAATATATCAAGGATATACCAGAGAGCAACAACACCACATTTAGTGAGTAAAACTTATTTACTTCTTTTTTTTACAGAATTTCGAACAATTAACAAAAACGCTCGAAGTTTGGCACTTTAGGGTTAAACTTTTCAAATTTTGCGGGCACTGAAAGCGTTAAGCACCATCGATATCAGAATTTTCAACAATCGATATCAGAAACCCAATATCGAGAATATTTGATATATCGAAAAAAGTGAAAGACCATAAAGATGGCAATTTGATAAAAGAATATCCTCAATCTTAAGTCCCAATTGCCACTGCTTTTTCTGGAGCATATTGCTCAAACTTTTTAAAACAAACCTCAGCACTGACAGTTTGTCCAGAACGGGTGGATTCTTTTGAGGTTTGACATTGTGGAGACCGCGAATTCCAGCGAATGTAGAGCACAAAACGACGTCGCTTGGCATTTTGCAGTGTTTTTAGTTTCAGTCACAAGCACACGTTGCCGCTGAGTTTTATTATACAGCAAATGTTAAACACAAAGTAAAAGCACAAACAGGAGATTTATTTTAATGATAATTTGACGCATTTTCGATATTTTTGATATCAATCCTCAATATCGAAAAACTTTCCATATTTAAATATGATTTAAAAATTGCTATCTGCGATAGTGATATAAAGGTAATATAAAATAATCAAGTAATATTGATATATCGACGGTGCTTACTTTCTGTCTAGAATGGCTTGAGGTGTTCCTAAAACCAAGGCTAGTGCAGGGTTGGATTTTGAGAATCCGTGGTACTATGTGTCAAAAAAAAGTCAAATTTTTATCCTAAATAACTGTTTAGCAATGGAATTGCAGCCCAGATTTTAGCTCATGCAAACAAAGCTTGACAAATTTTATGGAGCGAGTTTCATTGGCTTTATGCAGAAAGGTGAGATTTGAACGCCATGGTCTTTTTTTAGCTGTGGCAAAGCAGCTCTACAAGTACTCATGGTTCTCTGTTGGTTGGTTAGTATCACAAGTACCCCCTCACTGGCAAACAAAGTACAGTTGGGGGTGACCGACCGACGCCATCTTGCCTGACTGCAATTTTGCCGCGACGCGCGGCCGTACCACTGCGTGAACATAGTACAAATCCCCCGGTGTACGTGCGTCACACACAAGAAACGTTGCGCGTCAACCAGCTAAATGTCCCGCCCATGGAACATCGTTGCTAGGTAAAAGGGCGCCCTCTTTCGTTGGCGCACGGAGCTCATAGGCTACAGCAGGTCTACAGTTGGGCCACAGTTCGGAGATCATTTCGAGCCTGTTTAATGTTTCCTTCTATTTTGCCAGAACTGCCCAACTAAGGCTGAAGCTCGGCGTAGTGCAGCCAAGATTGCCTTGATGAACTCCGTCTTCAATGAGCACCCTTCCAGAAAAATCACCGACGACTTCATCAATAAAGCAGTCACAGACGCCAAATCATCTTTCCAGGTATGTACGTGTAGTAATGTTGTGCATCGGGTCAGGCATGTCAGCTTGACCAGGCAAAACCTATTAAATGAGAATACTAATAATGGGTATTTATAAAGCGCACGTATCCACCATTGTTGGTGCTCAAGACGCTACATCATTGCTCACTGGGCTAGTGAAACATTCCAAAGACCATCTCGGCTCCCCGGGGAGTATACAGCTCCATGCTGCCACTTCGGCACAAAGCAGCTAAGAAAAAAATGCAGTCACAATAACCATCTCTGCCCTCATGGGTACCCATTTACATGTACTCCTGGGTGGAGAGAAGCAATGAGTGGCAAAGTGCCTTGCCCGGGCATGGCAGAATTACCTGCAGATGACATGGCCATGGCACTCCACCTATCCGAAACATGTGAACCAAAGTAAAGTAAAGTCTGTCCCGATGAGCCAATGTGACTCATCAGGCCGGCGTTTACCTCCGGTTTCAGTGGCATGAAACGACTGAGAATTTCTCATTTATACTCCTGGGTGGGGAGGGGCAAGCAGGGGTGAAGTGCCTTGCCCAAGGACACAATATATGACCAGCGGCTGGATTCGAACCCCGGACCCTCTGATCATGAGTCATGAACCCTAACCACTAGGCCACGCACTCCCCAGATGTGAACCAAACCCAATCTGAAATTCCCAAACTGTGGCCCAAGATGTTCCATGCTAACATCCACTCCAAATCCCAGCTAAAATTACAAGAGTTTATGACTGTCTATCAGCTTAATTTAATTTAGCTGTTCTTTTTCCATAGGGTTCCCCCGAGGATGAGAACGACCCTAACACCAGTCTGGGTGCCTTCCGCTTCATGCTGGAAGCCAATCGATCCAAGTCCATGTTGGAATTCCAAGAGCTGATGACCGTCTTCCAACTGCTCCACTGGAACGGCAGCCTGAAGGCCATGCGAGAGCGGGACTGCTCTCGACAGGTAAGACTTCAAGTTTAAGAGTTCTTCTGTCACTTAGTGGAGTGTCATGGCCTAGCGGTTAAGAGCACCGGACTCTTGCTCTGGTGTTTCAGAGGCAACAGTGTCGGGGTTCGAGCCCGGGCCCGGACACTTGTGCCCTTGAGCAAGGCACTTAATCATTATTGCTTCGTCCTTCGGATGGGATGTTAAGCCGGAGGTCCTGTGTGTTGTATAAGGCCTGACATACGTAAAAGAACCCATTAACACTTATCCGTAAGAGAAGGGGTTTGCCCTGGTGTTTCTGGCCTCATAGTTATACTCCCTTGTGGAAGTCCTAATAGGAGAAGAACCAACCAAGTACCAAGTACCAAGCAGATGGTTGGTTCAGCCCAGTCATGACTCACAACTCGTGACTTCAGCAGTGAACAGGATGGACAATCTGCAGCAAGAGCATGTACCAGTTAGAGCCAGTTAGAGCTTCTGTCAAACAGTCTTGTTCTGGGTCGTCCTGTCCTGGATCCAAGTTGTGAATGAGGAGTGTCAGGTTGGCGTAGCAGTACTTTCCTCGCCTTCCAGCGCTGTGACCCGGATTTGAATCCCGCCCAGGCCAATACTGGGTTTTCAGTCCCTACCTGATGCCGTGGTTTTCCTCAGAATATTCCTCTGGGCTTTTCCTCCCACCTCTAAAACTGTAATTTCTTCACATTGCCTTCTCTCTACAGGTTTCTTCAGGCTTGCGAGCTACAGTGCCTAGGGCACTTTTGAGAGATCCTTGGTTTCATTACCAGAAAGAAATACAATTTAAAAAAGAAAAGACAAAACAAAAAACAATTCACAAACAGGATTTTCACTCCCCACTTATTGGGAGTAGATTGCAGGACGTCAAGAACAAAGGTGGTGGGCTTAGGCCCCAACCTCTACTTGCAGTAATGTTTGTGTACATGTATTAAAACTATTCATTCAGTGCAGGAGCAGTAATGATTAGCAAATATTGTGCACAAGTGACCTTGTCTTTGCCAATAGTTGTTCGAGGATGTACACAATTTTCTTTAGATCATTAAGCCTAACGGAACTCAACCCATCAAACCCCAACGGCGTGTTTGTTGGAATCTGTCAGGATGGGTACAGTACCCCTAAACTGACAGACTTTTACATTGGGCTGGCACACCTCCAGAATCAAAGTCAGAAATATGCGTGCAGTTTCCCATATGTGCTGGAATTTGCCAGGATGGGTATGGTTCCCAGTAAATCATGCTAGGGAGTTAGGGTTAATTATTCCTTTCAAATATTCAATACGGCGGCTGCCATCTTGAATTTTCGCCCAGCTGCATGCACGCACTCCACACACATTTGGGCGTTCGTAATCGGCAACCCGAGAACACTGTTCGTGGGTAACTCGAGAACAGGGTTTCGAATATGCCCATTAATTATAAGTTCCAGAGTGCTTCACAATGGACCGATCCAGTAAGCCCCTCCCACTGCGCACGTGGGCAAATCAACACGTGCTCCTCTCCAATGCCACACTGCACGCATGTCGGACGTTTGTGCACGCCTGTCGGACATAAATCACAACTGTGATTGGTCAGAATACCATGGGGCGGTGATTACTGGATCGGTCCATTATTACCCTTGTTCATCAGGCCGTGAGACCAGTTTTCTGCAGCACTTTTAGATCTGGTCTCGAACCATTCAGGTATCCATCTATACTGCTGGAAGGCGAGAGGAAATTGTTGTAAAGTGTCTTGCCCAAGGAAACGAGCACCATTCAATTCAATTAATTTATTGTCCATTTAAAAGAAAAAAATGGAAAATTTACATGTCTAAACATTGTTGAAAGCTCCAAAACAGAACACTAAAAAATACAGTTATAATGATTAAACTAGATTTACACATACAATTTTACAGCGTAAAAATGTATTAAATATTTTAAGAATATCAAAAATAAATAAAAGGCCTTAAAACCATTCAAGTATAACCATACCAACAAAGAAATTAAAACCGAGTAACCAGCAGATCACCCCCGCCCCTATCGCTGCATTGACCCCCTTTCCATAATTTATATTATAGTTAGATTAGATTTACATTACATTTTACAGCGTAAAATGTATTAAATTTTTTAAGAATAAAAAAAAATAAATAAAAGGCCTTAAAACCATTCAAGTATAACCATACCAACAAAGAAATTAAAACCGAGTAACCAGCAGATCACCCCCGCCCCTATCGCTGCATTGACCCCCTTTCCATTGATTAGAAGACAAAATTATATTACAACATTTTAAACTGTATAGAGACTGATGAAAGATAAGTTAAAAACACATAAAGAACCAATCAAAAACACTACATTCGCCAAAACTGCCCAAACCACCCCCGCCCCCACAAGCCTCAGGATAAAAATAATCACACTACATTCGCCAAAACTGCCCAAACCACCCCCGCCCCCACAAGCCTCAGGATAAAAATAATCAGTAAAAACACATTAAGAATCATTCCAAACTCTTACTGACAAAGGCAGAAATGAATTAAGATGTCCCGTCAAACACTGTATCCGTTGGCCCATGAATACCAAAGAAAACCTTTTTTTTTCACAAACTGGTTTTTCACTTTATCGAATGAAAAATGAAAATCAAATCATAAATCAATCCTCTGGACCAAGTTGTCCGGTTCCGCAATAGCGCTGGACCCTGCAGAGCTACCGCCAATAACATGTACATGTAGGTGGAACAGCAGGGTCTCTGTACCTGCAGTGCTGAGGAGACGATGGAACATATCATGGAGGATTGCCCTCTACAGCAGTTCCAAGGCGGCCTCTCAGCACTTCATCCCACAGAGGACCAGGAGGTCATAAGGCTTTGCCAGACCAACCATTGGCAAATAACATTCGGACAACAGCATTCAGGGAGAGAATCAATTAGTTAACCCATACCCCAAAGTGCCCTGCTGTTACTCCTTATACCGCCCCAAACTACCCCAACAATGTATTGGTTTATGATTCTTCCATACAATGCAGTACAGTGGAATACTGCTATAACGAACATCGCCGGATCCACAGAAATTGTTGGTAATGGCGATCGTTCGGTATATAGCGATTTGAAGCTGCCAGTGCTCTGGTACTCACTTTACAATAAATAGCATCCTTCAAAACTTCACCCTGCACGCCCTGGTAGTTACTGAAAGACGATTTTGAACACTTGCCGACTATTATGTAATTACATGTATACGGTTTTTGAGCAAGTACTACCTAGCAATGCGTACAGCAATGCGTGGCGTTCCCTTTCTATCAGGCATGCAACTTTTCCTCGGATCAGCTGATTTCCTCTTTTTTTACTTCCCATGTTTGCCATTAAAAATGGAAAAACAGTGTACAAAGTCTTGGAAATATTTGAATTTCCTCTTTTTTTGGTGACTTCCCAGTTGCATACCTGTTCTATTCCTTAGGGATATAATAGCCACTTGTCACTCTTCTGTGATGTCTGTTGACATTTTCCAACAACAATGTTTGGTACGTTTTGTACACAAAAATCTGGAGCCAAGGACGATGTTTGGTATAGCCGGATGTTTGGTATAGCGGCGTTCCACTGTATAGTATAATGTAATACAAATGCTCATCAAGGGTTAAGTAACCAAATAATCGTTTTTCTTGCACTGTTGCAGGAGGTTCTGGCCCACTATTCTCACCGGAACCTGGACGACGACATGAGGAGCCAGATGGCCCTTGATTGGATCTCAAGGGAACAGGAGATTGTCGGGATCATCGCCGAGGAGCTCCAGCGAGCCGACGACGAGATTGAGACCGCAAGACTGGCTGGGAGAGAGCTCAGATTCCCCAAGGAGAAGAAAGATATCCTCATGTTGGCCTGCAGTCAGCTGGGCCCTGGCTAGGCAGGTATTTGACCCCCGTGTCCCTGAATCCTACAAAATCCTTTAAATTCCAAGACTTTGATATAGAGGTGGCTTGGCTGGCTGGGAGAAAGCCAAAATTCCTTAAAAGAAAGATATCCTCAAGTTGGCTTGCAGTCAGCTGGGCCCTGGCTAGGCAGGTATTTGACCCCCGTGTCCCTGAATCCTACAAAATCCTTTAAATTCCAAGACTTTGATACAGAGGTTGCTTGGCTGGCTGGGAGAAAGCCAAGTTTCCTTAAAAGAAAGATATCCTCAAGTTGGCTTGCAGTCAGCTGGGCCCTGGCTAGGCAGGTATTTGACCCCCGTGTCCCTGAATCCTACAAAATCCTTTAAATTCCTAGACTTTGATATAGAGGTGGCTTGGCTGGCTGGGAGAAAGCCAAGTTTCCTTAAAAGAAAGATATCCTCAAGTTGGCTTGCAGTCAGCTGGGCCCTGGCTAGGCAGGTATTTGACCCCAGTGTCCCTGAATCCTACAAAATCCTTTAAATTCCAAGAATTTGATACAGAGGTGGCTTGGCTGGCTGGGAGAAAGCCAAAATTCCTAAAAAGAAAGATATCCTCATGTTTTCTTGCGGTCAGCTAGGACCTGGTTAGGCAAGTATTAATTCCAGCGTACCTGAATCCTACACTTTCTACATGATTTTCTCCCAAGGCTGGTAAGGAGAGAATTAAGTTTTCCTAAAAAGAGAAAGATATTAGATACTCTCGTGTTGGCTTGCAGTCAGCTTCATGTACATGTAAGCCCTGGTTAGGCAGGTTTTGACAGTTGGTTATGATGGATTCAGGAGTGTAGAATAAGATCCAAGTTACTCTAATACTTTACATCCATGGACATGTACATTAGATTTACTGGCCCAAAATAGGGTCTGATCATATGACGACAAAGTACCACGTGACCATCCGGTTTCCCTGTGATTGGCCACCGTTGCAGTAGCCAACTGTTGGCTTAACAACCACATCATGCATTGTAAATTAGGCCCCCCAAAAAAGTCTCTGGTTTCTGGTATGGAGCTTGCCCAAAAAGTGGTGCAGCGACGCGGCTTTTTTTTTTTTTTTTTTTTTACTGGTTTTTTTTGCTTCAAATGTCAGCTCATGACTGCAAATGGTGCCCGACTAAACTTAGCGCAAATATATGGGAGTCCAGAGAGGCCACATAAAGCTTATTCTCGATCATAACCCCATCTAAAAACACGTTAAAATTGTGCAGCAGCAGGATTCCAGTCAAACCAGTGAGTTTGGCGGTTTTGAGACATAATCTTTCATTGAAAAAAAACCTTTTCATTTTGCCGACGCGCATGGCTACGGCAACGCGCGCGCATACCAGAAACCGGAGACTTTTTTTTTTTGGCATTAGCCAGTGAGGCTTATTTTCACGTAATTATAACCTCAAATTCTTTATCAAATGACCAACATGACCAATATATAATGATCACTACCTGTGCCTTGTGGAATGGTAACAACGCCGACCCAATTCTGTGTGTTGGCTGTGCGTTTGCCTCACAGTTTTTGTCATTCATAAAGGCTTTGAAGGCTTGCCTACTACCTACTGCGCAATGCGCTATACAATCTTTGCCTACTGCAATGGCGAGGCTGACTTTCCAGTGCCTATACATGTATACAGGTACATATACTCGGGGTCTTGATATACATGTATGAGAGAGCCCTAAACTCTGTGTCATTAATTTTCTGCATTGTTGCATTTTGGACGATTCCGGAGATCCATATGAAACTGGAAAGGGACCTTGATCTATAAATTAAAATTTGTGTCAGACAATTAAAAAAAAATATTGTATTTTCGCAGCACTATTGTGACTGACACAAGTTTTCCACTAAAATGCATTAGTTGAAGTGCCTAAAACACACATTTATTTTTATCTGCGCTCCGATTTTACATGGATACTCTTAAATTGATTTTGGTTTGACTGATTATGTTAAGTTGTGCAGCACTGTTATGAATTCCCAGTTCGTTTGAACATTTTACATCATGGGCTTGTATGTATTACATTTCAAAGGCATATTTTGGTTTACTCGGTTTTCATTAGTGGTGGTGTGAAGCAATGGTACCTAGTTTTGTTGTTCGCTTTGTTCACTATAATTTAAAAAAGATTTCTGATGGCGTCCCGAAACGAGATTCCCCCGATCAGAATTTAATCAAAATCTGATCGTGTGTCCTGCGTGTCATGTGATGTAACCTACCGAATTGTTGTAAACGATGGTGCTCAAAATCAGGTGACTGACTACATGTATGGTTTGTCAATTTACCCTCAGTTTACTGCGGAAATGTTTTCAGATCATGTTACGGTTCTTAGGGGGTCTGACGATATCCCCAAGTGTGCGAGATTTACACACACTATTGCAAAAATATTCCATAAACCAAAAACATGTAACATGAAGGTTGGTAACATCAAATCAGTATATTTCAAATTATGTTACTTCGAACAAGATGTTGCCGTTATGTTGAAAAATGTAACCGGACCATGTAGGAGGTTGGTATTTTTTATTTAATTCCCCCTTTTATAGTATACAAATAATGAATGTTTGTCAGTGCAATGGTAAGCATAATTTCATGAGGTGACAGATGAAATGTTCCATTCCACGAGGCGAACATTTCATCTGTCACCGAATGAAATTATTCTTTCCATTGCACGAACGTGAAACATTCATTATTTGTTTTATATAACACCTGAATAAATCCTTGTCATCTGATTGGTTGACTTTTAATAGCCAATTTATTCAGGTTAAAAACTGTTTGAAAGTTTGACAAGGAAGTTCATCATATTTAATTTATGCGAACTGTTCAACAGGTTGAGAACCATCATATTCAAGTAATCTCGATTTAAAACAGCGCCTCCGTCAGCAGCGATGACACCGTGCAATGGAAGTTCTATTCACCGTGCAATGGAACTTCCATTGCACTGCGCGCCGCGCGCGCGCCGTGCGTTGGGACGAATAATTCAATAACATGTGATCAATGATCCACCAATCAGATGACGGGGATTTATTCAGGTGTTGCATAATACAACATATACAGCATGTGTTTGTATTATATTATCTTCTTATCCCTGCTGAGTTATTGGATGACGTACAGTTTTTTTTAATTCTTGTTCTTTTTTTTTCTTTCTTTTTTGTTATGTTATAGACTCTTGGTGTCATTAGGTGTCTGTTTTATCATACACATACGGAGAGCATTTATGATGTGCAGTAAGCATCGCTTTAACTTCAGCATTTTATCATTCCATGCTTAACTTTATTCATTTTATGACAGATTTTATTGCATGTGGTTATTAATGGACACATTTTAAAGTTGGCAACATTTTTGTTGTTTAGATTTATTTATATATTAGTTACTTTAAGCTACACGGGAGTGTGGTGTAGTGGCAATGGGCAGTGTTGTGACCGAGTCCAGCACAAATATCTGCAAGTCCATCACAAGTCCATCACAGGTCCTTCAGTCTCAAGCAGTGTTGTAGTACTCGTACTTTGTACTCGTACTCGAGTACTACTCGGGAATTTTTTTTTAGAGTACTCGTCCTCCTACTCGTACTCAAATGTCAAAGTACTCGTACTCGAAATGACAGTACTTGTACTCGGGCAGCAAAGTACTCGTACTCGACATGTCAAAATAGTACTCGATCACCAAAGCACTCATAGAGCAGTATTCGAGAGAGAAAAAAATGGTAGGCCCTATAGCTTGACTTACCACAGCCTTATTTAATCAATACTTTCAGTTTGAAATGGTTGATTGGCTTGCGGGGAAATATCAAAGTTTCAGGCACGCACGTCCAGACAAACACATTTAACAGCTAGCCATGAGTGAATCTATATATCGGTCTGACTGGGCCTGGGCCAAATACGCACAATGAGCCATTTGCCGTATGGCTGTATTCGGAAATACAAGTACTCTTTCACTTTTACTCGTACTCGGAATACAAGTACGTGTACTCGTGCTCTTACTCGTACTCAGAAGTAAAAGTATTTGTGCTTGTACTTGTAAGTACATGTACTTATACTCCGAGACCTGTACTTGTACACGGAAGTACTCATACTCGATACTAGGGGGAAAAAGTACTAGACTACAACACTGTTCTCAAGTTAAGTCACTAGCTGTTCAAGTGAACTGTTACAATTTGCATTCCTTTGTCTTTGTTCATCTCGTTACTTGTGACTGGACTTATTATGAAAGGACTTGTGATTGGACTTCTGAAAAGCCATGTGATGGGCTCGACTACAATACTGGGCCGCTTTTTGGCGCTGTGACTGTAAACATGTTTCTGGTTGAGGACCGTTTTGTTGCTTCGGTTACGCTAAACATACGTCATTGTTCCGACCAAAGTTAAAGGGAATATACAACATTTGCAAACAGAGAAAATAAAACTACCAAGTTTTTACAAAATACCTTACTAGGATGTTGGTAAATGACAGTCTAAAGTATCCTGTAAAATTATGGCACCTGGTGTGAAGTCATTTTCAAGAAAATGGTATTTCTGTATACATTTCCACAAACCTACCTATTTTTCAACTACTGCTCCAAATTTACCACTTTTTTCAGTCCAATTTTGTTTGGACTATTGGTTACATATTGTTGAACGGGTGCAGGCCAGCGAGACTGGTTCCCTTACTTTACAATTTTCCGGCATCTATAAATTGATCCATTATGTCTTTAGCGGAGTCAGGGAACCAGACTACTTGAACATTGGTTTCTTGGTTTTTCCAGCATTTTCAAACGCAAAACTTCAAACATGTCAGTGTAACAATATTTGATCTTTTATACTAACCCCTCAAATAGTTCATTTCTGAAAATTACAGCAAAAGCCAATGATGTACATTCCCTTTAAGTTGAACCGAAACTTGCAATCTGTTCACTTAAGTTTCAAGATGGCGTTTTCGCGGAGTACTGGAAACATGTTTCACATTATGGCTGTATGGAGGGGAAATTTTTTGATAACTGTATTTCTGTACAACTACAATGTAATTACTTAAATGCCATGGTATGGGTTTTTTTCTTTGCGAAGTGTTACCTTTTCTTTCATTTTTGTTTGCATGAATTATTTGTTTTATTATCTTGTAGCGTAGTTGTTATCCAGCAACTCTAAATACATGTATTTATTCATTCATTTTTTATGATACGCAAATGTATTACTTTTATATTAAATTTGGTTTGGTGTGACAGGTTAACATGTCATGTTTGTTCTGTTGAATTAATACATGTAGTTTGCGTTGTAACATTTTGAATACTCAAGAGATACTACATTATTTAGCGATTTGCTTGATTTGATAGAATAGTTTCCCCGAATAGCTGGACATCCTCTTTGGATTCATTTTGAAGAGGGCCTTTCCACAATCTAATAACTTACGTACGCACAGTACATGGGTTACTAGCGCCCATTGGATAAGCACTCAAGTTGCGTTAGCTTCCGGTTCAAATGGTTCCAACGCTACATACTGGCAGTGGGCGTGGTTTAAACTGAAGTGACGTCACACTAATGAACCAGATAATAGAGCAACCAATTAGGCCCCACCCACTATGCACATGGGACAGTGTGTTCCAGCCGTGCGCGTCAAACGCACTTGCACGCATGTCGTTGACTTTTGCGATTGGTCAAAACACTGCTATTTAATTTTTCCAACGGTGCGTCTTAATGGCGGGACTTTGGAATGAGTCTTCTTTCTTTAATTACTTACATATTGGTCTGACGCACAGATTTTAGAGGGAGTTGAGTCCACTATCTTTCAACCAAGAGTGTATTTCAACAATAATACGCCAGTTACTTTTTCGGATGGCTGCAAATGATGGACTATAGCTTTAATATTCGCTCAACTCGAGACATTTCAAAGAATTGACAGTGACAGCTGGGAAGTTTGAGTGAGGACCAGACTATGGTTAACCATAGTTCGACCACCTTCACTGCAGTAACCAGTATAGCCGTGCCCATCATATTTAAAACACGGTATACCAGGAACAGGAAGTTCCATGATGTCGATGATGTTTGACCATGTGTTTGACAGGAGGCGTTTGTATTAGTGCGCAGGCGTAGGCACGTCACGAATCAACCTGGTCGACTTCAACCGAACTTGCTGCTGCCCGTAGATGCAACATGCATAGGATGTCAGTTTAAAATGTCACTCAAGGACCATGATCTCCTTTCGACTATCACTGAAGTTTGTAATTTGCGCATCTTACAAGTCTATGTTATGTGCTGTGTGCAACATGTTGCTATTTGAGGAAACACATGAATACGACCACGTCACAAAGGTGAAAAATCTAACTTTTTATTGCACAAAAAATTCTGCATCAGTTCATTGTGCTCACCAAGTTTTATTCTCCGGCCCTTTTTAGATAATGTAAGCCCGCCGTTATAAAGAATGACTACATGTATTTTCACAGCAAATATTGTTGCCTTTATTAGTTTGTGTTTAGGCCTATCGCAGATGTTCTTTGTTAATGTTTATACCCGTCACATTTACGATTTTTTGTTTCCTTGTTTATAAGGTCAATTGCCACGCGCCACCCTAATTCTAAAAAAAGAAACAAACAAAAACCGGCGTTTGTGT
The DNA here is from genome assembly GCA_029964075.1 of Patiria pectinifera. Taxonomy (NCBI): domain Eukaryota; kingdom Metazoa; phylum Echinodermata; class Asteroidea; order Valvatida; family Asterinidae; genus Patiria; species Patiria pectinifera. The sequence goes on along the minus strand of CM057145.1, from coordinate 1,904,326 downwards.
AGTAAGAGCGCCCTCATGTGACCATCAGAATGTACCTTTTTGCCAAGTATTATAACCAATCGAAAAGGCCCTCTTCAAAATGAATCCAAAAAGGATGTCCGACTACCCCCGCGTATATTAAGGCACAATTTCCTGTAAATTTGAAATTGTGAATTTCAATTTATTAGTAAAAAATTCCATGCCGCCCGTAATTCAGCCTCGGTGAAGCCTGGCGCGATTCAACACCGCAATTCGGCCCATTCGAAATTTGGTGGACGGGTATCCCGAAGCAGGCTGTTATTTTCTTACAATCGTGCGGATAAAGGAGCCCTGCTGATTTCCTTCACCATCCTGCGCACGGGACGAAAGCAATGTTGAAGTTGTTATTCTGTGCCCCCCCCCCCTAACAAAAACACTTAGGCCAGAAAGTAAAGACGATTCTAGGGGCTTTTCTTAATTTAAAAAAAAAAACAAATCCTGAAGAAATTAAGAGAAAAGGACCCGAATATTTGGACACTACATTTTGGGCCACTTTCGCTTCTTTGCCGCCAGGCCCATATGCTTTAAAGGTCCATACATTTGAGGATGTTGGTCCTGTGCATATGTGACGTGGCCTCTAATTGCTTTAGTCTAGTAGTCGGAAAATAGGGTTCCCATGCACCCCCTGGATATATATTTTTAACCTACTTTTTTTTGTAATCCTTAAGGTTTCTAGTGAACGAACTTTGATGTTCCCAAGATCAAATATTGTCCCATGCGGCTCATTTGGCGGCCATCTTGGCGGCCATCTTGGAATTCGACGAAAATCGGTTGTTGACAAAAGTTTTGAACCAGGTATCGTAGGAAGACTAATTTACATGTTTTACAGGGTAATTTGGGTAAGAGGAATCGACTGGAAGTGTTATTTTTATAATTTGGCGGCCATCTTGGCGGCCATCGTGGCGGCCATCTTGGATTTCGACGAAATTCGGTTATTTGAAGCAATTTTTGAACTAGGCATCATAGTAAGAGAAATGATATTTCCGGGGTAATGTGTGCGAGAGAAATCAATTGAAAGCATTATTTGTAAGATTTGGTGGCATCTTGGCAGCCATCTTGGTGGCCATCTTGGACTTGAAGTCAAGTCGTTAGTTGGCCGGGTTCCCTTTGCCCGTGGCGCACCACGCCCCCGCGATACGGACAGATACCGCATACCGCACCGTTCCACGGTATGTGTAGCGTGCTACAAAGCGCCGTGTTAGTAGATACTGGGTCACTGCCCTGAAGTCTACAGGTTTGTAGGCCTACGCATTCCTCGTGCAGTGCTAGTGGTGCGTTTATGCATATTGCCCTGCAGAATACGTTCGGCACATTTCTTTTTAAGCACAGATCTAGTCTTCTGGCTGCAGACATGCTTGATAGCCAGTCGAGTAGTCAGAGTCCGAGTCTCTGTCGGTGAGTCGAGAGAGTCGTTGAGAGTCTCGAGTCAGTCCGAGAGTCCGAAGTCGAGTCCTTGTCAATTTTGATCCGAGTCCGAGTCCGAGTCAGTCTGAGTCACTCGAGTCCAGACTCGAGTCTCGAGTCTGAATTCATACTATATTAATTAAGTCGTTCATCAACAATACTATATTAACGTTAAATCAAATGTCAGGTCGTCATATCTGGCTTTGGTATGCAATATATTTTTTATATTTTGCATTATACATGCAATCATTTATAATTAAAAAAAACATTAAAAAAACTTTTATTGTAGTGCTTAGTGTGAATCGTTGATCATGAAGATCATTGAGATTTTGGTTTTTCCGCCCAAACACCCCCAAACCGGGAAGTTGTATCGTACATGCATGCGGCACGTTGGGCGATATTGATCATATTATGGCAGTAAAAAAGCACACGTCGCTAAAATGGGTATGAATTCGAGCCCAATTGTATGGCGTTGATGGCGTTGATTCCATTTGTCATTGTGTCAACCATTGTAGTAATGTAGTTAGTAATAACCAAAAAGTCCAACACATCGACAAGCAACTGAAAACTGATGAATCGATTTATTTTGGTGGGCAGGGGCAGGTGTTTGGTTGGAATGAATCAATTGATCATTGATCAAAAGTTATTTTTGCGAGCGGCAGAACTGCGGAATTCGGTTCCACAGCAAAACCAAATCAAGGTGAAAGATAATGAAAATAAAAAAAAACAAAAAAAAAGACACGATTTTTGCCGATTTCGCCGGACTCTCGAAGCCGCGAGTCCTCGTCCTGGGGGGTCCGTCGAGAGAGTCGAGTCCGGAGTATGACAAGACTCGAGGAGACTCGAGTCCAAATGAAGAAAAAAAAAACTCGAGTCGAACGAACTCCGTCCGAGTCCCGAGTCCGAGTCCTACAACACTGTTGATAGCGCCCTCTATCTAGCCTGAACAGTGCCTGAGCAGATGGAGAGTTACGGTGTGTGGGAAAACTGTGAAAATCGCGGACATACATCCCAACAAACAATCCACCAACCAACAGAGTAAAGTTTTATCCCTTCCCTCTACAGACACATGTCATGTTGTCTTGAAGTGACTTTTAATAATCCAAACTCTCACAGAACGTCTTATCTCTCCATTTCAAAAGACTAGTAGGCCTTCATCAATCGCTATATGATTTTTGTATTATTATTAAATATGTGTTCAATTCAAATATGCTTTATGTTTGTGATAATTGTCGAGCCATGATAAGCAGCTAGAAACTTTGGATTAAGTTTAGAACCACATCAATTGTGGCCCTTGTTTGCTTATAATTCCTCATGCTTAATAAGTTCAAGTTATTAATTTTGTTGGCCACATCCCCTAAATGTATCATTTCAGGCTTTCACAATTGCCGCAACCGAAGCCCAGATTCCATACCGTAGCAATGTTTTTTGGATGGGTGCAGACCAGTAAATATCGGCACCAATGAGAAATGTCTCCACCTCAAATTAGATCGAAAATGCTCATTACTGTCACTGGTGATCAAAACACATGCATGAAATGAAAGCTTGTTTACCCTCTTCCACTTTGTTCTCCATTTTGGGGTTACCAATGACGTAATTTGGGTAAGATTTACCTACAAAGAATGTCACCCCTAATAAGCCCATCGCCATTTTGAAGGGAAAAAAATCCACTCCATCGCAAAATACAGCGATTGGGGTCTAATTTTATCATGAATTTCCCTTAAACACAAGTTCAAAGACAGGTTCAGAGCTGGGGCCCTTTATGTCCACCAACCCTTAAGTGCAAGGAAACCCTGAAAAATAATACAAATTGTGATTTGGCCGGCATAGGCAATGTTGGGCCTATTTATTACTGGCCGCACCCGTGATATTATTGATATATAGTATGGCAGGCTTTCAAAATGGCGGCTTCAAAGCAAATCCTGACGGTACCATTGCCTTAACCGTATGGAAGTTGTTGTTGGACACGTTTCAATGATTTTCGATACAGGCTCTTAACATAAGAAAAGAGTCATTGTTGTCCCACCAGGCCTTGACTCATAGCATAGCAATGCCTTTGGGCTTGAGCTTTAGAAAGTGTTGTTCAGTTAACAAACACTGTTTTTCTGCGTGTCTGAGTGCGTGGCTATTGTATGCACAAGCCTCGCCATTAAACCCAACTGGTAAATCTCTACTCTATAATTCTGAAACGAAATGAAAGGCACAGACCGTGCATATTTTTAAAAAAGGATTTAGAAAAAAAAATTATAATTTAATTTAATAGGCCTACTGGATGTAATAAACTGCCAGAGATGGGTTTTCTTTAAAATAAGCGACTTTTTCATGAAAAAAAAATCCACGAAAACTGAGTCTGTCTTTACCCTCTTGGTAATATTTCCAGGGAATGAGACAAGAAAATATTTCTTAGTAAGAAAATTCTCTTTTAGTAGTTCAATATCATGGCCCTTTTACGAAACAACATTTGTTTGTCTGAATCAACGTTTCAGTCATCGCTTAATAATTGTCTTCATGATGGCAAAATGGGAGGGTTCGGTAGCCATTGGCCAGCAGTTTGAAGTTTAGAAGTTTGCCAACTCGAAAGTTGGTATATATAACCTAGCTCAAAAGGATCAGGGATGGTGGGAACAGATATTGAGGAGTTTGCTTTATTTTGCGTGATAGTTTGATTTATTAACATGTCGGAATTTACTGTAATGAAACATCTTCTCACTTGTTTACCACCTTACAAAATAAAAAAGTTCAGCCGTCACGTTGCATTGAATCGTGAAGGCCCATGTAGATGAAACCACAAGCTGAATCATGTGTGACTGCAGTCTACACGCACGCGAAAACAAGGCAAGCTAAACGCAAAGCATGTGACGTCTGCCTATAATTGCGCAGTCCATGGAAAGGTATGGACTGCAAAACCCGTACACCAGATTATAATATCATCTTCTTTATTTCTATTATTGAACTCAACATAATGACAACCGCGCGTTTGGCAAAATATTCAAGTGGACCGATACAGTCTATTTCAACATTCTGAACATGGGAGTGATTTCTGTTCAAAGCCCATAACCAGGCCGGTATTTATCCCCGGTTTCCGTGGCATGAAACCACTGCACTTTCTGCCCTGGATGGGATGCCAGGTTACTCCGCTCCCCAGCTACTGCCGGTACCCATTTTGCACTCCTGGGTGGAGAGATGAAGTGGAGGTAAAGTGGCTTGCCCAAGGACGCAACACATGGCCAGCAGCAGGATTCGAACCCCTGACCCTCAGATAATGACCCTCAGATGATGAGTCACAAACCCTAACCACATGATCACACTCCCCCACATAGACATGGGGAAAAACTTAGAGAAGGGAATTACTCTTCACCGATGTGAAAATTCGCTCTATTCCAGTGAAATTCCCCAACCGACTGAAACAAGGAAAAATACAATTAAAAGTGGAATTCATTTAGACGAGTTTCCCCTGAAGAGAGTCTTTTCCAAAATACTTTCGTCTAAACTCAGAGTGATTTGCAGTCTAAAAACACGTGGTCCCTAAATTCACTCTGGGAGTAGGCCTATTAGAGATTATAAGCAATGAATATTCACAGCAATTCCAAATGATGGAATGTTAATGTTACGCCCAAGCAATTATGACCATGGTCCCAAGTTAAGCTGCCACTGTCGCGACATATGATTTCGAATTAGAACGCTTTAGGTTGGACGGTCCTTGCTTAAAGGTTGGGTAGATCATCTGTCATGTGTGCATTTTTCTTCGTTTGTAGCAATAAAAGTGCTCAAAATCTAAACACGGGTGCTTATAAACAACTAACCCGATGCAGTTTTAGCTCTGTGAATGTTGTATAGGCCTATTCCGAGAAAACAAACATCCTAGGATCTCGATTTCAGTTCAATGGTTGCCGTGTCATTTTTTGAAATGCGTCCGAAATCAACAGCTGGGACACGTTCTCATTCAGCCGATTGCAGCTACGCAATGTTACGCACTGAGCCGGCAAATAATAGCAACCGCGCGCGCGTGTGCATCGTGTCAACGCTTACGGTTGCAGACCAGTAAATAAACTTCCATAGACCCCAGTGGTAAATGTTCCCACTTCAGAAATTCGGGAAAAATACTCACAACTCTCCAAGGTACATGAGTGATTTGAATGATTCTTGTACTCAAAGAAAGCGTATGAATTGGGCGTTCATATCCTAGATTTTCAAAGTGCTTAATGCCGAACTTCACCAAAACAATAGTCCCGACATTTGGGTTTACTTTTTGATTCACCCTAGATATTACAGTGATATTTCTATTATAAATCGAGATATCTTTGTTTCTTCATATCACTGTTCGAAATAAAGATATTTCCATTTCCAACGGAGATATCACCATTTTAATGATAATAATAATAATAATAAAAACGGAGTCTTATATCGCACGTATCTACCAACAATTAGGAATTCAAGGTGCTGGAAATTATGTCTATTATTAAAGAAAGGTAAATAAAGTTATGAGAAATATGAGACCCATTATGCAGCACCTTATTAAGGGTTGTCAAGGTGCTGTGGCGCGCATATTGCAGCCATTGCCAGAAACACCGGGTCAAACCCCTTCTCTTAGCGATAAGTGTTACTGGGTTCTTTAACGTGCATTACACAACACACGGGACCTACGGCTTTACGTCTCATCCGAAGGACGAAGCAATAATGGTAAAGTGCCTTGCTTAAGAGCACCAGCACCATGTTCCCACGGTCAGGATTCAAACTCATGTACCACGGCACACAAATCAACACCGTAACCATTGGAGCACAGTATGAAATGTTCAATTTGCACGCCATAGTGCAACATATTGCCCTCACGTCTGTTGATTGTCAACTACTTCGAACTTTCATGGTTCAGCTATTTTCGATACTTCATGCGCAGTGCTACCCACCCGTATTGAATAAACTTGCGGTTGTATTACGCATTAATGTTCAGGAGGTTACAATTACTACACCTATGTTGAACTGCAGCGCTGTGAACGATATTATCATTTCGCGGGAATAATCCTCATTTGAGCTGCTTCATTAGAATCCAACAGTTATAGACATCTCATCAAGAGGTAAGTTCATCATTTATTGATCATGTTTGTTATCTGTGTATCAATTTGTCGAGATGATGCTAATAGTTACCAACAGTTACAATGATTGGTGACTAACCGTGTACCATGAATTCATGTATCAACTGCAGGGGAATATTAACTGCGTACTAAACCATGGGTCATTTCAGGTACTCGAGATTTTAGTATACTAGGACGTGTGCCCAAAAAAAGTGCAGAATTCAGAAAGCAAATCATTAATACTGATCTATTGTGGTTTTTTTTCTTCAGTGAAATGATATAGTCCATCATTTGTAATTTGTGCATTTTGTTCGTTTGATGAAGCAACAAAAGTGCTCAAAATCTAAAGAAGGATGCGGAACAACTAACCTGATGAAGTTTCAGCTCAGCTTCAGCTGTATAGTTCAAGGAAAGCAAAATTCTAAGATCTCGATTTCAAATCAAAGGTTCCTGAATCATGTTTTGAGTTGGGCCTCAATTCAGCGTCCGAGACACGTTATCACTGAGCCGGTTGCAGCTATACGCGATGTCGCGCACCGATCCGACGAATTACAACAACCGCGCGTGCGTGTGCGTCGTGCCAACGGTCCAAGGGGCCAAGGGTCCACTCTCACCTGGACGTGCTGAGTCTGGGTTAAACATTGAATAGGCGTTGAGGTTGGTGACATCACAGGTGAGAGTGGCCCATTATAACCTACACATTTTCACTTAACTGTATTTCTGGATCTAGGGACCGAAACCGAATGTGGTCAAAAGAAGTGGATTGAGAAATAGTCAGGCTTCAATGTAACATATAATTTCATTGAAGTAAAAAAAAGGCACATTAAACAGTTCGTTTTTATTGGCTTTTCTGAATGTTGCACTTTTTGGGCTCACTCTGTAGTTTTCACAGTTATTCAGATTAAATTGGAAAGTTTATGAGAGTGGTCCAAGTAAAATTTGCAAGCTTTCGCTTAATCGATTGTATTTCTGGATCTAGGGACCCATTTGAAACGGGTAAAAAGGAGTGGATTGAGAAATAGTCAGGCTTGAATGTAATACATATAATTTCAACGAAGAAAACAAAACAATTAAACAGTCTTAATTATTTCTTTTTCTGAATGTTGCTCTTTCTGGGCACACTTCTGTAGTTTTTACAATTATTCAGATTAATCGGAAAGTTTAAAAGTGGGTGCATGTGGAATGTGTTCTGTGTCTTTTGACAATAACTGGTAGACTAAGCTTTCTAAATCGAGCTGGACCGCCGGAAACTCTCGTTTCAGGACATCATTATCTTTTACTCGGTGACTCAATCTACCAATAATCAGGGACTCAAGGCGCTGGAAATTATGTCTATTATTCAAGACAGGTAAATGAAGTTAATGAGAAGTGCGAGACCCACTATGTAGCACCTTATAAGGGTTTACAAGGTGCTGCGGCGCATATTGCAGCCACTGCCAGAAAAACCGGGGCAAACCCCTTCTTTTTTGCGGTAACTGTTACTGATTTCTTTAAACGCGCATTACACAACACACGGGACCTACGGCTTAACGTCCCTCCGAAGGACGAATCAATAATGGTAAAGTGCCTTGCTCAAGAGCACAAGCACCATGTTCACACGGTCAGGATTCGAACGCATGTACCACGGCACACGAGTCGAACACCGTAACCATTGGACCACAGCTAAACACGTAGGCGGTGTGGTTTGCAGAGCGACAATAGATGTACTTTACGTTGTTCTCTGTCCGGGTTCATAGCGGCTGTTTTATTCTCCCTACCTCAGAGACACATGCTTTCCCAGCATTCAACGCCGCATGCTTGATGTAAGGCCAAAAAAAAAAAATTCGGTCTCTGGTCAGACCAGAGTTCCGGAATTGACGCGGCCACGCGGCTTTTTTTTTTTTTTTGGCTTTTTTTTTCCTTCTTCAAGCTTGGATTGTACAGACAAGGTGGGGTACTATTGTGCTTTTTTGGTGTCCTCATGTACATTGGTGTCCTCCATAATTTGCCTTGGTGCTTTCGATCATTTGCCTTGGTGCAATTTCCCATTCCTTGGTGCTCTTTGGTAAAAAAAAATTGAGGAGGTGCGGAAATAGAGGGCGCTGTTGGAGCTACCGCGGAACATTTTGGAGAAAAAAAAGATCGACGCGCATGGTTAAAATCGACGCGCGCGCTGACCAGAGACCAACTTATTTTTTTTTGGCCTAACTGTGATTTAAAAGGATTTGTTATAAAAGTTCTATTCGATATGACGTGAGCCTATAGCATCCTCCATTTTTTTGATAGGGGTGCTTCTTGTCATAGGTCAGTAATAATTATGAATATTGCATCGAAGAGAATCAGAGAATCATTATTTTTAAGTAAAACTCTTTGGCAGAACAGTAGGACCTCCTAACAACAGTTGTCAAAAAAAATTACACAGGATCGGTGAATTGTTGATTTTTGTTTTAATTCGTAACCCCCCTTCCCTCTTTAGGTGGTGACGAAAGTGTGTTTTATTTTGAGATTACTTCTGATGAATATGTTTTAATGTAAACGACAAACTTACGAGGTGGCGAACGGGCAATATTCAACTATATTAGCCTATACTAACTGTTGAGGGTAATTTTTTCCGAATAAAAACCAGCAGCTGACGACGTAATAGGCCTACATGCATCAGTTATTTAAGTGTGCTCTCTTAATTTAAATGACTACTATACGGCGGCTAAAACTGAAAAGCTTACAACGCTGCATACGGTCAGCATTCTCAGCCATCTGCAATGCCTAAAAGGTGGAAGGTTTCCCAACACGATCATATAAAATTCACACGTAAATGAATTTCAGTAAGGGCACCGGTTTTTGCTGTACCGAAAAAGGGCCTGCATATAATTAACTCCTAGCTCCCAAAAAAAAAACACACGCAGCTATTAGGCCAAAAAAAAGTCTCCGGTTTCTGGTGGAGCTTGCCCAAAAAGTGGTGCGGCGACGCGGCTTTTTTTTTATCTGATTTTTTGCTTCAAATGTCGGCTGATGACTGCAAATGGTGCCCGACTAAACTTAGTGCAAATATATGGGAGTCCAGAGAGGCCACATAAAGCTTATTCTCGATCATAACCCAATCTAAAAACACGTTAAAATTGTGCAGCAGCAGGATTCCAGTCAAACCAGTGAGTTTGGCGGTTTTGAGACATCATCTTTCATTGAAAAAAAAACTTGTTCATTTTGCCGACGCGCATGGCTACGGCGACGCGCGCGCATACCAGAAACTGAAGACTTTTTTTGTTTGGCCTTAGCTAGGATTTGCATATCCTCGCATCCCCGGGAGCACACCGCACCCTTTTCCCATCAGTTCCATACTTAAGCACTTCCAGAAATTGACAAGCTTCATAGTACGGGCGTCCATATGTAGAAATTTACTAACAGTATAATTACTTACCTCCTGTTCTCCATTGTTTACTTCAGTTCGTGGCACTCATAGGTATCGATCAACCAGTTCGCGTAACAAATCACATCTCACGTAACACGTATGTACATGTACAATACACTCGCACGTCGTACTTTTAACACTTCGTTAATGCGGGCCTCGTCTGTGCAATGCCTTTGACGAATCTACTAAATAATCGGGGTCTACCCGATGTTCCCCAATACGTATGTTTTCCAATACCTTTGCTCCCCAAAATCCTTAAGGTAAGGGTTAGATGGTTAGGGTTGGGCTTATAGGGTTGAGGAACATAGGTATTGGGGAACATAGGTATACGCCCAAATAATCTCTCTCTAGTCTGTGGGTCGATTCAAACACGCCTATAATTGAGCTGGCATCTCCAAATGTCTGGCATAGCTTGCTTTGGTTTTGTCAGCATTTTTTTTCTAGGTTCTGTCTTGGTCCAATTGTCCGTGTGTTCTTTTTTGTTTTGTGTTAGTTCGTCCAAGGCATCTCGCCACAAGCCTAGGATCTAGAGGATGCACTGTAAAAAAAAAAATTAATGGGTAAAATACTGTTGGACACTATAATTTTACCCAACATTGGTTTGAAATTACCCAATTTGGGTAAAACATTTCCAACAATTGAGAACAATTTGCCTAAGAGTAACCTGTTGATATGTTGACCAACGTTGGTCTACATATCAACCCATTTTGCACAGCGTGTTCACAGTGTGCCTCTATGCCTATGTATTAAATTTCGCCTCTTACATGTGTCAGACAATGCTATTTTATTTATGCATTTACTGATTCATTTATTCTCTGCTTATATTTCTAATTTGGTATGGAAATAAATGTGAGTTTGAATTGAATTGAATAGTCTACCTTACCTACCATAAGTAGGCCTACACGGCATCAGTCAGATGCAAACTAGGAAGTCCTATTATAGTAGTTTTAATTGTTCCATGTTTGCTTAGATATGCTCAGTAAAGGTAAAGGTATCCCATAGCCATTACTGGCCGTAGGGGCAGTAGGATGTTAGAGGTCCACTGTTTCAATGGGCGCGGTATAAGAGTGGCGGTGCCCATCTTCTCTCCTCTCGCCGTCTTACCTTCCCTGAACGATCAGGTACCTGTTTTCACTGTTGGGTCGTCAGAGAGAGTTTTCCAGTTTTGGGTCCGAATAGGATTCCAATCGCCAACCTTCCACTCCGTAGCTCCACGCTCTAACCGCTCGGTTACCGGCTACGAGGTCTCTTAAAAAACTTTACCTGAAAAAAGTCACAAGATGTGGATAACCCAGGAGTCCATCTTTAAAGCCCGAGTCCATCATTTGCAACTATCCAAAAAAGTAACCGGCGTAATTATTGTTGAAAAACATACTGGTTGAAAGGTAGTAAGGGGACTAAACTCCCTGTGAAATTATCCTTTCTGGCAAGCTCTCATTTGGAGAGGTGGTTTCATTAGTTGTTCGTTTGTTGCTATAATTGTTGGATCAGTGCGCAACATTGCGTACAATTCAAAACAATTTGATTTAGCAACTTTTGATTTTACATGATCATGCTGTTTTTCTCGAAATATGAAGCTGAAGCTGAGCTGAAACTTCATCACGTAAGTTGTTCAGTATCCTTCATTAGATTTGGAACACTTTTGTTGCTTCAAACGAACAAAATGCACTAATTACAAATGATGGACTATAGCTTTAATGACTGACCGACCCTACTTCAAAGGTAAAACAATATGAGAATCATAAGAAAACAATGGGATGCCCTTAATGTGATAGGTCATATTCTTCATTACTCGCTTACAGGAGGATGGCAAAGCTAACCAGTCGTAGTGGGATGCTGGTTTTTACTGGCGCTGTGGACGTCTTCTTTGGCCTTGCCTTCATTTTATTGGGAAAAGACTCTGTGTTAATTTTCCCTCACGGGGCGGTCGGTGTGCCAATGTGGACTGGCGTCGGGGTGAGTAAAAGTTTAAACTGGCTACATATAGTGCCCAGAGAGCAGGTTGAAGTACTTAGGACGCCATCTTGAGAGGCCAAAACATAAGTAAACCAGAGATTGTGGTCGTAACTGAACAACCACAGTGCTAATTCCCACAATGTTATGATTGTCTATTGGAAAGTACAAAATGATTTAATGATTTTTTTCCCCCAAAAAAATAACTATTAAAAATTAAATGATAATCTTTAATCATTACACTTACGGTAAAACCGGAGGTAAGGGTCACATGACCTTGACACACCAGGAGGTTCATCGTCAGTCCAAAATAATGAAATGTGCGCAGAACTGGAATCATGCCTTATCGTTTTGTCGAGTTATGGTGACCACAGATGCCTCATTAAATATTCATGACTTCATAACACGAGAACAATCAACCGCACAGCAATAATGCTGCTCTATATTTATCTTTAAATGTTGCTGCGTGCTACTACAAGGTATCAACCCCATCATATTTCTAATTCATGAGATGTGATAATTAGGGTCTCAAAGTAATACTTTCGGTAAAACCGGAAGTAAGGGTCACTTGACCTCGACATACCAATTTTCATAACACTATATACCTACCAAGTTTGACGTGAATCGGTCCAACAGTTATATAGTAATAACACTGTAAATGATGATAGGGCCTTTAAATTGATGTCACGTGACACAAGATGACGTCACGATGATGATGTCACGTGACACAAGATGACGTCACGATGATGACATTGTTCGGCATATTGATGACATTGTTCGGCAATCTTCAGATTGTGGTTAATGACTATGGAAGGTGGACTGTGATAGTATACCTAAAAGTTCCCAAAGTGGCTTGCACAACTAAAACGTGTACAAAACCTATGGTGAAAAGTGGAAGAGAAAAAAAAAGGGGAACAATCTTAACGAAAACAAAACTGTCCCCAATCATGAAATAGGGAACAGCTAAAGAAAATCTTAACAAAACAGACTGTTCCAAACTAATGGGAAGGGGGAACAGGGGGATAATGAAAAGGGTAAAATTAAACAAATTAAAGGGCAGGGCAACAAAGGAGGTCAGTGTATCAATAATCAATTGAACGTTTGGAGGATAAAATAATCGTTGTTTTTTTGGGTTTTTTTAACAGATTGTTTTGATTGGCATCGGGAATATCATATCTGTGTTGACCGCCAGCACGAAGAAACGCAACGCGCAGGTTTTCGATGTAAGTATGGATAATATTGTAATCGATTTGCATAATTAGTTGTAATCAGTGTAGACTTATCAATAGTCAATTAAAGGTTTTGGAGATAGTTTACGTAAGCCATTTTTTTCATAATCACTCGGGACAACACCAATTAAACAGTGTTTACAAAATATGTCGATTTATGGGCAAAATTCCATCTGACGCGAATTCCATCTTGTGAATAATGTGGATCTTAATATTCTGATATTTGTTTCAAAGAACAAATGTGCAATGTCCGTATAGCCAAATATATTTTCTATGATATGCTCTGACCGTGTGTTAAATGTCATGCTTTTACCCTCAAAATGAGCAATGCCTTCACACGAACACATTTCACATGCAAACAAGAAGAGACTATGTCTTTATTTCACAAATGTTATGAAATATATACATAGTATCTTCTTGTTTGCATGTGAATTGTGTTAGTGTGTGATACAGGTTCGTGGTCTCCCTTTCTCCACTAATTTACCAGAACAATGGCGGCAATTGAAAATGTCTTGTTTATCCTATGATATTGTTTTCAAAGGACAAATCTGCGATGGCCCTTAGCCAAATATCTTTTCCATGACATACTCTGACTGTGTGCGAAATTGCATGCTTTTATCGTCAAATTGAACAATTTTATCGCCAATCTGCTGTATACCATCAACAGCATGAAAAAAAAACACAAACAAAATTTTAGTCTCACATAGTCACATGAATTTGTTAAGATATGGCCGCTAATTAATTTGTCCAGGCCCGCGCCTATTCCGGGACACGCTGTAAGAACCATTGACATGGTGTCCCTTCATGACTTTTCAAAAGTAATGTAAACAGTTATTGTCTCAATTCACAGATCAACTGCAGCTCGTTGTTGCTGAACCTGGGCGGCTTGATACTAGCTGCTTGCCTGATTGGCTTCTACGTCTGGGGTGCTTGGTCCGTACTGGAACTAGGTTCCGTCACCACCATCGTTCCGGGTACAACTTACACCCACGAGGATGCGATTTTGATCTTCACCACCGTCATCATAATGGCTGTGCTGGTCTTCATCATAAGCCTGATGGCCATGTTCATGGACTGCTGCAGCTACGCTCTGTTCACCGGCGGGCCTGGAGTGGGAGACTACGGGGTAAGTCACATTATTCGCTCGTTCCCCCGCCCTGCAAACAGGACGCCGGGATAGGCTGACGAATTTACGCTCTGATTGGATAGATTTTGCGTGACCTGTGACCTGCAAGTCAGCACCACCCTGCAAGGTTTAAGACGACTGTTAAGACTGAGTCATCACTCTTTTATTCCCATTCATAAAATGTGGTTTTTTTATCATTGAAAAGCGTAATAATGTAGGACAATCTGTACAACTTAACGGTTTTGTAAATTTTCAATTCCCATCACTTGCTCAGGCTCCGTTTCGAATATTAAACAGAATTATTTGGCCGATTTGGTTATGTAACTTGGTAGGTGGTATAGACTGGGATGTGTTATTATAGATGACTATTGAGGCAACATCATGATGACGTCATCCCCTGTCATGTAAAATTTTATGAGAATGTAATCACGCACTATTGGACACAACCCTCAATTGTACACAACGCAATACCTACATAAGAATTGTTCCCGGATGATTCTTGTAACTGTACGTGCCAGATGTCACCAAAAAGATTGACGAATTAACGAGCCCTATTTTTTTTTGGCACTAACATATGTCTAGTTTAATTATGATTCGGTATTCATAAATACCTCAGACAGTTTAGCCATTCCTATTGGTCGAGAACCCGTCACGTGGCCGGTATTAAACGGATGATAAAGACATGGCTAGCTGGTCTTACTTTTTTTTTTCAGTCCACAAAAAAAATGTGGACTAAAAAAATCCAGCCTCTTACCATTTTATTGGTTTGAACGTTCAGTCCTCACGTAGGCATGCGCAACACTACCAGCGAGTCAAAATTTTATAGTTTCGCGTTCAATGCCACAGGTGCGCGCTCGCGCACAACGCGCGCGCATCGTCAATCTCGCGCGTCACGTTTACATCTTACTCGCCAGCTGAATATTCCATTATTTTTTTAGAGGGATGTTTCAAAAAAAAATGATGATGTTTCAAATGAAAAAAAAGTGGATTTTTTGACGAATTGTTTGATTCTTTTTACCGAAAAGAGGTTTTATGAATGGAATGTTGATATCAATAAAAAATGGTGCTTCTGATTATTAATACTTTTGCTCATCATTTGAATACCTCCGCCCCGGCGGGGGGCATCAGCAGCCAATCCAGAAGTGGTATAACAGAAAGATGAAAAAAACTCCAGAGCACACATTTATTCCCTTAGTAGCGAACGAGAGATCTACTTACGCGCAACCTTGTGGGACAACGTCAAGGATTACTGCGACGTTTTCGCTGCGAGTGCAATCAAGTAAACAAATCCCTATAGACACCCTCAGAACACTCACAGGTGTTCAGGCTGCACGGACAAATGATGATCAGCATGCCGTCTTTCAGTTTCCTTTCGATTTTTGGTGGGTTGACCAATGACCTTTTGGAGAGATTCTCACTCAAAGAAGACCACTCCTAAAAACGAATGCTATTTTGCCCAAACTGTAATAGAAGCCATTTTGTGAGAAAACAAAAAAAGGCGCCCTCCACAGCATGGCTAAATAGCGCCACTTTCGGACCCAATTACATCTTTAATGCTCAGAATTGGAAGCCCCAAATCTAGGCCAGAGGTGTAGTGGTAGTGCTATGATGTCTTCACCCCCACCCCCACCCCACCCCAATTACATGGCTCAATCAATTATTAATAATCCTTTACCAGTCACAATAAGCTATCTTTACAGCAACTGTATATTCATTTATGTGCATATATTTGCATATGTTTTAATTTTTAGGCACCCCGCCCACCACGCGGCAGCATGTATGACAGCCCATACGGAATGCCACCACCGCACATGTACAAGCAGTAGATGATACTATCCAACAGCATCCATCGGTTCCTACGGTAAGAACCCTTGCGCACGACCCACAGAGGGCGCTATACATTACCATTCAACATAATATTCCAACGAATATATATCGTAGCCATCTACAGTTTGAAACACGTTTATTATCGAGCACGGTCCTCTTTCTTCTAACAATTCATATTTGCAAATCCTTGTGGAAAGGACGAAAATTGAAAACAAAAAGAACAAGAAAAAAACATGACACTTGATGACAAAATGTATTTGATTAATCAAAAAAGTACATGACATTTAGGATTTGTAACTCCACATTATGTGTTGGTAATTGTCATGGTGAACTAATAGTAGGGCAGATCGGGGAAATATTTGGGGAAAATTGTGCCTTTGATGATACAAGCATGGCATTTGGCACACAGTCAGAGTATGTCATAAGAAAGATATTTGGCTAAAGGGCCATCGCAGATTCGTCCTATAAAAAAAATAAAAGTGCAATAACAAGCATTTTTCCAAATTTTCAAAATGGCTGCCACTGTTTGTTGTTTTACCTATGTTTGTCCAAAGGATTAATTTGCGATGGCCCTATAGCCAAATATCTTTCTCATGACATACTCTGACTGTGTGCCAACTTCCATGTTTGTATCATCAAAGGCACAATCCCATCACCTATCTGCCGTACTTTAAGGATAATCTAGAATTTGCATTACACACATGCTACTTACTACGTTCTTGGTTTTTGGTTTTTGGGGTAGTGAAGTTTTAATTTGCCTGTATATTGCGATTTTTGTTATCGTTAATCATAAAGAAAATACATCACAGAATATTAAAAAAAAAAAAACAGAATACAGACCATTAAATACGAATTCTCTAATTATTTAATTGCTGGATATCAACACAGACTTCACATATTTTATCCGAAGCCCGTTCGTGGGATTTATGCTTAAATTCACCAAAATGAATAGTTTACTTTTGAAAAAAAGGTATAGCTTATGGTATTTGGTATATGGTATATTGTATTCACATTATCACATTGTGACCCAAAATCAAAATGCATGATAATTTACAATATTAAAAACATCAAAATCACAGAAAACATAAATTTAACAAATTAAGAAAAACCCATATATGTTGGTTAAGAATCTAGAAAAACAAGATTAGTACATTGCACATACATGTAGATTTGTCTTAATTTAATCATCACCATAAAACACAAAATGCAAGTTCCATCATTGTTAAGTTTCAGTTTCAAGTTGTGAAAACAAATTTTAAGCTTGTTCTAACATCGCAAGTCTTTACGATTAGTGTAAGGTGTGGAAAATTGTGATGGAGAGGGATTAATATAGGTTATCCAAGTTATTCTAACACTTGTTGTAACTCCTAATTTCGCCACCTGAGACGAATGTACCGAAATTAGGACGAATTCGAATTATTCTTCAAATTGTAATTATGCTGCACCGTAAATAAAATCAATTGGTGGCTTTTTGAAATAGTACTTATTCAATTGAGTATTAAGTATCGTTATAGTGAATTTGTGTGATAAAGTGTTCAAATAACTGCATGTGAAAATCTACTTTAAATAAGATATGTTGTAGTTTTGAATGGGTCATGCACATCACCCTTTTTCGAGTGCTCTTTATTTTCCAACATTATCATATGAAATTTTTGTCTAACATTTTGTGAAAACAAGCATGTTTTTTCACATTAGATTTTAGACCATTCTAGGATTTTGGGGATATTATAAGTTTGGGGAAAATGTGTCACCCCAAACGGAAGGAAAATCGAATATTACCACGTTGGAAGTATATTTTTCATAATTGTAAGTTTTCAGTGGTGTACATATTATTTGTTCTTCTCTCGAAAATTCATTTCGTTTGTACAACGGGTGAGTAAAAAAAATAAAAAATTGCAGGACCAATTTTCGAATGAAGTTTTGCCTGTAGCACTTTTAAAATGTGGGATATAAAAGCCCAATCAATAGGCTTTCTTTTTAATAGGTACGTACAAGAATCATTCAAATCACTCATGCACTTTTCAAGTTAGGGAATTTTGAACACAAACACCGTTTTAAAGTTCTGTCCACGGATCACAAGAAAGTAAGAATTCTTTCAGCAAAACAAAATCGATTCACACACATCCCCATGTGAATTGTTTTTTTCTTGCTGAAAGAACCTTTTTTGTGATCCATGGACAGAACTTGAAAACGGTGTTTATGTTCTAAATTCCCTAACTTGAAAGTGCATGAGTGATTTGAATGATTCTTTTACTAAAAAACTTTTTACTTGGGCTTTTATATCCTAGATTTTGAATGTGCTTCAGGCAAACCTTCCTTCAAAACTTCCTTCGGGAAATGGTTCAGCAATATGTGTTTCGTTGGTGTTTTTTTTACTCACCTTGTATAAAACCACTTTTATCTTTGGCCCATATTATGTGTTCGTTTAAAAATGAGATAGACCAGATTATTATATCATAATTGTAATCAAAAGGCTGCGTCATTTCAACGGAACACTGATATGTCACTGTATCCCTTTTAAATAAAGTAATATTTGATGCAAAACCGGTATTCTATGAGATTTATCTTGGCGTTATTAAAGACATAATGTCGTTTGCATTAATCACACAAGTATCCTAGCAATTTTATTTAAAAACCTATCTGGAATGAAGATCGTACTGCTAATACACCCCGTGAAAGTAAACCGGCTGCTTGCTGTCATTTAGAAGAAATCAAGAATTATGGGTGGTTTCCAACGATCCGTCGGTTGACTGATCGTTGGACATAAAGATTTCTAACACAAATCGTGTTTCGTGATCGAAAGGTCGTGCATGGTTTTCCACTGTCTTCCCGGAAAGTGTAATATCCACTGAGCTGAAACTCCAACAGGCTAGGCTTGAACATTTGTCATGGATATTGAGTAGTGCCGTTATTAGAAACGAAAACTAAACATGTGCAGCAAATGATTAGGCCTTTAATGTGTTTTCTGGCTTGCAGTTCACGCAATTGTCTAAAATGCTTCGATAAAATACTAAAATCTAAGGGGTATCAATTATAAATGTATGCCATGTCGCACACGATAACTCCACGAGTACATTTGTAGGTCAAAGATTAGGCCAAGTAAATACAAAAAATAGTTTCTCATCCAGGTTTTGGAGAGAAACAAAAAGAAGGAAACCTTTTTTTCACGCTGTTGGATTTATCAAGATGTCGGATGTTTTGTTTTCCATTTTCTAAACTCTTTTGCTGGTACTTTTGTATCTAAATGAGCTTGCATCCATTCTTCCAGATTTTAAGCTTTTTGTACTTATTATATTGTTATTCCTATAAACATTCGATGACACATTGTGTGAGGCGGTACCGCAGTATACATGCCACGCCAATACAAGCGCCATTCTCTTTTGGGGGCGTGGTCAGAATTTCAATGCATTATTAAAGTGACTTCAGCCGACCGATACGTGTGATTCATACACTGAAAAAAAAAGTTTAAAAAAAAGTTGCGTGAAACATAATTATATTGGTGAATGTTAGTTGCCGAACATGCCCGCTGCATGCGTGGCGCACAACACTATTTGGCATAATACGTGCCAAATAGTGTCCGGTGCCAAGTGGGCGGGCGTTTTCGATCGAGCGAGAACAAGGGCGCACACACAGTTACGCGTCCTCGGTAGCAATAGCTGGAAAATTGCACAGTATTTTGCAGGAAAAGGGGGAATCGGAGAGCAGGGAATCGGAGGGAATCGGACAGGGCGGGGAATCGCGGAAATCGGACGGCGGGGAAAAAATCGACAATCAGTGGCGGGCAAAATGGAAACAATATATGGCAGGGGAATCCAGACGAGTGAAGGGCAAAAGAAAAGTCGGACATTTCGCAGTGTCGGACACTGCACGGCATGAAAGGGAATCGGACACTGTTTAGCAAAAAAAAATCCGCCAGTAAGGAAAAGGAAAAATCGGACAGCATTTGGCAGGAAAATTTTGGCCAGTGCAGGAAATCGGACGCAGTTTGGCAGGAAATCGGTCACTTTATACAGGAATCAGGAAAAGTATTAGCTATATGGAGACGTGGCACAAGCTAACGTTGGTTAACGTACATTATACACACACTTACACAACACTACACACACTTCACTACGTTACCTTTACGTGTACTCGCACGCCAAACAGGTGAACTGACGCGAAAAACACGCGAAACTTTTTTTGCACAAATTTTTGCACAAATATAATGTTTTTAGCTATTAGGAAACCAAATAGTTAGATAACAAGGAAAAAAAAAAATTGTAAAAAGCAATAAAAAAAGCAAATTCAGGTGAAAAAGAGATCTTTGACAGCTCGTGTAGGCACGCACAGGATGCGCACGCAAGCGGACACACGGCAAGCGTCCGTAACGTTGGCAACGCGTCCGTAACGTGCATGACCAATCAGAGACGCGACCAATAATTAGCGCGGACTCTTTTTGGCGGACGCTATTGGCACCGGACGGTTTTGGCACCAACAAACTCAACCAACAAACTCATCGACACCTTATCCCGGTCAACTCATCTACCAGAGGCATCAGCCAGAGCAGCCAGAAATTCCCACCCGTACAACTTACCGAAGGGCTCTTTCTTCCCCTTTACCATCCGCCTGCCTGTGGAGACTCCCCAGCCCAACAAGTTGTTGAGTCACCAACCACCCTGGATGTCTTCAAGACCCAGAACCGTGTCACCTTCAGATAACCCTGTAAAATAGCTGTTTTTACTTGCTTTGCACATCGTTGTCTGTCTCTTTATGCCTCGAGTTTTGTCTGCACCTGCTTGTTTGCACTTCAACCAAAGTGCGAGTATACTCCAGCGGAGGTTTCTGCACAGTATAGGAAGAGGATGATGATGATGAAGTATGAGGTTACCACATTGTTGGTTAATTCGGGTAAAAAATGATCAACTATTGGCAAGAATGTGTGAAAGTGTGTCAGCAGTTCCATGGGCGTCGCGGGGGGGGGGGGGGGGCAAGGGAGGCGCTTGCCCCGGAAAACGAGAAAAAAAAGAGGAAAAAGAGGTGGGAAGCCATATTGCTGTTAATTTGATGGGGGAGGCAAACGCTTTTCTGCTCACGCTCGGAAAAATGACAAGTAAATAAAGGAATTTGGGAAAAAAAATGGAGAAACGAGCAATCTGGGACATGGGCAGTTGACCAATAAAGGCCACACCACCGATGACGATGTGTGGTCCCCCCCATCTCCCTAAATACCCAAAACACACCCTAGACTACTGTTATCTAACACATCCCCTTAGATATCTGAAAAGAATTCCTGAGATTCTGGTCACACAATGACCATCACAAAAGAGGGGGGGGGGGTCCTAGTACAAGGTGAGTAAAAAAAGCAAAACCCCAATGTCGGGACTATTGTTTTAATGAAGTTCTCCATGCATTACTTTCAAAATCTAGGATATGAGAGCCAAATTCATAAGCTTGTTTTTAGTACAAGAATCATTGAAATCACTCATGTACTTTTCAAGTTACGGAATTTTAAACACAACGACCGTTTTAAAGTTCTGTCCACGGATCACAAAAAAGGTTCTTTCAGCAAAACGAAAACAATTCACACATCCCCATGTAATTTGTTTTCGTTTTTCTGAAAGAACACTAAGCTCATGTGATCCGTGGACAGAACTTTAAAACGTTGGTTGTGTTTAAAATCCCGTAACTTGAAAAGTACATGAGTGATTTAAATGATTGTTGTACTGAGAAAAAGCTTATGAATTGGGCTTTCATATCCTGGATTTTGAAAGTGCTACATGCAGAACTTCACTAAAACAATAGTTTTCCGACTCACCCTGTGTAGTCCTACTGGGTGTCCCAACAAAAGTTGTGCAAGCTGATGATATCCTTTAATTTCTCAAAAACTACTTAACATGAGTGTTTCATCTTGATGGAGCATATTAATTATATGAAGAAAATGTGCAATTTTCATTTTTTTTGGGCAAATGGCTGCCATTGCTTGTTATTCTACATATATATTTTTTAAAGGACAAGTCTGTGATGGCCCTATAGCCAAATATCTTTCTTATGACATACTCTAACTGTGTGCCAAATGCCATGCTTGTATCATCAAAGGCACAATCCCATCACCTATCTGCCGTACTATATCGCCTCTTCATCATTTTGAAATTTGAAATACTTTATTCCCTACATCTTAATGACCAATTTTGTAAATAGGGAGTTGGCCTTCAAACCTTACTAGTTATGTTCCCATGGCGTATTTGCAGCCTAATTTAAATGAAAAACAACTTTCAATTCAGTTTCATGGCCGCAGAGGCAGTGACGGTGACCTCCCTATTTTGGTGTTCGTCATACAGCAACAAAAAGAGCTGCATATTTGGTACGGTTGACTGGTTACATTGCAACCTACGCCTTTTGTGGGGAAAAGTTCATGCCTCTGAAATTGTGTATACGTGGTTTAATGGGTGAAGACCAGTAAATCGGTCCGAAATTGCCTACGCCTGCCAAATCACGATTTGCATGCCCTCAACTTGTCTGGTATTAGAGCATTTTGAGGGCCGTGAACTTGATGATTTTGTAAATAAAGAATTTTGGAGGCCGTGAAGATGACTGCGAGCTCGTATTTATGTGAAATTGTGGATGAAATGAGGCCCATAAATGGCTCTATTTTGCAATGGAGCGTAGGCGTCCACTTTCAAAATGGCGATGGGCTTCAGGACTGCGTTTAGGGGTGATTATCTTTGGATGAAATTTTCTCCCCCAAAGTCATCAATAAACCCCAACAAATCAAACAGAAAATAAAAGATGATGAATTAAGCTTTAATTTGATGCGTGTCTTGAACACCTTAGAGAGTTGTGAGTATTTGTCATAACTTTGGAAAGTGCGCATAATTAACACTAAGGTTTATGGCAGTTTATTTACTTATTTACTGGTCTGTACCCTTATGAGCATAATATGCTCCTTCAGCGCATCTTCACCGGCTTAAATTTATGATATCTTTAGGTCTGCATCGAGTATGGTGTCACTCGATGCAGACTTAAAGACCGGTGAAGACTGAAGGAAAAAAATGTTGAAATGGGCTTCAGGGGAATATAAAGTCTGTTAAGCCATGCCAGCAGTGTTAGGGGAGTTGAAAGACAACACGATGTTGTCAAATTCTCTTGAAAACAAACTTGCCCCTAGTCCAGCCTGGTTGGGATATGAAATCAATCTGAGAGATTATTAAGGCTTTAGGATGTCATACAGACTGGGGATAATCCGGAATGATATCAGTCGGCTGTAAACTATGAAGAAACAGGTTTTTTTGCGCAAGATTTTGGTTCATTGCACGTTTGGTTAGACACCACGGCAGAAGTAATTTGAAAATGAAAGAAAAAAACAGGTAGTTTTGCCGAAGGGGTCATAATTGGCCCGCCAAATGTAAGCCAGCTAGTTACACTCTATCAGCGATTATTTTCCTTAAAAAAATGTGATCAGTGGTGCATTTCTCTACATCCTGAAGCAAAATCTGCCTGTTTTCAAGCAACAACAATGTTTTTCTTTTTCTGTTTGCAAGACCGAAAACGGTAAGAATTAAAGGTCGATAAGCAGATGAGATCTGAAATTGGCAGCATTCTGCTCAAATTGGTAGTGGACGTTGGAAAGTATAGGCTCAATGTTTCATGTGACATCTTTTCTAACTAACTTAAACCCCCTGACCCCATCCCCAACCCCCTCCAAAAAAAAAGAAATTGTTTGTAGAAGAAATTTGTATAAAAATAACTACATGTATAAACCCCTGCAAGTCAGATGACATAAAAGGCAACTTTTTTTGTGACGAAAAGAACTGCATCCAATCCGTAAAGTCTTCCAAATCGAAACTTCTTTCACAATCATTCGCACCCTCTCATCCAAATCCTCCTGGTTTACGTCACGTTTTTTTCCTCAGTGGTCCTATTTCATGCACGCTTTCATTGTCCATACTACGTCAAATAAAAAAATACCTTGAATATTATCTTACGGCCGAACAGTAATGCTGAATAACAACACGCCTATTTATCAATTCCAATCTGCCAACCAAGTTTACGTATACTTTATATACGGTAGGTCTCACGGGGGCTTTACTGAAGAGGCCTTGCTATTGTGCGTGCAACAGAGAGTTTTGGTTTTCAAAAGATCTTTGAATATTTTACACGGGGTATTGCATTCGCACAATACGCATCTTCCAGCGCTGACCTCGCATATCTGACACGCCTAAAGTTACCACAGTGCGCGCGCTTGCCCCAATTCATATCACGCAGTACGTTTACGTGTACGTAGCCCACAACCATACCGAGTTTTTCAACGTGTTGCGAGGACACTGTGACTGGCCTGCTAGACCATCTCATCCACAGCTTTCATCTTCAAGACGAAGAACTGAAATTACGACAGGTACGTATGATTCTTAAACATGTCATCAACCAAGAAACAATTAATCAACTTCTCTTTAAACAGCAAATGGACGGGAAACGAAGAAATGCCAAACTTTCACTGGGAATGTTTGCAAATACTTCGCAATGTCTATGTGCACAACTGCGGCTTATATAGGCATATGTGCATACATGTACATCTTTAGCAAATACGAGTACGAAGATTCGCACACAAACATGATCTGCAGGCTACTTGAATTTGGTCTCGTCAGTGTTCCTGTAGGGTTGGATTGTCTTTATTTTAACCAACTAGAAAGTTAACGTTTTAATAAATTATCTTAAGAATCCACGAAGTGTTGTGTAAATTACGTCCCGCGAAAATCCGAGTGATTTCAAGTGAGCAAATTTCACGCATTGTGAAAGATGGAAAAAGAAATTAAAAACTGTTTCTTGATGAAACGACAATTGACATGGACATTTAGAGCCCTCAAAAAGGTTTTCTAAGTGTAGGTTATTTCAAAGAAGCAATTCTTTTCGTAACTTTTTGTGCACTTATTTATAAGCATAAGTAAACTTTTCAGATGTATTTTTTTTTGGCTGTCATGGATATTGTCCAGTATTTGTATCTTACAAATTGTTAAGGACAGAATGTTGCATCCTGACGCCACATTTTTCATCATAGTTATAATTATCTCAATGAATTAATGTCTTTTCAGTCACTGAAAAATGTTGAAAAGACATGAATCTTGGACTGAGAAACATTCCTAATTTTGTTCGACTTACCTAAGAGTCTGGTGGCATGAGTATGGAGAGAATGTGTGGAAATAGAGACTGGGTACTAGATGTTTCTTTTGTGTTGCATGTTTTCAATATCTTCAGTTTTGAGCTCTCGTACACAGTATTGAGAGTCCCAAAATGTTGGATTAGTATTTCACCAGCCAATGGGGTCTCAATGCAATTTTAAATTAAGGGAGACCTTTCTTCCACAATTTGCATTGAAGAGTGAAGTAAAGTGATTTCAATGCAAAGCCTAAGACTAGCCTGATAGCACATCCAACTTTTTGAAAAGCTTGACCGAGCGTATGGATATAATGTGATAGAGACAATGTTTTACATGTTTCTTTTGATGCAGTTGATTGATGCAGTACTAAAGGAGTAATGCCCGTTTTGTTTCAAATGCCAGTCTATTTTCTTGTATTGCATGTTTTCACTATTTTAAAGTTGGTGTACACGTGCTTTTTGGGTGTGGCACCTTGAATATTAGATTCTCAAATTGAATTGGTAATTTCTAGCATTTTCCTAGCATCGTTCTTTTCATTATGAGCTTTCCTATGAAACATCGCACGATCGAATCGGCCCACGACAAGCAATTAATTGATTTCATGTTTTCGTGTTTTCGTTTGAACACAAGTGTGCACAATTTCTAAACTGGAGCGCTGCATTTAAAACCACTTTTTTGTTAACTGTATGAAGGCCTACAAACATGAACCATCAACTGATTTGTTACAGGACATTATATTCCTTTAAATTTTGTTCGGAAAAGAAAAACAGGCATTAGTTTAAAGTACAAAGACCCCCAAATTTTCGGACTACTACACGTACTTTCTGGGGAAAATAATTATCATTGTTTATTGTACTTGGAGCAATAACTTCATTAAGTCCCGGATACTGACTGGATTATAGATTAGGATTATGTACTTGTGTCAATTAATTTGTGAGCAGTTGTTTAACTTACAAGCATTGAATGGAATGTTGATAGTGTGGACTTTGTACATGAATTTAATTCAGTGTTTTTTTTATCGTTTTTGTGGTTGAAGCCGTGGTTGGTGAGATTTCGCAAAATCCGTCCGCCGAGCTCATGACTAAAAGTTATACACTCAAATTATTTTTTTATTAAATTGGGAAATTGAAGAGATATGGCAATACATCTCTGGTCCGGACTTGGGGCTTCCAATTCAGAGCATTTTGGATGCAATCGGGCCCGAAAGTGGCGCTACTTAACCATGTTGTGAAAAGATCCGTTTTCAAGATGGCTACTTTTCAACTTTGGAAAACATCACTCGATTTAGGGGTCGTCTTCTTTGGGTGAGAATTTCTCGAAAAGTCGTTAGTCAACCCACCAAAAATTTAAAAGAAATTGAAAGATGACGTGTTGATCATCATGTCTCTGTGCAGCCTGAACACCCGTGAGAGTTTTGAGTATTTTTAAAAGAATTCTGAAGTATGGGCATTTATCACTGCTGTGTTTCTATTCATTGATACCTTTTATTTATCCAGGGTAAACCCAAACAGCAAAAGGCTGGTTTTCATTAGGGCCCTGCATTAAAATAAACAATACTGGAATATATTTGATTGGGTGCACCCCTAACAGCCCTGAATCCTTCAATATTAAATATGCTTTTTAGGGCTACAACTAAAAGTGAGTGAATATTTATGAAACTATAGCCTACAGGCCTTCATTGAGTTTCTGGGCTATTGAGAACAGTAGGCTTACGTGCGGTCAAACGACGACCCTGAATTGAAGGAAATTGAGTATTTGTGCCACCGCGTTGAGGCAAAGTATTCACAAAGAGTTTATGGTATGCCGCTTTTAGCCTGTATCAGGGTCACATTTTCTTCTTCGAATCCAAAAGAATTAGAAAGCAATAGACGAGTTTAATGTGGTGAATTATCTGTCACGTACACATTTTGGGTTGGAAGCTTATTATACCAATCTTAATAGAATTATATCACTGGCAAGTGTGGTCTAGCGGTGGAGCACAGGATTCATGATCTTGAGGTTGTGGGTTCAAGCCCCGCCTTGGCCAAGCGTGTTGTGCCCTTGGATAAGGAGCTTTACCTCAATTACTCCTCTCAACCCAGGTGTTAAATGGGTACCGGTATTATTCAATGCTGGGAAGGTAACAGACTCACTGTGGAGGAGGTGTGGCGATCCCCCCACAGCAGCATATGAGTCTGGCCCAGTCGCTAACGAAAGAGAGAAGGGCACTCCGTTCCCTGTTAACACAGGTTCGTCCCCTTTACCTTACACACTGATATAAAAACTGAGTTATATGAAGAAATGGAATTGGTTTAAAAATAAAGCAATTACCGATAAAAGCTAATTGCAATGCAGTGTATGTTAAGGTGTTTTAAAGACAATGATATAATTGTATCCCACTGACTATAGAGAGCTAGCTGTAGGGAATTTTGATGAAAGGCTAAAGAACATGATATAAAGTTGAAGTTCAAAGTCATTTCGAGGACACCGTGGCCTTGCTCCACCCTTGTGCAGCGTGACGCATAGGGTATTGTTACCGCGCAAGTGGGACGCGCCCAATTGTATGCCGGTCACGAATTCCACATAAGGTCATTTTATCCAGTTCAGTGAGATCGAAACCTAGACTAGCCACAAGTTCGTTTATTGCAGTTTTGTTTAAACATTTGCCAATTTTGAGATGAAACCGGATTGGAAGATGTCATGTGACATACAGACGCCATTTTTTCATTCAATTTTATGATACCTTTAGATGATTGTGCCAGTACTATACCGTCTCCATTTTGTCAAAAATAATACATGTACATTCGTTTAAATGATCAATGTTAGAGTTGGGCCTTGACCGACGTATTTTATAAACAGCGTGTACTCGGCGTTGTCCGAGGGCCTGCGAAAAGGAAATGACAAGCCTGCCTCGGGTGGGATTCGAACCCACGACCTCCTGCTTACAAGTTCAAACGTCTAACCACTCGACCACCAAGTTTGCCGAGGTCGGCTGGCTGGTTCGAACAACTATATTGCTCGTTTCGCAACTAAAGTTACACGATGGACTTTATAAATACATGGAGGTATACATGTACATTCAATATCAGGTTTTGCCCTTTACCGACGTATTTTATAAACAGCGTATAAAATGTACTCAGTGTAGCCGTGGACCATATGTTCTACACGTAGCAGATGATATAATGCTACACATAGTTTAGCATCATGTTTTTGGTCACTCGAGATGTACAATATTTGACAACGTACGGCGGCGATCCAAGGACGCCATTTAGTTACTCAATGAATGTCGCGATAATTCTAGACTATGGTCCAAGTACCGTCACAATTTTGTCGAAAATGTTCATCTATCTAAATTTCATTGCCCGTTACACCCGTCCCGTGGCCCAATGTGGGAATTTTTTCACGGTCGAAAAATCTCACGATTCTACACTAAGTATCTCTAGGAAATGATTGTCACTCAGTTAAATCCCCCACAGCAAATGAGGTTTCAAAGCTTCGTAGGCCTGGTATGCAGTATATGTATAAGCACAAATTATTTCCAAGCAGTGAAACCGGGCACCAGACGATTTAGAGTGAAATCGCTCTGTATGTTACATTGCAATACTTTGATCACCCTAGTGAAATGTCGGTCTCTAGCCTGTCCATGCTTTTAGTCAGATGAATTGATTGTCCACGCGAACAAAATGATGTTTCGTCCTTTTGAAATAAGATGGTTCTGATGCCAGTCAAACAAACCGAAAGTTCGATTTAACACTTCTCGTCAAATCTGTCAAGATTTGTATTTCTTTAAAACCCGAACCCTCTAGTATCTCCACATGACTACCTCGCTAAATCCAGCAGAGTCCGGCGGTTACTCGTTGAGCTTCTTGCTCAATTTAACACAGTCCCACACAATACAACTTTACAAGTTGTTGGGTAACTGAACATATTAACCCTAAAGGGGCCGGGGGGGCGGAATCCGCCCCCCCCCCCTCAACATTCATTGTGATAGAAAAAAAAAAAAATTTTTTTCGCTTTTTCGAGCTGTTATTTTTTTTTAGCCTCGAGCTTTGCGCATAAAACAAAAAAATCAAAAAAATCGGACCACGGACGCGCGTAGCGAAAAATTTTCATACGCGCCGTGAAAACGACTGTTTTTTATACGTCGTGTCGTACAGAGCAGAATTGCCATTCGTACATATGAATAATTAATTAGCCATAATTCCAAAACCCTTTGACCTATAGTCATGAAATTTCTTGGGTATGTTAAGAAAGAGTTGCTCTATGCATGTGCCGATGACTGGCATGCACAATCCAACAGAATCCAACTGTCCCTTATTTTGCTTGCGCCAATTTACGAGTACCAAACAGAATCCGACTGAGAACGTTTCAGTTGCTCCCTGAATTTAACAGGAGTATATACCAGGGGTTAACTGCTCAATCCAACGGGACCCAAATTTGGGCACATCTTGCTCAAATTACAACTGATCAGTGCAGAAAATCCTTAGCAATCCAGCCATACTCTTTATTTGGCCCAAAACAGTGATAATGCGTACAAATGTATGCAATTTATGACAAATGATACCGAAAACGGTTGCACTTTTGTATACGTGCATGTTGCGGTTCACACTCACCTTGCAAAGTGTACAAAAGTGCAACTTGTTTTTTGGTACCACTTGTCATGAATTGCATCATTTTGTACACATTATCACTGTTTTCGGTCAAACACAGAGTATGACATGATTGCTAAGGAATTTCTGCACTGATCAGTCGTAATTTGAGCAAGAAGTGCCCAGTAGTTTTTGAGTTAGACAAAAAAGTATTAAGGGGGGACTTTCTTTTTTGGTTGAGTGTAGTTTGATCTTGTTGGATTGAGCAGGGTTAGGGTTTTAATTAATTGAGAAATATTCACTTCCATGTATCCACAAAGTCTGTCTCAGAATTGCAGTATTTCAGTTGAGCCTGTAACGAGTCCTTACACAAGTCCTTTCCCAAGTCATTGCGCGAGTCCTTTCCCAAGTCATTGCGAACGTCCGGTCCAAAGTAATTCACAAGTCATTTCGCAACTCCGGTCAAGAGTGACAGAGGATGAACAGTAACAACAATGAACGAGTTGATTTGAATGAAGTGTCACTAAAACTGAGACTGGATAACTTGTGATGGACTTTTGATGGACATGTAAGAAATTGTGATGGTTTTGTGGTGGATTCGTGAGGACTTATGAGGACACGTCTTGTGAGGACTTGTGATGGCATCTACACTCTAAAAACAACTTAGTCAAAATATTGACTGGTTTTGCCAGTTATTGGAAATTGACTAGGAATTTAGTTAAACAAGCAAAGTTTCATACTATTTTTCCAAAGTCAATAATACTGCCTGGAAAAATCTATTCAGATTGGCTGATTTTCAGTTGCACCCAGCTGACCCTGAATGGCTAGTCAAATTTGACTGGTTTCTAGTCAAATCTGACTAATGCTTTTTTAGAGTGTAAGGACTTGTGAGGTATTCTGATGGATTCTTAGGACTTGTGAGGACGTTTGATAACCTTCTTTAGGACTTGTGAGGACTTGTATGTAAGGACTTCTTAGGCAATGTGAGGACTTGTTGCCTTTCACTTACAGCAGTACGTGATTTCCTTTCTTGCAGTATGGGCATCTCTGGTCGTAATGCGGTGCTGCTGTTTACGGGAGGGCTGGACATAGCATTTGGTGTTATCTTCATTCTATATGGAAAAGATTCGGTTCTCCTCTTTGCTCATGGTGCCGTCGGTGTGCCCATGTGGGCCGGTATTGGGGTAAGTAACATCCAAGAACGATCTTAAGTACAGGGTGAGTAAAAAAAACACCGAAATCCAAATGTTGGGACATATTGTTTTAGTGAAGTTCTGCATGTGGCATTTTCAAAATCTAGGATATGAAAGCCCAACTCATACGTTTTCTTTTAGTACAAGAATCATTCGAATCACTTATGTACTTTTTAAGTTACAGAATTTTAAACACAACCACCGTTTTAAGGTTCTGTCCACGGATCACAAAAAGGTGTGCGTTCTTTCACCAAAACAAAAACAATTCTCACACATCCCTATGTGATTTGTTTTCGTTTTGCTGAAAGAACACTGAACTTTATTGTGATCCGTAGACAGAACCTTAACACGGTGGTTGTGTTTAAAATTCCGTAACTTGAAAAGTGCATGAGTGATTTGAATGACTCTTGTACTAAAAGAAAGCGTATGAATTGGGCTTTCATATCCTAGATTTTGAAAGTGCTACATGCAGAACTTGAATAAAACAATAGTCCCCACATTTGGGTTTCGTTTTTTTTACTCACCCTGTATTTTGGTGTATTAATTGGCTTTACTCGTTGAAAGCGGAAAAGCCAAGGTTTTCGTTAAAGTTTTCATTTTCACTGGATTAGTTTTCATGCATGACTGCACAGGAGACAATTAAAAGGGGTCAGGTGAAATCTGACTTGCGCCAACTGGTCAGAGCTGGATAAGAATGAGACAATTTAGAAGAACACAATCATTGTCTTGTTTGTTTTTTTACAGTTTTTGACCGTGCTATCAGCAGGAGGGTTTTAAGTATTGAAGTTACAAGAAATATTAAAATTAATAATATGTTAAGCACTGCGCGGTAACGGTATGGTATCGGTCTGCAGGCTTAAAGCTCACTTAAACTTGTTTTGTTCAGCGAAAACAAACATGTCTGAGATTTCATTGTAAAACCCATGGCAAATGTTGAATGATTTCTTTCTTTTTCTTTCAGATTGTCATGGTTGGTATTGGAAACATCCTCGCCGTTCTGACCGCCAGCAAAAAACGCAACCGTGAATATCTCAATGTAAGTATTGATACACTACTGATTGTTCATTCTTTTAACAAAGATAGTTGGATATTTAATTAGTGGGACATGCGACCATTACATCACTATTCATAAGTGGTGGTCTGGAACATTATAGGCCTACTTTGATCACAATCAGGTGGTATTGTTCTAAAGTTAGTCGACCTTTAAAAGTGAACTCTAACTTTTCAGGCTTTTCGCCATGCTTAGCTCCACGTTAGTGAAATTGGCATGATCTATTCAGATTTGAAGTGACATAATTCTGGTAAAATAAATTTTGGCCACGCTTATTCTATTTCTGATAAAATTGACTTTGATTTAAAAAAAAAATCGGTTTTTTCCACTCACCCTGTACTACTACTCAACTAAATATACCACTACTATACTCTAACAATACCACTACTACTCTAAGTACTATATACCATTGTCATACCTTTGTCTTTATACTGTATTTTCATTGGCCCAGGACGATCACCTGACCGGGCGATAAATATGCATGGCACACTCCCGTTGTATATCACATTGTGATATCACATGCTTGTAGACTAGTCCCCGCCCCCACAGTCCCCGCCCCATGCGCCGGACCGCGTTTTAAAAAACCAGACTATACTTGTACTCTACTGGTACCTCACTGTACTTTCACAATATAATATATAGCATATAGAGCAGTGCATTTGCAGACGATGCATTTTTATTTACTTTTAATTGGCAGCCAGCGGCGGCATTAAGATTATGTTTACGTTTTGACTGACTCTTGAAAAAAAACAAAAAACAAACATCATCATCATCAGACAAACAAAAACAGTTTGATGTTGATGTGATGTGTGATATTTTTGATGATTTTCGGACACGACGCCAGGACGCCTTCGCTTCGGCTCGGGCGCTGTCGGGTGTTCAAAATGTCAACGTCATATCCCATCCTCAAGTCAACAACTGTTAAATAACACCCTAACTATACCACTATTACCCTACCTATTTTGTGTCCTGTACAGATCAACTTTGGATCCTTGCTGCTGAATCTGACTGGCATGATCCTGGCCGCCTGTGTGATTGGTTTCTACACCTGGGGGGCGTGGTCTGTCCTGTCGGTTGGCCTCAGCAACACCAACACAGTGAATGACAGGCTGATCTCCATATACTCGAGCGTCATCCTAATGGCGGCCATACTCTTCATCGTCAGCCTGATGGCCATGTTCATGGACTGCTGCAGCTACGCTCTCTTCGGGAGCGGTGGAGACTATTATGGGGTAAGCCTCCATTAATGCGGCTGTTATTGAGTCTATGGGGCTTCGGTTTGAATACTGGCAAATCCTATTGTATATAAACCTTATGCGCTGCGGCCATGTTGGAGGGCATCTGTTGTTTTAATTCAGGAACAATGAATGCACAAATGGTTCAATCGGCATATCCCGGCAAAGTAAAGGCATTGCTCTCTAAGATGGCTGCAACGCATAATTGTCTATTAGCCTTTCTTAGATGTGGCGTACACAATACAAGGGCACTCTTTGGAGTGGTTAAATACAAATACTCCAAACACCGCCCTCCCATCTCCTCCTAAGCATGAACTCTCCTACCACTACTAAGCATTTTGAAATATGTGTTGAGGGATAATCATCATTTTCCACCACCCTCGGAGCCTTAGATATAGAACCCTCTCCCTGCAGACTTCATCCAAATTAACATCACTCCCCAAATCCTAGATGCTTGTCTTACATTCCTTTTGAGTTTGTCTTTTGACAAAAAGCACCCCTAGTGTAAATCGCTTGTAACCTGTAAACAAATGTATGTTTTGGATCAGTGGCAATCATGTAATCAGATACACCCTTAATTGTTTTAGTAATATTTTGATAATCCTTAAAACATAAACCGAAGGGGTGCATCCTATGTTCCTTAACCCTCCTATGCAAGCATCATTCTGTGCCAAGTTGTCCTTTCAGTCCAACTCAATCAAGTGACTGTTTTTAACAGTTACAATTTCCCAGCCTACATAAAACAGGATTGACTGGCTGTGACTGTTTATGCAACTTAATACAGCTATGCTTTGACATAAGCGATTGATAAGCCAGCTGTGCCTACCAGTTGCCTGATTTTGTCTGTTGACTGAATTTGACTATATAGGCAGAGTGCTTGCTTGAAATGTGTTCTGACTGTTAGTGACTAGCCTATGTAAAATGCATGGCAGGCGAAGTGGATGAATTTTTTGACTGCCTGTGACTGTTCAGACAGCAGGAGGGTTAATACATAATTATGTTCCCCAATACCCATGTTCCCCAACACTAACCCTAAACATCTAACCTACCCTAACCCTATAAGGATGTTGGGGAACATAGGTATTGGGGAAAGTAGGTATAAGGAACATTGGGTAAACCCGAACCACATACACTGTCAGTGTTTTTAGTAGTGTCCATCACAAGTCATTTCACAAGTCCTGTCACAATGAACCGATCCAGTAAGCACCGCCCCATGGTGCTCTGACCAATCACAGCCGTGATTTATGTCCGACGTGCGTGCACAAAAGTCCGACATGCGTGCACGCGCGTGTGATGCGCGCGGAAGGAAAATGCAGCGTGGCATTGGAGAGGAGCATGTGTTAATTTTCCCCACGTGCGCACTGGGCGGAGCTTACTGGATCGGTCCATTCCAGTCACAACTATGAATAATGACACAGAACTGCTTTTGTAACAGTTCATTTGAATAGCTAGTGACTTGAGACTGAAGGACTTGTGATGGACATGTGCTGGGCTTGCGAGGACTTGCAGGACTGGTGATGTACTCGACTACAACACTGGTCACTGTTATTGTGTTAATAGTCAATCTATTTCTTTTAGATGTAACTTAATCTCAGTTATTTGCGTTTCTTTTAGCAGCCGCCACCACGTCCACGCTACTACGATGGCCAATATGGGCCACCCCCAGCACATATCTACAAGCCATAAATGGCTACAGCACCAAGAAACACCCGTCATCTAAACAGGTAAACTCAACCACAAAATTCACATTTTAACATTACCATAATTGCTGTTGGTCATTAGTATTTACGAATTTCCATAGAGTCACCAACCCATCTCACAACTGATTGCACTTGTGAACGGAAACTGCATACATGTACAATATGGGAAATGGCTTTCTTTATGTGTCCAGTAGTAATACAGATGTGCGATCTTCAGTTGTTCATGCAATCAAAAAGTGAACGGAATTGTTAGTGACACCTACTTGTGACACACTTTCACAGTGGGAGACTCTTTCAACAGTTCAACAGTTCAGAGTTTCAGAATTGTTCAGTGTACAGTGAAATTTCGATAAGTCAAACCTCAAGGGAACAGGTTCAAAATTTGACTTTAGCAGAGTTTTGAGTTTAAGCAGGGTTTTATATCATTGTTATACTACTGGAAGGAATAGATTCTTTGTTTGACAGTTGTTTTGAGTTATCAGAGTTTGACTTATCGACATTTCACTGTAGTTCTATATTTTCTTTAGCTTGAACTTTTTCTTCGATTTCGTAAACCAGTGTCTGCTATCTTTTTGTACCGTGCACATTACGTGGATTGTGTCTTTCAGTACAGACAAAGATGTATTATTGCGCATGGGCAGTCGACTTGGGTCATAAGTGGTGCGCATTTCGCATCTTTTGCACTTCAGCTACCTATTAAGGAAAGCAAACAAGTTACATTGTTTCTGTTTCATTTTGCAGAGAACAACTGGAGAGTGATCCATCTAAAGCGTGGTGTTTCGTTTTGACCAAGTCAACAATGAAAAAGGGGCATAAAGATGCCTCGTTATAGCCTTTTTGAGATGAAAATCGGACACAATAATGAGGGAGCCATTAGGAGTGGCTAAATTTGAGTCAGTACGAGTTTAGCCACTCTAAATGGCGCCCTCTTATTGTGTCCACCATATCTCCAGAAGGTTATAATTATATCATCAGATCCGTTTCCTGCAAACTCCTTTTTTTTTAATACAAAATGACATTTTCCCCCACTGCACTTGTTTTTTTTAATTTGTTTTAAAGCTTGCTTCGAAGGTCTGATGAAAAGTTGGCATCATTTCAAAAATATAACGACCACTGGTCAGTCTAAATAAACTGTGCACATTTTACTTATCTTTTATTATTATTTTTTGTTATTATTTTATCTTGAAAACTACAAAATGTTAATGTTTTTAAATCAAATCAGAGGTCTGGCTCCCTATACAAATATGTATGATTCTGACGTCTTTATGACTTAGTCACCGATCTATTACAATTTGGGGGAAATCGTATAAGCCTATCACACGTTAGATACAAATATACCACATGTGTCTTTCAAAGATATAATACTGTTTGAAATAGGTATTGGGGAGTTGTAAGAACATTTTAAGCCATTTTATATACATGTATTTTATATCTCCGAAGTAGATTAAGTAGTTACGGTTAGATTTTTGGCATCGTTAAATGTTTACTTAGGTTTGAAATTCACTTAAACAGACTGAATGTAAAACAAAAGTATACGTGGTTGTGGTTGTCGATATTATTGTATTTTTTAATTTTTGAGAGCAGGGATCAATGTAATATTTTACAGTGAAATTTAATACATCTTATGTAAAATTCCAAGAAGGTTTAATAACTCGCTTTCCATGTATGTGTTCTGTTTACACAAATCCAAAGTGCATTTGAACGGCTGATATTTACAAAGAAATGGCAGTCATCGAAATCAGTGGTTGCCACAACAGCACGCACGGTCATTAGCGAGGTGTCCCATGAATGTACATTAGTCGATATTTTTTTGGATTTGTGTATACACCTTACATTTTGTGTGAACCTATTAAAACACATTATAATCGGGTAATTGGTAGACTTATAATGTTAAGGATTAGAAGAAACACAGGACGAACACTATTTACATTTACTTCAATGCTAAGAACACAAAACACGGGCCATCTACCGCCCAACGGTAAATTTTGAACAGAGGTCTGGGTGCATGACCCTCTTGGGCTATACCGTCATGGATTTGTATATCTTGTCTGCTCCATAGTATTCTGCTCCCTTTGTCACGTGATTATCGATGTATCTTAATCGAATTATGTATATACTAGTTTAAAGATCAATATTTAAGGTATAAATACAAAGGTTTGAATGTACGTAATAGTAAGGTGAAAGGTATCTTTTCCCTACAGTCTTAAAGCACTTGATAGATTTGACTAGAACGCAGTCCAACTGGTACCCGGCTGACTACAGCAAGGGTCAGCAGCCCCTGCTGGGTGCTAGTTTCCAACTGGTACCCGGCTGACTACAGCAAGGGTCAGCAGCCCTGCTGGGTGCTAGTTTCCAACTGGTACCCGGCTGACTACAGCAGGGGTCAGCAGCCCCTGCTGGGTGCTGGTTTCCAACTGGTACCCGGCTGACTACTGCAAGGGTCAGCAGCCCCTGCTGGGTGCTAGTTTCCAACTGGTACCCGGCTGACTACAGCAAGGGTCAGCAGCCCCTGCTGGGTGCTAGTTTGCAACTGGTACCCGGCTGACTACAGCAAGGGTCAGCAGCCTCTGCTGGGTGCTAGTTTGACTACTTTTTAGTCAACTTTAACTAGAGTGTCTTCTGATTGTACATCCCATCCAATCTTCAACTACATTGTTGAGATTTTATACAATCGGCGCATATACGTATAGGCCTAGCAAGAAAACAATAATTTTGCACAAAACATGTCAAAAATAATTATCTTAGCTTGTCAGTATTTCCGTTTACCTCCACTATGCTTTACTTAATATCTACGATTGGCAAAAAAAAATAATCAAATTGTACAAAAAACATAAGTCAGTATATGGATTGTATTTTTCTTTTAGGTTTGTATACGACAAGACATTTCACAATTTTGGAGACGCATAACTTTTTATATAAATATATTCTTGTAGTAAAACAATAAAAAGGGGGAGTTGACTTTGAGAAGTAAAAAATGATCTGATTCAAAGTCGTAATGTCCTTTTAGAGTCACCATAGTAATATTCGCCCCCACTGGCTCCATAGGAAAGTGCACATGTAAACAAATTGTGACGTCATTAGTGCACAGGCTTATTGGCCTGTTTGTTTCGTACATTTCCTGATCCTGGATCTGGTGTCATGTGAATATTGGACGCCTATGAAATCTGGTCTTTTTATCTTGTATGGATGCTAACCCTCGCACGTGACCTGTCACTATTCTAATTATCTTCACTTCGGCACAACCAATTATAGAAGTCCGCATTTCAAAGAGTCCGAATCTCAGACCACACCGGACCATGCATAGTTCTGTCAGTTACAGCACGGATCCTACACACAAGGATGAACGACTCACCCAACTCCTGGTTAGACGCGTGATAACGTTCAACTATGAAACGGACAAGAGTCTGGCCCATTAGAGATTCTCACACAAGCTGGTGAGCTTATTTAAATGTATGTTGACAGCCGTGTCTGTCTGCCCGACTTCACAGTTTGAAAACGGTGTGCACTTCTTTTGTGAACATGGACAATTATGTTGACGTGGTGGGCTTAAGGTTGTAGCATGCGTTCTACATTGTCTAGTGCACTGTAAACTTGTGATTGCCTGTGTACAAAACTGATAGCCCCGTGACATGCTTGGGTAAAATGAATAGTTCATTGTTAACGACTCGAAAGAGTCTACGTTCTGAAGTACAGTGTCGCCTTTGTTCCAATATGGCGGCTCCGTGTAAAGAACGACAATTCAATAAAGTTCAAATGTACGGGAGAAAAATAAGTTTTGCCTCAGAATCAATCGCCCGTCACAGAATAACCTGCGGCTTCAGTTTCTGCGAGTAACACTCGTGGTTTGCCATATCAAAGACGACGTTCGCCTAAAACGACAGTATGTACATCGTACACTGCATAGAGATCGAGAATGACTTCATAAAGATCACTCGGTGTTGTTTTCTTTTCACCAGTGTAGTCATACATGTAGTGTGAGATTATTTCGATTGCCCCACGCCGCTTAAACATGTTCCTTTCCGTGCCTCTGAGTGGAGATGGGCAGGTAGGGGACAAGTTGCTTGCCTATTATGACACAAATATAGGCAACTGCTGTGGATTTGAACCCCTGACCCTCTGATCATGAGTCACAAACCCTTTGAATCAAAAGGCTGTACAAGACCTTTATCATGCTGCTGCCATTTTAGTCATGTTCTCTGTATCCAA
Organism: Patiria pectinifera; assembly: GCA_029964075.1. Lineage (NCBI taxonomy): Eukaryota > Metazoa > Echinodermata > Asteroidea > Valvatida > Asterinidae > Patiria > Patiria pectinifera. Next base: position 1,865,232 of record CM057145.1, on the reverse strand, counting down.
TAACAGTACTGAATGATAATATTTTTGTGCAAAAAAGAACCAGACTATTTTCCTTCCAGCCTCGCTTTGGTTACGTTGATTTAAATGGGAAGAAAATCAAGATGATAAATGTCTACAGCCTTTCCGCTTGACTCGACTATAAAGCATATAGGATCAAATTTCCTTTTATCGATGCCCAAAAGTAACCTGCCGAATTATTATCAAAACAGCTTATAACAATTAAAGATTGTACAGGAACTAAAAAGTCCGTGAAATAATTCCATCCGAATCGCTTTCATTTAGAAGAAATCAAGAACTTGTAGGTGATTTCCAACGATCAGTCAATATTGACAGATATTTGGAATTAAAGAGTGTTATGACGAATTGTGTTTCATGATCAAGAGATTTGTACTCGGTTTTACATTGTTTTATAAAAAGTGTAATATCCACCGAGCTGAAACTTTAACAGATTAGGTTTTGAGAATTGTTTGAGTCTCAGTGGTTTTATTATTTAAACACGAACATAATGCGTGAACAGGAATTAACCCTTTTAAGTAAATATTTTGTTTTCAAGGTAAAACTCGACTTATTTGAAATTAATCACTGTAGTTGAGCGTTGCGTGCCGCTGGGACTCATATCCTCGACCGAGCGCTCACGGGGAAAAACGGGGAACAACCCAACAGACCGATTAGTGGAGAGCCTGGCGCCAGAATTGTTATTTTAACTATTGTATCCTGAAAAAGAAACCCAAAGTATTAAAGGAAATACCACTTTAGAAGGAAGCTCTTTTGTGGCTTTTGGTGACAGGCTTGTGCAACACCGAAACGGACGCACTGGAAAATCGTGAACTCTGTTGAACAAAAGTCGTTTGGATAGAGGCATTTTCCTGTTCATGACGGGTACAGACCAGTAAATAAATTGCCGGAGACAACAATGACAAATACATAACTATAAAAAAGGGGGGTCTCGAATAGGCTCAAGAAACACTTTATTTACCCTCTTTCAGTGTGTGTTCACTTTATGAGGGGTAAATCTATGAGTTACAGGTGATTTTTCTCCCCTGAAATGCAATGACGAACACTCCTAAAAAGCAGTCCCGATATCCACCGCCATTTTGGACTCCAACCACTCCATCGCGAAAGAGAATAGCAAACGTCTGTGAGACTTAAAGGTTTGCATGGTGGACACGAACATTGATTGGGAGGTTTGCGGTAACACCATGTGAATAATATATCTTTTAAGTTGTGTGGTTCTGAGAAGAAGAACCAGTTGTTTTAACAATGGCCGAAATACAAGTTCAAAGTGCGGAGCTGAACTTGGACCGTTACTTGCTACAAACCATAGCAATGCAAACTCTACCAAATTCTGTATTATTGAAAAGAGAAGAGCAAACGAAATGATTTTGTCGGCATAGGCTCCGGGATGACCACTAGTTGACCCTAATTTGTAAGCTCTCATTGGATGAAGTTTGTTTAATCGGTCACCTGACTTTACCGCATGCGTATACCTCATGCGTGTGCATAATACGAGTAGAGCCCAACCTCGTTCCCAGGGTGTCGGGCAGTACGCTCCCACAAATGAGGAATAGTCTGGTGCCTGCCTGTGCTTTACATCAGCGTTTGATTTTGCATGTGGTGTCTGGTAAAAACAGAATCGTTTCATCGCGGCTGGAGGCGGTGTTTTTATCTGCAGCACACATCGACAATGGATCATGATTATTAAGCTTGTTCGATGTTAATTCATAAGAAAATAACAATGACGTCACACCATTGCTATCACTCAGTCATGCATGTAAATTACAGCATTTCAAAGAGCGACTTTCGTCGAGCTGCCACAGTGGCCTAGTGGATTATGAATAATATATGGATCGCAAGATCCGTGTTTTTTGGGGGGGTTGGGATGAATTGAATTGAAGGGAAACACTACAAGATCCCAAGTGTCTTCCATCCACGAAGCGTGATAAATATGCCTATGGGTGCGTGATGTGATTGGTGGAAATACGATGTATGCTGCAAAAATAAATACGCCGGCGGGAGTTAGGAAAACACGATTTTTGTTACAATGTTTCAATCTTATCCAGCCAAATATGCAGTATCACATTTCATATAATCAATATGAGTAAATTGCAAAGGAAATGGTAATTTTTTAGGTGTGGACGTAATAATTACAATTCCGACGTAAAAACACGTAATACACTTTGGAAATAACAACACAAAGTACTCGTTTTAAATCCATTACCTGCTAATTGCGCTATCGAATCAGGATACAGGAAGCAAGTTCCCAACTCAGGGTTCACTGCTGGAAACGAGGTTGAAAATAAGGTAAGCCCTGGGGACGAGGTTGAGTAGAACCATGCTTGTCAATCAAGCTGACCAATTAAATGACGAGATTTTGGTCAGGTGACCACGGTATAGCTACGTCAAACTAACTGACGTCCCTATTATAAAGAGTCTGGATACTAGCCCACTGGCCAATGATTGTTGTACAAACAATTGAAGCTACATGCAGATCCCAATTATCCCCCATTGGAATGATGTACGGGATCCAATATATGCCACTCCAGTTGTAAAATAAATTAACTAGAGACGTATACATGTATCCGACAATTTTCATTTAAGTGAAATTTGGTGTGAAATATTATGGTGATATTTTTTTCTAGTTCAACAAATAGGGCGGGGACACGAGTGATGATTCACAGTACGCCTCCAAGCGCTTCCCTCGAAGAGGCCAGTCATCGAATTTATTCGGCCCACGTGCCACCGCCCTATCCAAGGGCACTAGTGACCGCTGCTTTGTCGGCGGGTCACTTCCTCTTAACAATGTACGCACAATGTACACGAAGGTCACTTATTCGACTCGTGTAGACTACATGTACGTGCATTCACTGATCTTCATATTATACATGTAAAAAAAGAAATCTGGACACTGGCTTCAAAGTGAAGTCACCATCCGCCATATTGCCACTCCCATAAAACGGAAAAAAACTTATATATGTAATTGCCATGTTAACCTTTGTTACTGACTTTTTATTATTATTTATAATTCTATTTTTATTTATTTCTAAAGAATATGTTTACTATCAAAATGCACCAGAATACCAAATTTCTTTTAAAATAATTTCAAAAAATGTTTGATATAATAAGATATATCTAGTTCATGATATAACACGACTGGTTTCCGTAAAGAATTCCAATGCAGAGATTCTGGAGCAGCGCTTATACAGCGGGCAATGGCCAATGGACTATCAAGACTTATAAACATGTTTAATGCGTACGTTTCGTGCACTTCACTGATCAACATCAGTTGGGCCCAATTTCATAGAGCTTAAGCAAGAAAAGAAATTTAAAGCAGCAAAAAAAATTATAGTAAAAAAAGGTTTACGGCCAAAAAAACATGTGATGTGTACATTGCTTGTGACTGGTATTTAGCTGTTGTTTACTTAGCATAACAATCGCATGGAGTTTTGGCCAGTAACCTGATTTTATTAAGCAAGACGTTTTTGTGCTTAAGCAAATTTTGTGCTTAAGCAGCTCTATGAAATTGGCCCCTGCTAGGCTGTTGGCCATTCCGAGCTGTACTAACAAGTGAAGCTATGCACTGGTTTCCGATCCCTCCATTTGAATATGGGGAGCTCCGGAGGGAGCCAGTGTCAACTGCACTGGTTCCCAATCCCTCCATTTGAATACGGGGAGGGAACCAGTCTCAACTGCACAGGCTCCCAATCCCCTCCATTCGATTATGGGTAGGGAACCAGTCCCAACTGCACTGGTTCCCAATCCATCCATTCGAATATGTGGAGGGAACCAGTCTCAACTGTACTGGTTCCGAATCCATCCATTCGAATATGGGGAAGGAACCAGTCTCAACTGCACTGGTTCACAATCCCTAGCTCCATTAAAAAAATCGGGAGGCAGCCAGTCTCTACTGCACTGGTTTCTAATCCCTCCATTCAAATATGGGGAGGGAACCAGTCTCAACTGCACTGGTTCCCAATCCCTTAATTTGAAAATGGGGAAGGAGCCAATCTCTACTGTACTGGTTTTCAATCCCTCCATTCGCAAATGGGCAGGGAACCAGTCTCAACTGAACAACTCCCATATAGTTCAAAATAATTGAAATAGTATCGTCTAAAAGTATAGAAAAATTGTTTCAATGGGCCGATTTTTATAAGGAGATCAGTGAGGGTTAACAGCACCCTTTGATAGGATGAACGGTACAATCAAGTGCACTTTTCAACTTCACGGTCGACCTCCTGCATTGTATTCTCCTGCAATTAAACTTCTGCCATTCAAACAAAAACACAAAGCTTTCAATAACGTCCTTGATTATTAAAAAAATATCGTTGTTTACCGAAAGGTCACTTGGAAGTCTGTGCATTCCCAGAACGTAAAATATGTCGAGTCTTTGACGGTAGGTGCGAAGTGAATTTACCATTTGGCAACCTTGTACGATGTTCATGTATTGAGAACAGCTGTCGAATTACCCATGATGCATCGCGAGAAAACAAGACTTGCGCCTTCAACAGCATTTGTTCGATATTGCTAGAATGAATGTCAACTCAAACCTTTTCATCAACATTTTCAGGATGCTATATTGATTTCGTTTCATATCTTTATGGTTATATGCTTGCGCAAAATTCCGTATTCATCAGCACCACGGTGTGACGTCAGTTGTGGAGTATCCCACAAACTTGAATGACTTCAATCCTGTATGACCACCCACCACTGAAATCTGAATGTTATGATGTTGTTTTTTTATGTAACTCTCACATAGATTCATTGTATTCGATTAATGTAACAGGGTAACTATTTGCAACTTTATAATGGGAGGGCAGTTGGTGTACGATTTTTTTTTATAATACATTGAGAAGGAGGTACTTATTGAAAGTTGTCACAGCTAGCCCCCTTTAGAGGCAAACTTTTGGAGTCGCAATTAGGTTATATTGTTGCTCGACGTGGTCTAATTAGTAAACATAACGAAATTCACGGTAAAAGGACAAGGGAATTTTGGGTTAGGGCACATTTAAGTTTGAAACACGTTGTACACAAGTCTATGGGAAAGTCTCCATTATTATTAATTTTGTTATATTTTGTTGTTATTGATATTCTTGTATTTTGCTGTCGTGATGTGCAGTGTTGAAGTGTATTCCTCTTGAGTTGTTTTGCTTGTTTTGTCTTTAAATGGCATGTCGGACCCCATCATTTGGAAATAAACTTATTTTCTGTATGGGCTATCCGCCTTTTTGTGTGTGAAGTGTACTGTAATGTTTTTCTTTTCTTTGTTGTCGTACGTGTTTAAATGTATCTCTGTGTACTGTTTTCCCTATTCTTTTGTATTTTTGTGTGAGTGCCAAATAAACCAAAACAACCAAACCAAACACAATTTCACGCAATTTCCTCAAGGACATGTGCACGAATTGATTTCATAAGCCTAAACACATTTTTCCTTTTTTTAAATTGAATATCGCCCAAGTAAGGCTAAATAAAAGCCACTCTTGGCAAAGGGCTGCATAGAGAAGCAAAATATGATGAAAAGAGAGAAACAAATAATCAGGAGAGCTGAATATAGGAGTTGATATTCCTCTTAAAAATGCCCGATCATGAGTATGGAGGGAAACAGCCACTAGGCAAGGACTTCCAAAGAGATGCAGAACGTGAGGAAAAGATATCAGAGTTGCTCTTTGTTCTACATCTCGGCACAGCTATGGGTGGGAGGAAGCAGCGAGCCTGGGGAGGAGAGAGCCAGATAGCCCTATATCCTCGTAAACATGTGGCACATGACAGTGCATAAATAGCAACCTAAAACCGAAAGCGGAGAAGCCTGAAATAGTATCAAATATAAACCGGACTAATCAACAAACCCAGGAAACGAAGATAAGGAAACCGGTGCACAGAAACATTGTACAACCTTGTACACAAAGTTTGAGAGGAAACCTAACCGGGTGTACTTCCACGTCACATGCACCGCGCGTCCTGTTTTACAACCAATTTCTGTGGAAAGTTGGTATTGTTTTACTTCAGTAGCAAGGATCTATCACTCAATGGTAACAGTGAGTAGCTGTTTATAACGTGGCTCGAAACATGATGATGTTTATTCAGAAGTCATAACCTACTACGAGAGCTCGACACAAAACTGGCCAGCATTGTTCTACAAAGACAGTTGTGATATTAACCTTGACTGGAGTTGCACAGCAATGGAGTCGACGGTGACATTGCTAGTCGTGCTCTTAGCCGGTGTGAACACCCGGGCACAAACTACATCTCCGGTGCCAGTGGCAGTGATGTTCGTAGGACCTCAGCAAAATGCCAACACCGACTCGACGGTCCGTTTGAACTGTTCCATTGAGTATCAGGCCAGTGCAACAATCAGCCTTCAAATTCTGCACGAAGGTAACGAGATCATTATGCAACAAACGATCAGCGCGATGACTACGTACCAATCAAGTAGATACCAACTGAGTGTGGCACAACCTGTGTCAGGCAAGTTTCTCGTATTCCTGGACATACTCAATGTTCGACGCGCAGACTCGGGAACCTACACCTGCAAGGCGACTCGAGAGGCGGCTACCCAGGTCACAACGGAGGAAGCGACTGTTGAACTTCAAATCAACTATTTGCCGTCCAGAAAATATCCCTTGTGTTCTGCCCTTGGAGAAGCTCTCCCAGAACCCATTCCCCACGGGCAGGTGGTGACTCTTCTCTGTTCTTCTCGAACAAGCGAACCGACAGTCGTTCTTAATTGGTCCTACGCAGAGGGCACTGACGTGAGATCCGTGATAGAGACAGAAAGCGAGGACTACGTCCAGTCCGAATTAACGGTTGCTCTTTTGTATCCATCAACCGGTGAGGCCCCGGTCTTCAGATGCGAAGCAACTAGTGATGCCTTTACGGAATACCGCAGCAGTTGCACTCGGGGTCCATTTAATATAGCGCCACCTACCGAAAATGAGACGATTGCCCCAGGCAGCGGGCCTCCTTCGTCCACTTCAGCGGCAGATGAAGGTGTAAACGACAGCACTGGAGAAAACAGTCAACCTTCCGTGGCGTCACCTGCACCGAGTGACTCCAGCCAGTCCGCGACACCACCTCCAACGAGTGACTCTAACCAGTTGCTTAGCAACGCCTCCTGGATGCTCGTCATAATTATTGTCTTAGCATGTCTCCTCCTCTTATCTGTCATCATCAACATCTTCAGCATCGTGCGACGACGTCGTGGTGGCTCGGCTCTCACGATAAGTCAAGATGACCACTACCAGGGATTGGACAGAGTTGACGAGAAGGGCACGTACACCTCACTGACCACTCCAGCCTTGAGCCTTCAGGCCATCAACAAAAAGTCTGAAGTTCTCCAAGCGAGCGATGCAACCAAAGACAGCGAGCAGGACTATGCCCAAGTAGACCTGTCTCCCAATTCCGAATCCAAACCCATACATCTCGAGGATCCAAAATACGTGAATTACAAAAAGAGAAAACCAAAGCGCCCTTAAAAGTTGAGTATTTCATTTGTCGATTGTGCATTTTTTTTTATCGTTTAAAGCAAAAAAAGTGCTTCAAATCTAAAGAAAGGTACCTAACAAATAATCGGATGAAGTTTAATCGGCTGAAGTTTTAGTGCTATCAATGCTGTATATTCCGAGAAAACATCATTGTGTGTCTCGATTTCAATTTAAGAGTTGCTGAATCATGTTTTGAATTGCGCCCGAAATCAGCGTCTAGGACACGTTCTCATTCGGTCGATTGCAGCTACACGCGATGTCACGCAGAACCGACGTACGCAGAATTGAGCGCTCCCATTGACAGCTTCGTCGAATTAACATACTCTAATGTTTTAAGCCACATTTAAAAAAAATTCAAGTGAGGCTATAGTGAACAAGTAGTCTGGCACCATGCATCCAATTCAACAGTTCACAAATTATAAAATACATTCAGGACACACGACAAAAATGGCCAACTTGTGCATAAGGTCCGTGCCCAATTTAATTAAAATAATCCCTCACCACTCGTGACACCACTCTTAAAAAGGTGTTCGTGTTAAAAAATCCGTAGCTTAAAAAGTACGAGTGATTGAACGATTCTTGTACTAAAAGAAAGCCTAATGGGCTTTCATATCCTGGATTTTGAAAATGCTACGTTCAATACTTCATTCAAAAATTGGTCCTGCCATTTGGGTTGCAGGTTTTTCTTACGCTGTACGGTGCGTATAAAAACAAAACAAGAGACGAACGGCGAAGCCCATTAAAAAAACCAAATGTTTACAATGGGCCAAAACATTAAAGTATAAAACATAAATTGCTGATGAAGGGATTGGCGAAAACCCCACGAACATGTTTATAAAATAACTTCGTTTGTGTAAATTCCAAAGTTCTTGTATTTGTAATAATAATGTTTTTGGTCTGTTGCACCATTGCAATCTTTCCTAGTGATTTTTTACTTTGCTTAATAGTTTACAATTTGTAATTAATTAATTGAGCCTAGTGAGACTTATAATCTCTTTGGTTATACCCTGTGTAAGGAAATGTATTAAATAAATGAAATCAGTACTGGCAAGTCTGAGAAACAGTTTGGAAAATGTCCTTTTTTTTAATGGCCGCAAATCGAAATTAATAACAACTTCTTCAGCTCCAAAGGTGGCTTGCAAGCTTAATCCACATTTATTTTTTCAATAATAGTTTTTGCTAGTAATCGTTAAATGGGGCAGATAGAGAAGATATTTGGGGAAAATTGTGCCTTTGATGATACAAGCATGGCATTTGGCACACAGTCAGAGTGTGTCATAAGAAAGATATTTGGCTACAGGCCGGCAGATTTGTCCTTTGAAAAAAAAAACAGAGGTAGAATAAAAAGCAATTTAAAAAAATTCAAATGGCTGCCATTGCTTGTTATTCTACTTATATTGTTTAAGGGACAAATCCGAGAAGGCCCTATAGCCAAATATCTTTCCCATGACATACCCTGACTGTGTGCCAAATTCCATGATTGTAACATCAAAAGCACAATCTCGTCACCTATCTGCCGTACTATTTTATTTCGTGACCGTCTGAACCACCTTGCTTACTCCTCGCGCCTTTCACTCCAAAATGTCAGAGCACCGCATGGTTTTCGCGGTTTCTTCAAGGAATAAACACAATTGTAATACATGTACAACTAGCGTGAACATGTGTTCCGTACGTTGTGTCGTCTGACAGAAGCTTGGGGCAGTCCAAGAAAGGGACTAAACACGGCTGAAAATACGTATGCTACAAAATCGTTCCGCCGCACCAGGCGTAAACAACCAGAGCATTTTCGTCTTTTCTCAAGAACAGAGCAACAATAGGTTATTGTTTACTTTCAATCAGACCTTTGCAATATAAGTAAACAATCATAAACATGAATGTCGGTGATTTCAGAACAATTGCCCCTTTAAGTTAGAGAGAATTGAATACTTTATGACAATGCACAGGAAAGTTGGCAAATTTCCCCCAAATCTATTGCAAGTACATATTAAAACAAACACTGTTAATAGAAATGTAAAGCCTTGGTCCTGACTGTGCATAATGAATGGGACCGGCACTCCTCTGAATACAACATTGTGATATAACAAACATTTTGGCTAATTCCGGCCGAGTTTGTATGACCGAGAGTTGTCTGTATAGTCACGTGCTGACTGTATAGTCACGTGCGCGTGTCAGCCACAGGAACGAGTCCCGAACGGAAGTCATCGATAGTGTACTAAAAATAGATAGACGGCGGAAGTTGAGACACAATCACACGACATATTGCGACAATAGAGGAATTGTTGGCACACTGGGGTTGTAGGTGGGCGCGAATATCCGGGATTTTTTTTTCCTTGGCTCATCTAGCTCCCATTTTCTTGAAAAGAGTGCTGCATGGAATACACCAATGGAAGTTTATGAGTACAATGGTAAGAATAATTCCATGAGATGACAAAAGCACGAGACGAAGCCGAGAGGAAGGAGATTATTCTTTCCATTGCACGAAAGTGAAACGTACATTATTTGTGTCGTACAACACCAGAATAAATCCCCGTCATCTGATTGGTCAGAGCCACCGATCGCGTGACCGTGCAATGGAACTTCTATTTAACGTAGAATAGTACTTCTCTTTTTGCCCGTGTGTAGCCGGGCTGTCGGTTGGACGATAGTTCAATGACATGTAATCACCGATCCAACAATCAGATGATGGGGAGTTATTCAGGCGTAAAAGAAAGTCCCCCTTCCAATATTTTTTTGTCTAACTCGCAACTGCTGAGCACCTCTCACTCAAATAACGACCAATCAGTACAGAAATTCCTTAGCAATCCAGCCATACTCTTTATTTGCCCTATAGCAGTGATACATGTGTACGAATTCATGCAATTAATGACAAATGATGCCGAAAACAGTTGCACTTTTGTATACGTACAGGTTGTGGTTCACACTCACCATAGACGGATACAAAACTGCAACTTTTTCTTCGGTACTATTTGTCATACATTGCATAATCTTGTACACAGTATCGCTGTTTTGGGCCAAACAAAGAGTATGGCTGGATTGCTAAGGAATTTCTGTACTGATCAGTCGTAATTTGATCAAGATGTGCCCAGGAGTTTTTGATTTAGGCAAAAAGTATTAAGGGGTGACTGTTTTTTTTGGTGGAGTGTATGACTTCATCGGTTCGGTGGACCATGAAGTATTGCCGCGCCGCACCGTAATTTGATTTCCGACTCTGCTTATGCTATGATATGGTTGATGTCCCCTATCATTGCGCGGCCCCTAACGAAGCGCACTTTGATTTTTTTTTTCGTCAAAGTGCGCCACGTTAGGGGATTCCACTATACTGCGAGTTAAGTAATTTTGTGACTGAACAAAGGACCATTAAAGTTTACGAAATTCAAAAGATTCCAAGTTGCGTGATGGAAGAGTTACAGTGCAAAGAAATGGCAAGAAAGTTGCAACCTAACGCCACTTTTTTCTTCATATATCATATCAACGATGGTCAGTCATTGCAAATATGTTGAAAAGACATGAATCTGCGACTGAGAACTGTTAGGAAATACTCAGAACATTTTCTTGACTCTCCATAGACTGTGTACACAACCGCTGAAGTGGCGTCTGGATACTACATTCTTTCCCCCCAAAAAATGACCCCAACTTTTCATCAATTGTATTCATCACTATAGCCCTTTCGTGGGGAAATCAGCTATACGCATAAGACGAGCTTCCGGATAAGAACCGCGTAATAACGATAGTCGACTGTTTCGGTACAATTAGGCTCATTACTTCGCTATCCAGTGAGAGCATTTCACTTCGATGTTTTATATTCCTGTAGCACGAATACACACATGCACACATACTCCGAATATTTTTCTTGTAAAGTACGGTTAAATGATTTACACCTTTTATTCGTTTCCAATTTATATCAATATTGTGTATATTTCAACATAAAAATTAATTAATACTTGTCAGAAGTTACCAGTGTGTGTACATGTTATAATCCAAGCATCAAAATTTCGTTCATCTTCATGCAATGGTCGTCTAGGACAAAATTCGAGTGTTATATGCCACACCGAACTCCCATATAGCGAGGCAAATGTCCTGCTTATTAAAACACACATTGCGGAGAACCAAGCACAGCCTCCAGTGAACTTTAGGCCACTCTTGGTTGGTAACCGATTGCTAGTAAGCAGATAATGGTTTAAGCAGCACAGGCTACCCTCAATAAGAAGAATTTCAAAGGAGCACTAAAATTGAGGCTCTCTGTGCTAAGCCATTGTATGAATTGATGATGTTTTCTGTTTAATTCTCTCAACAAAAGACAGCACTAAGGCTATCTGCTACACTGCCAATTTAAAATTCCTCCAAATAAGCCATTTGCGAGTTACATTTGCATAAAATCTGGAACGCTGACTTAATCCAATGCTTTGCACGTTTTAACGTTGCATTCTCCCGACCAAAGAGACTGTTACTATATCACGTGATTCGGGGCAAGCCTTATGCTAGCAACCGCCAGCTCCGGTATGGTCTGGTGTCTTTGTGCCATCCTCACCCATTGTGAGCAATGTATTGGTGCTGAACGTCTCTTACGTAACTATGCAAGAGCTTGCCCCGAATCATGTGATAATCAACAGTGTCTTTGGTCTGGAGAATTCAAAGTTCAAATGTGCCAAGCATTCTGAGCAAGTCAGTGTACCAGATGTTTTTCAAATGTAAATCCCAAAGGGTATAGGTTACTCACATATGGCTTATTGCCTCATCTTCTTTAGTAAAAAAGTTGTACTGAGATGTGCCTTTTCATAACATGCACCCACAGTAACTAATTTGGAAAGAATGTACAATGTATATGTAGTATCCTGACGCCATTTCTGTGGGTTTTTTTTTTTCAAAGTATATGGGAAGTAGAGTGCATTTTTAGAGTATTTTCCAAAATTGGAAATGTTTCTCAGTCTGTTAATGTTTTTGAACATGTTTGCAGTGACTGACCTTCATTGAGATAATACATGAAAACAGTGGAGTCAGGATGCAACATTCTTTCAAATTTGGACGTTCGCTATATATACAAGTTGATGAATTTGAATTCCTTTGATAAAATGTGAAATTTCTCATTCCTGAAATAATGCGAATAACTGATTTTTTTCTCGTTTATTCCTAGTCAGCCTTTACATGACGAAATAATGGCATTTTAACTGCGAATTAACAGTACTGTAAAACAGCTTACCACTATGAAAACACCACATTGATGTTAAAAAATACGGAATTTGTTGCTAATAAGAGGAAACAAATTATAACATGTAAACGGTAAACAGTATTTAATAGTTGTTTTATCCAATAAAAACCATGTAAAATACACGTACAGAAAGCTATGCAATTGTTTGCATTAAAAAAATGTATATGTATAGTTTACGTTGGCAAAAAGTTTCAAAGCTAAATATAACTGGAGTAACTAAATCCAAACCCACAAAATGTCACCAATAAACAATAAATACTGCGACGGTGCGTCACCAATGACGTCATTAGGAATGACGTAATATGAAATTATGAAGATCATGCGCAATCGGTAAGAACAGATGTTACACGTGCACGCATTTTTGTTCGAACGCTTCGCGGTTGTTTTGGGGTTTTGTTTTGGCGAATTGTTGTAAACACACTTCTTGACAATCGCCATTCATTAACACAGATAATTATTTCTCAAGACTAAACTAAGCGTTCTCAGAACTCAAAGCCAGGCTGCATTTTGGAAGACGGAAAATCCCGTTGGAGAAATAAATGTATCGGAGCAATTTCGACGTGTTTACACGCCGAGACCACTTTATAACAAAATTAACTACATGTACTCTATTTTTTTGCAAGCGTTTAAAGATAACTCGCCATCAATATTGGTGTTGTTCAAATCCAGTGTGCCCTCAAATCCTTTTGCGAATCGTAAACTGTTACATGTGTACATGTATAGTGTGACGATTGTGTAGGGCAATATGAAAAGCCTTGGCCGAATTCTACCGTTAATCACAAGTCATTCAATGCCTGGTCGAGTGATAAGCTATTCAACTTTGGACGATAACATGCCTTCGCCATTGTTCAGCACCTGTGACTTGACTGAGTATACTTTTGATTGACGTGACTGCAATTTGCAACAAGATTTCGTGTGGACAATGTATAAAAGTAACATACATTGTATTTGGCACACTAGTCTGGCTTTGAGTTTCAAAACAAAGAATTTCGAAGTAACAATTTTGAAATGCTATCTCGTGGTTATAATCAAGACTATATAAATACCCGATATACAATTAAAACAAAAGAATAGTTAGGAGTATAAACCGTAAACATAAAAATCGAACACAATAAATGTAAATGCTAAACATACTTGAAGAGAAAAGTACAGATTGACAAAAACACCGAGTACTTAAAACTGTTCACTGTACAAAGTCTAAAGTTCCCCTCAGAAACGACGTTTGTTCACGCGAACAGAAATTTAAAAAGTCAACTATCATATACTGTACTACGGAAGATTAATAACAAAAGTTTCAAAACAGAAATCTTCAATGCATTTTTAATCGATATATACAGAGTACCATGATATTCCTAACATTTTAATTTGAATACACATAATCAATTATAAAAATGATATACATGTACTTGACATGTATCAATTTCATCGTTGATTGAAATTTTTTTTAATGGTTCTGAAATTTTAGACAAAAGTGTTTGTTTTCAATAAGTGTCGTTTAAAAGTGTTCTCTATCTCAACCAAGTATAACTTTAGAAGTTTTCAGAAAGTAAGCCGATTTATTCGTTGTGGGGTTGCCAACCCCTTCAAAGCACCACTTGCCAGAGCAGTAAAAAAAATCATTTTAAAACGTCTTCAAACCAGTGAGATTAAAAAAGGAAAAATCTGAGGAAATGTGCATAAATGTAATGGTGTCACGACGCAGTGCGATCCCTTTGAATTCTGAAGGACTGTAGGGTGCCAAGCTACGATGGCCTAGTACCCCTCGTCACCCTGAAAGAAATGGGAAAAAAAAGAGAAAAAACACCACGTTTAGAATCAAGGACAATTTGACTTACAACTGGGAAAGAATGTTGCATGCTGACGCCATTTTTTCTATCATATAATTATCTTACTGAAGGTCAGCCATTCCAAAGGTGTTGAAAAGACATGAATCAATGGCTGAGAAACATTTCCAATTTTGTTAAAAAATACTTGCACTCGACTCTCCATAGACTTTGTACACAACCAGAGAAGTGGCGTCTGAATACTACATTCTTTCCAAAGATTGCAGCAACAAACAAAGCACAATATCACTTCAACTAAGACCCTCCAGAAAGAGGTATAATTGCTAAATACACAAAACGGTGGAAGGAAACTTCTTGTATTAAAATCAAATAGTCGGTACTGATGACGTCACGCTTTGTTTACATGAGTCCTTTTTAATGGGAGCCTGGCGTTGACGACGATTTCGAAGCCCCATAGCTAAAAAACATGTATACACAGTGAGACATCATCGGTACATAGGCTAATTAAGCTTCTACCTACGCCAAAATCCATTATCACCTGACAACTTTGGAGGATTAACAAGGCGCAAAAAAGTCAATTTTACTAAAAATAGGTCATGTTGCCCTTCGATATTAACATTATCAATTACAAAGACTGGTTTCAGGACAGGGGTATAAGTTAAGGGGTATAAATTGCAAAAATTCCCTGAGAGTTCGGTAACTAAAAGTAAAACGATTATAACCCAATCATTTAAATAAGCTAATGATCCATATAATAGCTTTCAGTTTGGTTTTATACTGGGGAATATGTTGCCAGTAGGTTCTAGCTGTTCGTATTGAGGCATGGATTCAAAACTACTTTTGGAAAGTTATAGTTTGCGAAAAGGAGGGATTATGTCAAAAGAGTGTTATTTTCAGAAAGAAATCCTCCGTAGCTATTTGTTAGAATTTAACAGTTGTTAGTAAACAGAGCATCACGATAAGCGCAGAATCAAGGCATGTGAAAGTTAGACAGATCAGTTAGAATGGTCATATTAAAGATCTTGGTAAATTCTTGTTCTATTTCACCCCAAAGTTATTTAAATTTTGAAATGCAAGTTATAATGGAAAAAATTTTGAAGAACTCCCCGATCACTGTTTGGTTAGCAATTTGTTTTATAGTATAGACATCTGCTGAGTAAGCTGCCTATGTTGCACGTGCAAGCTGTTCTAGTGACTAAGGATTATGCATATTCATGAGTCGGTAGGATTGGGTTGGGTTAAGGTGACACTACGACCTTTAACCTCTCACCTCTAGTACTTGCTGAACTGGGGGTTATCATGGCCGTACTGTTGCATTTCAATCACGTCCTGCATAAATGACAATCACAGCGTCAGATTTGCATATTCATGGCGCTTTTAATTCATTGGCTAACAGAGTTCATTTCATTTGCAAATTTCATTTGCGTATCAAGTATAAGCGCAGCAGGCCTGTTGCAGTCTACGGTGTGAACGTAAAATTGCATGAAACAAAACCCTTGAGGTCAAGCCTGATAAAGGGAAGTTATAACATCACATATACGCGTAGCATAAAGGAGCATGTACTTGGGGAAGCCCGTATATTTAATTGATACATGTAGCAACAGCGATAACTAATTAATAATGTTTAAAATTGCCCGGATTTTTGTGTATACAAATTCACTGTCTTCCTGTTTTAAGTCGATTACGACGTCGGGCATTCTTTGTCAAACTCAGCCGAGCTTTTGCTTGTTCAATTCACATAAACAATGTAAGAGAAACAGGAATAGAGTGACATTAAAAGATAACCTTTTTGTCACCGCCTATCTTAAGTTTGGTAGCAATTTCCACATGAAACATCATGATCAAAATCGCGGAGCTACAGAGTGAGTTAAAAAAAGCGGAACCAAAAGCCCAAAAATATATTTTATATCTTCGGACAATAACTAAAAAAATATTTTAAAAAGAAGGAATGTCCTGGTCTAGACAAAAGGATGCAAAAACTATCAAAGATGTGTCAGACCCCAAAAAAGCACCCGCAAAAAAAAAAATCTTATACAGTGATAAGGAAGTTGAACACACTAGATCAACCTAGGAAAATAATCTGAGAGCAAAACAATAATTACTGGAAATCCAATTTCAGAAACTACTTTTAGATGTAAAAAAAATACTGAAATTGCTCAATCCGTTCAAAGAATATCACCATTTAAACGAAAGAGGTTTTACTGTCATTGTGTTTAAAATGTCATGTACTTTAAACGGATTGAGCAGTTTGAGTATTTTTTTTCACCTAGGCCTATAAGTAGTTTATGAAATTGGCTTTCCAGTCATTGTTTTTGGTGCCACATTTTTTTTAAATTTGAAATATATTTTTTGAGGTTTGGGTTCCGCTTTTTTGACTCGCCCTGTACATTACGAAAACTGCACACGCAGTGAAACAAGTGCATCCATAGATTGATTGATTGATTGCTTGAGATACATGTAGTGGCAAGTTGGGCTATCTTCGCAAACATTACGAAAATATCTATGTCCCAAACAGAAACGGGTTAATGAGGTGAAGATGTTGATCAAATAAATGCAATGGAAACAGATGATGAAAGAAGTGGTTATATTCAAACGGTGTTCGTGTAAGTGAAGGAAAATTCAACCGCAAATGAATGTTTAAAAATAAACACACACCACCAAGAGGTAAAGAAATGCATAGAAGATGAAGACATTTTTGCTTCGCCCCATTAGAAAGAGCAACCAACAAACATTGAAGGTCGATGTTATGTGCCAACAGTGCAAATTGCAACGAATATTAATTGTATGCGTGGCATGGAATTTCAAGATAAGGTGTTGGCCATTTTGTCGATAGGCTGCAAACCCTAACCGCCCCGAATCCTTCAAAATCCTCTTTGCCAAAGTGGAGGAGTTTGGAGGATTGGGGTTACATGGCAAAAGTGCGTTACTGATTTTGTAGGATACACTTTGTCACGGTCTTGAAATCCTCTGTACTGTTTCAGGATGTCACTGGCCGAGCCTCAACATATTGACCGTCACTGCTGCAGGATTATGCAGGATTCAGGCAGTGGTCACTCCTCCACGGACCATATTCAAGAAATAATGGAGGAATTTGCAGGATTGAGGCTATATGGTTTTTTTTTTCCCATGCGGCCAATTTGAGGATTTTGCAGGATTGAGGCTACATCCTAGCAAAATGGCCTACTAGGGGGTTAGGGCTTTAGTATTGTTGAAAATTAAGGAATGCTTTGCATAAAAGCAGAAAAATCAAGAAGTGAATACCATGGTACTCCTTGTGGAGTCATTTCTTTGTTCTCGTGTACTAAAGTTTTCGAGTTTGAAAGTGTAGTTTCAAAATGCTCCTATTTTTGTCCAGAATTAATTTCCTGGGCTGAAATTCGGACTTAATATCCCATTCATCGAATACTTCAATTTGCGACGGATCAACCCACCTTGGAAATTCCTAGCTTTTGAGTGAAATATACATATAGCTATTTCGTGATAACCTTGTGGAGACGTATTCATCTATAGACATTGCCCTGTGGAGATGTACAGTATACAATCTTTTGTGCCCTATTATGCACATGTCTCCACAGGGTACCGTATACACTAAATGTGTTTTAATTTTTTTAATTAATGTTTCCGAACGAGTCGCCTTGTTTAAAATGTGTACTTGAATGTTGGCTGAGAATGTTTGCCGGTCACCTTTTGGCCCTAGTTTGATCTCGTGTACACTAACAATTTTCTGAAATTATTGTTCATTTTCATGTGAATCAGAAAAAGCGTAGTGAGTAGTATAATTACCGCATAATAGGCCATACACAACACACGCCCACACCAATAAAACCCACTTTATGGGTCCGACCAACCATATATCTGTCCACCAATATTTGGCTTGGAGGCGAAGCAGGAAAGAGAATCCAGAAATGTATGGAACAAAATTAATCCACTATGATAAGGAACACATTTGAAAGAAAATGCTGTGAAGATATTACATAAGTACGTTTTTGTTTTATCATTTGTCCCATGAAACATTGACCTAGCATATGTACATGCCATTTGAATCCCTGATTATATCCTTTAATTTCTGATTACAAAATCGTTTGTATTCATTTCGTGAGCAGTGCAAACTTGAAAGCTGGATGCCCATTGTCGAAATGTGTCCACAATGGGCATTCATCTTTTTGCAAGGTGACATACATGTGCATAGATCGAAGACTGATTTAACCCTGCTATGCCCAGTGCAGTTGGCAAAGAGAAATATCAGACCTTTCAAAACATTTTAAATTTGCCTGACTAAAAGGGTTTTGAAAGCTGAAATAGTGCTGGAACTTTGAAACCTTTCGAAAGGTTTCGGAAGGTGAAGCAACTCTTTGGGCAAATTCAGTAAGTTGCATTTCAATACATGTACCTTTCGAAAGGAATTGAAAGGTGTGGTAGTGCAGTAACAATAAATTCTGGAGGACTTTAAAAGGTCCAGCATTTTTTCCCCTCCAATTTGCCAGCACCCAGATTTTGAGGTGTTTTGAATGGTCTAACTACAGGAGAGTTAATGTGTCTGTTCATTCTTGTGTTCATCCTCTACATGACAAAACCGATTTCAACCATTAAGTACATGCATATGATTTCACGAATGCCACTTCCACATAAAGTATCAAAACTGAGAGTAACTAGACTAGAGGCACTTTTTTTTTGTCCGCTAGCCAATGCGGAACTTTGGTTCATATAACAGTACATGTTAAGACTACTCTCTTTAATACAAACTGTTTATGTCAGAATTGTGTGTTAAAGGGAATGTACATCATTGGTTTTTGCTGCAATTTTCAACAATGAACTATTTGAGGGGTTGGTATAATAGATCAAATATTGTTACACTGACATTTTTGAAGTTTTGTGTGCGAAAATGCTGGAAAAGCCAAGAAAAACAAATATGTTCAAGTAGTCTGGTTCCCTGACTCCACTAAAGATGAAATGGAGCAATTTATAGATGCCGGAAAATTGTAAGGTAAGGGAACCAGTCTAGCTGGCTTGCACCCGTTCATGAACATGTAACACAATTATGACTGGGAAAAAATGGTAAATTTGGAGCAGTAGTTGAAAAATAGTTAGGTTTTTCCAACGGTGGTCGGTCACTATAGCATAAGAGTGACAGTCAGTATGTGGGTGAGTAAGATAGACACATGAGGAAACTATAGACTGGCCCTCTGGGACCAGTCAAAATGATAAAAAAATCACTGGTTCACTGAATTTAAATTGGTTCCTACCTCCTCTTCTGACGGCGAGCCAATCGGCAGGCAGCCAGCGATCATGGACAGCAAGGCAAGTATGGCGCATATCATGCTCATAAACCAGATGCCGATCAGGTATATGAAGTCGGCTTGTTGAGCAATGGTTTCTGCCGAGGAATTCCTGAGATTCTCAAACGAGCCCCAGATTGTCATACCAATGGCACACCCCGAGACGACAAGAGCCAACAGATTGACGAAGACAACCTCACAGGCACCGCTCTGCCAAAAAAAAAAAAAATTTAAAAACACCCCTTGACTAGGCGCGTATGACTTATGCAACTAGTCGACTTTAATAAGCCATTTGCGTGTTAAATATTAATAAAATCTGGAACGCTGACTTAACACAATGCTTTGCACGTTTTAACCTAGCATTCTCCCGACCAAAGAGACTGTTACTATATCACGTGATTCGGGGCAAGCCTTATGCCAGCAATCCCCAGCTCCGGCATGGTCTGGTGTCTTTGTGCCATTCTCACCCATTGTGAACGATGTATTGGTGCTGAGCGTCTCTTACGTAACTATGCAAGAGCTTGCCCCGAATCATGTGATTAGCAACAGTGTCTTTGGTCTGGAGAAGTCACAGTTAAAAATGTGCCAAGCATTCTGAGCAAGTCATTGTACCAGACGTTTTTCAAATGTAAATCCCAAAGGGTATAGGTTACTCGCAAATGGCTTATTGCAACAACTTGCGACTATTCAAGACTAGTTGCTCATGTCTACCACTAACCCTGAGCAGAGACGTCAATCATGAGTTGCGACATGAAAAATAGTAAATTCAGAAGCCGTGTTTTTGGGGTTTTTTTCGTGAGGGGGGGGGGTTGGGGGGCCCGTTTTTGACTTGCGATTGATGTATGTTTTGAATACTTGCCAACATTCAGCATCCTTCAAAACCGTACAAAATCGTCCAAATCTCCCAATAGATTCAGAAGAACTCGAGTTGGCCGATGGATAAACATAGTTTATTGGGTTTTTTTTATAAATCAACCCTCACCTACTACAAGCTCTAAATATGCGATGCGATCAAGCTAAATGAGTCGCTTGTCGACCCTGGTCAATTTCTATATATTTTTTTACAGATTTAAAAAGAACACAATCTCAGCATTACTGCTGTGAAAACCGCATGCTGATACCATCTTTAGTTCAAAACATATGGAAGTCGGAACACCAAGAGATGTGATAAGTGATGTGACAAACTGGCTCTATTTTGGCCTGAATCTCCAACTGAAAGTTCCCGACAAAGGAGTCATTTAGCCTGATCGCATCACATATTGTAACCTGATTTCCAAATGTGGAAATTCGTGCACATTAACCGTATGACACCAGAAAATGTCACAGTTCAAAGTTGAGACTTGGTACATGCAAAGGACTTCATAAAAGTAAACCAAAAGTAAAGCTTTGTGGTTAAGACAATTAATCACAACATAACCACGGGTCTAATTGTACAGGCTTCCTGTACTGGATCTATGAAAAGGGTTATCGTGTAAAGGTTATGAACTTAAATGAAATCTGTCAAGTGGCTCCATCTCAAATTATAGCTCATCAGCCTTCCACCGATACCTTATTTGCATCTCCACAGTCACCTATGACTGAGTACCACTGATTTCAAAACGGGCCACCTAACAGTTTGTAAAATCCATATACTTTTACATATTAACCCATTGTTTTTGGATTATTTTTTTTTTTTACACACCCAGTACATCAGAAAATAATCCTACAACCGCGAATCAGACTTGGATTGAAATGCATTAAATTAAAACTCTAAAGACTTACCCCACAGCAGTTCATGCCATATTTCCACTGAGCAAGACCAAACGTGAAGTTCCTGGCACCCAGAAGCAAGAGCTGCATGAAAATAAAAATATAAAAATATCAGGCTCATACACCATTAAACTACATGTTGAAAAATCTTGGAAAAGTTAGGTGTAAATCTAGACAATTAAACGTCGGTGAAGGGCAAAACCTAATTTGATTTGTATCACCCCAGCGCAAAATTTCATCTTATAATAACATTCCATCTTATAAGACCAATAGCCTAACATTGGAATTTCAAAAACCAAAATCGCCTTTTTATCCATGAATTCGGATTGGTCATCTAAACAGGTTCAATGTATTTTGCTTGAAATCTCTCTTTTTCCCTCATTCAATTACGTCATCATTTCAGGGACAAGTATTTTGCTTCCAATAGACCTGGGACCTAATGGCTTTGTTTACATATGCGCTTTCCTATGGGAGCGAAGTCGGGACGCCAGACAAAGCATGGACCGTCTACCACATAGGAAAGCGCACATGTAAACAACGCGTGACGTCATTAGGTCTCAGGCCTATTGAAGATGGTCGATGGCGGTCAAGAGACAAAAAGGGAGGTGAGCAGGACATGTAACTATAACTTAACTTACAACATTTATAATGCGCTTTCCACCATGTTTCAAAGCGCACAGTAGTTTCTTGTACAATTATCAATTATTTACAATCTACATGTAGCAAGAATTCAAGACACTGTTCAGTTTTGCTCGTGAATATGGAAATTCTCATTAGCATAAAAACCAACAACGGGCATCAAAATACCCTTGCAAATGTCAAAACGAAAATTGAAAATAAGGTTAAATGGGACGCAAAGACGCATGTTCAAGGATTGCTTTTAAGAAAATACATTGCATGAGCCCCTTAAGTTATAATCGTATTCTTACCAGCATTCCGCACCAGTGAGGTACAGCTCTAACCACCGCGTTCAAGTTAAGGTCATTACTTGGTAGATCTTTGTAGGAAATACCCTCCAGCATGATACCAAAGCCGAATGCGAACATGATGGCGCCTGTATAAGTCAGGAGACATTTCTTCGTTGAGAGTTGCATGGTGACTCTTTCCACGTGTGCTCTTCACCGTCTAACTGAAATGCGAATCGAATCAAATTCATTATTAAGCACGAGGACGCGTTTAACCGCGTGCACTACGCACGCGTATTTTACAGAACCGAGCGATTTTCGTTTTCACGAAGTAACACCCAAGTACTTTGTACACTGTGCGCCCACTCGGTACATTTACGTTTTTCACGAAGAAACACTTATCTTTATGTCACCAGTTTAAAGGCTTTTATTCAATTTTTCTGTAATCCCACAAGAATGCAGATTAATTACGTTCATGTTAAACATCTTAAAACGTTTTTATCCAAATTGTATTTCCGTAACACTGTTGTAACTTTGTGAAAACCAAAAATAGTTCGCGCCAGTGTCCGATGTGCGCCTGCACAAGTCTTATGCACGTTACTTCGTGAAACCAAATTTGTCATGTAGCGTTTTTCACGAAGTAACACTGCAGTGGGTGTTACTTCGTGGAGTCGTTGACGATATTGTACCTAGTACTTAAGTTGCAGGATTCTAAACAACTCTCTCGGAACCTTTCCGCAGTCAAAATATTCCTAGATGTAAACACTGCGACGTTTATTTGTGAAGAGTTCCAATTTGTTTATTGTCCAGAATAAATAAGCGTATTTTTCTACGTACGACGACAGATTAAGGGCGTCTGTACCTTGTACGTCAACGTATGTGGCTTCAAGAGACAACTAAGTGCCATTTCGTGTGTAAACCTTAACAATCGTGTTATTTTTTTTTAAATGCTGTACTAGTTATACAGCATACTAAAGTTATTCACTTTGAAATGAATCATCCAATGAGAATAATCGGCTCATGATACTACGGATGATTACTTTACAATCATTTGCGTCCAGGCAACAATGTACTACTCTAAGTGTAGATTGGTTCCTCTCCACCCCAACAGTAACACAAGAATCGGGAACCAGTCTAGCAACCCTACATAAGAGCCATTTTGAGAGAATCACAGACGCCACATATTAAAGGTGGAAAAATGTTGAGAAAAAAAACAAACAGTTTCTGCAAAGCAAGGACATTAACCTGTTTATAATGATCGGAAAGACAGTTCCGGTGTCATATGAAAAACCGGCTCCTACTTCTTCATCAAAAAATGTTGGTGAATTTAAGCCTAGTTTTCTTGGTTTGAAACATTTATTTCAATGATGTCATTCATTACAATTATGTACAATCATGTATAAATTAAGAAAGGTCAGTAGTAATATATATGACAGTTATGTACACAGTGATTACTATAAGTGTAATATTGAATGACAACAGTTAGGTATAAGGTTAAGCAGACGCTTTTGTGCCCTTACCTATGGACAGACATACAACCAAAGTACTGTAACAAGGGACAAACAAAACACAACGGTAGACAGACAGGACAAGTGTGTGAGACAAGGCCTAAATATTAATGCACATATAACATTTCAATTTATGAATATGATTCGATAAAATGAGTTTTTAAATTTTTGACAAAGACAGATAGTGAGGGTAACAGTTTAAGAGAGTCATCTAAACTATTCCAGTACAAGGTGCCTCGATGAATCACACTGTTTTTTGACATTGACGTCCTGTTAAATTGGACAAACAGATTTCCCTTAGCACTACTTCGGGTGTTATATACATGAACATTAGATGCTAAGGTAAA
This sequence comes from Patiria pectinifera, assembly GCA_029964075.1. Classification (NCBI taxonomy): domain Eukaryota; kingdom Metazoa; phylum Echinodermata; class Asteroidea; order Valvatida; family Asterinidae; genus Patiria; species Patiria pectinifera. The sequence continues at coordinate 1,840,982 of CM057145.1, read as the reverse complement.
ACAAGAATCAAAACAGGACGACCAAAACCACAGGCATCCGCATCCCAGTGGTTCCAGGTAAACTCACCAAACATTCCACTCGGTTCGCGATGCGTGAACACATTTGAATAACTAAAGGTTCCTCTATTCAATTTTCCCATGGAATTTGTGATTGAGGTTGAACTTTTTCTTTGATTCTTGCTACTGAATGCAGTGTGTGTCAAGTGTGGCTGAGTATTTTGTTGATGCCGTGCGTAAAGCTTTTGAAAAGATCAAAGGCTTTAGTTCACAATAATTTGACCTTTATCGCCCAGCTACAAGTCATGGTTTGTATTCCGAATGCATTCCCTTATTTGGGCATGTTCTGGTTTGGAAGTAAATTTGCATAGGGCTACATGGCATTGGTGTTAATGGGGGTCTTGACCAATATTGACCCAAGTAATAACATGTTTATACCTCTGGTTCTTTTCAGAACCATTCTCTTAATTGAGAAATTATTCGCACGTGGTGTTTCCGCAAACCTTTCATTGTTTAGTATCTCCACCATGCAAAGCCTCAAATCTTACTTATGGCTCAGAATGTATGTTTTCATAGGAAGGTTAAATTTGCACATTATATATTCCCCATGCACGATGTGTGGTGCCAACAAAACTTCTCTTCCTTATCACAGTACAGGAACATTTGTACATGTAATTTGATTTCAACCCTAACTGCCCACTGAGTTTTACTCAGAACATGTCATCCCCCAAAATGGTGGAGGGTT